>OX638364.1:32598078-33261651 GCA_951812935.1 Hermaeophaga mercurialis
AAAGACAGACTTGATACATCAGATTATCCAAGAGATAATGTTTTTAACATTCCTCTTGTAAATAAAATTTTTTAGAGAGATGAAAACCGTGGAAATATTATGATAGAATTTATAGGTTTACGATCAAAAATGTATACAATAAAGACCATAAAAAACCATGAACATATCATAAAAAAAGTGAAAGGAATAAAAAGTGTATTTTATAATCATAAAATTTAATCAATTATATATCTTAAATAAAACACATATACATATTTTGAATAATTTTATTTTTTCCTTAAACTAACAATAAAAATAAATATTATTTATTCATACTAAGTATTTCAGAATCTTCTTCACTGAAGTAACCCTTCTCATTATCATCTAAATCCTCGTTTACATCACTACTATTATCTTCTATTGTCAAATATGGTTTTAAATCCATACAATACTTTTCTAGTTTAAGTTCTTTTATTCTATCATATAAAGTATTCAGATCTATTTTATGATCAAGATATTTTAAACATACTATTTTGGCACGATTAAAATCATTTCCAAGCTCCTTCCAAATTCCATATGATTTTGAGTCATCGAAATAATAATTATGCCAAACTTGTATTGAAAGTTCATTAAAAATTTTATGAATTTCAAGAACTCGAGTATAAAGGCTTTTATCGGCCATTGTGTCACTTTTAATATTAAAACTTTTTATTTTCATCTTATATAGATTTCCCCCTCCATTCACTGTTACAAAAAATACAATAAGATAACATATGTGCACCACATACGTCAGACCAAACATGTTGTTGAAAATCCTTATAACATGGTAATAGTTTCTTAAGGTCTTCGCTTTTTCTATACTCCGCAGGAAGAGCATACCAAATATCTTGTAAATTCGCTGCTTGTATCAAAAATTTTTTTATATTTTGTAATTTGTAATTAATCAAAATTATATTGGAATGTGTCACATGTAACGCCGAGTTTAAGTCATCAACTTCGTTTAACAAACATTGCTAAAAGTAATGCAGACCTACCTATTAAATTTCGATCTTGGCAAATCATTGAGTATCCTTTATTAAATAATTCTACTAGACACACATGTGCCGTCAAAACAAGTTCAAAATTGGAAACTCCTCAACATGTAATCATAGGTTTCCAAAAAAACAGGAAAGGAAAAATAACGGCAAATATGAGTCAATTTGACCATTGTAATCTCACAAATAAACGAATTTTCTTAAATTCCGAACGATTTCCATACAACGATATGTATATCGTAATCAACCTATTTTTAATCCACAACAATTCAAAGATATATCTCCATTAATTCACATCGATTGTGCAAGACAGAAGGAGGTCGTACAAGCAGGAAGTATTGTTTTGAGAATCGAGTTTGAAATAAAACAACCAACCACTGCCGACACTTCCGCTTATTATCTAATATTGCATGAAAAGGAATTTTCCTATAACCCCACCACTAAAATTGTAAAGCAATATTAAAACAAAAACAATCAGTTTGTGCACAATATTCTTCGAAGAAAGACGTGTCAAATTTTCACAAGACCTAGAAAAATTAAAGACAGGTATAGAGTTTTATGAGCAGACGAAAGACTAAAAATATGCGACTAGTAGTTGATATACAATGTTTTAAAATAGAAAATAATAAATTTTTGGTTAAAGAATTAGCCGCATATGATGGAGCTCGGCTAAGTCACTATACATTTAAACCACCTTTTGCATTAAATCTACTACAACCGGATTTACACAAGCAAGCAGTGTGGTTAATGAAGAATTATCATTGTATTCATTGGAATAACGGTTTTACTCCCGTGTATCAGTTTGCTTCCATTATTGAAAAACTAACAGAAAATGCAGAAATGGTATACGTTAAAGGCAAGGAGAAAGCAGATTATATTAGAAAATACTGTAAAGTTCCTATCTACGAGTTTGATGAATCTTTTTCATTGGAATTAGACAAACCATTATGTTATGAAAACTAAGGGAAACAAAATTCTAGTTAAATGGTTGGGAATGAACTCTCAGTCTTGGATAAACAATAATTATATTTAAAATGTTTTTAAATAAAAGTATATATCTTAATAATGTGTTTTATTTTGTAAAGTATTATACATTTTATTTCTATGAGTTATATTTAAAACAGGATTAATAATTTTAGCCGCTTCTTCTATTCGACGTTTAAAACGTAGTGGATTAAGATATCTTGATTCCTAATCACTTGTTTCAACATCTGATTCCCATATGTGAACTTGATTGTAATCTTCATTAAAAGTTACTTTCTTCATATGTTTTCTTTAAGAACATCGGGGTATTTGAATATAAGTTCTAGTAATAAACTATATGTAATAGGATTCACTTGTTTTATAGGCTCCATTGTAGTAAGAGCTGTGTTGATGACATCTTTCTTGTTTTTAACCGTCATTTGTAAAATTTTTAAGGAACCTACAAACTGCTGGCTTTTTAATACTTCAATGTTGTGCGTAATTAAGGGTAAGCATCTCCAGAGCTCGGAAAGGGAAATTGATCCTAACCAGACAGTAGCATGTCCAGTTAATACTTTCAAAACAGTAATGCTTTCAAAATTTTCAAAGTGTAACAAAAACCGGCTAACATCTATTGATTCCTCCTTTCCCGCTGTTATAAAATCTTCAATAGTTTCTTTGAAGGATAAAAACTCCTTCCACTCTTTTTCACTAAACACGATACAGTTTCCTTTATTACCGGATATTTTCACAGACGGAGCAAAATTTAAATCATACGACAGACTCACTGCGACATATTTCGTATTTGATTTATTCAGGTAGAACCTTTGTTCACCCAAATAGATATTTTTCACTTTTGATTCTTCTGTAAACAGCATGATGACTGACTACACTAGAGAAAATCTTAATATTTATTAGCAACAAAGAAAGGGTGGGGATTCTATATTTCTTAATTCCATAGCACATTCAGTGTGGTGATTAATTTATTCTAATTTGTGTTAGACCCGACGGAAGACTTAATGGTATTTATTATTTTGCGTTCCATTTAAACAACCAATTAAAATTCAATATATGTAATTTGAAAGTTAATTATAATAGAAAATGTATAAATTACAGATAATATATTTATCATATGCAACTTAGTTTTATGAAGAATGCGAGTTTGTTATTTTGCGTTTCATTTAAACGACCAATTAAAATTAAATATATGTAATTTGAAAGTTTACTATAATAAAAAATGCATAAATTATAGATAATATATTCATATGCGACATTGTAACTTGAGTTGCATTTAAACGAGCCATTAAAATTCAATATATGTAATTTGCAAGTTAATTATTATTATAAAAAATGCATAAAATATAGATAATATATTTAAACGACTAATTAAAATTCAATATATGTAATTTGTAAGTTAACTATTCAATTGAACCAATAATAACAAAGTTAAACGCTAATGCCCTTACGGTAAGGTTCATTGCGCATGCTTTTCTTTAAATTTGACATCTACGTCACTTACAGATAATACCTGTCTTTTCCGCAATTCTATTGGACCAATAATAACGAAGTTGAACGCTAATGCCCTTACGGAAACGTTCATTGCGCATGCTTTTCTTTAAATTTGACATCTACGTCACTTATAGATGATACCTGTCTTTTTGGCAATTAAATTGAATAAATAATAACGAAGTTGGACGCTAATGCCCTTACGGCAACGTTCTTTGCGCATGCTTTTCTTTAAATTTGACATCTACGTCACTTCTAGATATTACTTGTCTTTCCCGCTATTCAATTGGACCAATAATAACGAAGTTGAACGCTAATGCCCTTACGGCAACGTTCATTGCGCATGCTTTTCTTTAAATTTGACATCTACCCCACTTATAGATGATACCGGTCTTTTTCCCAATTCAATTGGACCAATAATAACGAAGTTGAACGCTAATGCCCTTACGGCAACATTCATTGTGCATGCTTTTCTTTAAATTTGACATCTACCCCACTTATAGATGATACCGGTCTTTTTCCCAATTCAATTGGACCAATAATAACGAAGTTGAACGCTAATGCCTTACGGCAACATTCATTGCGCATGCTTTTCTTTAAATTTGACATCTACCCCACTTATAGATGATACCGGTCTTTTTCGCAATTCGATTGAATCAATAATAATGAAGTTAAACGCTAATGCCCTTACGACAACGTTCACTGCGCATGCTATTCTTTAAATTTGACATCTACGTCACTTATAGATCATACCTGTCTTTTCCGCAATTCGATTGGACCAATAATAACGAAGTTGAACGCTAATGCCCTTACGGCAACATTCATTGCGCATGCTTTTCTTTAAATTTGACATCTACCCCACTTATAGATGATACCGGTCTTTTTCCCAATTCAATTGGACCAATAATAACGAAGTTGAACGCTAATGCCCTTACGGCAACGTTCATTGCGCATGCTTTTCTTTAAATTTGACATCTACCCCACTTATAGATGATACCGGTCTTTTTCCCAATTCAATTGGACCAATAATAACGAAGTTGAACGCTAATGCCCTTACGGCAACGTTCATTGCGCATGCTTTTCTTTAAATTTGACATCTACGTCACTTATAGATGATACCGGTATTTTTCGCAATTCAATTGGACCTTTAATCACGAAGTTGAACGCTAATGCCCTTACGGCAACGTTCATTGCGCATGCTTTTCTTTAAATTTGACATCTACGTCACTTATAGATGATACCTGTCTTTTCCGCTATTCAATTGGATCAATAATAACGAAGTTGGACGCTAATGCCCTTACGGCAACGTTCTTTGCGCATGCTTTTCTTTAAATTTGACATCTACGTCACTTCTAGATAAATATTGAAAAAAATTTTAAGAAAAAAATTTTGGAAAAATAATTTTGGAAAAAAATTTTAGAAAAAAATTTTGAAAAAAAATATTGAAAAAAATATAAAAAATTTGGAAAAAAAATTTTGGAAAAATAATTTTGGAAAAATAATTTTGGAAAAATAATTTTGGAAAAAATAATTTTGGAAAAAATAATTTTGGAAAAATAATTTTGGAAAAAAAATTTTGGAAAAAAAATTTTGGAAAAATAATTTTGGAAAAAAAATTTTGGAAAAATAATTTTGGAAATAACGAAGTTAAGCTCTAATGCCCTTACGGCAACGTTCATTGCGCATGTTTTTCTTTAAATTTGACATCTACGTCACTTATAGATAATGCCTATTTTTTCCGCAATTCAATTGGACCAATAACAACGAAGTTAAACGCTTTGTGCCCTTTCGGCAACGTTCATTGCGCATGCTTTTCTTTAAATTTGACATCTACGTCACTTATAGATCATACCTGTCTTTTCCGCAATTCGATTGGACCAATAATAACGAAGTTAAGCGCTAATGCTCTTACGGCAACGTTCTTTGCGCATGTTTTTGTTTAAATTTGACATCTACGTCACTTCTAGATCATACCTGTCTTTTTCGCAATTCGATTGAATCAATAATAATGAAGTTAAACGCTAATGCCCTTACGACAACGTTCACTGCGCATGCTATTCTTTAAATTTGACATCTACGTCACTTATAGATCATACCTGTCTTTTCCGCAATTCGATTGGACCAATAATAACGAAGTTGAACACTAATGCCCCTACGGCAAAGTTCATTGCGCATGCTTTTCTTTAAATTTGAATTCTACGTCACTTATAGATAATACCTGACTTTTTCACAATTCGATTGGACCAATAATAATGAAGTTAAGCGCTAATGCCCTTACGGTAACGTTCATTGCGCATGCTTTTCTTTAAATTTGACATCTACGTCACTTATAGATAATGCCTGTTTTTTTCCGCAATTCAATTGGACCAATAATAACGAAGTTAGGCACTAATGCCCTTTCGGTAACGTTCATTGCGCCATCTAGTAGTGGTGGCAGTTTCTGGAACTTTAACATAATTGGACTAAACATGGCCGCTCTCGAAATTTGAATTTACCGCGCACCAGCGACACCAGCGCCTCTGGTGGCAGTTTCTGTAAGTTATCCAGAACATACTTTGCTACACTACTCTAGTCCACAAAAATTTCGAAAAACCATCAATGACAACCATATTCATTTTAAAGCCATTCTTTTTATGTGCATAGGGACGCATTTTGGCTAAATCCAGTTGCCATAAATGATCCAATCCTTTTATGATGGTACATCGTCTCGGATAATTTTTCCCCGCATATTTATGTAGTTCGTTTACAAGTTGGTGTTTTTCTTTAGATGTCATGATAGTAATGAAAGGATTGAGTCACAGTTTAAATATTTATGGTGTAGAAGTATTTGTAAAAGCAGCTCTAGCAGTCATTAATTTGATAATTTTCTTAGATGTGTCATTTAAAATCACAATTTGCTCTTTATTCGTCTTTATATTTGCTTCTAGATTCTTGACTTTGTTCAATAACTAAATAATTTTCAGAAAGTTTATTCCTAAAAACTAACTTAAGGTTTGTAGATAATTCATTATTTGAACTTTCAGTGTCAGTTTTTTGTTATTGCAACGTACTTGTTTTCCATGTTTAGCCACAGTAGGAGTTTGTCTCGAAATAAACTCTGTATTTTTGGTAATATTATTCTGCATATCTAACATAGCTTCTGATATAATCTTATCGTTGTCGGATAATTGATTTATCGGTTTTGAAACGTTACCCTTAAATTCATTGAGTACTTTTTCATAATTTTTAAAGAGACCATCTGTTTGGAATGAACATCATGCATCCATGTTTGGATGTCTGATATCGCATACTTTTTGTTTGCTGCATCTCCATCAATTGCTGGTTCCTTAACATTGCATAACTTTAAATATTCAATATTTACATTACTATAAGAGGTGTCTGGTAATCATACAATAGGTTTGGATACCACTGAAAATGCACGTGTACGCGAATGGCGCCCGAGTTTATGGATACTCATCGTTCAAATGACCAAATCGTAAACTTATTTTATATTAGCTTCTCTCATTTCATCCATTATGGCCACAATCTCATTCTTATGCGATGAGTAGTGATACAAGGCGGATATTGGCTCAAATTTGACCTTGAAAATGGCCTTTAAAGTGACCTTGGTGGTTTTCCTCGGAAAATGGCTTTGGAAAATTTTCTTTACCACCGCCCCCGGCCTTGAAATGGGGCTTGAAAGTGGTCTTGATGCTTGTGGAAGAGCAGCCTTTGGAAAAGTGGTCTTGGAAAATATCCACCGCAGCCGCCCCCGACCTTGAAAATGGCCTAGTGCCGTTGATGGTTTTTTTTTTTTTTTTTTTTTGGAAAAGTGGTCTTGGAAAATGGTTCGCGAGCCTTGATTCTTGGCCGCCTCTAAAAAGCGACATCTAAAAAAAATGAGGCTTTTGAGGCCCACCCCCACAGAATTCCATCGAGCGTCACCGCTGACGCCGGCACTGTGGAGCGCAATCACTTTTGCTGCATAGACAACCGACCGTTTTACGTTGTAGCGTAATGTTGGTTGCCTATGCATGCATTCATAATTAAACCAATAATAAGAGATTTATTTTTTTATTCAATATAATACAAATAGAAACGTATTGCCATTTTTAATCACAAATCCCCCTTCTTCTTCTTCTTCTTCCTCTTCTTCTAGTTCAATCAATTCGGATTGAGGAAAATCGCCGCCGCCGCAGCCCATCATTTTCTCCACACTGCTTTTAAATGACTGCAATAAAAAAAAAAAAAAAATTAAAATTAAAATAAAAACGAAAAAAAAAAAACTTACTGATTTAGCGGCGGCGGCGACGGAGGCAGCAGCAGCATCGCCGCCGGAGACGGTTTCCAGCGGCTTCGACGGCGGCTGCGTCGTCGTCGTCGTCGTCGTCGGGATCACTGTGCTCATGTTTTTGAACTAGGTGTGCTGACGATGGATGCTCGCAACCGACTCAGCCGCCGTTG
The DNA here is from genome assembly GCA_951812935.1 of Hermaeophaga mercurialis. Classification (NCBI taxonomy): domain Eukaryota; kingdom Metazoa; phylum Arthropoda; class Insecta; order Coleoptera; family Chrysomelidae; genus Hermaeophaga; species Hermaeophaga mercurialis. The sequence goes on from OX638364.1 coordinate 32,606,004, forward strand.
AAACCGGGGTCCGCGCGCGCACCGCCGGCCACCGATGCTCTCAGCTGGGTCCGCGCGCCGCCGGCCACCGATGCTGGGCGCCGCCGGCCACCGATGCTGGGCGCCGCCGACGGCCGCCCTCTCAGCTGGGTGCCGCCTCGGCTGCTCTCAACTGCGCTGCTGGGATCCGCGCGCCGCCGGCCGCCTCAACCTCACGACGATGCTCTCAGATGGATCCTCGACCGTGAATTACGAGAGAGCGCGTGCCGCTATCGCCCTGCAACGACCTTCGTCAGCCTCGAGCGCGCGTGCCAGCTATCGCGGACGCAGCAGAGATTTTAACACAATATCTTTGTCGAGCAAAATTTTTCACAATATTTTTTTCTACAGACATATACATCACCTGTTATAAGTCGTATGTATGGACGATTATCTAATAATAATAGAGGATAGTTTAAATAAAAAAGAAAAACAGTTTTAATAATATATATATTTTTTAAATGTAAATTATATTATAATAGATATAATGGATAATAGTAAGTTTTAAATGTCCAAGGATATTGATATCACTAATCCGGATGATGGAAACCCCAGGGGAGGGTGTCATGTGAATCATCTAATAATTTTCGTTTATCATCTAATGAATTTAAACCAATTTTTGTTTGATTTATGCTGTAAACTTTATGTTTAAACGATTGAATTGTACACTGTGAAATAATTTTATCTTTCTTTTCAATTAAACAATCCACATAATCTTGAAAACTTATATCATTTTTTACTATGGAACTTTTAATACCTTTTGATTTTTTAACTATAGATTTATCCTCAACTTTATACGTATACATTTTAGATCTTAAGCCTATGAAATGAGTTATAATTTTACCGTTTGTCTCATCTTTCATTAGACCTGGAACCTTCTTATTACACAAGGGAATTTGATATGGGTTATTTGATGCATAATCACTAGTGTCAAATCTGTCAATATGAGCATTAATCACCTCCTTATACACATCATTACATTTAATCTCATAGATAAAAGAATCTGTATCAGTATATAAGATCTTACAAGCATCATTTCCTAAGTTAGATAACATAAAGTCATAATGAAATTCATACATACATGTTTTTGAAATATCTAAAATAGACATTCCAATGTATATGGGTTTGTTGAATAAAATTTCTGATTTACGTAATTCAATAGCCATTAAATCATCCGAAAAAATAGTTCTACTATGGAACCTTGGACTTGCTATTAAATTTTTTGATCCATATCTTCCCTCCCATTGCGAAACTAATTTAACTACACGATGTTTTCGAATATTTTCCATCGTCTTGCCGTATACTGAATTTACTTTTAATTTATAATAATCTTTTTCAAATTTGTTTGTTGTTTGTGCTCGAAACTGTGTATTTAAAGTTACGTATGGTTTTAACCATGCTGATTGTTTAAATTTTAAAACTCTATGTATTTTACGAATGACTAACCCATGATTTATTGCTTGTTTTAAAGCTCGATAATGAATAATGTATTTAGTTTTGTTATAAAGCGTTGTTAAAAGTTTACAAAATTTTGATCCTTCAGGTTTTCTGTGCTCACAGCAAAAAGGAAAATCCTTATGCATACTATGAAGGTGATGGGGATAATCTAAGTCAACCTCCAGTATATACCCGATGTCTGCGTCATCGGGAATACTCAATACATCTATATTTGTATCATCCCATTCAAATCCGCCATATGGAAGTGGTTGTGACATTGCCCACCCATACAAATTATTGACGTCTACGTATAATAAGTACTTGTCAGGTTTAGATCTGTCATAATTATGCATATATTTATTATTCGCCTCGGAATAACGACAACAACATTGGCTAATCCCACCGCGTATCGCGTTCTCAATAAATAATATCATATCAATGTCATGAAGAAGCTGTAATTTACATCCGGTATACCTTAACATGGAGTCCCAACTATATCCGGGGATCCCGAAATACCAGCTCGGGTCAAGACCACTTGTACTATATCCGATTTTTCGAAATCTCTCAAAGACGTCGGCCAACAAAATAATGTCAGTTTTCAAATACAAATCTGAATATTCACCTAAATTTTTTATATTAAAATATCTCCATACTTTTTGAGCATGTTCATACTGTTCATTAGTAATATCTTTATTGTTAAGTTTATTAAAAAAAACAGATTGTGGAGGTAATTGAGTTTCCTTAAGCTTATCAATATTGTCAATGTAGTCGTATGGAAATACACCTTTACGTGTAAGTAAGTAAAATTGCTCTCGAGTACAACATTCAAATGCATACTTTAAATTGTTAAAGTCTTGCATATCCAAAAGGGATACTAATTCATCTAAAGACGTTCCTAAAAATCTCAGCGAATCTATAAAACGAAATTTAATACCGTTAGCCATGTGTTGAGTGAATGATATATACTTTTCATTATTTATTGGTAGTAAAGAAATTTTACCTAATTTAGCCAAATCTCTTATGATAAAGTGACTATCGTAACCGCTTAAATTATGGAAAACAATTGGAACTACAAATTGCTTTCTAAAATTCAAATTACATGAGTTATGAGCAAATCCTCGAAAATCTCCAGTAAAATGATCATGATCTCGCACGATAATGTCCGTTTCAACAAGTCTTTGTTCGCAAATATGACAAATATGAGCTTTAAAATTTGAAAAATTTTCTCTCATGGGAACTATATTCTTAAATTTAGATTCAACCATTTGTGCGCATACTACCATTTCATTGGCGAACCATTTCATACAGTCAGGACCTCGATAACTGTTAAAATATGACAGACTATTATCATAGTCACATTTAACATAATAGCCACAACTGAATGCAATGTGTCGCTGATATTTAATCATGTTAATATTAACATTATCAAGAATCGGTTCTAATAATGATTCGAAATCAGCGTATATCACAAATGGTGTTTTTTGTTTGTAAATAAAATTCTTAAACTTTATAAAAGTTTCCTTCGGAATTGTAATTTTACATTCATTATTTTTTTCACATAATTCTATATGTAAATTCAAACGTTCTTCACTTGAAAAATAATTTAAACATCTATCGCAGAAAAATTTTTTATTTTTTTTTCTATTGAGTTGATTACTTAATAATCGCGATAAGTTTTTTATCCAACAATAATGATATTTGATATCGATATGCTGGGTATCGTTAGGATCAGGCGCATCATAATCATTTAACTTGGGAAAATATTGATTTTGAATTAATAATAAATTTATATGTTTTTCCAATTTATTTTTAGTTAAACGTATTGGAACTACTATATACTTATTATTGATTAACTCCAACCCATATACATTTATGGATAAATTATTATTCTTTTCAAAAACATGTATTTTATTTAATTTCATTGGAATCTCTACATTATCTAAATTCAACACATTGCCATAATAAGGATACGATGTAACTCGATTAGAATTTTTTTCTGATGGATACAGAGCACTTACAATGCTCCAATAAAAACAGGCCAAGTCAAAATTAAAAATATTTACACAACTTAGTTTATTAGCAATTTGTTTTGGTAATTTAATAAACGATGAACTATCATCCCCGCCGCATCCGTTTCCTACTACAAACTTATTAATATTAACTTCAAGCGAGATCACGGATTTTAATGCCCAATTTGACGAACGTTCCTGAAATTCCGATAGTTTAAATAAAATATAGTTGATTATATGATTAGTAAACCATTCAAATAATATTGTTGAAGAATCAATCGGGGCATATTTACTGTGAAAATATTTAAAATCTACTATGTCATTATCATCTACTAATTTTCTAATAAACTGTCCACAAAAAATAGTGTTTACTTTTATTAATGACATTTTTGATAAAACTTTTTCTACTTTTTCGCAAAAAATTTTAAAAGCATCCATTAAAAATGGTAGAACATCTTTATGTCTTAAATTTATAATAATCCCAGTAATAACGTTATTTTTGAAAATTGAAATTAAATCATTCCATTCTACTGAAGTCGTCGTCGTCGGTATATTATGTAATTTATTATATATAACTTTTAAATGACTAATTTTTGTTTGCCACGATCGAACTTGACCTGATAATAAATTAACATTCTTAAGTTTATCACAACATAAATCAATCGCAATTTTTACATGTTTTAACCATGCTTCACAGTCTATATGAGGAAATTTTTCATAAAATTTTAAAATAAGTTTATCAATATCCTTTATTAATTGGTCGGACATTTTTTAAATTAAAACTTACTATTCACAAACTTAAAGAGTGCTTTAGGATTTCCTTTTTCAGCGTTTTTCTCATCGACGACGTCGTCACCTTGATACACCACAGAATATTTTCCGTTTCCCAATTCATCAACGTGATTCTTCAAAATAGATAATGATCGACGTGGTAAGAATATAACTCGATTCTCCAGTTCAAGCAAAATCGTTTCACCATATTTTGAATTAACCAATTTAGCAATGTAGATTTTCTGAGGCTCATTAATTGGCAGGCTTTTCAATGCAACCACCGGTTTATTTTCACCACCTTCTAGGAGAGACGAATTTATTTCATTTAAATTCATTTTTCTCTAAAATAATATGTACTTTTATTTTTATGCAAAAATGAAAAATATTTACTTACATTTTTTTTAACGCTTTAACACAAAGAAACTGATTTACTAGTATTATGATGATGATGCTGCTTTTACAATGAAATTATTAATCAAACTGATTTATTAGCGACACGTGTACTGTCTTTTATAATAATAAAACCTAACCTCATATCCAAGATCTTAGCCTCAACCTTTATTTCAAGAATGTAATTTATACTCTACTGATGTTGCTCTAACTATAGTTCGATAACGTTTTGAATCATTCAAGGTTATAATTTGTACTCTACTGACGACGACGTTACTCTAACTATAGTTCGATAACGTTTTAGTACATACACTTCCTAATCGGAAATTTTTCAAGTATTTTGTGGTCCTGAAAAGGACCGTTTGGGGAATTTTCCCCTCTACAAGGTATTTTGTGGTCCTGAAAAGGACCGTTTCTGGGAATTTTAATTTCCCGACAAGACATTATCATTCTCATTAACATTTTTTATGCAGATTATACAGTTTTTAGTGAGATAAAATATAAATAAGACCTGTTCGCACCTAGCGCAAAGGCACATTTCAGGCTCTAAATTACTCATTCTCCCACTAAAATGCTGAAATGCATTCTCACCATCATAATAAAAGGGGTTAACCGTCTGTGCTTCAAGATAAAAACACCCTAAACAAAGCTTTCTACCTTGACATACATAAAAAGTTTGAATCATGCACAACGTTTCTGTTTGTACACTTGATAAAAACTCTTGACGATTAACCTCTTTTACTATGTAATCTTTTGGATCCCATGTTCTACCATCAGTTTCAATTCCATCATCTGAAATTGGCTCCTCGATATTGACGACTGCGTCCATTTCAATGGAATCGTATGTGTGTGTGTGTTGAGAGCAAAGACTTGACTGAATTTTTTTTTTTAGATTATAATAAAACTTTGATTTATATGTTTTTAATTTGAATTCTAATACTAATTAGTATAATCTATTGCATATGATATCACCTCATATGGTTTTCCGTTTTGCATAATCATTCTTACCGCCCTCGCTCGCTCTCATCGTCTTCATTTAAGAATAATTTAGTTCATTTTACGATCAGTTTGCTTTCGACAGGCATGAGTTATAATAAAATTAAAATATTGAGTGACATATCAATAGTACCAATCAAAAAAACAAAAAAAATGTCTAATCCAGCTATGTCGTTGGAGTCGATAGTTGCTGATGCCACTAGTGCCTCCTCTGATGTCACCACTGCCGCCTCCGCCGTCGATGACGCCGCCTCCAACACTATCATTGAATCAGTAAGTTTTTGTTTTGTTTTGTTTTTTCACTTACTACATTATTATTGTATAGGAATTTATGGATTTGACGTTCGATGCTGACGATTCCTTCATCAAAAACATATTTTCGGATGTGTTTTTGAAGGAAGAAGAGAACCCTCCGACCCTGTCGATGGATACACCACCTCCGCCGCCTCCGATGCCAACGCCGATAGCATCTTTAAAGAAGAAACGAAAACTAACTGAGGAGACGACGCGGAAATTATTAGACAGAGTTACTGAAAGATACAACTTTTTTTTAGTATCGAAACCTAGAATATTAAAATTATTAGAAGACAAAAAAAAAATTAAAAATGATATGTGTGAATTACGCAAAAAAATAAATCAATACGCAGTTAGATTAGATCAAATTGATAGTGAAATTTTTGCAATATCAGATTCTGAATTTTTAAAATAATTTTTTGCTGCATAATTCACACATATCATTTTTAATTTATTTTTTATCAGATATTTTAATATAATAAATTACTTAGATCAAAACCATTGTGCAATTTCGGATTCAAAATTTTAAAATCATTTTGTAACTCTTGTTGTTCGCTATAGAGTCCCATCTCTAACATTAAATATGAATGGGTCTCGTTTGACTCGATGACTACGACTACGGCGACGACGTTGAGATAGGTTATTAAACCCATTGTTGTTGTTGTTGTTGGCAAATCTATTATCACACCTCGCTTAAAATCTCAGCGGTTGAAGGCGATAGCGATTTTAAAAATATATATATTATTAAAACTATGTTTTTTATTTAAACTTACTATTCCCCTAATATTAGATAATAGTCTGATCACCCCCACACACACACAACTTATAAAAGGTGATGTATATGTCTTTAATAAATCAGTTGAAAGTAGAGAATGTCATTAGTAGTTGAGTACAGAACTAAGCTAAAAAAATATTGTGAAAAAATTTCTCGACTAAACAAAGATATTGTGTTTTACGAAGAAACCAGGCAAGTTTTAAAAGATTTATCAAATTTGTGTTTAAATGATGGTCCTATTAAACGCAAATTATGTGATATTAACAGCGATATTCAACGGTTTGTTGTATACAAACCTACCTAATGGAGTGTCTAATATAGCGGTATGTTTTAATGAAAACCAAAAAGAATGTAACCGCTCTGAATGGCAAATGATGGGTAGAACCTATTTAAATGATGGAAAGTTACAAGTTTTTTATGTAAGATTGCCCTCAACACCATCTGAATTATATTACAAGTTGAAATTATTATTTCCGAATAGAAGTGAAGGCGATCAAGAAAAATGGTATAAAATTGGTGAAACTATCACCAATTGTACTTATCCTCTAGGAATAGGGACTGGAATTGGAGGATTAGTAGGAGGAGGAGGAGGAGGAGGAGGCGAAGTCACACTAGGAGGAGGAGTCGATCAACGACAATTTTCAATAACATGTGCTACATTTGGTTTAATGTTATTTATAGCGTTAAAAATGATTGTTAAATATTTAAGGAAAATATTAAATAAATAATTTTATTTATTTTTTTTTTTTTATATTTAAGGGAAAATAAAAACATAAAAACAGTTTTATACACATTTATTTATAAAACATTTTATACATGTTTATGGAAAAAAATTTTAATTAGGTAAAATAGTATTAGTAAACCAAGAAAGTAAATGATCCACGTTTCTTTGCGCACACATAAATTTTCCTTTTGAATGATGATGATGGCAACACTGCTGTGGAATTGTCTGTCGAAAATTTTCTGTATCCCATCTAGTTTTATCATACTTGACTACATCATGAATGATAGGAAATATTTGCAGTTCTTCACACTTACTTTGTAAAAATGAAAGTTTTTGTTCACCTCTAACGTAAATTATGTCTGCCGAATGAAGTAGGTAATTTTTTAAAATGTCATTAATTTCGCTATATTCAATATAACCGGAGTTAAATCGAATTCCGTGCAGATTTTGCTCTAAATAATTCACTGTCTTTTTATCACTAACACTAAGATTTTTAAATTGTGTTGGCGATTTAAATAGAAAATTTAATCTCTGTTGTCCAATATGAATGGAGAGCTCTTTTGGATGAAACACTTTTTCAATAATAAAACCTTGAATATCTACTAGTGCCACTCGCATGATGATAATCAACTAATTTTAATCATATTAGGGGAGGCTTTTTTATATCTTCTGTGAATCGTGTGTGTGTGACTTATGATACACCTTGATATTATCGAAGTATGTGAAACCAAGGTCGCAATAGAAACCTTGATGTTACCGGAGAGAGATAGAGCAAAGTATGTGAAACCAAGGTCGCAATAGAAACCTTGATGTTACCGGAGAGAGAGAGAGAGATAGAGAGAGAGAGAGAGAGAGAGAGAGAGAGATCTGGAGTCAACACTCATTACGAGAGGCTTTTTATTACTTCCGTGAGTGGGTGATATTCCATGAGACAGTCGTGAACTATGATGCAATAAACCTTGGTGTTATCAGGGAATCCTACGTCCGATTCAATTTCCAACTTTACATCAACGGTTGATGACTTTATAGATTCTTCCTGCTTACTACAATCTATGATAAACAATGTACGTAATTTAAAATCCGAAACGGTTAGAAGGGTACGTTTTCGATTAGAGTTTGTGTAGCTAGGATAAAATTCTGTATAGTTGAAATATGCATCGTTGAAGCGATCACTAGCAAAATCAAATTGCGACCGATCCATAGGGTAATAATCACCATTTAACATTAGTCTAATATTACGAATATTCAAGTGATCAAATGTTGTAGGATCGGCTGTGGCTATATCACGTTTTTCGGTTTGGAAAAATATCATGACGTAGCGAGGTCTTTCAATAGCCGTACTAGTTTTCACAGGCCAGATATCTTTTTTAGCATTTGGCGTTATGGCTGGCAGTTCGTTAAGTTCCCATTTTCGAAAGGGTATTAAAATAGGCCGGTCCGATTGAATTGCCTTCAACAGTTTTTCATTTACTTCATAATTGGGGTAGATATGTTTAACTCTTACTTCAATGCTTTCAATATTTATTTTAACTGTAGTTACCGATCCACCATTTTCCTTAATAGTTATACAATCGTTATCGTTTCGAGCACGAACAAAGCGAAAAGTTTGTCTACCACACGTAATCCTAGGATAATCATTGAAAACGTTGAAAATATGCTTTAGCGGTAATAATAGACTGAATGATTTACTATTCGTGAGAATTGGTGATGAGGGATAATTCCAACCGGCAATAGACATGTGACGCGAGTCGTCCTGTGAATAGCAGGTATACGCGCGAACGGTACTAACAATGCCAGGATCTCGTACCGTTTCGATCTCTTTACCACTCTCACTGTATGTACAGGAATCGAATAGAAATGCTCCGAAATTTTGAGTTAATGAAACATCACCCGTTCCGGTAACTATTAATTTTCCCTTAATATCCAATAGCGAATCGTACATAGCAAAGAACGAATCCACTTGGTTGATAACAATTTCCACAATGTCATTGCAGTTAAACGATTTTACATATGGAGCATAGTATTTGTATTCACATTTTCGAATTGATTCATCTATTACGGGTGACCCGTATAGATTAAACATCGGTAATTTCTCAGCTGATTCAGCGACTTTTCTTTTCTTGTAAACTATTGATGATGATGATGACATGGTTGTGGTGAGGATGGTACGTTGTCAACAAAGAATCTTCTTATACTAATAATTAATTGTGTTTTCACCGCTTATAACCATTTAGGTCGAGGTCTAAGTTCCAATACTAGGGTACTTGTTTCACCACGGAAATTTACTGGTTCACCGTTTTGATCAACTGCCAGTACGGTAATATTAAGAATTTCACGTTGAGGAATGACTGGTAAATACAAGAGATTTGAAGGAGTTTCGTCAATTATATATCCAGGATCTGATTTAACGGAGAATTCGTAGATTGTATGAGCGGGTGTGTTTCCGTCAAACGCCCCCGTCGTAATGTTAGAATCAAAACGTACGGTTGACACTTTTATAATGTTGACGGGTAAATCTGACGAATGTATCTGAGCCGGAGCGAGATTTTTTTCGGAAAATCCCAACGTACGTCCAATATTGTTAGGTTCCTTAAACGATATGGTATAGAATTTGCTGAAAATTTCACATTTAAGCGTATTATTATTAGGCTTTAATGAAAAATCTCGATCTGGATCAACGGAATTCTCCAACCCCATTCGTTGCCGAATAAATCTCTCAATATCTGAAATTTCATAACTACCTGCTGGAAAGGTAATTTCGTTTAATTTGTTGTGTGCATCATAGTAGTAAAATTTTTGACCCTCTTCAATGTTCGGTATGGAATTATACGAATGAAACGATCTCAACGCTAGCTCATATTCTTTTTCAGAATTCAAAACGATGGGTGTTTGAGGTTTAAATTCAAAAATATGATTGGTGCTATTGACTCGCAACAACTGAGACATAACGAAGACTAACGAATTTTTAAATTAAACTCTTTAAAACAATATATACATTTTGATTGCATTTGTGTACCACATACATCAGACCATACATGTCGACTGGAATTCGTTTGACATGGTAAAAACCGTTTTAACTCCATTCTGTACTCAACGGGAAGGCTATACCAGACTGTCTGTAAATCACTCACGTTTAATAAAATCATTTGAATTGCATCCTCGGGGTAACGACGATTCATCACGTAAAAATTTCAAGCACAAATGTCCACAATTTATTTGATTATAAGTTTGATATTGTTCGTTGTTATAGTAAATTTTGACAGGACGATTACGACTACTTAAATAACGAACAAGTTCTATAGGCGGCTTCAAATTACCAAATGAATCAAAATATTCAACTTTGTCGTTCTTTTTTCTATATGCGACCCAGTGTGTTCCGGGATTTTTCCAACTATCTAAATTTACGATACCACATTCACGTTGGGCGCGTACTCTCCTAGGTAGAGTATCGCGCATGAAAACACCTCGAAAATGAGGTATTTTATAAAGTTTAGCATATTTCAGTAATTCTTTATCGTATAATGGTCTATTAGGTAGCCTTAATGATGATGACGTCGACGTTTTTTTTGAGGTTTTTTTTTTTTTTATTTTCAAGATACAGACCGAAACCTCCTTTGCTATTCTTTCGTAAATACAATCCATGACCGATAGCTTCCATCGCTTTATTGTGACGTGTCTCTTCTTCCAGCTTCTTTTTCTTATTTTGAGCGTTTACGACGGAAGAAGCTATACTGGCTGCGCCTCCACTTAACGCCCCAAGGGCACTAAGTCCGGCAAACAAGGGAATGAGAGGAAGAAATCCTCCATATTTAGAGTCAAATGGAATAATTCTAGGTATTCTAATGTTATTTTTACCTCCGGCACGTTTAACTGCCACTTTGGCTGCTTTTAAAGCCAACGATACGGCCTTCTTTAATGTCTTGGCAGGTTTCATGGATTTTCCAATTTTTTTTACAACGTGAGTGTTAAAGGAACAACCCATACCAAGTTTACGTTTGGTTTTCATTACTCCGGTTACAAGTAGAGCGTTGCCACGTTCACCAAGACTAGCGTCCTTTGATTTAACGCGTTGCCACGCTTGGTCTTCTAATATTTTATCGGCTTTATGACGTTCGTTCAATGAATCGTTCTGCGAATAGGCGATGTCGTGTTGTTTGCACGCGGCGTCTAGCGGATTAATGCCCGGATCACCACGTGCCAATCGTTTTTGTAGTTTTGTTCCCGGACCGCAGAATTGGTACCCTCCACTTAAATGGATTTCAAAGGGTAATTTATTAATCAATGTATTTAACACACCCTCTCCTTCGTGCACAAACATTGAAACTAATAAATGAGCGTAACAGCTTTGATATTTATAAGACAATGAAGGTGATTCAACAAGTGCAGTCGTTACCAATCGAAAATTTAGACGATTTTCAAGACAAAAAGTTAAATGGTATTAGTAAACATGGTCCGTTGTTGCCCGACTCGTTTCGCGCCATAATCTGCGGTCCGAGTGGCTGTGGAAAGACAAATGTAATGTTAGCCCTGTTGTTTAATCCCAATGGTGCTAAATTTGAAAATGTTTACGTATACTCAAAATCTTTATACCAACCAAAGTATCAGTTATTACAAACAGTAATGACTCAAGCAAAGGGTATAGGTTATTTTCCGTTTAAAGACAACGATGAAGTCATCAGTCCCACTAAAGCCAAAAAAAACTCTATTTTTATTTTCGATGATGTAGCATGTGATAAACAACAAAAAATTCGCGAATATTATTCCATGTGTAGACACAAAGATATTGATGCTGCCTACTTATGTCAAACATATTCAAAAATCCCGAAACAATTGATAAGAGATAATTGTAATCTGATTGTGTTATTTAAACAAGATGAAATTAATCTAAAGCATATATTTGAGGAGCACGTCTCCCCAGACATAACCTTCAATGAATTTAAAACCTTATGTTCAAAGTGTTGGATTAATAGGTATGGAACGGTAGTTATCGTAAAAGATTTTCCCATTAACAATGGTCGCTATCGAATGGGTTTCGATAAGTATATAAAAATTTGTTAATTTGTGTTAAACGTCACTGTATGGAATGATGTCAGACGATCGAGTTGCTGTGGCTACACATAAACGAAAAGTTGCTGAACTAACTCGGGCTATACGAAAAAAATATTTAGCATTGAAATTAAATCGAACGAATGTGGACGATTCAATCAATAAACTTTTTAAACCAATAACCGATCCGTTAAAAGAAATTGCTTTAAAAAAAACTGCTAGTGCTGCTGCTGCTGTCGCCCCCATACAAGTAAAGAATGAATCATTTATTAAAAAAGAATATAAGATGCATCCTACTAGTACTAAATTTCTCGATTTAGAAGATGTTGCCGAGTTTAATGAGCCCAGTATAATAGAGGAACCTAATTTATCACCGAAACATTCCACTGAACCGACCATCGAATATTCACAGGATGTAATAGATGAATATCTGGATCAGTATCCATCAATAAGTCATACTTACGTTAAAGATTACTGGACAAATAGCGATAAAATTGATAGAAAATATGGTCCTACATATGATAGTGAACAAGATAATTGGACACTTGGTAATAGAAGAATTTCCTTTGATGTTAAAACCGGTGCTATCATGTTGTTATCGGAGAAAGACTTTTCGGGAGGATATGTGAAAGGAACGCCAGGACTTTATCAATTAATATTTTATTCCGATCCATCGTACGCTCCCGATGATCTCGTAAACTATAAAACCATATTAGAACATACGGGGGCGCACTTGAATAGTAGAGGACATTTAAAAGGAGATAACAGTATAAAATGGTATAACATTATAAAACCTTTGATTAAAACCGTAGAAAAAAGTAAAAAATCTAGTCTCTCAAGTTTAGTTCAACATTTCGCCTCTTCATCACCGAAAGAAGGTAAAGGAATGCATTTAGAATATAATAACGCACCTATAGAATATATTTATTGGGACGACCCCCGAGAACTTATTACTAGATTGAGACTACTTATCGCATCTAAAGAGGCAGGAAATACTTCACATAACAATGAGATTGTTGCCATAATGAATGAATTGAGGGAGGCTAATATGATAAAATAAGTTTGCACATCCACACGAATGTCATTTCAATGATGAGTGTTGATAAATTCGGACGTCATTCACGTTCGCGTGCATTTGCATTCAAACCATCTATTGTACGATTACCGCACACCTCTGATGGCAATTTAGATATTGAACATTTAAAGTTATGCAACGTTAAGGGACCGCCAACAATTGATGAAGATGCCGCAAACAAAAAGTATGTCGATTCTATGATAACAAACCTTTTAAATCAATAGATCGAATAGTGGAGAACGTTAAAAATATGTCTGATGCTATGGTAGATATGCAAAATAATATTAATGAAAATATGCAGTTTATTTCGAAACAAGAACAACAACAAACTACAGATTGGGTGACAAAAAAGTATGTTGACGATTCTTTGCAAAAAAGTATTGAAAACGCAAATAATAAATTATCAATAGAGCTTAAGTTATTTCTTAGAAATAACCTTGTTGATAATTATTCAGAAATTAGAAAAAATATTAAAAACCTTGAACAAAATGTAAAGAAGAATCAAGAGCAAATTACCAAATTAATTGCGGTATCAAGAACTACTTTTACGCCTACACCATAAATAGTAAAATTATGAATCAGTCTATTTATTATCATGCCAATCGCGTCGACGGTTACGTCACCGGAGAAGATTCAACTTGTTAATGAACTTCATAAATATGCACGAAAAAATTATCCGAGACGACGTACCGTCATCAAAGGACTAGATGATTTATGGCAAATGGATTTAGCCGAAATGAGTCGCTATGCACCGCAAAACAAAGGTTTTAAAATGATTATGGTTGTCATTGATTGTTTTTCAAAATTTCTATGGACTAGACCGCTAAAAACGAAAACCGGTGAAGAAATTACCAAAGCTTTCGAAGACATTTTATCTCATACAAAACATCGCCGCCAGCGTCGTCCGAAAAATTTACAAACCGATCAAGGTACGGAATTTTTTAACGCAAAATTTAAAAATTTAATAAAAAAGTATTTCATTAATCATTATAATACGTTTAGTGTTAAAAAGGCTTCTATAGCAGAACGGGTAATACGTACTTTAAAAGAAAAATTATACAAGTATTTCAGTTTAAACGGAACCTATAAATGGATTGATTATTTACCCAAGTTAACTCAAGAATATAATAATACGAAACATAGCAAAACGAAACTTAAACCAAAGGATGTGAACAAGACTAATGAAAAGATTCTTTTAACGAAAAGATATTCATATCTGAAAATTGCCGGACCGCGAAAATTACAAGTCGGTGATGTTGTACGCATAAGCAAAGCAAAGCATGTGTTTGAGAAAGGTTACACACCAAATTGGTCTACTGAACATTTTAAAATCATTAAAGTTAAAATAACCAATCCCGTTACATATTTGTTGGAAGATATGCGTGGTCAACCAATCATCGGAGCTTTTTACGAAGAAGAATTACAAAAGGTTAAAAATCCCGACATTTATCTCGTTGAAAAAGTGTTGAAGCGAAAAGGTAGAAAACTTTATGTCAAGTGGTTGGGGTTTGACATTACGCATAACAGTTGGATAGATAAGGATTCGCTTAAATAACAAGATTAACAATACATCTCAGTCAGTTGTATAAAATGTGTTCAACGTATAGTTCATCATCATCCTCCGGATGTACTTCAGAAAGTTCTTATAGCGATAAACAAATGGATAGTGATTATTATAGACAAATTGATCAAGTCTCCAAAAAAATGTGTGAAAACGCAATCGATTTTGAGCATACTTTACTGTTGTATAAAGAGTATTCGACTGGAACAGCGACAGTAGGAAGCGGTCTTAGTCCTGCGAGAAAATTTGAACCTGCAATTGTTTTAAGTCAACCCTTTCGACCTCATCAGCAAATGTCTTTTGATACATTCGAATGGTTAGATCTTATGTCAATGTTGAAAGTTTTGCTTAAAAATTTTTTCGATGACTCACTTCCTCAATTTCCTGATGAATATGATTCTGTTGAAAATCTATGTGGAAGAAATTGTAAAGTAACTCAATATATAATGGATGATACAAAATTTCTAAGTATAAATAAAAAAAACGTTTGTATCGAATTGACAAAAGACCAAGTTTATTATTTGATTGATATAGATGAAAATTTGTTGTGCTATTACATTGAAGAATTGAATAATGTTAATTTTAACAATTACTACTTTCAAGTATTAAACATAATCAAACCGTATTTTGAAGACTATGAAGAAGAAGAAGTTTGGAAGAATATATTAAAAAATATATTAAACTTGACTGATCCATTATTGGCTAATGCTCTCAGAGAATTTATTTATTTTTATAAACATAAATTTATAAATGCCTTACAAGGATTTAGTGTAGAATAAATTTTATATAAATAAATCGTCTTTTCTTTTATACCTCTCATTCTCATTCGATATGTCGATAAAGATAGTTGTGTCGTTGTTGCTCTCAATATTATTGGTAATTCATTGTGAACATATAAATCAAGAAGATGCTATTTCTTTTCTAAAACAATATGGTTACATAACCTCTGTTAGTAATAATAATAGTTTAGAAAATTTCGAATCGTATTTAATCGAGTTTCAAGAAAAATTTAATTTACCTGTTGATGGTACCTTAAATGATGAAACTGTTCGATTAATGAAGCGACCAAGATGTTCTAATTATGATGAAAATATTGGATATGTTGATTCATATACGGTACACGGAAAATGGAATAAAACTAATTTAAAATGGCATTTTCCATCAGTATCAAGAAAGTACATTACAGTAGCCGCAAAAGCTTTCGAAATTTGGGCTAAAGATTCAAAGTTTACATTTACCAATGTTAAAATAGCTATGCCAAAACCGGATATTACCATAACCCTCGGAAATAAACGTCATAGTTTTCGAACAAGTTGTTCGGGTAAAGCTGAATGTCCACAGAATTTTGATGGACCTGGAAAAGTTTTGGGTCATGCCTATTATCCAAGGGACGACAGCAATTGCATTGAGGTTCATCTTGATTCTGATGAAAATTGGAATTTTAGCTTGAATATCACGAATGTTCCGGGTAACGAAAACAGTTTATTGGCAGTTTTAGTTCATGAGATAGGTCATACATTAGGTTTGGGTCATAGTGGCATTGAAAATGCGATAATGTTTCCTTGGTATCAAAGCGATATATCCACATTACATGAAGACGATAAAATGGCTCTTGAAGCACTTTATGGCCCTATACCAACACGTCGTTATCTGCCAATTAACCCTACTACTACTACTACTACAAGTACTACAACACCCCCACCACCTCTACCTACTTCAGCCAATTTATGTATTCTTAAATCCCCTGATTTTATCTTTCTCGCTAGCACAGCATCGTTCCCCAATTATCGTTTATATATTGGAAGCGGTCGTAAGTTATGGAAAATTGATCTTAATGATATGCGAATACCACAACATTTTGATTTAATTGAATCATATCTTCCTAAAGAAATAAAAACATCTACTATAACTCACATTTTTCAAAATGCTGTAGGAGATCTGATTACCTATGCTAATGGAATATGTTATGCAGCCTCGTTCCCAGAATTGCATATTCAACATGATTTTATTTTACCATTATCTAAAGACGTTCTAATAAATGCTATATTTCAAACTAATAGTGGAAGCATTTTTATATTTTACGATAACACTTCATACATTGAGTTTCTGGAAACACCTCAAGAAATACGTAATCGTGGACGAATAACAGATAAATTTCCTGGGCTTCCACCCGGTATTACGTCAGCGTTTAGATTTACAGATGGTTACATTTACTTTTTTCAACAAGATACTTACTATAAATTTAGTGAATATACACGAAAAGTTGTTGCAGCAGGTCCCTTTAATTGGAATCTCTTTGGTATTCCATGTCCTGAAGACAGCTTAAAAGAACAATTAAAAACTTTACTGTCAAAAATAATATCTTTTTATGAATAAAAAAAATGCTTATTAAGAATTACGTTTTTTATTAAAACAATATTTTATAAAGTAGTATATTTCATATTTTCTTCTTCTTCTTCTTCTTCTTCTTCTTCTTCTTCGTCTACTAGAATGTCATCATCATTCACATAATCGATAAGATATGAGGGTAAATATTTCTTCATTCTGCGTAGATACCCTTCAAACTCTAACTTTTTAAGTATATTTACCAAGCAGCATATACAAATAATTCCATCTACGTAATCGTTCATGACTTGAGATCCTTTACGATATCGAGCAGTTAATATTTGACATTCCTCTTCTGTATACATTCGACCCATACCATATACACTTTCACGTTCGTAAATTCTTTCTTGCTTAAACAAATGCCATGATAAGTCTCGCAAGAGATTTTTAAGATTATTCACTTTTGTTTCGCTGCTAGTTGCCATTTTTTTTTTATTTTTCAACTGACTTTGCATATCTATAAAACTTCTATATATGCATGAAGATAAAGGAGAGAGGGGATTTAAAATAACCTCGATTTAAAAAATATTCTTAACCAATATTTTGAGCTTTAGTAGCTGATGCTGCTGCTGCTCAATATGTCGCTTTTTTTTTTTTTAATAATCTAATATTGAGGTATAACAACCTTGTTGTTGTTGAGTCCCATCTCTAACATTATAAATGGGTTATCTCCGCCGCGACTTCGATAACAGACGCTCTCGAACTCATGAAGGTCGTCATCGCAGCCTCAAAGGCGGGCGACACGCGCGCTCGCGGACCACACCTCCTCCCAGCTGAGAGCAGTCGAGGCGGCCGGCGGAGCGCGGATTCCAGCAGCTGAGAGTAGTCGAGGCGGCCGATCGGCGGCGTGGATCCCAGCAGCGAGGGCGGCCGTCGGCGGTGCGGATCCGCGAGGGCGGCCGTCGGCGGCGCCCAGCATCGGTGGCCGGCGGCGCGCGGACCCAGCTGAGAGCCGCGGTGGCCGGCGGTGCGCGCGCGGACCCCGGTTTCAACGGCGGCTGAGTCGGTTGCAAGCATCCATCGTCAGCACATCTAGTTCAAAAACATGAGCACAGTGATCCCGACGACGACGACGACGCAGCCGCCGTCGAAGCCGCAGGAAACCGTCTCCGGCGGCGATGCTGCTGCTGCCTCCGCCGCCGCCGCCGCTAAATCAGTAAGTTTTTTTTTTTTCGTTTTTATTTTAATTTTAATTTTTTTTTTAATTATTGCAGTCATTTAAAAGCAGTGTGGAGAAAATGATGGGCTGCGGCGGCGGCGGCGATTTTCCTCAATCCGAATTGATTGAACTAGAAGAAGAGGAAGAAGAAGAAGAAGAAGGGGGATTTGTGATTAAAAATGGCAATATGTTTCTATTTGTATTATATTGAATAAAAAAATAAATCTCTTATTATTGGTTTAATTATGAATGCATGCATAGGCAACCAACATTACGCTACAACGTAAAACGGTCGGTTGTCTATGCAGCAAAAGTGTTTGCGCTCCACAGTGCCGGCGTCAGCGGTGACGCTCGATGGATTTCTGTGGGGGTGGGCCTCAAAAGCCTCATTTTTTTTTAGAGGTCGCTTTTTAGAGGCGGCCAAGAATCAAGGCTCGCGAACCATTTTCCAAGACCACTTTTCCAAAAAAAAAAAAAAAAAACCCATCAACGGCACTAGGCCATTTTCAAGGTCGGGGGCGGCGGCAGCGGATATTTTCCAAGACCATTTTCCAAAGGCTGCTCTTCCACAAGCATCAAGACCACTTTCAAGGCTCATTTCAAGGCCGGGGGGCGGTGGTAAAGAAAATTTTCCAAAGCCATTTTCCGAGGAAAACCACCAAGGTCACTTTAAAGGCCATTTTCAAGGTCAAATTTGAGCCAAAATCCGCCTTGTATCACTACTGATGTGACTCGATTAGAATGTTTTTCTGATGGATACAGAGCACTTACAATGCTCCAATAAAAACAGGCCAAGTCAAAATTAAAAATATTTACACAACTTAGTTTATTAGCAATTTGTTTTGGTAATTTAATAAACGATGAACTACCCCCGCCGCAACCATTTCCTACTGCAAACTTATTAATATTAACTTCAAGCGATATCACGGATTTTAATGCCCAATTTGACGAACGTTCCTGAAATTCCGATAGTTTAAATAAAATATAGTTGATTATATGATTAGTAAACCATTCAAATAATATTGTTGAAGAATCAATCGGTGCATATTTACTGTGAAAATATTTAAAATCTACTATGTCATTATCATCTACTAATTTTCTAATAAACTGTCCACAAAAAATAGTGTTTACTTTTATTAATGACATTTTTGATAAAACTTTTTCTACTTTTTCGCAAAAAATTTTAAAAGCATCCATTAAAAATGGTAGAACATCTTTATGTCTTAAATTTATAATAATCCCAGTAATAACGTTATTTTTGAAAATTGAAATTAAATCATTCCATTCTACTGAAGTCGTCGGTATATTATGTAATTTATTATATATAACTTTTAAATGACTAATTTTTGTTTGCCACGATCGAACTTGACCTGATAATAAATTAACATTCTTAAGTTTATCACAGCATAAATCAATCGCAATTTTTACATGTTTTAATCATGCTTCACAGTCAATATGAGGAAATTTTTCATAAAATTTTAAAATAAGTTTATCAATATCCTTTATTAATTGGTCGGACATTTTTTTAAATTAAAACTTACTATTCACAAACTTAAAGAGTGCTTTAGGGTTTCCCTTTTCAGCGTTCTTCTCATCGACGACGCTGACGTCGTCACCTTGATACACCACAGAATATTTTCCGTTTCCCAATTCATCAACGTGATTCTTCAAAATAGATAATGATCGACGTGGTAAGAATATAACTCGATTCTCCAGTTCAAGCAAAATCGTTTCCCCATATTTTGAATTAACCAATTTAGCAATGTAGATTTTCTGAGGCTCATTAATTGGCAGGCTTTTCAATGCAACCACCGGTTTATTTTCACCTTCTAGGAGAGACGAATTTATTTCATTTAAATTCATTTTTTCTCTAAAATAATATGTACTTTTATTTTTATGCAAAAAAAAATGAAAAATATTTACTTACATTTTTTAAACACTTTAACACAAAGAAACTGATTTACTAGTAATATGCTGCTGATGCTGATGCTGCTTTCACAATGAAATTATTAATCAAACTGATTTATTAGCGACACGTGTGCTGTCTTTATAATAATAAAACCTAACCTTATATCCTAGATCTTAGCCTTGACCTTTATTTCAAGGCTGCAATTTATACTCTACTGATGTTACTCTAACTATAGTTCGATAACGTTTTTGAATCATTCAAGGTTATAATTTGTACTCCACTGACGTTACTCTAACTATAGTTCGATAACGTTTTAGTACATACTTCCTAATCGGAAATTTTTTCAAGTATTTTATGGTCCTGAAAAGGACCGTTTGGGGAATTTCCCCTCTACAAGGTATTTTGTGGTCCTGAAAAGGACCGTTTCTGGGAATTTTAATTTCCCGACAAGATATTATCGTCCTCATTAACATTTTTCATGCAGATTATACAGTTTTTAGTGAGATAAAATATAAATAAGACCTGTTCGCACCTAGCGCAAAGGCACATTTCAGGCTCTAAATTACTCATTATCCCACTAAAATGCTGAAATGCATTCTCATCATCATAATAAAAGGGGTTGACCGTCTGTGCTTCAAGATAATAGCATCCTAAACAGAGCTTTCTACCATGACACACATAAAAAGTTTGAATCATGCACAACGATTCTGTTTGTACATTTGATAAAAACTCTTGACGATTAACCTCTTTTACTATGTAATCTTTTGGATCCCATGTTCTACAATCAGTATCGATTCCCTCATCTGCAATTGGTTCCTCGATATTGGCGGCGGCCATTTCAATGGGATCGTGTGTGTGTGTGTGTGTGTGTGTTGAGAGCAAAGACTTGACTGAATTTTTTTTAGATTATAATAAAACTCTGATTTATATGTTTAATTTGAATTCTAATACTAATTAGTATAATCTATCGCATATGATAAAATTATATCACCTCATATGGTTTTCCGTTTTGCATAATCATTCTTACCGCCCTCGCTTGCTCCCGTCGTCTTCATTTAAGAATAATTTAGTTCATTTTACGATCAGTTTGCTTTCGACAGGCATGGGTGATAATAAAATTAAAATATTGAGTGACATATCAATAGTACCGTCCAAAAAAAAAAAAATGTCTAATCCAGCTATGTCGTTGGAGTCGATAGTTGCTGCTGCCACTAGTGCCTCCTCTGATGTGACCACCGCCGCCGCCGCCGCCGTCGATGACGCCGCCTCCAACACTATCATTGAATCAGTAAGTTTTTGTTTTGTTTTGTTTTTTTTCACTTACTAAATTATTATTGTATAGGAATTTATGGATTTGACGTTCGATGCTGACGATCCCTTCATCAAAAACATATTTTCGGATGTGTTTTTGAAGGAAGAGGAGAACCCTCCGACGCTGTCGATGGCTACACCGCATCCGCCGCCGCCGACGATGGCATCTTTAAAGAAGAAACGAAAACTAACGGAGGAGACGACGCGTAAATTATTAGACAGAGTGACTGAAAGATACAACTTTTTTTTAGTGTCGAAACCGAGAATATTAAAATTATTAGAAGATAAAAAAAAAATTAAAAATGATATGTGTGAATTACGCAAAAAAATAAATCAATACGCAGTTAGATTAGATCAAATTGATAGTGAAATTTTTACAATATCAGATTCGGAATTTTTAAAATAATTTTTTGCATAATTCACACATATCATTTTTAATTTATTTTTTATCAGATATTTTAATATAATAAATTACTTAGATCAAAATCATTGCAATTTCGGATTCAAAATTTTAAAATCATTTTGTAACTCTTGTTGTTCGCTATAGAGTCCCATCTCTAACATTAAATATGAACGGGTCTCGTTTGACGATGACTACGACTACGACGACGGCGTTGGATAGGTTATTAAACCCATTGTTGTTGTTGGCAAATCTATTATCACGCCTCGCTTAAAATCTCAGCGGTTGAAGGCGATAGCGGTTTTAAAAATATATATATATTATTAAAACTATGTTTTTTTTTTAAACTTACTATTCCCTACTATTAGATAATAGCCTGATCACCCACACACACACACACACACACACACACACACATACAACTTATAAAAGGTGATGTATATGTCTTTAATAAATCAGTTGAAAGTAGAGAATGTCATTAGTAGTTGAGTACAGAACTAAGCTAAAAAAATATTGTGAAAAAATTTCTCGACTAAACAAAGATATTGTGTTTTACGAAGAAAACAGGCAAGTTTTAAAAGATTTATCAAATTTGTGTTTAAATGATGATGATGGTCCTACTAAACGCAAATTATGTGATATTAACAGCGATATTCAACGGTTTGTTGTATACAAACATACCTAATGGAGTGTCTAATATAGCGGTATGTTTTAATGAAAACCAAAAAGAATGTAACCGCTCTGAATGGCAAATGATGGGTAGAACCTATTTAAATGATGGAAAGTTACAAGTTTTTTACGTAAGATTGCCCTCAACACCATATGAATTATATTACAAGTTGAAATTATTATTTCCGAATAGAAGTGAAGGTGATCAAGAAAAATGGTATAAAATTGGTGAAACTATCACCAATTGTACTTATCCTCTAGGAATAGGGACTGGAATTGGAGGATTAGTAGGAGGAGGAGGAGGAGAAGAAGTCACACTAGGAGGAGTCGATCAACGACAATTTTCAATAACATGTGCTACATTTGGTTTAATGTTATTTATAGCGTTAAAAATGATTGTTAAATATTTAAGGAAAATATTAAATAAATAATATATATGAGATATGTTTTATTTAGTGTTTTTAATATTTAAGGGAAAATAAAAACATAAAAACAGATTTATACACATTTATTTATAAAACATTTTATACATGTTTATGGAAAAAAAATTCAATTAGGTAAAATAGTATTAGTAAACCAAGAAAGTAAATGATCCACGTTTCTTTGTGTACACATAAATTTTCCTTTTGAATGATGGCAACACTGCTGTGGAATTGTCAATTGAAAATTTTCCGTATCCCATATAGTTTTATCATACTTGGCTACATCATGGATGATAGGAAATACTTGCAGCTCCTCACACTTACTTTGTAAAAATGAAAGTTTTTGTTTACCTCTAACGTAAATTATGTCTGCCGAATGAAGTAGGTAATTTTTTAAAATGTCATTAATTTCGCTATATTCAATATAACCGGAGTTAAATCGAATTCCGTGCAGATTTTGCTCTAAATAATTCACTGTCTTTTTATCACTAACACTAAGATTTTTAAATGGTGTTGGCGATTTAAATAGAAAATTTAATCGCTGTTGTCCAATATGAATGGAGAGCTCTTTTGGATGAAACACTTTTTCAATAATAAAACCTTGAATATCTACAAGTGCCACTCGCATGATAATTGCAAATCAACTAATTTTAATTATATTAGGGGAGGCTTTTTTATATCTTCTGTGAATCGTGTGTGACCTATGATACACCTTGATATTATCGAAGTATGTGAAACCAAGGTCGCAATAGAAACCTTGATGTTACCGGAGAGATAGAGCGAAGTATGTGAAACCAAGGTCGCAATAGAAACCTTGATGTTACCGGAGAGAGAGATAGAGAGAGAGAGAGAGAGAGAGAGATCTGGAGTCAACACCTATTATTACGAGAGGCTTTTTATTACTTCCGTGAGTGGGTGATATTCCATGAGACAGTCGTGAACTATAATGCAATAAACCTTGGTGTTATCAGGGAATCCTACGTCCGATTCAATTTCCAACTTTACATCGACTTTATAGATTCTTCCTGCTTACTACAATCTATGATAAACAATGTACGTAATTTAAAATCCGAAACGGTTAGAAGGGTACGTTTTCGATTAGAGTTTGTGTAGCTAGGATAAAATTCTGTATAGTTGAAATATGCATCGTTGAAGCGATCACTAGCAAAATCAAATTGCGACCGATCATTAGGATAATAATCGCCATTTAACATTAGTCTAATATTACGAATATTCAAGTGATCAAATGTTGTAGGATCAGCTGTGGCTATATCACGTTTTTCGGTTTGGAAAAATATCATGACGTAGCGAGGTCTTTCAATAGCCGTACTAGTCTTCACAGGCCAGATATCTTTTTTAGCATTTGGCGTTATGGCTGGCAGTTCGTTAAGTTCCCATTTTCGAAAGGGTATTAAAATAGGCCGGTCCGATTGAATTGCCTTCAACAGTTTTTCATTTACTTCATAATTGGGGTAGATATGTTTAACTCTTACTTCAATGCTTTCAATATTTATTTTAACTGTAGTTACCGATCCACCATTTTCCTTAATAGTTATACAATCGTTATCGTTTCGAGCACGAACAAAGCGAAAAGTTTGTCTACCACACGTAATCCTAGGATAATCATTGAAAACGTTGAAAATATGCTTTAGCGGTAATAATAGACTGAAAGATTTACTATTCGTGAGAATTGGTGATGAGGGATAATTCCAAGCGGCAATAGACATGTGACGCGAGTCGTCCTGTGAATAGCAGGTATACGCGCGAACGGTACTAACAATGCCAGGATCTCGTACCGTCTCGATCTCTTTGCCACTTTCGCTGTATGTACAGGAATCGAATAGAAATGCTCCGAAATTTTGAGTTAATGAAACATCACCCGTTCCGGTAACTATTAATTTTCCCTTAATATCCAATAGCGAATCGTACATAGCAAAGAACGAATCCACTTGGTTGATAACAATTTCCACAATGTCATTGCAGTTAAACGATTTTACATATGGAGCATAGTATTTGTATTCACATTTTCGAATTGATTCATCTATTACGGGTGACCCGTATAGATTAAACATCGGTAATTTCTCAGCTGATTCAGCGACTTTTCTTTTCTTGTAAACTATTGATGATGATGATGACATGGTTGTGGTGAGGATGGTACGTTGTCAACAAAGAATCTTCTTATACTAATAATTAATTGTGTTTTCACCGCTTATAACCATTTAGGTCGAGGTCTAAGTTCCAATACTAGTGTACTTGTTTCACCACGGAAATTTACTGGTTTACCGTTTTGATCGACTGCCAGTACGGTAATATTAAGAATTTCACGTTGAGGAATGACTGGTAAATACAAGAGATTTGAAGGCGTTTCGTCAATTATATATCCAGGATCTGATTTAACGGAGAATTCGTAGATTGTATGAGCAGGTGTGTTTCCATCAAACGCACCCGTCGTAATGTTACAATCAAAACGTACGGATGAGACATTTATAATGTTGACGGGTAAATCTGACGAATGTATCTGAGCCGGAACGAGATTTTTTTCTGAAAATCCCAACGTACGTCCAATATTGTTAGGTTCCTTAAACGATATGTTATAGAATTTGCTGAAAATTTCACATTTAAGCGTATTATTATTAGGCTTTAATGGAAAATCTCGATCTGGATCAACGGAATTCTCCAAACCCA
This sequence comes from Hermaeophaga mercurialis, assembly GCA_951812935.1. Classification (NCBI taxonomy): domain Eukaryota; kingdom Metazoa; phylum Arthropoda; class Insecta; order Coleoptera; family Chrysomelidae; genus Hermaeophaga; species Hermaeophaga mercurialis. The sequence continues at coordinate 32,632,040 of OX638364.1, forward strand.
TTCGATGCCGAATAAATCTCTCAATATCTGAAATTTCATAACTACCTGCTGGAAAGGTAATTTCGTTTAATTTGTTGTGTGCATCATAGTAGTAAAATTTTTGACCCTCTTCAATGTTCGGTATGGAATTATACGAATGAAACGATCTCAACGCTAGCTCATATTCTTTTTCAGAATTCAAAACGATGGGTGTTTGAGGTTTAAATGCAAAAATATGATTGGTGCTATTGACTCGCAACAACTGAGACATAACGAAGACTAACGAATTTTTAATAAATACAATAATTTAAATATATTCTTTATTTAAACTCTTTAAAACAATATATACATTTTGATTGCATTTGTGTACCACATACATCAGACCATACATGTCGACTGGAATTCGTTTGACATGGTAAAAACCGTTTTAACTCCATTCTGTACTCAACGGGAAGGCTATACCAGACTGTCTGTAAATCACTCACGTTTAATAAAATCATTTGAATTGCATCCTCGGGGTAACGACGATTCATCACGTAAAAATTTCAAGCACAAATGTCCACAATTTATTTGATTATAAGTTTGATATTGTTCGTTGTTATAGTAAATTTTGACAGGACGATTACGACTACTTAAATAACGAACAAGTTCTATAGGCGGCTTCAAATTACCAAATGAATCAAAATATTCAACTTTGTCGTTCTTTTTTCTATATGCGACCCAGTGTGTTCCGGGATTTTTCCAACTATCTAAATTTACGATACCACATTCACGTTGGGCGCGTACTCTCCTAGGTAGAGTATCGCGCATGAAAACACCTCGAAAATGAGGTATTTTATAAAGTTTAGCATATTTCAGTAATTCTTTATCGTATAATGGTCTATTAGGTAGCCTTAATGATGATGACGTCGACGTTTTTTTTGAGGTTTTTTTTTTTTTTTATTTTCAAGATACAGACCGAAACCTCCTTTGCTATTCTTTCGTAAATACAATCCATGACCGATAGCTTCCATCGCTTTATTGTGACGTGTCTCTTCTTCCAGCTTCTTTTTCTTATTTTGAGCGTTTACGACGGAAGAAGCTATACTGGCTGCGCCTCCACTTAACGCCCCAAGGGCACTAAGTCCGGCAAACAAGGGAATGAGAGGAAGAAATCCTCCATATTTAGAGTCAAATGGAATAATTCTAGGTATTCTAATGTTATTTTTACCTCCGGCACGTTTAACTGCCACTTTGGCTGCTTTTAAAGCCAACGATACGGCCTTCTTTAATGTCTTGGCAGGTTTCATGGATTTTCCAATTTTTTTTACAACGTGAGTGTTAAAGGAACAACCCATACCAAGTTTACGTTTGGTTTTCATTACTCCGGTTACAAGTAGAGCGTTGCCACGTTCACCAAGACTAGCGTCCTTTGATTTAACGCGTTGCCACGCTTGGTCTTCTAATATTTTATCGGCTTTATGACGTTCGTTCAATGAATCGTTCTGCGAATAGGCGATGTCGTGTTGTTTGCACGCGGCGTCTAGCGGATTAATGCCCGGATCACCACGTGCCAATCGTTTTTGTAGTTTTGTTCCCGGACCGCAGAATTGGTACCCTCCACTTAAATGGATTTCAAAGGGTAATTTATTAATCAATGTATTTAACACACCCTCTCCTTCGTGCACAAACATTGAAACTAATAAATGAGCGTAACAGCTTTGATATTTATAAGACGATGAAGGTGATTCAACAAGTGCAGTCGTTACCGATCGAAAATTTAGACGATTTTCAAGACAAAAAGTTAAATGGTATTAGTAAACATGGTCCGTTGTTGCCCGACTCGTTTCGCGCAATAATCTGCGATCCGAGTGGCTGTGGAAAGACAAATGTAATGTTATCCCTGTTGTTTAATCCCAATGGTGCTAAATTTGAAAATGTTTACGTACACTCAAAATCTTTATACTAACCAAAGTATCAGTTATTACAAACAGTAATGACTCAAGCAAAGGGTATAGGTTATTTTCCGTTTAAAGACAACGATGAAGTCATCAGTCCCACTAAAGCCAAAAAAAACTCCATTTTTATTTTCGATGATGTAGCATGTGATAAACAACAAAAAATTCGCGAATATTATTCCATGTGTAGACATAAAGATATTGATGCTGCCTACTTATGTCAAACATATTCAAAAATCCCGAAACAATTGATAAGAGATAATTGTAATCTGATTGTGTTATTTAAACAAGATGAAATTAATCTAAAGCATATATTTGAGGAGCACGTCTCACCTGACATAACCTTTAATGAATTTAAAACCTTATGTTCAAAGTGTTGGATTAATAGGTACGGAACGGTAGTTATCGTAAAAGATTTTCCCATTAACAATGGTCGCTATCGAATGGGTTTCGATAAGTATATAAAAATTTGTTAATTTGTGTTAAACGTCACTGTATAGAATGATGTCAGACGATCGAGTTGCTGTGGCTACACATAAACGAAAAGTTGCTGAACTAACGCGTGCTATACGAAAAAAATATTTAGCATTGAAATTAAATCGAACGAATGTGGACGATTCAATCAATAAACTTTTTAAACCAATAACCGATCCGTTAAAAGAAATTGCTTTAAAAAAAACTACTGGTACTGCTGCTGCTGCCCCCATACAAGTAAAGAATGAATCATTTATTAAAAAAGAATATAAAGCGCATCCTACTAGTACTAAATTTCTCGATTTAGAAGATGTTGCCGAGTTTAATGAGCCCAGTATAATAGAGGAACCTGATTTATCACCGAAACGTTCCACTGAACCGTCCATCGAATATTCACAGGATGTAATAGATGAATATCTGGATCAGTATCCATCAATAAGTCATACTTACGTTAAAGATTACTGGACAAATAGCGATAAAATTGTTAGAAAATATGGTCCTACATATGATAGTGAACAAGATAATTGGACACTTGGTAATAGAAGAATTTCCTTTGATGTTAAAACCGGTGCTATCATGTTGTTATCGGAGAAAGACTTTTCGGGGGGATATGTGAAAGGAACGCCAGGACTTTATCAATTAATATTTTATTCCGATCCATCGTACGCCCCCGATGATCTCGTAAACTATAAAACCATATTAGAACATACGGGTGCGCACTTGAATAGTAGAGGACATTTAAAAGGAGATAACAGTATAAAATGGTATAACATTATAAAACCTTTGATTAAAACCGTAGAAAAAAGTAAAAAATCTAGTCTCTCAAGTTTAGTTCAACATTTCGCCTCTTCATCACCGAAAGAAGGTAAAGGAATGCATTTAGAATATAATAACGCACCTATAGAATATATTTATTGGGACGACCCCCGAGAACTTATTACTAGATTGAGACTACTTATCGCATCTAAAGAGGCAGGAAATACTTCACATAACAATGAGATTGTTGCCATAATGAATGAATTGAGGGAGGCTAATATGATAAAATAAGTTTGCACATCCACACGAATGTCATTTCAATGATGAGTGTTGATAAATTCGGACGTCATTCACGTTCGCGTGCATTTGCATTCAAACCATCTATTGTACGATTACCGCACACCTCTGATGGCAATTTAGATATTGAACATTTAAAGTTATGCAACGTTAAGGGACCGCCAACAATTGATGAAGATGCCGCAAACAAAAAGTATGTCGATTCTATGATAACAAACCTTTCAAAATCAATAGATCGAATAGTGGAGAACGTTAAAAATATGTCTGATGCTATGGTAGATATGCAAAATAATATTAATGAAAATATGCAGTTTATTTCGAAACAAGAACAACAAACTACAGATTGGGTGACAAAAAAGTATGTTGACGATTCTTTGCAAAAAAGTATTGAAAACGCAAATAATAAATTATCAATAGAGCTTAAGTTATTTCTTAGAAATAACCTTGTTGATAATTATTCAGAGATTAGAAAAAATATTAAAAACCTTGAACAAAATGTAAAGAAGAATCAAGAGCAAATTACCAAATTAATTGTGGTATCAAGAACTACTTTTACGCCTACACCATAAATAGTAAAATTATAAATCAGTCTATTTATTATCATGCCAATCGCGTCGACGGTTACGTCACCGGAGAAGATTCAACTTGTTAATGAACTTCATAAATATGCACGAAAAAATTATCCGAGACGACGTACCGTCATCAAAGGACTAGATGATTTATGGCAAATGGATTTAGCTGAAATGAGTCGCTATGCACCGCAAAACAAAGGTTTTAAAATGATTATGGTTGTCATTGATTGTTTTTCAAAATTTCTATGGACTAGACCGCTAAAAACGAAAACCGGTGAAGAAATTACCAAAGCTTTCGAAGACATTTTATCTCATACGAAACATCGCCGCCAGCGTCGTCCGAAAAATTTACAAACCGATCAAGGTACGGAATTTTTTAACGCAAAATTTAAAAATTTAATAAAAAAGTATTCCATTAATCATTATAATACGTTTAGTGTTAAAAAGGCCTCTATAGCAGAACGGGTAATACGTACTTTAAAAGAAAAATTATACAAGTATTTCAGTTTAAACGGAACCTATAAATGGGTTGATTATTTACCCAAGTTAACTCAAGAATATAATAATACGAAACATAGCAAAACGAAACTTAAACCAAAGGATGTGAACAAGACTAATGAAAAGATTCTTTTAACGAAAAGATATTCATATCTGAAAATTGCCGGACCGCGAAAATTACAAGTCGGCGATGTTGTACGCATAAGCAAAGCAAAGCATGTGTTTGAGAAAGGTTACACACCAAATTGGTCTACTGAACATTTTAAAATCATTAAAGTTAAAATAACCAATCCCGTTACATATTTGTTGGAAGATATGCGTGGTCAACCAATCATCGGAGCTTTTTACGAAGAAGAATTACAAAAGGTTAAAAATCCCGACATTTATCTCGTTGAAAAAGTGTTGAAGCGAAAAGGTAGAAAACTTTATGTCAAGTGGTTGGGGTTTGACATTACGCATAACAGTTGGATAGATAAGGATTCGCTTAAATAACAAGATTAACAATACATCTCAGTCAGTTGTATAAAATGTGTTCAACGTATAGTTCATCATCATCCTCCTCTGGATGTACTTCAGAAAGTTCTTATAGCGATAAACAAATGGATAGTGATTATTATAAACAAATTGATCAAGTCTCCAAAAAAATGTGTGAAAACGCAATCGATTTTGAGCATACTTTACTGTTGTATAAAGAGTATTCGACTGGAACAGCGACTGTGGGAAGCGGTCTTAGTCCTGCGAGAAAATTTGAACCTGCAATTGTTTTAAGTCAACCCTTTCGACCTCATCAGCAAATGTCTTTTGATACATTCGAATGGGTAGATCTTATGTCAATGTTGAAAGTTTTGCTTAAAAATTTTTTCGATGACTCACTTCCTCAATTTCCTGATGAATATGATTCTGTTGAAAATCTATGTGGAAGAAATTGTAAAGTAACTCAATATATAATGGATGATACAAAATTTCTAAGTATAAATAAAAAAAACGTTTGTATCGAATTGACAAAAGACCAAGTTTATTATTTGATTGATATAGATGAAAATTTGTTGTGCTATTACATTGAAGAATTGAATAATGTTAATTTTAACAATTACTACTTTCAAGTATTAAACATAATCAAACCGTATTTTGAAGACTATGAAGAAGAAGAAGAAGTTTGGAAGAATATATTAAAAAATATATTAAACTTGACTGATCCATTATTGGCTAATGCTCTCAGAGAATTTATTTATTTTTATAAACATAAATTTATAAATGCCTTACAAGGATTTAGTGTAGAATAAATTTTATATAAATAAATCGTCTTTTCTTTTATACCTCTCATTCTCATTCGATATGTCGATAAAGATAGTTGTGTCGTTGTTGCTCTCAATATTATTGGTAATTCATTGTGAACATATAAATCAAGAAGATGCTATTTCTTTTCTAAAACAATATGGTTACATAACCTCTGTTAGTAATAATAATAGTTTAGAAAATTTCGAATCGTATTTAATCGAGTTTCAAGAAAAATTTAATTTACCTGTTGATGGTACCTTAAATGATGAAACTGTTCGATTAATGAAGCGACCAAGATGTTCTAATTATGATGAAAATATTGGATATGTTGATGCATATACGGTACACGGAAAATGGAATAAAACTAATTTAAAATGGCATTTTCCATCAGTATCAAGAAAGTACATTACAGTAGCCGCAAAAGCTTTCGAAATTTGGGCTAAAGATTCAAAGTTTACATTTACCAATGTTAAAATAGCTATGCCAAAACCGGATATTACCATAACCCTCGGAAATAAACGTCATAGTTTTCGAACGAGTTGTTCGGGTAAAGCTGAATGTCCACAGAATTTTGATGGACCTGGAAAAGTTTTGGGTCATGCCTATTATCCAAGGGACGACAGCAATTGCATTGAGGTTCATCTTGATTCTGATGAAAATTGGAATTTTAGCTTGAATATCACGAATGTTCCGGATAACGAAAACAGTTTATTGGCAGTTTTAGTTCATGAGATAGGTCATACATTAGGTTTGGGTCATAGTGGCATTGAAAATGCTATAATGTTTCCTTGGTATCAAAGCGATATATCCACATTACATGAAGACGATAAAATGGCTCTTGAAGCACTTTATGGTCCTATACCAACACGTCGTTATCTGCCAATTAACCCTACTACTACTACTACTACAAGTACTACAACACCCCCACCACCTCTACCTACTTCAGCCAATTTATGTATCCTTAAATCACCTGATTTTATCTTTCTCGCTAGCACAGCATCGTTTCCCAATTATCGTTTATATATTGGAAGCGGTCGTAAGTTATGGAAAATTGATCTTAATGATATGCGAATACCACAACACTTTGATTTAATTGAATCATATCTTCCTAAAGAAATAAAAACATCTACTATAACTCACATTTTTCAAAATGCTGTAGGAGATCTGATTACCTATGCTAATGGAAGATGTTATGCAGCATCGTTCCCAGAATTGCATATTCAACATGATTTTATTTTACCATTATCTAAAGACGTTCTAATAAATGCTATATTTCAAACAAATAGTGGAAGCATTTTTATATTTTACGATAACACTTCATACATTGAGTTTCTGGAAACACCTCAAGAAATACGTAATCGTGGACGAATAACAGATAAATTTCCTGGGATTCCACCCGGTATTACATCAGCGTTTAGATTTACAGATGGTTACATTTACTTTTTTCAACAAGATACTTACTATAAATTTAGTGAATATACACGAAAAGTTGTTGCAGCAGGTCCCTTTAATTGGAATCTCTTTGGTATTCCATGTCCTGAAGACAGCTTAAAAGAACAATTAAAAACTTTACTGTCAAAAATAATATCTTTTTATGAATAAAAAAAATGCTTATTAAGAATTACGTTTTTTATTAAAACAATATTTTATAAAGTAGTATATTTCATATTTTCTTCTTCTTCTTCTTCTTCTTCTTCTTCTTCTTCGTCTACTAGAATGTCATCATCATCCACATCATCGATAAGATATGAGGGTAAATATTTCTTCATTCTGCGTAGATACCCTTCAAACTCTAACTTTTTAAGTATATTTACCAAGCAGCATATACAAATAATTCCATCTACGTAATCGTTCATGACTTGAGATCCTTTACGATATCGAGCAGTTAATATTTGACATTCCTCTTCTGTATACATTCGACCCATACCATATACACTTTCACGTTCGTAAATTCTTTCTTGCTTAAACAAATGCCATGATAAGTCTCGCAAGAGATTTTTAAGATTATTCACTTTTGTTTCACTGCTAGTTGCCATTTTTTTTTATTTTTCAACTGACTTTGCATATCTATAAAACTTCTATATATGCATGAAGATAAAGGAGAGAGGGGATTTAAAATAACCTCGATTTAAAAAATATTCTTAACCAATATTTTGAGCTTTAGTAGCTGATGCTGCTGCTGCTCAATATGTCGCTTTTTTTTTTTTTAATAATCTAATATTGAGGTATAACAACCTTGTTGTTGTTGAGTCCCATCTCTAACATTATAAATGGGTTATCTCCGCCGCGACTTCGATAGCATACGCTCTCGAACTCATGAAGGTCGTCGCAGCCTCAAAGGTGGGCGACACGCGCGCTCGCGGACCACACCTCCTCCCAGCTGAGAGCAGTCGAGGCGGCCGGGGGCGCGCGGATCCCAGCAGCGCAGCTGAGAGCAGCCGAGGCGGCACCCAGCTGAGAGGGCGGCCGTCGGCGGCGCCCAGCATCGGTGGCCGGCGGCGCGCGGACCCAGCTGAGAGCATCGGTGGCCGGCGGTGCGCGCGCGGACCCCGGTTTCAACGGCGGCTGAGTCGGTTGCGAGCATCCATCGTCAGCACACCTAGTTCAAAAACATGAGCACAGTGATCCCGACGACGACGACGACGACGACGCAGCCGCCGTCGAAGCCGCTGGAAACCGTCTCCGGCGGCGATGCTGCTGCTGCCTCCGCCGCCGCCGCCGCTAAATCAGTAAGTTTTTTTTTTTTCGTTTTTATTTTAATTTTAATTTTTTTTTTAATTATTGCAGTCATTTAAAAGCAGTGTGGAGAAAATGATGGGCTGCGGCGGCGGCGATTTTCCTCAATCCGAATTGATTGAACTAGAAGAAGAGGAAGAAGAAGAAGAAGAAGGGGGATTTGTGATTAAAAATGGCAATATGTTTCTATTTGTATTATATTGAATAAAAAAATAAATCTCTTATTATTGGTTTAATTATGAATGCATGCATAGGCAACCAACATTACGCTACAACGTAAAACGGTCGGTTGTCTATGCAGCAAAAGTGTTTGCGCTCCACAGTGCCGGCGTCAGCGGTGACGCTCGATGGAATTCTGTGGGGGTGGGCCTCAAAAGCCTCATTTTTTTTAGATGTCGCTTTTTAGAGGCGGCCAAGAATCAAGGCTCGCGAACCATTTTCCAAGACCACTTTTCCAAAGGCTGCTCTTCCACAAGCATCAAGACCACTTTCGTTCCCCATTTCAAGGCCGGGGGCGGTGGTAAAGAAAATTTTCCAAAGCCATTTTCCGAGGAAAACCACCAAGGTCACTTTAAAGGCCATTTTCAAGGTCAAATTTGAGCCAATATCCGCCTTGTATCACTACTGCGATGTATCTCCTGCCTCTTTGGATACGATAAACGAATGAAAAGTTCATTGGGATCATCCCACTAAATATATTCTATGGTGGCGTCATTGTATTCAAAATGCATTCCTCGACCTTCTTTTGGTGATGAACCGAAATGTTGAACTAAAATTGGCAGGCTAGTTTTTCTATTTGGCAAATCTGCGTGTTTACCCAACGGTTTTACAATATTGTACCATTTTGTACTGGTTTTACCTTTTATAGTCTACCAGATCGTAAGGAGCATACGATGGATTGGAATAAAATAACAATTTATAAAGTCCTGACGTTCCTGTCACATATCCACATGGCAAGTGTTTCTTCGATAACAACACGATAGCACAAGTTTTAATATCAAAGGAAATTCTTCTCTTACCAAACTTCCAATTATCATGTTCATTATCATATGTAGGATCATATTTTCTATCAATTTTATCGCTATTTATCTAATAATCTTTAAAATAGGATGGCTTAATAGCGGGTATTGTGAATATTCAGAGGATCGCTCAGTGGGACGTTCCGGCGATAAATCAGCTTCATTAGTCTCAGCAATATCTTCTAAATCGAGAAATTTAGTCTGTTGCTTTTTTAACAAATGATGGAGGTTCTTGCTTTATTTGTGAAATGTGTTGATGTTGAGTAATTTTTGACGCAATTACTTTTAACGGATCAGACATTGCTTTGAAAAGTTTATCAATTGATTCGTCCTAGTTGTTTCGATTGAATTTCACGGCGAAATTGTTTTTTCCTACAGCACGCGTTAGTTCGGCAACTTTTCGTTTTTGTGTCGCCACAGCGACTTGAGCGTTTGACATCTTTCTATATAGTCAGGTTTAACAAATTACAATTACATTTTTATATGCTTGTCCAAACCCATTTGATAGCGACGGTTATTGATGGGAATAACTTTTACGATTACTACGGTTCCGTACTTGTTGATCCAAGACCTTGAACATAGTTTTTTGAATTCATTAAAGGTCACGTCGGCCGTTACATGCTCTCTGAATATATGCTTTAGATTAATTTCTTGTTTAAATAGCACAATCAGATTACAATTATCTCTTAGAATAATATTCACGATTTTTTTATTTTTTGCTGTTTATCATCGAAAATAAAAATGAAGATTTTCTTTGCTTTGGTGGGACTAATGACTTCATCATTGTCTTTGAACGGAAAGTAACCCATACCTTTCGCTTGAGTCATTACTGTTTGCAACAATGATACTATGGTTGGTACAAAGATTTTGAGTATACGTAAACATTTTCAAATTTGGCACCATTGGAATTAAACAATAGCGATAGTATAACATTTGTTTTGCCACATCCACTTAGACCACAAATAATGGCGCGAAATAGGTCGGGTAACAACGTTCTATGTTTACTAATACCATTTTCAAACGGTACCGACTTATAAATATCAATAGTTTCGATGTTAGTGCACGAAGAAGAGAATGTCTTATATATATTGATAAATAATTTTCCATTTGAACTTCATTTGCCCGGAGGATATCAATACTGCGGTCCGGGTACAAAACTACAAAAACTATTGATGCGCGGTGATTCGTGCTTTAATCTGTTGGACGCTGCATGCAAGCAACACGACATCGCTTATTCAAAGAGTAATTCATTAGGTTCGTCCCAATAAAGGGATGGAAGCTATCGGCAAAGGATTGTATTTACAAAAGAATGACAAAGGAGGTTTTGGACTCTATTTGAAATAAAAAACACCATTAAGGCTGCCCAATAGAGCATTGTACGATAAAGATGTACTACGATATGCCAAACTGTATAAAATACCGCATTTTCGAGATGCTTTCATGCGCGATACCCAAAAATGGAGTGGGGGCACAAAGGGAATGTGGTATCGTAAACTTGTATAGTTGGAAAAATCGCGGCAGTCATTGGATAGCGTACAAAAAGATAAAACGACAATGTCGAATATATTGATTCATTTGGTAATTTGAAACCGCCGAAAGAACTTGTTCGTTATTTAGGTAGTCGAGGTCATGTAAAAATTTACTACACCGATAATATCAAGCTTACGATCAAATAGATTGTGGGCATTTGTGTTTGAAATTTTTGCGAGATGAATCATCTGCTAGTTAAGGCCATTTAAATGATTTTGTTGAATGTTGATAATATACGAAAACTCTGGTACAGTCTTCCACTTGATTGCAGAATGAATCTAAAACGCTTTTTACCATGTCAAATAGATTCCAGTCGGCATGTTTAGTCAGATTTCTACGGTACATAGATGCAATCAAATGTTTATACTGTTTGAAAGAGTTTAAATAAATAACATATTTAAGTTATTGCATTTATTAAAAATACATTAGGGTAAGGGCCCAGCTCTATAATGGATATGCCTGTGATGCGACAACTATAGTCAAGCAGTGTCCAGCGCGGTTAGTAGTTGGATGAGTGACCACCAGCGAACACCGTCGTAATATGCCCGTACAGCCTGCAGCGACTAGTAGCTAGCATATCATAGCTCTCAGGCACTATACCAATGATCACGAGGTATAGTGGAGATATGCCGTCTTTCGGAGGACACGTTAAACTGTCGATCCCGAGTCCATGGATGTTGGGCTCGTTAAAAATACCTACCTCGGGTTGGAATACTTAGGGATTCCGCAAAATTTCCGGTTAGCAGTAGCGTGCTTCCGGCGTCGGTGATCAGACCTGGTCGCAGAACTAGACCGACGTTAAAAATAAAACAAACAAATAATAAAAATACATTACTCTCAAAAGAGTATGAGTTGGTGTTAAGATCGTTTCATTTGTATAATTTCGTAGCAAACATTGAAGAAGGACAAAAATTTTATTATTTTGTCGTATGCAACAAATTGAACGTAATTCCAGCAGGTAGACTTTTCATTGACGACCAACACCAACACACTTAAATGTAAAATTTGTAGCAAACTTTATATAATGTATTTTAAGGAACCTCACAATATTGAAAGAACGTAGGGGTTTTCCAAAAAAATTCTTGCTGCTGGTCAGATGCACTCGTCAAATTTACCCGTCAACATTATAAAAGTTTCAACCATACGTTTTTATTATAACATTATGGCGGTTGCTTTTGATGGAGACACATCTGCTCTTACAATCTACCAATTCTCCGTCAAATCTGATCCTGGATACATAATTAACGAAATGCCTTCAAATTTCTTGTATTTACCAGTCATTCCTTAACGTGAAATTCTTAACGTGACCGCACTGACTGTAGATCAAAACGGTAAACCAGTAAATTTTCGTGGTGAATAAGCACCCTAATATTGGAAGTTCGAGCCCAGTCCAAATGGTGATAAGCGGTGAAAACGTCAAAGATGCTTTAAATGAGGAAACGACGCCCATTTAATCTATATCGGCCGTTCGTAATAGATGAATCAATTCGAAAATGTGAATACAAGTACTATGCTCCCTATGTGAAATCTATTAACTGCATTGACATTGTGGAAATTATCATCAATCATGTTTGATTCCTGTACATTCAGCGGAAGTGGAAAATATATTGAAACGGTGACTGATCCTGGTATAGTTAGTACCGTTCGCGCATATACCTGCTATGCACCGGACGACTCTTGTCACATGTCCATTGCTGGATGGAATTATCCCTCAGCACCCAATTTTCAATAATAGTAAATCTTTCAGTTTATAATTGCCACTCATGCTTATTTTCAACGTTTTTAACGATTATCCCAGGATTACGTGTGGTCGACAAACTCTTCGTTTTGTTCGAGCTCGAAACGATAATGATTGTATAATTGTTAAGGAAAACGGTGGATCAGTAATTACAGTTAAAATAAATATTGTAAGCACTGAGGTAAGAGTCAAACACATCTATCCCAATTATGAAGTCAATGAAAAACTATTGAAGGCCATTCAATCAGACAGGTCCATTTTGATACTCTTCCGAAAATGGGAACTTAATAAACAACCGGCCATAACGGCAAATGCTAGAAAAGATATTTGGGATGTAAAAAACCGTACGGCTCTTGAAAGACCTCTTTACGTCATCGTATTTTTCCAATCTGGGAAGCTGCTGCATCAGATGATCCCACAACATTTGATATAAAGTAGAAAATTGAATCTGATGTGGGTTTTCCGGATAACTCTAAGGTCTATTACGTCATATTTCATCATAGCCTTATGGAATATCTTCCGCTCGGTGAAGTTATAAAAAGCCTTTTGTGAATATGTTTCAAAATAGTCACAAACATGATGCGGATCGCTCTGGTAGATATTCAAGGTTTTGTCATCGATAAAATGTTTTATCCTAAAGAGCTTCTCATACATATTGGGTAACAAAGGTTACACTTTTTGTTTAAAACACCAATACCCTTTGCAAATCATAATAATAGCGACAAAAATATGGTAAACTATTTGGAAAAAATCTGCATGGAATTCGATTCAACTCTGGCTATTTTGATTACAGTGAAATCGATAATATTCTGAAAATTTACCTGCTCCATTCGGCTAACATTATTTACGTTAGAGATGAACAAAAATTACATGTTTACAAAGTAAATGTGAAGTGGTTCCGATTCCAGCCATCTATGATGCTGTCAAATATGATAATACTGAGTGTTACATGGAAATTTTTTAACTTAGAATTACACACTGTTTTCATCATGCCAAAGGAAAGTTTATGTGTGCACAAAGAAACGTTTATCATTTGTTAGTATGGCTCATTAATGTTGTTTTACCCCACTAAAAAATAATATTGTTCTTTATTAAATTGGTTGCAAATATTTTTTTGTAATAAATATGTATAAAACTCAGATACTTTTATTTAATTAAACACAACCCATGATTTTTTTTTATTTATTTAATAATTTTCTCAAAAATTTGACAATTTTTAACAATAGAAGTAACGTTAAACAAAATGTAGTACATGTTATTGAAAATTGGCTTTCAACTACTCCTACTCCTCCATAATCAGAACAAGTACAATTGCTGGCAGATAGGAGTAGTAAATTTTTCGCCATCATTATCAATTTTATACCATTTTTCTTGATCACCTTCATTTCTGTCGGGAAACAATAATTTCAACTTGTAATATAATTTATTGCTTGTTGAAGCTAATCTGGTGGAAAAAACTTTCCATCATTCTCCACTCGGAGCGGTTACATTCCTTTTGGTTCTCATCAAAACATTCTGCCATATTGGGTACTACATTAGATATGTTTGTATACAACAAACCGTTTAATATCGCCGGTAATATTACAAAATTTGCGTCTAGTAAAGTCATCTTTTTTATTCTATAAACACAAATATTTTAAAAACTTTTTTTTTCTTCGGAATACACAATATCTTTGTTTAGTTGATTAAGTTTTTCAGTGAACTCTTTTATTTTAGCTTAGTTCTGTACAAGACTAATGACATTACCGTACTGACTAAAATAATACATCTTTTACTAATAAATATATATACATTATCTCATAAGAGCATATACAATAGTGATTTTGACATAGTTTTACGTATAAATTAAAATGTTTATTTAACTTGTAAAGGATATCAATAATAATCCACAAAAAAGAAGAGGGTTCATTGGAAAAAATCGTAAAAAAACCCCAAGGGAAGGTATCATGCGAATCATCTAATAACTTTCGATTATCATCGAATTAATTTGATCCAATTTTTTTTATTTATGCTGTAAATTTCATGTTTAAACAATCGAATCGTGCACTGTGAACTAATTTTATTTTTCTAATCTAATCTTAATCTACGTAATCCTGAAAACTTTTTTTTTACTACTGAACTTTTAATTCGTTTTGATTTTTTAACTATATGTTTATTTTTGTCCTCTAACTTATACGCGTTCATTTTGATACCGTAGCCATATGTTGCGTGAATTATATGTACTTTTCACTATTTATTGGTAGCAAGAACATTTTACCCAATTTGGCCAGATCTCGTCCAGAGGTCTTGGGTTATTCATTAAATAATTAAATTGATACTCATTTCTATCTTGTAGCTTTTGAATACAGTTTACGTCTGTTTCGTATATATTTTTTAAAACTCCAAACAGAAAAATCTTAATGATTAATTCCTATTTCGTATTATAATTTTAGCACAATCCGAAAATATATTTTAGTATTTATTTAATTGATCCATCAAAATCAGCCTAAACCTAAACAAAATTAGTATGAGTGAATTGGTATTTTCAGTAGCTTTCAAACGATGTGTCACTTGCCATAAGGATAATCTACTACTAATCTAGACAAAACTAGACATTTTGCAGATAGATAGGTATAGGAAAAAGTATATACGAAAGTCGAGAGGTATAAAAATTGCAATCAGTTGATAAATAATAATACAGGATGCTCCATTTGAAGAATTTTAGAAATCTTTCCTGGAAAGTTCGAAAAATGAAATTAATTTTTGACCACCCTGTACAAAATAAAAAGTTAAAACCAAGTCTAAAAAACTTTTATCTATTGGCTTTCGACATTTGTAGTTTTTTAAATTCCAGCTTTAAATCTGAAAGAGCATTTTTAAATAGGATATGAAAATGTAATATTTTTGGGTAATTTTTTTTTCTCCGGAAGGGTTGGGATGTTAAAAATAATATTTTGTAGGTATGGACTAGTGACTATAGAGTATCTAAAAATATAAAAAAAGTTGAATCATTCCATTAAAAAAAAGTTATGTGTCTATTTTATTGTTGGACTACCCTGTATACATATTTGGTTATGTTGACGGATATCCTTCAAATAAATCGTTAATTTTTGCATAGTAGGAGTTTTAGAAGAACGACAGAGATTTGCCGGACCATGTATATAATAGGTTGTCCCAATAGTGTGTAAAAGTCCATCAGTTCCTTTATTATATTAGAACCAAAAAATTTTGCATAGAATAATTGTCGGGGGCATTAAGTTTTACAACCTAAAATTATTTTCACTCATACAGGGTGTTCCGTAGGCCAACAGCAGGCCAACCTAAACATACATTTTTTGAAATAAAAATACATTTTTTTATTACTTAAATTGAATTCTGCTGACTTTTAAGTCTCCAAGTCAGATATATACTGGACGTTTTAAAAGTTATAACCACTTTTATAATCGTTGTATATTGGCCAGCCTGTATCTAAATAGGAGCAATTGTTTTCCATTTTTTGACATATTTAGAAGCAGTATACATCATTAAAAATGGAAGGGAGAATAATTCCTTATCTATTTCAAGTAAAAGTAGATCGTGTTTAAAATTAAAAACTGATTTACCAAAACGTGGCCATACGAAATAAATTAGATGATATATACAAAGTAAGTGAATACATATTTTATTTGAAATAAGAACATAAAAATAATCAACTACTTTTCATAAGCTACAAGAATTCCCTACTCTCCAAGCTTTAATCGATGAATTAAGCAGGTAAAAAATTGTTTCATTTAGCAAGTGAGTTATAATCGTACTGTTGACAGAGCTGGGTTTTAAATTTAAAAAGATGTTAAAAGAACAGCTTTATTTGAACCATTTATGGTTATTCATGCTACTTCCTTAAAAGGGTTTGTTACAGAAATCAACTTGTTATTTTGTTCAAAATCTTTAACCTGAGACTACCATGGTGAAATGAACAGTGTAATATGGATGAAATAGCTATAAATCCCTAATTTACATGAGGCATTTTTAATAATAATGGATTCTGCAAAATTTTATATAAACAACAATCTAATTCTTTTGATAAATCGGTAATAAAAAATTTGTGCAAAAGAAAATAACATCA
Organism: Hermaeophaga mercurialis; assembly: GCA_951812935.1. Taxonomy (NCBI): domain Eukaryota; kingdom Metazoa; phylum Arthropoda; class Insecta; order Coleoptera; family Chrysomelidae; genus Hermaeophaga; species Hermaeophaga mercurialis. The sequence goes on from OX638364.1 coordinate 32,648,938, forward strand.
GTTTTGATGAAAAATTAATACTACAAGAATTATTACAGTTGGTGAAAATGAATAGAAAAACGATACACCCAATCACTTATACATAAAATAATGATAATTTGTGGCATAGTAATTGAGCCGTAAAATGTTAAAAACAGTTCTAGATGAGAAAGTGGAGATGAAGTATGAATTATTTAATGAGCAAAAGAATGGGTTTCTGTTTATTTAATACATTCAGTTTTATATTAACTGTCCATATATCTGCTAGATTAGTAACCACTTCGTAGGCATACACGGTGACGTATGTGTAAAGTTGTAAAAATCCAACTATATACGGTGGCTATAATTTTTCTTTTGGACATCTCACCAACATTATTTAAACGTAAAAAAGACAAATTGAAGAGGAAACTAACGTCAGCATCAGATTCAATATTTAGAGTCTATAATTCGATCGGTTAAAAAAGGACTATTAAAAAAAATTTATAAAAAAGAGACGCGGACTGATGTGAAGCTGTCAATAATAAAGGAGGCACTGTAGAACTGTACTTAGTATTTCAACGGATTGTTATTATTCGTATTAACAGAATTTTATGATTGTTGAAATACATTAAGAATACTACAAAAAAGTTACCTCAAAGAATAATACAAATAATTCAGTATATATCTTTTTAATTTTAAGTTAAGAATCATAACAAAATAAAGTTCGGTTAATTTCATGTCACAAAAATATCTTTTTTATTTCAGACTCTTCTTATATATATATATATATATATATATAATATTAAAATTATTCATTACCTTAAATATTACATATTTTTGTCATTTCAGAAGGCATATTTCTTACTTAGTATATGTATTCGTTGGATTAGTTATTAACCTGCTTGTTTAATCGAAATCTTACAAAAATATGTTATTTTCCCCGCAACTCTGCACAAATAGATTACTCATTATTTAAAAAAAATATTTTTATTCATTCTTGTTCTGATCTTTGTACATGAAACAATTTAATAAATATTTTGTAATTTTTAAAATAAAAGATTAATTTTGAAAATAATAATTTTTAAAAAAGAATTTCTGAGTTAAAGATATTTAACTCGTAGCTTACTGGCAATGTGACTCCATTAGTTTTGTCAGGATTGGCGTATTCTACATTTAAAAAATGTTTTTAGATCACGCTGAATTTGGAGTCTTTCGTAAGGTAGGTTTCGACAGGTTTCTTTTGCGACACGATCAAGGATTTCATTATCGGATATTCCAACATGAGATGAAACAAAAATTATAGTTGTGCGGATTCTAAGTAAAACTCTTTGCTTTAGAATATTCTGAAGAGATTGAATGAGGGGATGTTTGGCATTATTTTGTGGAGTTCCTTATGATCGTTGATATAATCGTTTATGAGGATTCTATCAATTCCAAAATTAAAGCCATCATTGTTAGTTATATGGCCGTTAACTACGTTCATAGATTTCAATTTTATTATGGAGTGTACTGTATGATTGTAGGCGAGAATTGCGAAGGTGTTTTCATAGTGATGGGTGTTTTAAGAAAGTGCTTTGTGTTTAGTATTTATACATGTTCTTTTAGGGTTGAATGGAATCTTTCGATATTTCCTTAGGATTGTGTATGATTGGGAAAATGAAAAAGAAATAGTATTGTTAATAGCCACAATTGTCATTATTGGTCACAGAAAATACAAAATGGATGCGAGAAACCAAATTTCAAAAAATATGAGGAATCAATATTTATTGCGGTTTATTTAACGGTCGATTGATGATGTTTACAGTAGCACGTACACGAAATCTATTAACAAGGTTTGAACATATGTCAATATACATGGTCATCAATTTGAACTTTTTACTTTAACTTTTTCTCTAATTACTATACTTTTTAATTAATGTTTTTTTATAAAATAATTTATTTTTGGTATTTATACATTTAATGGCCCATATTATCATTACTGCACATTAGAATCATGACAAGTGTGGTATCGTTAAATATGTTTTTGAAAGATATATCCAAAAATGTAATATTATACTGGTTGTCCTATTTAAAAAAATGTGGGGTCACGTAACCAGTAATGAGAGGAAAAACGAGTTAATAAATGAAGAATTGCAAAATATTTTTTTTTAAACTTTATTGAATATAACTCGGAGTCACGTTAGGTGGTACGTATTTAAATTCGCTCCGCAAAAAATAAAAAGCAGTAATTTTGAAATAATAAGCTTTCAAATCCCTCCAAGGGAGAAAAGCATCCATAAATAGAAATCCCAAAGAGAAAATTAATAAAAAGAAGATAAAGAAAAGCATACATTGTGCGTGTGGTGTAACTTTGTAGTTCACCAGATAAAATCATTTAAAAGATGAGCACCTGCATCCTCTGCTCTGAGAAAGTGATAAATGTGCAACAATTTCTAAAAGCGCTTTAAAAGTCATAAATGATTCCGATAATATTTGCCTCTTCTCTTCTCCGATTATAAATATGCTTGAAGAGCAGGTGATATTGATTTAACAACATGATGTGCTTATTAGTCAACTTTGTAATAACAATGCTACTGTAAAAAAGTTTAATGATTGTTCGATAGTTTTTGGAATAAACTCTCTATACTCTACGGTACTACAAAGTAATAATGCTGTGATACACACAGATACAAAAGCAAAAATTCTCCACAAAGTTAACCCTGTAGAATGTAGAAAATCAGAACAGTGCGAAAAAATTTGCTCTAGCGTTTTTCAATACGTTTTAGTTTAACCCAATATAATTTCATTACTAATGAATTTCAAAAATTATTAGATTTAGTGCTATCTAATGAAAACTGTGAAGCGAAGGCATCTGCTGAACCGCTAGTAAAGGTTGACTCATATTATCCCCCACTTGATATTTTTGTACCAGTTAACAAAACAAGCACCACATCGAATAATCCTGGCAAATTTTCTTTTAATTTTAAAAAAGCTGACATCGTGTCTCTTTACAATGTACTTTTGAATCAAAAGTCGGATTTTTTATTAGGTTTTTACGAATCTGAATCGGCTTGCAAAAGTTTTTACGATACTTTATATAAAATATTTGAATCTTTGTGCCAAAAACCCGAAGCAGACGAAAAATATATCTACCTTGGTATACTTAAGATACGATAAAAGATATAAGAAAAAAGGCGATAATTTTTGGCAAAAATACTATATTCAAAATATTTAAATTAATCTAAAAACTGATGTTAGAGCTTTTTGGAACTACGTTAATCTGAATAAATCATGCTCTGACCTACCTGCATTACCAAGGAACTATTTGTGATAGTTCCAAAAAAATCGTTGAAAATTTTGCGACTCTTTTTCAAAACACATTTAAAGGCTCTTTAAAACCCCTTATCCCCCCGTGCTTTCCGAACTCGAATATGTTTTATATAAAAACTGTACGTGAGGGGCAAGTGTTGATTGCTTTAAAAATATTAAAATATAATTTTACAAAGGGACCTGATGATATCTCTGCATTTCTCATCAAAGAGAGTGCATATGTTCTATCATATCACTTAACCATTCTTTTTAACTTATCCTTAAAAACTAATATTTTTCCGTCTATTTGGAAATCTAGTAGAATATTTTCCGTATTTAAGAAAGGTGATAGAGCCAATATGGAAAATTATAGGCCCATAACGTCTACATGAGTCATCTCGAATTGATATTATTTTTCTAAACTTTTCTAAAGCCCCTCCCTAATAGGATTTTTCCAATCTTATCTTGAAGAAAGCAAGCAATATGTTGAATACAAAGGTTTTAAATCATCTGATATAACTGTTACATCTGGAATACCCGGAGCTATGTTCTAGAACCTCTTTGTTTCCTCGTGTTTATTAATGATATAACCGAAGAATTAGAATATATATATATATATATATATATATATATATCTGCTTAATGCTGACTACCTAAAGTGGCAAATAAACAACAACGGGACTTAAACATTGTGAATAACTGGTGTAATAAAAATTTTTTAAACCTAAATATAAACAAGTGCTCCCTAGTTACCTACACTAAAAAACACTTGTCTATAATATTGAACTACTTTAAAATCCGACAATTAGTTCATTTAAGGATCTAGGAGTAATTTTTGACAGTATACTTATTTTCAATTTACCCATAGAAAATTGCTGCCAACAAAAGTTACGGTTTAATTCTTAGACCGTCTAGCAGAATATTCTGTAGACTTGCTTCGAAAGGTAATTTATTGGTTTAAGGTGTTGACTTACCGATTTAATTTCAGTGGAAAGTATTCAGTTTGGCAAAAGTTATTGCTATTTCAATTTTTCCTAACATGTCGTAAATTATTTGAAGTGCCAGTTATATTTCTGGAATTATACTTTGAACATACGGGTGAGGCATTAGTGTGGAAAAGCTCCATTAGTCCTCTATTATTGAAGTTACGGAAAAAAAGTTTTTACAAAAAGTGTAGGCAGTCTTAAGTTTCACATTTTAAAATTAGTCCCAAATATACAGTGTGTTCAGGAACGCAGTGCCAGACAAAAATTTTGTTTTTTAAATGGAACACCCCGTATATTCTTACATTTTTATATACCTCTTGCCGAGCTAATTTCAACGATGTATTATACTTGATGTCTATTATGTTTCATAAAGAATCTACAGCCGCCTGAAAATCACATTTTTTTAAATCCATATGTCTGTAGCAGCCAAACCGTTGAAAATCAATAAAAACGGTTTAAATGTTCCTATCCCAACTTTTCAAGTTCTATGCTACAGCATTAAAAATATTTGATACAGAGTGATTAAAAATCAGATGGGATTTCAAATTTCAAACATTTTATGACACTACCTAATGAATTAACAAGTCCTCTGTTTGTTCGATTATTTTTGTACAAAGGATTTAATTGATTTAATTGTTTTTGAATTTTATTTTCGAGATTAATCCCTAAATTGTAGGAATTGGTAAATTAATTTCTGATAATGCTTTTTAAGGTATTGTTTGATAATTTTTTAGAAAAATAGTTTTCGATGTTTTGCAGATGCATTGATAGTTTGTTATTTTCACATATGATGTTTCTTATATTAAAAATTTGGATAAATAACCAGTAGTTAATCACATTTTGAGCGGATCCGAGATTTCCTGTTAAATTATGGAATCTCGGTTATTCGAGTCCATTAGTGCAGACGAAGAACCTGAAATAATGTTTGGTTTTCTTAATTCTTTGGCATGTAAAATTTAGGATTTATTTTTATTTTTCGCAATGTTAACTCGGTTTCTGTCTAAAATTTTTATTGCTTCTAAGGACCTAAGAATTTGTTTAGTTTTTTAGTTTTTCTTGATTTGGATTCTTTTTAAATACGGTTTGTCATTTTTATAAACGTGTTCTAATTTCTTTTTATGATTTTTCGTGTAATTCGAATAAAAGGTGTTGGCAGGAATATTTTATTAGGATATCTACTCTAAGTATGATCGAAAGTTAACTCTAAAGGATTATAATTTGTACTGGAGTGTATGGAACTATTGTAGCCTAATATTGCGTAGTCCATTACACTGTTTTCATTTGGATACATTTCTTTTAAAATTCTTATGTGTTTAATAATAGTGAAATGGAATCTTTCTAATATTCCATTAGATTCGTGATAGCCTGGAGTAGTAAAATGAATTTTTATTTTGTGGAGATTTAATACTTCTTTAACTGTGTCATTGTAAAATTCTATGCCATTATCGATAAAGAGTTTTTCGGATATGCCAAATGTAGAAAAATTTTTAATGTAAATGGCTGATTTAGCAACCACTTTATATGATTGGGCAAAGTTTGTCGATTACCATTAAATATATTTTATTATCGTAGAAAATTAAATGTATATGGACAATTTGAAATGGTTTTGAAGCAGTTTCTGTTAGGAAAAGTGGTGAATACGGATTTTTTATATTTTGATCATTGGCAAATATCACATGAATTTATAAAATCTCTGACGGATTTTTTCATTCCTACCCAATAATAATTTTGTTTAATTTTCTCTAAAGCCTCTACTATTTCTCTATGCTTTGTTTTACTTTCCTGATAATTATCTTAAAAATTCGAATATTAGGTTTTCGTTATTTTGTTCTGGAATTTCCATTATTATTATTTTATGGTGTTCGTTAATAACTTTTACATTTTGGTAGATTTCTAGGAAAACTTTGTTATTTATAATTCCTTCTAAAATTTTATATCATTTGTGATTTCTGTTGCGGTCGTATATTGTGTTGAGGAATTAGTATTGTTTGTTACATTTGGTACTTCAAGTGTGGTTATGTTTGGTTGTGTTTCTTGGGATACTTCTTCCATTACATTAGGAGGTGAATTTTGTTTTGAATTTTCGTTTAATCGAAATGATTAAGCGATTTGTCTTAAATATTCAAGAGATTCTTGATTAATATCTCCCGTCTTATAAATCATAGATTCGTTTTCAAGAACGTTTATTAAAATTCTAGAAAGTGCGTCAACAGTGCTATTTAAGCTATATTTTTTTATTCTATATTGTAATAATTTACTTTAATTTCAATCTCCGTCGAACTAATTTAAAATTTGGTTTTTTAAATTTGAGAGCTAACTAGTGTTGGTAAAAATAGTGAAGCTCCTTGCAAATAGATAAGGTCTAAAATATGTACAAGCCCAAACTATGGCTAAAAATTCCTTTTCGATTGCGCTACATTTTTTCTGAGTCATTTAAAGTTCTCGATGCAAATGCTATTGGTTTATCACATCCAATACTGCCGTGTGATAAAATAGCCCTCAAAGCTACATTTGATGTGTCTGAGGTTAATATAAATTTTTTTGAAAAATCTGGGTATTGTAAAATTGGAGAATTTGTTAACAATTGTTTACAAGTTTCAAAAACCTCCATGAACATTTTTTCATGTACTAATTTTAGGCCTTTTTTTTAGACATTTTGTCAGGGATCTAATTATTTTCGTGAAGTCTTTAATAAATTTTCTAAAACATACACATTTTCACCATTTTGAATTAAACCAAAAAATTGCTAATTGACTTAAGTTAACAGTTTACGATCAATAAAAGCCACATCCTGTCTCTGACTAAACCATTAACAAAAATCTCTCTACCTATTCCTACGTCCTGTATTTAACAATTTTATCGACTGTCCGATCTAAATTTGTGTCAAAAGCATTTAGATTCATTGTTACTGAAACTTACACATGTAAAAATGTAATAGGTGCGATAAAATAAAATAGATAGATCCGAAAAAAGCGCAATTATTCTTGCCACTTGGAGCGCGAACGCTCGTTTTCATTAAAATAAATTGTATCACCCGCATTTATGTTTCGTAACTCACGTATATAAAAGGTTCGTTTAAGTTGTCACATTGAAATGCACCTTGTTTTCTATACACGATAATTGAAAATTACCAAATTGGTCACCAATTTCCCCTTGAAAGGTTTTTTAAAGCAGACGGTCAATAGCCACGGCTTTTTTGTTTCAGGAAGTCTGTGACTAGAATATATATAACAAAGCCACAATGGTTTTCATTTCTTTTTTACATGGGTATATGCATTCTTAATATTACACTGGATATATAATTGCAAAGTTAAGAAAAAGCCATGATATTTAAGAAGCATAAAGTATATACTAGATTTTTTATTAAGCCTTCACAAATTCGAAAAATATGAAGTGTAAAAATGAGTACCGCTCTGATAAGGGTATAGTTGTGATTAATTTGAGATAAAACTATCAAAAATCAAATAGACCACTTTTAAATAAGCAACAAATGGAGAAATTTATTCTTAGATGTGAGCAATAAACGGTAAGTAGATGTAGAAAGCGACCAACATCTTCTATTGGGAGAACTAAGACTTAGTGCTAATAAATTTAGTGACCTATATTTAAAAAATATAATATCCTACGATTTAAAAATAATAAAAGCTAAAAAATGGAGCGGCATACTTGTACAGAAAAAATAAGTAAAAATAAAGAATGTATAAATATCGAAGAAGAATGTGGAAAACAAAATACACGAAGGTTTGCTAAAAGTTTTGGGCTACATATACTCGTAAAATAACACTATAGGAGAGAGTTTCTTCAGTCAGGATCACCAAATATTGTGGGTGGGTATTTACAGTAATAATTCTTTTACTTACTTAAAACGATTTAAAGATATTCGTAATATATATATATGTATATTCAATAAACAAGGATAACAGTAATAATATCCATATCAAAATTTTCTGTATATCTAATAAAAACATGGTAACAGTAAAAAAACTGGTAGGAGATTGTTAGGATACGTACTGATCGCAGCTTCTGAATTGGAGAATTACGTGTCACAATACCACTATGATAAAAACTTTTCACGGTATTTCTTTCACATCAAAATTACCATTCATAATTAAAAAAAAATTGTCGAGTAGTACTTCAATAAAATCGAAGTCACCACAGCCAGGTTACTCAAAAAAGAAACGAACTGAAAATAAAACTGAATAGAACAGGAGACATATAAATAAGGACAATCATCGCTAAAAAATATGCAGCTCTAAATAGGTTTGTAAAGAAAAGTAAGAAAAGATAAAAGAATGTAGATAGGTAATAGTCCGAGATTAGTGGCAATAGCACCAGCAAATATTATAAGAAAAGTGTATAGAAACACCAAATATCTAGCAAATAATAATTGGAATATTGATAAGCCTCTGAAACAAAAGCAAGGACAACTACCTACGATATTCGAAAAACAATTGCACAGATAGCATGAACACCAAAAGAGTACTAGTGATGAAAGTTTAAAACAATCAATACAAATTGTTGACAATAACAAAAACAGATGCATAGAAATAGGCACAGAATATCCAACACAACATCAAATCAGAAAGAAAGTGCGACAGAAGAAATAATCCAGATCAAAGAAATTTATAATCTATATTATCTAGGTAGTATTAATGTTTAATTAATTAATTAACATTAATGGCACAATAGAAGAACGTGTCAACCAAAGACTGCAGAAAGCTTAACAAGCTTTTAAAAGTAATATATGGAGGTTATCTTAAATAAATCGTAAAACAAAATTCGGAAACTTCGACAGCAACATTAAATCAGTACATTTATATGAAAATGAAACATGAACCTTACCTGTCTAAAAATAGTGTTAATTGTTTTCACACCAATCCTTAAAGTTAAAATGTTTTCTCACTTTTTTTGTTGCTGTTTATTTAAACATTTAAACTGCCTATGCAAGTTCACATTTAGACTTATAAAATACACTAGGGGGAATAGGAATATATTTTAATACAAATATAACAAACAATACTTGCAAATCGTATTTAAAAAGAGTATTGTTAAAATATTAGTTTTTGTTTTTATCCATATGATGTTTTAATTATATTTTTTATCCCTGTTTTAAATTGTATAATCGTTATTACAATAATTTGAATGCTTTCTGATATTTGGGATTATTATATTTTAATTTCAACATTATATGGATTACCCAGTTTGTAAGTTTACAAACGAATCAGATTTTTTCAACAACTTGACGTAATGAAAGCGAAGTCTCATAGATTAATTATTATTTAAACCTAATATCCAATTCGTAAAAGGAAAATGGCGCACTAATGCGACCACGGCCACGATCACGGTTGGCCGCACGCGACCAAATTTAACTGAAACTTGCTTATATAAACGCGCCCTAAGGAAATGCTCGTTCCAGCGATCAAATTTTTGTCAACCAACTAAGTACCGACCAGTATTTACATGTACTTTTACTCTTTAGTGCATACTACCAAAAGGGCAGTGACTAACAAGATATAACGCCTCTTGTAATGCCTTGGTTAATTACAAAACCTTCTTGTGTTTCATCTTTATCTAATATGGCTTTTTTCTACGTGACCATTTATGGGACAATTTAATTTTATTTATATATTATAAACGGAAATAAATCTCCTTTACAGCAATACAAAATTTAATAATATTAAATATAAATATAAAATAAAAGCATATATCGTTACAATATAGAATGAAATAGCATACAATATAAAAAATAGAAAATAAAAGTAACCTACATCTTAAAAATATAAAAAGAATAATTATAATGAGATTTATAAGTAAATAAATATTTTTATAGAGACACATTTTCTGCGTTATCTGAACATAAAAGTATGTAGTTTGTTAAGTTGATTTTTGAACCCACCACTCTGTAAATTTACATAATGAGAGAACCTAACATATATAATTTCTAGTTTGTCTTGATAAAGGGAATAAACATTCTCGAAAGCTCGACAGTTAATCAAAGAGTTTTATTTCTTTTCTGGCCAACTACCTTACTGACTGCATCCCCATTTAGTTCATAACTTTTGCTGCTCAACTAGTCAGTCAAGACTACCCGATTTGTTATATATATATTAAAAATCAGATTGGATTTCAAATTTTTGATCATTCTGTATCAAATATTTTTTAATGCCATATCATAGAACTTGAAAAGTTAGGATAGGGACATGTAAGCCATTTTTATTGATTTTCAACGGTTGCGGCAGCTTTAGAAGCTGGCCTCGGTCAGCGCGAAACTGCAAGAAACGTTGGCGTAAGTCTCTCGAGTGTGCAACGAATACGGCATGAATCGTGATTCTGTCTTACGGGCTCAGATAGATGTGTAAGAGTGTGGCGACGACAAGGCGAGAGATTTGCTCAAGCGTGTGTTGCTGAGCGATTTCTATTTGGTGAAGGGTAATTTATGGCATGGAAAGGCATATCTTTTGACTCTCGCGCGAAGTTAGTCTTCATCAAAAATGCTCACAGGTGTATGACAGAGGTTCTAGAGACCATGTTTTACCATTCATGGTTATTCTAGGAGAGAACGCAACCTTTAGCTTGATATTGCACGGCCCCACATCCGAGCAGTTACTGAGTATCTTGACGAGGTTCAATTCACGTAGTTTCTTTGGCCTGCTAGCAGTCTAGATTTAAATCCCATTGAACATATTTGGGATGAGATGGGGAAACGTTTAGGGAGACATGTGCAAGCCCCCAGAAATTCTAGAGAGCTCGCGACATACTGGTACAGGAATGGGACAATCTTTCACAGAATGTGATCCAAAATCTGATCCAAAGCATGACTCGTCATTTGCAAGCTGTTATGACTGCCAGGGGAGGGAATAATCGCTACTGAAATCCTTAAAATTTCTTTTGTTTTATTGAAAAGCACATCAAAGCAAAATTGTTTTTTTTTCATTACTTAGCATAACAAATTAAAATAGTTCATTTTCATTACATTAGATAAACTTTGAACAATAAGCAATCAGTTAGTAAACTATGATATAATTTAAATTTTATCATCAAGGAATTTTGTATTTTAATGAATATGATTAGATATAATTATGAAAAATATTAATCATTTAATTAAGTTAAATATTGTTGTTAAGCATCTTTAAAAGAAATTTCTTTTTTATTTCAAATATCAAAAATAAATACAAATAAACAAAAAGACTATAACACATACAAATAATCAAGTAAACTAAATTTATCAAAATTTAAACAAGCATTAAACAAATCGACGATTATTTAGTCTGTGCAAATGACATTCTCAGGGTTGGTTCAATTTCCAATTTATCAACAGGCATGGGCAGTATGGGCACATTTTGCTCAATTGATACTAATAATCATGAATTGAAATAAAAAAAAAAGTTTTGTTTATGAATACACAAAATGAGATCAATATTAAAGAATTGAGTTTATTACACTCCTTGGAAACTCTCCGTTTTTTAATTTAAATATAATCAAAATAATTACTACAACGTCACGCGGTTACAATGTCCATAGGTGAGAACAATATTTAAATACTTTAAAAAAGTATCCACATTCAATAAAAGAAAAGCAAACTTAACATTTCAATTATATTTGACGATGTACTCCGCAAACAGATCAAAAACAAAAAGAGACCGCTCAATTTTTTCACAGTTTTTTGAAACCAAAGCCTATTTTTCTACATAAAATTGAATATTTATTTGACAGGTATAAAAAGAAACTTTGATCTATTCTTTTAATCTTGAATATCATAGCATGGACGAGAATAACCATTATTCCGAAGTATTTTTGTAATTATAGTTTTTTATTCCAGACTTCTAGACTACTTAATTTATCTGCCCTATATTTTAGATTTTTGATTATATCAACCTTTTGGGATATGTGATGGTTTTAATAAAAGTTTAGTATTCTACCTGCACTTGTTGGTTTGATATACCAATCTGTTTTTAGGAGTCCATCATTTCCCCTAATGACTAAAGTATCTAAAAATGGAATTTTAGAATTATTTTTCACTTCCATGGTAAACTGTATTTTATCATGGAAGTGATTGAACACCTTTAACAATTCATCTATTCCATTCTGAGGTATCGCCATAATTGTATGGTCAAAATGTAATTTTATGAGAGGTACTGTACAAGAGTTTCTTTCGGCTATTGTCAATTCATTCATTATTAAATTTGCTAACATTTGACTAGCTGGGTTGCCCATTGCAGATCCGTCTACTTGTTCATATAATTTATCATTGAAACTGAAATAACTTGTTTTGAATAAAGATTAAATTACTTTTACAAATTTTTGTACGGCTCTGGGTGTTGTATTCGGTTATCCACAGTACGTGAAGTTTCGGAGTGCTGCCGTCTGAACCCAAACTGATGTTCAGGGTCTGTTCCTGTAGTGTCCTCAGGATTACTTTCTCAGTCATCAGGTACACCTTTACCTTCAGTGCTCTGTTGGAGATGTTGTCCTGCCCTGGTGGCTTCTTCACTGAAACAGACTTAATTAGTTCGCTTGCTATTTTCGAAGTTCTGATTTCTAGGTGTTCCTAATCGCACCCATGTGTGACAAGCAGGTATTCAACACTTCATCAGTAAATTTAATAATATAGAATAATAAATCATTTTTAAAATTATAATTTTACTCTTAATTAATCTCCTATATTATATCATATAACCATAATAATAATTATTATACCTTCAATATTGTACAGAAACAACAATTTTAAAGATGTTTTGCAAAAATGAGAAAGTAAATAAAGATTTTTATTATGATGTTTCCAACGAGAACAGAAAGAATTTATTTATAGTTTTGCGAATAATTAATAAGGTTTTAAAGAATTTATCGAATCTTTCCTGAACAAAATACTGAAAATCAGTTATCTCAATCACATTCAGTAAGAAGAATTCGTCCAAATGGTACTTTTTGGATACAAATTTTTAGTGCTAACTGCGACTTTAATAACGTAATTTATGAGCGAGTTGTTTATCAACATTTTTATATAAAAAAACTTATGTCTTTCTTTCTAAATAATAAAAATGGTAGCTGTACCTTTTTCAATTGTGGTATTTCTCTTGGACAACGATTTCTACGAAAAAGTATTTTTTTAATAAAAAAAAAATGCCTAGAGAGACAAAATCACTCAGTTTTAATCATTTTTATTAAATTTCATTTATTGTGAATGTGCTTCTGAAGTAAGTAATTTTTAATGTTACTAAGGTAAATTTGAAATATTTTTTAAATATTTTTCTTAATGAGAGATGATTTCAAAAAAATGTTGATACGTGTCAGATTATTTCCATACTATTTTCATAAACCTGTTAAGTTTTCAAATTATTAGTGATACTTGTATATTAATATTTTCAGAAAAATACAAATAAATCGTTTTTATAGACGGATAAACCAATAAATATGAAACTCTATGATACTCTAAAATAACTTACTTTTAAAAATTTGTAAAATATCTCAAAATGCGAGGTATATGAATTGCTGTATTCGTCATTCTAGAATCATATTGAGAGAGAATTTTTATTTATAATTTCTGTTTTTGCAGTGGTATTTATTTATTAATAACATAGAAAATATCTTATAAAATTGATAAAAATATTAAAATGTATTGCAAAGAAACAGCCATAAAACCGCAAAAGAAAATATTTCTGGTTGAGGTAGATATTTTTTCAGATTTAGCTTGTATCTTTTCCTTTATTATCTTGTATAGTTTTCGACTCTTTAAATAAACACAATTGGGCGAGATTGCTAAATTATACAGAATGGACCAAAAGTTTGGAAACGGCTTTTGGTTCACTCTGTATATAAACATTGTGTTCGCCTATCTTTATTTTAGGGGGGAACATTTTTGACAGTCAAGTGGTCTTGATATGTTTATCCCTCTAACCCCCAGCAACCCCTATCTTAAAATCTTAAATAGAATTACCCCATTTGTTATACATCATTTTAAAGCCCCTTTCACGGCAAATATATCAGTGTATAATTTTTCGAAATTGGTAGAAATTTTTCAAAACTATTAAAAAGAAAAAAAGAAAAACTAATAGGAGTAACTAGCTAATAAGCCTTATTTTCAAAATTCAAAATATTCACCATTTCTTTCCGTACAATAATAAAGACGGTGCTGAAATTCCTGGCGCATTTTTTCAAAAATTTCTCACCTAATAACTCTGCACTTAGCTATTATACAATTTTGTATTCATTCATAAAAATTTTTTGTAAGCGAGTTATAAAATTCATAAGCAAAACAGAAATTTCTCTTAAAATAATTAAACTTTGACCTTCGATATCTTTTAACCGGTGAGGTTTACGAAAAAATTGTAAGAGACCTCTTTTGTAGAGCATACCGTTGCACGTCAGGAGTGACGTACCTCTTTCGTCATAGTACTGCCAACTAATTAAAATTTCCCTAACTAAGATAAATCATGCGAAACATCACGAAAATTCACGAGGACTCATGAACATAGTCACAGTACTAAAAAACCGAAAAAGTAATCGTAATTATTTTGATAATTTTAGAATTATTTCATTTATATTGGCTTATATACGTCTTATTCTTTATAATATAAAGTTTATAAATCATTATTATATGTTTAGTACTCAAAAAACCATAATTTACAATAAATAATTTTGAAATTTTCTACGCCCATGAGACTCGTATTTATGATGAAGAAATGACATTGTAGCGATTGGCATGCCTTGATGCGACGTTGTCGAGTATTTAGATTGAAATATTTCAACGATTTCTGACGTCCGGCCGTCAACCAGTTGAATTAGGAGAAAGGATTTAGGTACCTTTTGTTGGAATTCGAATATTGTAGTTGAATTGTTTCTTATAAGAAAAATATATATTTTTTTAAACAAAACATTGTCTTATTTTAATAACAATAAATAGTTTGCTATCTTTTTTATATGTCTCTATTTTAAAATATTTTCTGAGTGGATGGGAGTACGGAATGTTTATTCTGCAACTTCAAAAAATCAATATCCACCCTTATGTGCTGTAAAAGCACCTTATATTATTGATTAAAAAGTCAGTAGATCCTACTTCACCATAAAAACAAGGTTAATATTGAATCATGGCCAATTTAAGGTTTATATAAGATTTTAGTGCTAGACCCATACTGTAATTGTAGCAGAAACCTAAAAGCAGATTTAAATAATTTGTTTTTTTTATATGGATACCATAAACAACACACGGATCTCTTAATATAAACACTAATTGGGGAAGATAATGTATCTCTACCATTAGATTTTACTTTTTTCTCTATCGTTACATATATTTGGGTTTCATAGGAGTTTAGATAACGTTCCAAAATTGATATTGATAAAATTAGGTTTTCTAATGAACTATGGATTTTTTCTACATCTGAATTGTTTGAAGAGTTAGGCGGTTTCATGTACATATCTGATAAAATTTTAATTTTCGAATATTTGTTTAATAAACTTCGTTGTCTACGTGGCGCGGTTCATTTCTTCTTTTAGATATTTACATTTACGTTTGTACTTAGAGTTCCTAAAGCATTAAAATATTTTTCTTGTAATTTAGGTATGTTACGATATAAGAAATCTACTACTTAATTTTGTTTACCCTTTTTGTATTTGATAGTATAGTCAAATATTTCCAGTTTTAACCATCAAATTAAATAACCAATGGAGAGAAAGGTGATTATAAAAAATTAATATATAAGGCTTAAATATTTAGCTTGCCCAAACTATATTTTTCTCAACTAGTTGAATAATTTACCTCGGCAGAATTTAACGTTCTTGAGAAATAAAAAACTTTCTGATTATTTTGTGAAAAAAATAGCGCCTATAGCATATTTACTTACATCGCACGTAACCTTAAAACCTTTTGTAAAATCAGGGTCAGTTAAAAGAGGTTGTGTAGTTAAAATATTTTTACAAAAAATAAAACAATCTATGAATTCTTGTGTTTGTTCAACTTTCTGATTGTTTTTTAAACAAAATATCATGAGTTTTGTTATTGTCTCACAGTTTTTTATAAATTTACAATAATATCTCATAAGACATAAAAATGAGTCGTGTTAAAATATGTCCTAAAAAGTTGCTTTTACCTAACTGTAGTTTTAATTTTGCTTCGCATAGATTTGAAAATATTTTTTTAGGTATTGAAGGCTTAAACTAAATATATAATCAATGTATACCATACAAATTTTATTAATTAGATCTTTTAAAATAATGTCCATAGCACGTTGAAATGTACTTGGATCATTTCTGAGCACCAAAGGCATTCTCAAAAATTTATAGTGTACGTTATTTACACTAAAAGCGGTTTATATAGAATGTTTATTCAATTCAATCTTGTGAAAACCATTAGCAAGGTCTAAAGTGATAAAATCTCGGAATCTCCCTAATTTATCGAGGATATTGGTAATATTTGGTAATATTTTCTAGCATCTTCTTTTATCAAGCATGTTTTGTATCTGTTTTTGTACTTCCTTTTTATGAAGATGGGGAAATCTATATGATTTAGTATGTACTGGTAATTCGTCGGTCGTTTTAATTTTTGTTCAGGTTGTGATGCAAAAGTTAATTTGTCATAGGGTTTATAAACTATATTTGAATATTCCTTAACAAGTTCTGTTATTTCATCTGTTTTCCATAATTCATATGATTAGACCGAATTAGTTTAGAAATTTAGTTATTTGTAATATTTTGGTTAGAATTATAGCATTGGCATTTTGACTTCAATAAAACTGTAATTATCACTTTGGTCCCAAAAATATCCCAAGTTTACCACCTTTCCAGGCAGAGCTGAAGTACACATTTTATTTATCTGCATCACTAAGTACACACATCTCCAAAAGTTTTGACATCGATAACTTGATTCGCGGGATGCCGAGACCCGTTGGCCCATACTAGAAGAGGCGCTCATACAGACTATTTATTTATGTTTTTGTTACCGCAATATATTTTTTTTTCAAAATAAAAATTTTCTTCTTCAACATTTTTGCACCTTTTTCGTTATTTCGTTTTTTGCGTATTCTTGGCAGCGTAAATTCCAAAGTTTTACGTCACATGCTTTTGTATTACACTTAAGCTTAAGCTGGAATACATTTTGCAAATGTAATGGTATTTTTGTTAGAAATATTCAAGGAGGCCAAGATGTGTTAATAATATTATTTTTAGTTGGTATAAATTCCTAATAATGTAAATAGTAAATTGATTTTTATTAAATTATAATTGTTTCAACTCATACTTTAAGGAAATTATTATTTGTTATAATTATTTATTGAGCATGTGCTGATAGTGAGGCATCTTGTAATAACACTACTTTTAGAAGAAAGCATATAATTTCTGATGTTAAAGAAATAATTAAATTTGTGTACCAATCATTGCTGGAAAGATATTTTAATTCAAGTGAAGCTTTAGCCGATACGTCTGCTTTAACAAGAACTTCTCTATTTTAGGCAAAGAATACGGTACGGTAATATATCATTCCCAGAAAAAAGAGAAGTTACTCTGGCACATTTAGTATTGACAGGAATAAATTTGGATTTATTAAAAAAGAAAATTTAACAAATATATTAAAAACGATCTATATCTACCCTACCCCGGTTTACTTAAAAACGAGGTTGATCAGCGATGAAACAAGCATTTCGTGCCTAAGAAAAATGGTTTATATATCACAAATTGATAAAAGGCCAACCTTAATGGAATCTCAACATTTCTGGAAATGGCGTCATCAAATATCTACCTTGACGAAATATAAAGAACTTACAAAAAACGAGAAGTGTTGAAGGCTTTTAAAATTGATAGAGAATACGTATGTGACAAACTTGCAACAGAACATGGACATACAGTGTTGAACCTGCCCTCCCACTATTCTCTATTAATTCAATTGAACTAATACGTAATATCGTGTACGCAATACGTAAAATATATATTAGAAGAAACAATATATTTTCTACATACACCTGTAGTAGAATTAATAAAATATATAGTAAATAATATTTCTGCAGACAATTGGAAAAACTATATACAATATGTAATTAAGGTGAAAAATTTCTATATCTAAGTTTAGATAAATATAGTGATAGTATATAGAACTAAATTTAGAGTAAAGTAGAATTAAGATTCCAAAAATTATTTTAAAACTTTTCTGTGTACTCATATTGTACAGTATTTTAATCTTAAATTTAATTTTAATCTTGTAGTGTATAGCTTCAATCTTAACATTATATTTTAATTGAGTAATTAGGATGTCTGCATTCTGAATACTAAATGGTATATTCTTTACTAAAATTTCCTATGGGATTAAAGAAATTGAGAAACTATTTTCTTTCCGTTGATTAATTTTCTATTTTCATTCGGTTGACTAATATTAAACGGAAGGACTCCACCAAAGTAATTGCGAACATAGTATAAAATAGAATTAACAACGTAATCTGAATTTAATTCTTTGAACGCTGGCACATTTGCTTGATATCTGTTTACTTCCTAAACAAGTCTTCTAGATGATATTTAAATGGTATATTGTCTCAGGTAACATGGCTTTATCATGCATTTTGATGCACCCAGTGTCAATTAACAATTTTAACCTTGGGTTTTTTATCTATAAATAAGGGTGAAGAGTATTCATATAATTATTTATTTCTATAAACTGTTTGGTTATATATTATATTTATAATTTTTTTTTCATATTTATATTCTATTCTGGATTAGGTTCATTTTGACAATTATCATTTTTATCAGTTTAATAATCTTCTTCGTTTTGTTCATATTCAGCATTAAATAATTTTTCAGAGTAAAAAAATTGACATAGGTTCTAGATTTGGTAATTGATTGTTTGACTTTATAAGAACGTTTACTCCAAAATGAATTTAGTTTTTTGCTGCTTTTTTAAATTATATGAATCAATACAATGCAATAAAACCGGTCTGACAGGTATTTTAAGCAGTTTTTTGGCTGCCCTACCAAAAAAAAAATATTAAAACAAGTAAAATGAAAAAACTTTCTATGTCATGATGGTGAAATTTTATTACCTGTCTCTTCCTTCAAATAGGTATAAGAGACTTCTTTTGCAGCAAAAAAAGGTTTGTCATACTAAGTTTTCTAAAAGAGTATAAAAATTTCTAAAAAAATGCTCTAGAGTAATTAATTTCTGCGATAACGGTAGAATATTAATGCTTTTTAATAATAATTAATTTGATTAAAAATATTTTCAACTTGTGAATCCTAATCATACCTAGCTTATTTGGTTTGTAGGAGTTTTTACTGATGCTATCGAAAACAAAATTTTCAATTCCGCGAACAGGGTACTTTCGATAGCACTGGTTATCAGACTATAGTGATACTTGATAAGTGTTCATTCTAATGTGTGATAGGTGTCTTTTTTATGGCTATACCTTGGGTTTGAATTGCCATCGCTACAGTTTTGATGGTGTTGTTTTATTAGTTCCGATAAGTATTTTATAGTAATTCTATCAATACTGACATCATTAGTATTAGTCTGAAAAGTGTCTATGACATTTCCTCTATCAGTCACAATAATGAACTTGGTAGTTACTTTAGTTGGAGTATTCTTACGTTTCTCATTGCTACCACCATAATATAAGACTATTCCATGCTCATAAATTTTTACGTTTTTCATTTCTTTCAAGTAACTCTATGCAAACCTACGTTTTACGTTAAATAACTTCATTTTGAACTAGTTTTACAATTCTCCAGCATTTTGCACAATTTTCAACATCTCGCCAATTATTTTTTATCCTATTATCAGATATGGTAACGAAATATTAATTAGCAGATTGATTCCAAAAAACCTAAATTTCTAAAATAATAGCAAAATAAGACATTCAATTTTAATCCCAACTTTAACAAAGTCTTTGATATAGAACTCTATGACAGCATTTTTTTAAATTTTATTAAATAAATCCCTATATTTGGTGATGTTATAAGAAGTACTTACCAAGAGTGTTCATAATTTATTGATTTTTATCAGTTGCTGCCTACAATGTTCATTTTTACACTATTTTATTACAAACTAAAAAGTACTTCCAAAAAATATTTCAATTAACCTACAACATTTGCTCAAAGTTACCCCTTCCATCATTTGGAGCCATTCTACGACACTTTATTTAATTATTATTATTTTTTAATTTGGCACAGGTTTCTGAAAAGATGAATACAGTTTTTTTAAGAGTTAATATCGCAAAAAATATTAAGGTCAGGTATATACAAAAGGAATTGGACATAATTTTTTTTTCATATGTCATTAATAAAAATATTGGACCCAAAACGTTTCCTGGTTGGACTGATAATACAAATTCTTATGAAAAATCGTCTTGTTTGATTCATTTCCTAAAACTATTACGAATTCAGGAAAATTCACACACGCCCTGTATATGTGTATTGTAGATGAAGTGAAAATATAATAGATCTTCCTAATACTATATAACAGAAACATGTAATTAGATAGTTTACTTCTTAAATAAATATGCAAAATTAAATAAATTCCCCTTTAATCCTATTGTTAAAAAATGCAAAACAATTAAAACATCACGAAGCTTTTTTGAATACCGACTCCTATATTATAATATATTATGTATGTTATATACATATGTTACGTGCTTGCTTTTAGAATTTTTAACTTTGTTTTTTGTTTCAATGTAATGTAAATATAAAATAAGCAATATTACGTAGACAGAAATTCTCACACACAATCAGAGTTGCGTCGTGTTTTTTTGTTTAAATAAAGATCGGTATACTCGTTCTTTTAAGCACTCTTGTCACGTTTGAAGCGGATAATGGACGGTCTTTGTTGGAGTTATTCGCGAAATGGAGTGAAACTGGTAGCTGAAAAGGTGTGAGGACTCTCGCAATTCAGTTGTGGACGTGTTAAGTTCAAACAAAGATACCGACAACAACGCATTTTAATGTTATGCCGATAAAGCTGACTGCCGCTGATGGATGCCACCATTAATCAATCCTTTTTGGAAGATTATCTTTAGCGGATTATAAATTAGATCCTATATGATTTTTAAATTTTATTTTAGCAAAATCAACTTTCGATAAATATATGTTAATAATATTTATTTAGCAATAATTTATACAACATATAAATAAATATAGTATGCCGAAAGAACAACGAATCTGTGTATGGTTATCAAGTAATTATTTTAATAAATCAATTAATATACAGAGTAATATATAGAGTAATATTTCGGACAGCAACGTAAGATCTAGAATTTTTTAGATTAGATGTGGTAAATTCGGTACGTTGTATAATACCACGCTAGAATATTTTTTTTATACGTTATACCATTTGAAAAGTTTTAAAATAATGATTTGGAAAATGTACCATACTTGGATTTCAATATTATATTTAATACATGTCTTGTAATGCTTAAATGACATTTTTTAGTTTTTGTTCAACATTCAAATGAATTTTAAACAGAAAAATGTTCACTCCATAAAAATTTATATACATCTTCAACTTATTAATATCTCAAACCCTTAACAAGTATTTTTAAAAGCACTTGACAACCGCTCCACGTTTTTTGTGGAAAATTACAAGGTACTACGGTTAACAGTGATTTATGTTCAATAACCGGTAACCTGTTTTTTTTCAATAGACCAGTGTTCATTCTATATTTTAAAAGCTCCTCAACTACCTGTAATACTTATGGTCTAAAGTCTAAATAAATAAGTAGAGGGGGAAATTTACAAATCCTTTTGCAAGTCCTTTAAGAATATAAAGTAATGAAAGACTTGACTTAGTTAACTATATTAGATTAAAATATTTTCGGTCATTTTTTTGGATTCAAAAAGGCATTTACTTTATAAATAATAATTATGTATCATCTGCAACAGTTTCTTCCTTAATTTCAATCATCAGTAATTCATTTAGATATATGTTGAATAACATTGAATTTAACACATTTCTTTGAGAAACTTCATATTCTATCTCAGAATATTGTCAATTCTGAGGCACTGTATTCTATTACTAAGGTATTTTTTAAAGGTTTAATAGAGTGCCCATGAAACCAATTCCCTCTAAAACATATAAAAGCTGATTGTGACTAAAGTTTGTCAAACAATTGGAGAAGGTGATCACGTGCCAGTCGGTGTATACGGAATCACGAGTTAATGCACGATAATAGGACGTCGAGTATGCAGGGGAGTAACATGAGGTCAATTGGTCTACAGCTAATAGTCGGTACTTACTGTTGTATATATCGAAATTTAGATTAATATATTAATCTTCATTAATCATAATGATGGTTACTACCTATACTTTTTGGAATCTGTCCATTATAAATATAAAAGATAAAATATACATATCTTTAAGTTTCAGGGTTTTCCAAAACTTTTTAAATATTTTTATGAAAATTGTCATATGAAAAATCGCAAAATTTTAAGGTAATCATATTTTATCTTTTACATTTATATTAATCTTCTGATACACTCAATTATTATTCTTATTATTTTTAAACATTTTAGGTTTTAAGATAAAACTATAGACAATTGCTGTAAAACTTATTACAGTTAAAAATAGTTTTTATCCTCCCTGTACACAGATGGTTACAATAGCAGTAACAGGCGGTCGTGATAGATCAAACCGGTGTTAAAAAATTATAAATAAATTATATGGTAAGTTTATGACAGATTAAAAAAATACTTATCTCAATAGAAGCGATAAATCACTGTTCATTTTTAACAGCTTTATCAGAATCAACAATTCAACATTTTGTGTGCGAAATGAAAGTGAATAAAAATTTACGGGCTACAACATACACAATTTCACTTTCTATAGTAATATAATTATTTACAAAAATTTGAACCGAACATTAAACGTTTCAAATTGTCAAACATTTAAAACTTTTGGTTTCACTGAAAATTGTTGTTTTAATAGAAAAAGTAGGTAGAGCCTTTGTATATTTTTTGGAGATTCACGTATAAGCTTCTATTTGTGAGAATATGTCTCGTGAAAATATTATAGTCGTATGTACCTACATTATAACGGTCCCCTACAGAATAAACAATACATTAGTGTAGTCGATATTTTGAGAATTCTATCTGAGGAAATAACAGGAATCCGTATAACGTAAGAAGAATTTTTATAATTATATACTCAAGTGTTGAAATATCGTCAATGTGACCTAATCGATGGGTTTTTGTAAGAACGAATATATTAAAATTATTCATCAAAACGCGTTCACCGTTGATATGTCTCATGGAAAGATCACCAATAAAGTATTGATAATGTAATGCACAATAATTTAACTAACTAAGTAATGTTGACTCTATTTTTTACTGCTTCTGGCATATCGGGGTAAACTTTCAAAGTAATGACAGTACATTTTATCGTTGGTAAAATATATATTTGGCCGTTTACCTCCTATAATTCAATTTTTTTGTAGTTTTCTTCATGACCATAACCGTATCGAAATTGTTGTTTAGGTATTCTATTATATATTTGTAAGAATTTAATCATTCGCTACTTTAACAACTTTTCAAATATTTTGGCAAAGTTTATTTACAAAAACCTTACAACTGCCTCTAACAAAACTTGAATTGCCCCGTATTTATATACTGATTTTCTGGGTTATTGTTCTCTGCATCCGGGTGTTAATAATGTCGCCACCGGAACTCAGTTGCTGATAATATTGTAAATAATTGCTTCACCAAATCTTTTAAGGTAAAAAATCTAAAAGATAGCCTCGACATTAAGTATCTCAGTGCTTATACCACCACCTTGAATTATATTATTTATCTTGAGCAACGACCTACCTGTTTATATCACTTCGCCTTACTATTTATTATAAAAATTTTGTAAAGAAGTCATATAAAGAAAACCAATATGTTAAAATTGAAGATTTTTCCTTTGAAGTAGTAATTTAATAATTAAACATTATTTCCCATTAAACAAAAAACACTCATGAAATAAGAAAAACATTAAAACTATTCTATATTACATTTAGACATTTTCAAAAATTTAGTCTAGCCATTTCTTTATTTTGATAATGTATTATCATTTCAATAATAAATATGTATCTATATCTTACTTTTTTATGATAAATTTTTGAAGGTAATGTCAAACTTAAATTTTAATATAAGTTTGGATTTCAAATTCTTTAAGTTTGTTCAAAAATACAAATAAATTGTAGTGCGCTTTATACATTTAGTGCTTAAAGGTGGGATGGAAAGTTTAGGATTTAGATTTTTTTACCCATGCCTTATGTAGATGAAATCTACAACCAATAATTGTTGTATTTTCCTGCAATACGAATGGATTTTTTAAAGCACATGACCACTTCACAATTTCCAATTTTTTCCATTTCTGTTTAATTAAATACAACAAAACTTTATTCCTTTTTGCTTGTTTAATGGACAATAAGCAATATAATATGGGAATGTAATGCCAATTTTTAAATCCATACACTGTAAATAGCTGACAAAATGTTGTATCTAATACTCAAAACTTCCATCAACATAACCCTTAATATTATACTCAAAGTCGAAATATTCTTATTACATGAGAAAACTAGTTATTTTTTTAGTCTCGTTGTTGATAAAAGTAAACCGGTCATTTTTCGCTGTTATTCAAGTTTTTAACACTTAAACATGTTTCGGCGGACGTTGTATATATTTTTTCGAACATGTCCTATATCCTCTGTAGTTATCCTTGGGTAGAAGTTTTTTCAAAACACTCCTTATAATTTTAGAGGGCTTTTCAATTCGTTATTCAGCAGCTTTTCTTTTGCAAAAAGTGCTTACCATTTGCCAATTTAGATTCACTAAATCAACCTGGTGCTGATGTTCGCCTTTAGATTTTGAAATTAGCAAGTTTGATATTTCACTTAATGGGTAAGTAGTGCCTATCGGTACATTTGTAAATCAACTTCCTACTTATTATGTTTTACTGTTTCATGATGAAATACTGTCGATGTAGTGACGAATCAATTACCATCTTTCTACTTTTTCCATAAATATTTAAAAAAAATTAGCGGCAATATTTTTTCTTCCAATTAGTTAATACCACGGTTTTTTTTGAGGATGATTCACTGCTACCCAATGGTCTAATGACACTGCATTCCGAGGAATCTGTTGAGACGGTGCCTTGTATTTGTTCGTTTCACTCGTTAAAACAAAATCTCTCAGATTGTGTGTTATATCGCTGATTCGTGATTATTGGCATATTGAAAGCAAAAAAATAATACGTGGCTAGCAACTGTCTTTAATATCGGACAGTGGTGGAGTAAAAACGTTTAAGGAGTTTCGTTTTCAAAAAATATTTTTAGGTTTTGTACTTTATAAATATTCCAAAGTGATTTTTTTGTTATTTTTGTATATAAGGAAATATTAGTGAATGGTTTGTCAACATTTTTCAATATGTACATTATGTTCAACACCACACGAACTTAAATATATAATATTAATATTAAATTGCGACCTAAAGGCATTCAATTTTGGAATAAATAAAAAATAAAAATAAAATAATAATAAATTATGTAGAAAACTCTCACTATTTTAGTACTTTAAAAATTCAATACGATTGTAACTACTCAGTAAAATTTTCCGAGGGGTCTACCTCCGTTAGTAAGTTGATTTCTGGCTTGTAGCTCTCTTCCATAGATTGGTATTAATTTTTTTGAGAAAATCTATTAACCTCTTTCTTTTTCTTAAGAACAATTTTGCAATTCTATAATTTCACTACCTAATTGTATTTATTATTCTAACAATTTATAGATCTGTCTTTTGGAAGATTATGTAAACAATAATTGTTCTAACTAGCTCAAGAGAAGTAAATGAGTTAGTTCTCTATTCAGAAAAATCGGTTAAATAAAAGCCGGCATTTACTTTAATTTTACGCCGGTAGTTCTTCTGGTTCTTTCTTAATATTCAAATAAACAAGACAAAAGTTAATCGGTAAAAATGTCCTTTCAATACTGAAAGTTGCACAATAGTAAATATTATTAACGGTTCTAATTAATATGGTTATTTTCCAAATCAAATGAATGGGATATTTTGTAATTGTTACTAATTTTTTTTATCTTAAAAGTAGGTAGGATTCCTTTCGAGTATATAAAATGGTTAAGAATTGGAAAGGTCTTACTTGAAAGATTAGCAATTGTATTATTTACATTGTTAGGATATAGCATACTTTGGGTAACATCAATTATCACCGCACCGATTTACAAGCGCGAACAACAGTTTAGTATAGTGGTTGAAGATGCCGAGATCCTGTTTTAAGTATATATAATGAAAGATTATTGCTGTAATACTTATGAAGTAATTACTCCAATTAATTGGGGTGGCAGCAATAGACTAAATATAGTCTTCATATATTTATTCCAAGCTTCTGAAAAATATTCTTTCCATCGTCAGGGAAAAAACTTCAACTTCCTACAAATTAGGTAACAGCTCGTTTAGATGTTGCATCTCTTTTCAGTAACGTATGTTTAGATGCAGCATTAAGAGCTATGAATAATAATAATAATAATACAATAACTAATTACTGCAATATAAACAAAGACACTTTTATGAAATTAAAACTTTTTTATTTGATAAAACATTTTTCTCTTTCAATAATATTTTTTACAAAAAAAAATTTGGTACTCCAATGGGAGATAAACTATCCCCTATTATTGTTTGCAAAATCGTTGTTGCAAAAAATTCTATATCAGTTAGGCGCACTACTAACAAATTATTTAATTTAAATTAAATCACAATTTTTACTCAATTAGTAAGTCAATAGTGTCCCTTTTTGTTAGAAAATATATATATATATACAGGGTGGCCAACCGAAAACGAAACAGAGCCATTATCAGGAACTGCATCAACGTTTTAAAAAAACGCAGAGACCCGTCAATTTTTGATCAAAGGGGGACACTTTTTTTCGGTATATTCGACATCGCTACTTACACCTCCAAGCGAGGGTAACAATCACCCCAAAATATTTAAATGGCATTAGGGGTCAAGTAAGGCATCATTTTAAAGCCCTTTCAATTCTCATTATAACAGTCTTTAAATTTTAAAATTCGGCCTGATAATTTTTAAAAAATTTTAAAATTTAAATTATTTTAAAATTTAAATTATTTTAAAATTTAAATTATTTTAAAATTTAAATTATTTTAAAATTTAAATTATTTTAAAATTTAAATTATTTTAAAATTTAAATTATTTTAAAATTTAAATTATTTTAAAATTTAAATTATTTTAAAATTTAAATTATTTTAAAATTTAAATTATTTTAAAATTTAAATTATTTTAAAATTTAAATTGTGTACTTAAATAGTGAAAATGACACATGGGCCCTTGAGTACGCCAAGAGGTTTAAATGTTGATTTTCTTGCTTTGCATTGTTTTTGTTTAATTGTGTTTTTGAAAATTAAATACCATGGTTTATTCCATTGCGGAAAGCGTAGATATCAATTTATGATCAATAAGTATGCAAATGTAACGGCTCAGTTATTTAATGAAAAATATCAATACACAGGTCAGTAGGAAGTATGTTCTAGAATTAGTGAAAAAATTTCAAGATACTGGAAATGTAGCTAATAAAAAGCGAGAAAATAGACCGCCTGTAGTTAATACAGCTAGTGAAGTTGCAGTTTTGGGACATGTTCATCTAGATCCTACGTTAAGTACAAGGCAATTAGCATCTGTGTCTGGGATCAATCGAACAAATTCCATCCTTATAAAATACATTTAGTGCAGGAACTTAATGATGATGATTATGACCGGCGTTTGTAATTTTGCGAAATAATGAGTGAGCGAGTAGCGAACAACCCACAGTTTCTTTTTAATATCTGTTTCTCCGATGAATGCAGCTTTTTTATGAACGGTACCGTAAATCGTCATAATTGCCCCTACTGGTCTGATTCACACCCAAGAATTTTCCAGGCGGTACATACACAGCAATCGCAAAAATTAAATGTCAGCCCATACATTTAATTTTTTTACCGGCTGGTGGGTCCATATTTTTTACCTGGTAATTTGAATGGCGAAATGTATTTGCGATTACTGGAAGATGCTATTGACCCTACCTTGATCGTTATTATTGAAAATGACCAACAGTATAGTGAAGATCATTTAATGTTTGAACAGGACGGTGCTATCCGCATTATGCTTTGATTGCTCGTCAGTATTTAGACCAACATTTTCCACGGCACTGGATTGGGAGAAAAGGTAGCATTGAATGGACTCCACGGTCACCAGATTTGTCGCCCCTTGATATTTTCTTCAGGGGATACCTCAAAAATAAAATCTACAAAACACAACCAGGCTTTTTAGAAGATTTGCGTCAAAGAATTGTCGAGGAGTGCCATCAAATCACTCCGGAAATTCTTCGGAATGTGCGAGAACGTTTCGAACAAAATCTTTATTATTGTATAGATGCGGGTGGTCATCAATTTGAACATTTAATTTAATTAAGAAGTAAGTAAACAACTAAACATAATTTAAACTTTAAAATCTAATTTATTAAAAAGTATTAGGCCGAATTTTAAAACTTAAAGACTGTTGTAAAGAGAATTAAGAGAGCTTTAAAATGAGACCTTACTCGACCCCTAATGCCATTTAAGTATTTTAGGGCGATTGTTATTCTCGCTTGAAGGTGTAAGCAGCGAAGTCGAAAATACCGGAAAAAGTGTCCCCCTTGGATCAAAAATCCATGGGTCCCTGTGTTTTTCTAAAATGTTGACGCAGTTCCTGATAATGGCTCTGTTTTATTTTCGTTTGGCCACCCTGTATATAAAGGGTATTTCAATAAGAGCGCAAGATTTTAAGGTTAAATTAAATATTATTTTCACTTGCAAAGTATTGAAATATTTATTGATTTATAATGTATACATTTAGGAATTATGTATGAAACAAAATATCTTGTAAATGACCGCCACGGTTTTGCTGGCACAAGCGTATTCTTGACAAAATTTGAAATAACATTATTGTATACAAGTGGCGGTATTTCATTGATACAGCGTCTAATTTCGACCTTCAATGCATGGGTGGTCGCGGGCTTGTTGGTATAAACCTGTGACTTCAGATAACCCCACAGCCAGACGTACAAAGGTGTTAAATCAAAAGATCGTAGCGGCCAATTCTGGTCACGAAATCGGGAAATGACACGACCAGGAGCAAACTCGTGCAAGATAGTAAATGTTTCACGAGCGGTATAACATGTCAAGAGCAATACGTTCCAATTGAGGCACAAAAACTGCGTTATCATAGCACGATAACGTTCATTCACCGTTAATGCATTACCGTCCTCTCTTCAAAGAACTACGGTCCAATTATTCCTCCAGACCACAATGCATACGAAATAGTGACACGTTTTGGATGCATTGCTTTTCAACGAATCTTTCGTGGTTTTTCTAAGCTCCAAATCCGGCAGTTTTGCCGGTTAATAAAGCCATCGAGGTGAAATGGGCCTCATCACTGAACATGATTTTGTTCGCAATTGGTGAAGTCTCTTTGCTGTGCATGGTCTGTTCGCAAAAGTTGTTAACTCAATTGGACTTTGTAAGTGTGTAGATGTAAATCTTTTGTGATAATACGCTGAAAAGTGGCTGTTGTAATCTCCAATCCTTGTACACGATGACGAATCGACGCCTGTGGACTTTCAGCCAGACTCTCACGTACTGCCGTGATGTTTTGTTGTGACCGATCTCTACGAGTTCTTGTCCTGTGTTTCACATCACTAACTTAACCAGTACTTTCGAATTTTTCGATTACTCTTTTCACAGTATATGAATTAAGAACATTCTTTCTACTGAATATTGGACGCACTTTACGAAAGGTGGCAATCAAACTTTCACCATTTTGATAATAATGTTTAACAATCAGGACACGTTGTTCTATCGTCTAGTGCTCCATGGTTACTAACTCTCATCTGTCAACTTTCGATCTGTTACTTTATAATTACGTGTCATTATGACTGTCAAACATAGCGGGCAATTCAAATCTTGCGCTATTATTGAAACACCCTTTATATATCATTTCATAGAATTCTCGTTGTTATTATTTTCGGTTTTAAGAATTTTTGGGTTATCAAAATTAAAACTATGGTTGTTTTCCTTCATGTAGTTTGTTAAAAGGGTTTTGTTCTTTTTGTCGTATTTGTGTCCATTAAGTCTATTTTTATAAGACCTAAAATATAGAAAATTATCAATTAAATAAGCAAATCATACACCTGAATAACTACTAAAGTAATTTAATAAACAGCGTTTTTAAAAAGTAAATTAATAAAATATATAATCCACATAATACAAAAAAACAACAAAAATCAAATAATGCATTTTTAACGTTACCATACGTACTTAATCGACCATTCCACAAAGGAATAAATAACATGTGGTTTACGAAATACCAGGTAACGATTGTATACGTTGAACAAACCAGTCAATATTTAAAAAATAGAAAAATAGATTTATATACTATATCACCAAAAAGATCGAAACAAAAATTAAAAAAAATATTTTTTTTTCTGAGTATATTTAATATTAATAAAACTCTTAGTGTACGTGTAGATTCCAACCAATTAAAAAACTAAAAATATATCTAAACTTGTTCTTGTATTTTACTATAAATTCTAAATATCTGTCAAGTGAACCTTCTTTCTGTGTTTGTCACTTATATTATTTTCTATGTATATCAAAAATAACTTTTCCTCCAATTTTTGTTTGTGGACCTAACTGTGTTTTGTGGTAATTAATTAAATAAAAAAAAATGTTTTAACAAAATATTTTATACACTGCTTTTATTTCTTGTAGTTTTGAATGAAAATGACCGAGTCTAGGGCCGAAATGTCTACAAAGTGTTTTTAATGAATTGCTTTTAATTTATATAGACCGAATCCTAAGAAACTGTTTTCAAACAATATACTAAAGGGGTCCAAGAACTTTTCGATTTTAACAATATATACAGGATGAGCCAAAAATTTGAAAAATTTTAAATCCCATTTAATTTTTCATTACTCTAAATCAAATATTTCCATAGAATAGAACTTGAAAAGATAGAATAGGGATATTTAAGCCGTTTCTATTGATTTTCAATGATTTGGCTGCTACAGACATTTAAATTAAAAAAATGTGATTTTTAGGTGGATAGTTGGATCTTGAGGTAAACAAATATAAGATGAACTATTTTCTGTAAAATTCAAAGGTAACTCAATATATTGTTCTTTTTTCATTATAACTGTTATGTTACCCTTCTATAATGTTAGGATTCAATTTTAAGAACATTTTTGTTTTGAAATGTATATTACCAAAAAAAGATGTGTTACAGTTAGATTTATGTAATTGATTGGTGATTATGTTTGTGGATTTTGCTGATGAAAAGTCAAAGCTGAAACACGTGTTGCTGCAATCATAGCCATGTTAATGTAGTATTATAGATTTAGAAAATATAATCTAGTTAGAAAATGTTGCATTTATATATAGGGATTTTTGTTTGAGAAATATTCAAAATTTCCTGACCAATTTAAAAATTATTAAACATGTTTGTTAAGTTTTGAAAAAATGGAAGATTTGAAAAGTAAATAGTTGAAGATCGGTCATATTGAATAACCCCGCAAACAAAATACATGGTATTAATCAATTCTATCTATTTTTTCGTAGCTGAAAGCTTTCAAACAAGCTTAATATTTTTTTTAATACTTAGCATTCGTAGCATCCATTGAATTGGAAATTAAATGATGTTAAAAATAAGAAACTACCCATTGTATAAAAAGCTGTGTTTAAAAATTGAAGGCATGGTTAAGGTCAAATTGTTTCTAATATTAACATCGTGCGTGGATACTCTATAAATTAATTTATTTTTTAGATATTGTGGCATAGAAGTATCACTTATTTTAAAAATTAATGTTAGATAGAGATATTTATATATGTTGTTCACATTTAACCAGCCAGTATGCAAAAGAACCTGTAAAATGTGATAAAATTTTCTAAGCCCTTTTAATTTGGTAAAATTATAACCTTTCAAAACCCGGACTATCAAGGTACCTAAATCTAAATTATTTATATCTTTAGAGGCATTTGGAAGTAAGTTTTCAAGTTTATAATCAGAAATAGCAGGATTTACCCTTGAATTATTTTGATAAAACATCAGACATCAAATCTTGCCATAAAATACTAGAAATTTTATGTTCGCCATCTTGTAGACATTCCTTATTTTTTTTACTCCTGTTCTATTTATAGAAAAGGGTAACATAAATAAATATATTGATTAGCTGAATCTTTCACTTGAAAGCTATAAGTCACCCTACGTAGTAGCAGTTTTGTATAAAATTTGTAAATATCGGGATAACTTAATGTACGTTTCTTATGTTGTTAATTAATTGGACTGAATTTATTGATTACTTTCTCATTGGTAGAGGTAAATATACTTAATTATAGGGAAAACTTTTATAAACTGTAATTTTCCTATAAGTTTAAAACGAAACTGATATATGTTGTTGATTTTATACTTTGATGCTTGCTTAATATTATTTTTTTTGTTTTGTATTGATTCTAAGACATTGTTAATAATCGTAACCCTAATTATTTTCTTTTTTTGTGGGTGTACTCCATTTTATTAAATAATATAATTAAATTTATCAATTTGAGTCAGTCTTAGTTTTATTCTAATTTGGGAATTTGAGCTGTAGCCATCGTAAGTAGAGTATTTGCGCAACCGTTTGTTAAATTGGCTGTTAAAACTGACAGGGGTTTTTAAAATTTACCTGGCGCCCTTTTAAATTCACTTATTTAATTTGAACAGGACCTCCGCCTTCTCCGGCTTAGAGTTTGTCGTGGTGAAAACCCCAATTATCCTAAGACAGTTGGACCATGTTAGCTTCTCTTTGAGTGCTTCAAAAATTTTGTAGTAACAAGGAAAGGGTCACACATTGTCGAACCTGCAACATACAGGGTGCGGCTTTAGTGTGTCTAAGTACGATATATCCGTTATTATTGAAGTTACGAAAAAAATAGTGTAGGCAGTCTGGAGATTCACATTTTAAAATTAGTCCTAAATATAGTGTGTTCAGGAACGCAGTGCCAGACAAAAATTTTGTTTTTTTAAATGGAACACCACCTCGTATATTTTTACATTTTAACGATGTATCACACTTTATGTCTATCATGTTTAATAAAGGATCTACAGCCATCTGAAAATCACATTTTTAAATTTAGATGTATGTAGCAGCCAAAACTTTGAAAATCAATAAAAACGGCTTACATATATTCCCGTCCTAACTTTTCAAGTTCTATGCTATGGTATTAAAAAATGTTTGATACATAGTGATCAAAAATTTGAAATCCCATCTGATTTTTATAATTAATCCAGTTCTCAGGAGGTTTATTTAGCTTGTATTTACTTGGAGTATGATCTCTTTCTTTGAAAATTAACCGTAACATGGGAATTAACCAAGGCGTTATAAGTTTCCTTAATCTGACCGTACGAAGTGAATAATGCTCATTGGGTAAGCTAGTTATTGACTGAGTTAAAAAATTTACATTGCTGTCTATGTCTCTAATATAGAAAATATTTTCCCAGTAAGTACCAACGCAACAGGATTGAACTTCTGTAAATCTCTATAAGTTCCGAATTTTTGTTTTTGAAAATAGTAGTTAATATTCGATAATTTGTAAAGTGAGCTACATTTACAGTCCCATTATTTATACATAAGCTAGGAGTATTCAGAAATATTGGATCAATTAAAGTTTCGGAATGTTCTGTAATATGTATTATGTAAAATTAAAATGTTGTCATAACTAGTAACGACTATAGGTAATATATTTTCCAGATGTAGTATAGCTCTACACTGTATTTGTTACCCAAAGTATCACTAATACACGTTTTGAGAGCATTTAAAGAAACCTCGTTTTCTCACTTTACTATTATACCACCGTTTACTTTTTTAATAATGTCAATCCGGATTTTTTTTAGCCAGGACGAATATTCCTCTGGACATCATTTAAGATATCGATGTTATTAATAGATGCGATTTTATCAGTAAGCTAGGTTTGTTTACTGCTGTGTTTTGAAGTACGCTACTAGAAGAAGAAGACGTTTTTTGTTGTCCACTATCATGCAGGAATTGTTTACTTGAATCAGAGTTGATGAAGTTATTCTTTGAAAAGATCATTACTACAATTCAACTCACTATTTAAAGAACGTAGTAAATAATTTTCACGTTTCAGGGAGTATTTTTCGTTAATTGCCAAAGAAACATCACTTAATTTTTCTGGTAGAACAACTTTGCACGATTCACACAACCAAAAAACGTTATTACTTTTATTGATAAATTTTAAACAATCATCTTTAATAAGATCGCATTGTGCATGAAAGTGCTTTTTGCAATAAAAACACTCTATTTTAATTTTATTAACAACAAAATTGTCCAAGCAATGCCTCGCAAACAAGGATCACATCGCTCGCCATGATAGATTAATTTCTCATATATATATATTTCATATTATTATCTAAATATGGATCCTTATACAGGATGTACGAAATAAACAAATGTTTTCAGGTCTTACATAGAAACATCTGGATCTACAAAACTAATAAAAATATCTCTTATTTCATTTTGCTATTTTTAAGATCCAAATTAAATATAGTTTGAAGTAGTACTGAAACTGTCTCCAGCAAAGAGAATGTAGATGATGCTATTGAGGTTTTTTTGCTTTTCCCAAAGTTTAAATGCACAATTAAAAATTTCGTTTTGAAGTAAAATTATTAGCGGCAGACAAAAAGAAGATTACTGTATTTAATTTCTATGCAAAAATATTTATATATCGGTATTGTTTTGAGATTACACATTTTTTTTAATTTTTCGTTAAGTCGAAAATGGATTAACTTTATTTTTAATACTTTCTTACTCTAGAGTGACTTCCATCCTCTGTTGAAGTTAGACCCTTTTCCAAGAATAACGGTCTAATTTGTTTTTAAATTAATAGCCAA
This sequence comes from Hermaeophaga mercurialis, assembly GCA_951812935.1. NCBI lineage: Eukaryota > Metazoa > Arthropoda > Insecta > Coleoptera > Chrysomelidae > Hermaeophaga > Hermaeophaga mercurialis. The sequence continues at coordinate 32,684,091 of OX638364.1, forward strand.
AGTTAAATATATATTAATACAGCCTACTGAGGAAACAACAAAGATAATAAAAATTCCTTCGGTGAGTGTATGTAGATCCGTGGCTGCTATAATTTAAAATTTGTTAGACAAATACAGGGTGTCCCAATTTAGAGCAAGAACGATATTAAATTATATTTTTTTAATGGAATGCCCTGTATTTTATTATAATATTACAAATAATTCTATAGGAAAAGCTGATGTTAGTTTATTAAGGGATTTCCTATACCTATTCATAATTGATTTCGTTTTATATGCCTTTTATTTCTAAATAAACTAAATTTATAATTATTGTAGAGAGTATTTGTTATTGGGAGTTCAATACTCTGCAAGATTTTGTTTAATTACAACGTTAACTTAAATAAACACCATGTTTTTCTTGGTGTAAATATATTAAAATAATTTTCTTTTAAACTGATATAAGTTTCCCTATAACCCTATATCCACTAATTTAGGACTTATTTGGATTAGTTTACCTGCATCTATAAATAACGTTTATTTTATAGTGCATTATTGATTAAGTAAGCCATGGAATAGACAAAATTCCTCTTTTTTATATACTTACAATTTTTATTTTGATTATTAACAGAATAGAATATTCATGGTTTCCAGTTATGGGCCTTAATAATTTCCTTTTTGTGTCAGCGACACTACCTGTTTCACGAAACCTAGTCAATAAACTTACAAATATGAAGATGTTCTTTTAAGGGAAGTCTTTCAGCATAGACATTTGATGTTATTAAACAGTTTTGAGGACGTCCTAAATATTGAAATCATATTTAATCGGACTTTAAATTAATATTTTTTCATATTAATAATGTTGGACTCAAATATAGAAAAATTTATTGGCTCATTGGAGGAAACTCCACTTTGTGACTGCATAATAAGCTTTGATACCCAAACTAGGGTTTTCCCGTCCCCTGAGATCCATCAGTTGGTTATAGTCAAGAAACACCGGGAAAAGATACTGTTAGTGCAAACAAGACCCAAAATGTGGCGCCTAATATTACACGGTAATTTTTCCCCGATGATCGCCTTTTGCATCTACCAGATACATGTGCGTGGTTGACAAATTGAAAACCCTCAAAATTCTTAGAAGTGTAACTTCATGAACTCAAAAGAACAAACGATAAAACCCAATAGTTCCGAAATCGAAAAAGTAAGGGAAAGAACTATCCGGCTCAATTGCAGAAGGCTAAACAGAACCTTTCAAAATTTTGGGCACTTAACTATGTTTTCAAATTCTACCCGCGTAGAAGTAATAATAAGAATCACCCTGGCTGTGCACTACAAGTGGCCTAAACCCCTGTATTTAGAAGAGAGATTGACAGCACAGATGTTGACCTACCCACATTATTAGAATAGATAGAATAGATTTATAAGGCTTGACTTTGGAATGCAAATATCCTTTCGTTTATTTCTTAAAAACCTCAACAAAATAGTATATATTGATAGGTTGCGAAATTAGTAAGATAAGAGCTTAAATTTAGCATACATTGTTCCTCTTTTAAAACCATTTGAACAAAACGAAAAGTCGATTTGGTCATTAGGACTTTGTGCCCTCAAGAATTATTTCCTCGATCGCGTCTTTTACCCAAATAATCAGATCAGCGTTTTTAGCGGATAATTAATTTTAAATGTTATTATATGCGCCTGTAGTCGAAAACCATAATTATTTTTTACAAAATCTTTTAAAATAAATTATTTAGACATACCTCTCTCTCTATATTGTTTCCTTCTTCTTAGGCAATTTTAAACGACTAGATTTTTCTTCAGAAATTGTAAACGACGAGATTAAATTACTTTTTCCTACGTTGAGGGTTAGGAAATGTTTTTCTTTGGAAAAATATTTGACGTACGGTATTGGTTACTCGATTTGGAAAAAATTTCGTAGCACCCGGTACTAAAATTAAAATATTTAACGGCGATACCTAGAACAGGTATTTTATTTGATATAATAGTAGAATTGTTTTCCTTCTTCAATGTTATGGACGTTGTACGAATGAATACTTAATAATGCCAAACTATACTTCGAATGTATCTATTCTGATTGGAGTAATGTAGTCGACAGACAGACAGATTTACGGTCCGTTAACATTAAAAGCACAGACACTAAGTTTTTTATAATGTTTAGTGATTCCGGTAAAGTATCTCGCTTGAAGGTACCACGAAAATATGAAATTTTTAAATGTTTAGTGCAATTTTAAAGGTTTATTGGGTATTTTATCGGTAGTTTTTTTTGTTTTTCTAAAAACAAGCCAAATCCACCTTTAGCTTTCTTTCTTAGATACAATCCTTTGCTGAGCGATTTTATAGCCTTGTTGTGACGTTGTTCTTCTTCCGACTTTTTCTGTGCATTTTTCACTTATATTACAGTTTTCATTATTCCTTCTTTAATGTTGTAGCAGGTTTTATAGATTTTCCAATTTTTTCACATCGTGGGTGTTGAAGGATTTTTTATTTCAATTTTATGGATTCTTTAATAATAAGCGCCTTTGCACGTTCACCCAATAGCTTTTACGCGTTCCCAAGTATTTTATCAGCTTTGGTACTAGCTAAAAAACAAATTTTTTAACTATTTAACTATCATAGCATTTTAATATACCTACGTCCACTGTATCTGTAATTCCTACGATGTAGTTCAAGGTTAAATAATTGATCGCGGAATTAAGTAGACCCTCTTTTTAGTACAAAAGCATTACTTCTTGTTTACAAAGGTCGTACTTACTTCTTATAAAGATGCTCATAAGATGAAGATTGTTCAACAACAACAGACTCTTCCAATTGAAACTTAGATATTTACTATCATAATAATTAATCAAAGAGACACAGTTATTTGTTACTGAATTCTTTCGTGTGTTGATATTGGAGCCTTCCAAATGGGGTAAGATTAATTTAGTTTTATCGTAACTTTTCAATGCAAATGGAGCTAAATTTAAAAATGATTTATGTGTATATTCGAAGTCTTTGTATCAACCGAAATATCAGTTATTTCAAGATACGTTAGATAGAATGAAAGGTATCAGATATTTTATATTCAAAGAAAATGAATAAATAATACATATATAGAAAATACAACAGTAAACAGAGAAAAATTCGACTAAGGCTCTCAGATGTAAACAAATCAAATGAGAAAAATATTTTGAGTCAAAATCGGTGACAATGTGTGCGTGAGGGAAGCCAAACATTTGTTTAAAAAGGGTTACACTTCCAATTAAAAAACTGAATTATTTAAAACAGTGAAAGTTAAAATAAAGACTCCAACAACCTATATACTCAAAGATATAGAGGGGGTTAAAAGTTGGCCACTCGGTCACCAACTCAGGGGCATAGTGGAGAAGGCAAGACAAACCTTCGAGGAGACTTTACCCAAGACCGCCCGTGTACCTGCACGTGGTGACCCTGCTTCTACGAAACACGGCGGATCGAGACAAGGAAAGTCTTTAAACTCCCCCAATCCAAGGTTTAAGACAACGTGCTGAAGGATGAATGGCCGCGGGGAATGCGGTTGCAAACGTTCCCCTGGGGACACAAGGCGAAATCCCCTTGTATAACAGCCTTACCTAGCCATGCGGAGCTCGGGTCAGGCGGACACACTTTCCCTAGCTATTCGTGGGACCAGTATGAGTTCAGATATTAAAATTTCTAAAAGAAAAATCCATCGCCCGCAGAGGCGTCGACAAGCACTAGCACAAGCAGACCGAATAAGGTTCTAATAAAATCCCTAGAGGAACTGGACGAAGAAGTGCGAGCAGCCTGGGAAGTGGACTAGATTACACAGCTGCTAAAAGGCTAGCAATCAAAGAAAATTTCCTAAGGTCTTCGGAAAAGCCTCAGACGAGCAAGAAGGAAACTCGAACAAAGGCGCAAGAGGCTGCCTCTAGAGGCACTACAGCCCAAAAGCGCACAAGGAAAGAGGTTCTAGACATAATCCTGAGTTGCAGCAGAATCTGTGACAAAATACCAAACTGGCATGTCTCTGAGGACCCAACGTGTTCAGATCACTGGCACATCCGATTCGACGACATACTTACTACCCTTACGCTAACTACGTATAGGAACCCGAGAGAGACTAACTGGGAAGGATTCACGCAGTCACTCAGAAGGTCATTCGACGGGAAAAATGTCCAAATCATAGGGGCAGAAAGCCTTGAAAGGGCAGTGAATCAGATAAGCCAGGCTATAATGGCCGCTTACCATGACAACTGCCGAGAGAAAACAATGAAACAAAGGAACAAAACAGTCTGGTGGAATAAACACTTAGAGAGCCTTAGAGTTCAAGTGCGAAGGCTATATACAACAAAGCCAAATCCACTAAAGACTGGACCTTATATAAAAACAAACTTACGGAGTACAATAAAGAAATCGGAAGACAATCGTGGAAAAAGTTCTGTGAGGGGATAAATGAAACTCTCGCATAGGCTTTCTCAAAAATGAGAGAAAAATCTACACAAAAAGCCTTGAGGAAAGTCTTAAACTACTAACAGCTGAACACTTTCCGGGCTCCTCAATTCTGTCAAACTTCACGGTGGCAAGTAGTTCATCAGAAAGGCCGAAGTGGCCGTCCCGAGAGGACTGGAAGCTAGCCACTGAGATCACAAGAGCAGGCAGAATTAGATGCGTAATCAAGAGATTTGCAGCCAGGAAAATCCACAAAGTTAGCGCTGGACGATTTCAATAGGCAAATATCGAAGTCATTAGAAGACAAGGAAATAGCCTAACATTCATAGATATCGAGGGGGCATTCAACTATGCCTCCACAAAATCTATGGTACAATCACTAACCAAAAAGGGAATACCAAGTGCCATTTGTCACTGGGTAAAAGCAAGCCTGGAAAAAGGGTCATAACATCCTCCCTAGGCGAAACCACACTCACAGTACTGGCAGGACGAGGCTGTCCCCAGGGAGGAGTGATATCACCACTTCTATGGACAGTTCTAGTAGACAACCTGCTAAATAAGCTAGAAATCAAAGACTTGCATTATCTAGGGTAAGCGGATGATCTAGCAATTGTTGTTAGAGGCAAATATGCTAACATAAACCTGGAGCGAACTCAGAGAGCGCTCAACATTGTTAACAAGTGGTGCAATGAGGAGGAACTCAACGTAAACTCTCAAAAAACCAAAATCGTCAACTTCACATGGAAAAGAGCACTAACAGGAATGAAACCCCCAGTGCTAAATAAAACAGAAATAATGTTCGCCCAAGAGGCAAAATACTTGGGAGACATCTTTGACCACAAGCTAACATGGAATCAACACCTCCAAAAAGTCACACAAAAAAGCACAATTGCCCTCAACAGATGCAGAAGGCTGTGTGGACAAAACTGGGGACTACAACCCAAAATGATCCTATGGCTATACACAAGAGTCATAAGGCCTATGTTAAGCTATGGATCGGTGGTTTGGTGGCCCAAGACCCAACAGGCGGGAGCTGTAAACTACTCAACGGCATCCAAAGGCTAGCTTGCCTAAGTGCCGCAGGAGCGATGAAAACAGCTCCAACAGGAGCCCTGGAGATTCTGCTAAATCTGTCACCATTACATATTTTTATACAAGGTGAAGCCAGAGTTGTCACCAATAGACTACTCCGAGGAACATCTCCCATAGTTAGGCGACACATGGCAATATACACAAAACTACATGAAGAGTTAAAAAATCACCAAATGTTGGGGATGCCGCATGTCCCCAAAATACAGCTTCAAAAAGAATTTTGAGGTAATAATTCCAGATAAAGACACCTGGGAAGAAGGACCTCCCGTACAGGCAGAAATAGCCTGTTATACAGATGGCTCCAAAACCCTCCATGGAGGGGGAGCGGGTATATATAGCAATAAGCCAAAGACAAGAATCTCACTGAGCTTAGGCAGATTAGCAACCATGTTTCAAGCATAAATTACTGCAATACAGCACTGCGCACAAGAGCTATCTAGGCAAGAGTTTAATAAAAAGACCATTACTATCTACTCCGACAGCCAAGCAGCGCTAAAAGCATTAAGCTCTATGCAGGTCGAATCAAGACTTGTGTGGGACTGCCGTAATGCCGTGAAATTAGCTTGGGTACCAGGGCATAAGGGACATGAGGCCAACGAAAAAGCGGACAGGCTGGTCAGGGAGGGAGCCGCCAGGGCTATGACCGGGCCAGAACGTTTCCATGGCATTGCTAAATCGACCATAAGGGCACACCTAAAACAATGGGTGCAAAACAAGTCACAAGAAAGGTGGGCAAATTCACCAGGACAAAGACAGGCCAAAGAGTTCATTAAAGGACCTTCGCCGAAAACAACAAGGGATCTGCTAGTGCGCGACAGGAGGACGGTCAGAATAATGACCGGCATCCTGACGGGGCACTGCAGACTAAATAAACACATGCACACAATAGGGCTGACAGAAGAAGCTATATGCAGGTTCTGCCAGGAGGAAGAAGAAACGACAGTACACATACTGTGTTACTGCGAAGGGCTTGCAAGGCTAAGGTTTCTGACACTAGGCGAAGACAAGCCCTGGGCAGGCAGCTACACAGAGGAATCTCTGTCTAGATTGTGGAGTCTAATCAAAAAGACCCACCTGGACAAGATACTCTGACTTAAGAGGATAGCCACAATAGATCTACCTAGGTCGACATGGAAGAGGCAACATAACCCAGTATCCCAGTACATAATCTACTCTAATCTAATCTAAGATATAGAGGACAATCCGAAAAAGGGTATTTTTTATGCGGAAGAGTAACAAAAAATTGTTCACCTTGATATCTATCTAGTGGAAAAAGTACTATAACGTAAAAGTAAAAAATATAAATGAAATAGCTGAACTGTTCTTATGTCTTTAATTTATAGGTCGAAAACAATCTTCACTTTTAATCCAACATCGACGGTATAAGAGCGGTCAATACAAATGTTCATCAGCCAACAAAATGAGTCGAGGTAGCGGTTATATTATTGCTATGACTAGTGAACAACCCCATATAAAAAAACCGAAAAGTGACAGTGAAACGTCCAGAAACAGATGCACTGTTAATGTCATTGTTGTCTCCAGAACTCAACCTACATGACGATCAAGCATTAGGTGAAATTTTAGCAATGTACTAAGCGATACCATTTAAACAATATTATTTGCTTAACTAACGAGAGTTTAGAAACAATAGACAACTTATTAACTAATTTACCTTGTGACAAAAAAAGTGCAAAAAATTTGGATTTTAATCTTCCGGATCATTTTGCGATTACAGGCTGAACTTTAATTTAAATCTGCAATACCCAAAGTTTCCTATTGCAAGATTATACCAATTACTGAAAACAATTAATTAATTTAAAAAAAATTATTTCTAAATTTGATTAGGGCTGTTTGTATGAGATAGTAGAAGCAAATAAGCTGCTCTCTCAATTAAATGATGATCACAAAAATATACAACGAGCCTTTTCCTGAAAAAGCTGTAGAAGAATATTATGAGTTGAGTATAAAATGGTATAATGAAAATTTGCGAAAGATGAGAAATCAGATCGAAGCGGTAACTACTACAAAAAAATGTATAGTTTCTCCAAATATAAATAACCTACTTACGATCTTAAAACTATAGTAATAAAATCAATGAAGGGAAAAAATTAAATAAGCATTTCATTGACAATGCACAAAATAAAAATAAATCAACATAGCAATTAGTTAATAAACAAACTAATATTAAACAACAAGCTAACTTATCTACGAGTGTATCAGCTATTACATTCCAATTAATGTCCTCTCGTCAGTTGAAGTAGCTGATATTTAATGCAATATTTCAAAAATAGCCTATATATTCAATTCATGTATCCTCGGAGGGGTATACCATGATGATTTAAATATTTTCAAAAGTTTTTGAAAAATCTTAAAATATAGTATTTTGTGGTAATATTTTGAAAAGAATAATGTTTTTTTTGGGAAGAAGATTACTCAATTTACCCCACCCTCCACAAACTCTAGAGGCTCTACAGCACGAGTTACAGATAGCATGGGATGAGATACCTCAGGAGGAAATCGATCGCCTCATTAGAAGTATGCCCTGTCATGTTAATGAGTGCATAAGACATCGTGGTGGCGCAACACATTATTAATATTTTTTGAAGAAGTTAGCAATTTAATTTTTATCAAATTTTAATAATTTACTAGTCTAACTGAAATATATTTGTATACCAAAAATTGTTCAAATAAAATAATTTTTACTGGGTGTTCTTCTTTCTATGTCACTTAGTATATTTAAATAAATAAGAAATTTTATAAATCATTACCTAATTGGAAAGTATTGGTAACGTTGCGGCTTCCTATCATTAATAGTCAGTTTTATCGGCTTTGAACGAAAAACAGAACGCACAACTTATATATCCCTCTTCTACTAATTTAATTATTGATGTATTAGATACATTTTTATTATTTAGACATCATTTTTTTGTTCTAATTTATATTGTAGAATAAAGATTTCTTGTCTAACGATTAGTTTTTTCTTTTCATCAACCTACAATAACAACATATCAAATGAACTACAACTAGCAAGAATAAATCGAAACATATAAATCAGAATAACAATTAATTAAAGAATCTCTGTAAATTACAATAAAATTATGACAAAAGTGTAATTTACAAATTTTATCAAATAAATCAAAAGCGATGTGTTGGTCCTAGTTTTAATTGACTCTCAAGTGCTGAATATAATACAAACCAGTAACTGTGCAAACCATTAAACCATAGAAGATTGGAAAAGCTCATATTTAGTACAGTTCGAAAGTGAATTCTTATGGTGGTCTTAATCAACTATATTATTGTACGAGACTAAAAGTAATATTTATGAGCGAATATATTATACAACTTTAATTCTATTACTTTATTGCAAATGTTATTCCTCTGGTCAATGAAAAAGTACTAGATATGATGAGGGATGAAAATAATGGTGATTCGGTAAAAGGCTCCGCTTAAAATTATATAGAGAAATATATACAAAAGAAAACAGAGAAGCTGTGAGATGAAGATTTTGATGAGGATTAAATTCGAGATATTGTGAATAATTTCGAAAGAAAGCAAAGAGTGTTAAATCATGGATAATAACGACCCAAATTAGATATAATTATTATGTGAATGGTCAAAATAACTGGAAAACAAAACTATCACTCAAAGTTTAATTCACCTTAACAAACGTGATGTAAACTCAATCATGCAGAAAGAGATCACTTTTAGGTCGCATAATGATAAGAGATATATAATTCCAGGGTCTGATGAAACACAACCTTGGGTTCATTATTCCATTATAGATCATTTTACAAATATTGTTGACTATTAAATAAATGTTTATTTTAAATTTGCTGTATAGGACTTAGTTATTTTGTATAAAAAAGTATGTTTCATTTTCATTTAAATTAAACCAGTAACATAGAGAAGGTTCAGGTTCTCCATTGGCGAAACCAATAACAACGAGGAGCCCCTTTCTATTCACTCTCTGTACATTATATATATATATATATATATATATAATACATGGTGCGGTATTAATGCGTCGAAATTAGTGCGCTATTATTGAAGTTGAAGTGAAATATACAGTGAGTTCAGGAATGCAGTGCCAGATAAAAAATTTGTTTTTTTTTTAAATGGAACACCCCGTATATTTTTACATTTTTATAAACCTCTTATCGAGCTAATTTCAACGATTTATCATACTTATATCTATTATGTTTAATAAAGAATCTACAGCCACCTCAAAATCACATGAATTTAGTTGTATGTAGCAGCCAAAACGTTGAAAATGAATAAAAACGGCTTTCATGTTCCTATCCTAACTGTTCAAGTTCTATGCTACGGCATTAAAATATATTTGATACAGAGTGATCAAAAATTTGAAATCCCATCTGATTTTTATACAGAGTGATTAAAAATCAGATGGGAATTCAAATTCACACTGCTCTGCCTTCAAAATTTCTTCGGCAACCCATGTACCCATTAACGCTCGTTCTTTATCTGAATGATGACATTCCCCAGAATTAAATGTCTGACCGCAAGCATTACAAAGAACAGTTATTAGCTTGCCATTTTTTGGAGTAGCACAGAGTGGAATAGACCTTTAGGTTTACAATATTTGCAAACCCTGGGGTAAAAGGAACACATCATAATATTTAATTTTTTCTCTGTTCTTAGCTTTATAATATATAAATGTAATACATGTTCGTCCATCGCAGAATGAAACTCGAGGATCTAAAGGTGTTTGCAAAAGGCTTAACCTTAAAATCAAATTCCCACATTTCTAGTGCTTCAAATGCTATAGATCGCAATCTCAATTTTTGCTATTCTCGGCTCATATTTTCTGTTTAACGTTTGTGAATGATCCTCTTTAAGGAGAAAATCCCTTTGATATTTAAAACAATGAGGACACCCGTAGTAATAGTAACCTTCAAAATCAAATACGAGGCCTGTTTTTGTTCTTATGATACGCATCTATTTAAACTCCGGCGATTTGAAACGCTTTATACTTCTGACAGCATTGCAAATGTTAATACGTCTTTGATGTTCTTCCCAAACTAACCACTGAATAGCAATTTTAGATTGATTGTCGTGCCACAGATAATCGCTTTTTAAAATAATACGAATCGCTTTAATCGGTTTAAAAGAATTTATTCGATAAATCAAGGTCATAATATCTGAGAGAAGGCTTAGGGCTAACGTACTCGTAGTCTGATTTTCTATTGTATTGAAAACGTGAGGAAAGTAACCTTCTCTTAATTCTGAGAAAGTAAAGGCCATTGTAAGTTTAGAAAGGGCCATATGGACATAAGTGAGCTAATCTTAACTTTTCATAATACCTACCACCATTAATTAATTAATTTTGTACCTCTTGTAATAAGCTCAGGTATAATGTCGGTAATGGTCAAAATAAAAAGAAAATGGTGGTCAAACCGCCATCATTATGAGACAACACAACAATATTTTGAATTTTTTACGTAATGTTAGTACATGATGAAGAAAAGGAGAAATGTTGGCATTAAATTTAAAAATTTGTAGGCAAACACCACTTTTTTCACAATATTAAGAAAAAATAAAATCTTTTGATGGAGAACTCTTTAAATCAGCTTGAATATAGCCTAAATGATCAGAAGGACAGTGTTTTTGGCAATTTCTGTAAAAAATCTTCCCCACAAGTATGGGTCCTGCTATTAGTTACAACTTTACAACAATCCACATAACGTCGTATTTGTTTACAAATATTCTTTTATAAATATTTGTTAAAATATGTATTACCACGAAAATTTTTTTGCAAAACTTACATTTAACAGATATCAGTGCTTTAGAACAAGGTGGAAACTGATGACACCACATTGATGCTTATTTTTATGATCGTAAGGTAGATGACATTCCTGGCAAAAACAGTGACAACAAAAGGCTGAAGTCAATAAAATAATTACATTAAAATTATGTAAGTTTACCAGTACCAAAGAAATATTATGACTATTTGATCCATATCTGCATAAAAAAATCTTATAATCTTTCAAATATGTCTCTTACTTTGTAATTTACCAATATTGCGGCGAATTTTTACTATACCAAGATCTTCATTTGCGCAAGCTTTGACTACTACAGAGAACGAGGTAAACACAAATTATGTTTAATGACGGTAATACCAGTACATTTAGCACATTTTTCGTGATTGCATCTTTTACCCATAAAACAGAGCAGGGATATATTTAATTTTAAATTCTAGCTTTCCGCCCTGCAGATCAAAATGTTGAACATTTTTGTTGTATTCCATTTTAAAGATAGCATTTAAAATAAAAAAAGTTTGAACTTACAGACATTCTTGTACCACACATGATTAAAATTCGCGAACAAATCTGTCTCTATTAAGATAGTCAACGACCTTACAGTATTTCAAGCAATTTTCAAAATTATATTTTAATACAACCTTTTAATGTAAGAGAGGTTTTTATGTTTTGACAGTAATTGATTAAAAATTGATACTTGGCCTGAAAAATGGAGATGAATGGAAACCTACGTGCAAAATAATATACCTACTTTAAAAATAGAAATACCAAGCCAGAGTTCTAGGTATAAAGTAGAATTTGTTAAAGGTACCGGATTAACTAATAATCCAGAATAGATTTCATTTTATTGCTCGACATCGCATGAAAGTATAAAACAGAGGTGTGTGGAATTACATGGGTTACTATTTTCTACGTTTCTGAGGTATTTATGGATCTATGTAATAATAATTTATAAATATCATAAAAATGGCAGTCGCACTTGATTTAATTTGATATCATCAATAACGAAAAATGTTACACATGTTTATCAAAGAAGTACTTTTCTCTAAAGTAGTCGTTTAAGAGAACGAAACCCTAAGGGCTTCTTAGGGCAAGGCATAATTTACCTAGTGAATATACTCGTGACTCTACTCGTCAAAACAAAACTAACATATATATACATTATAATAATGGAATGGACCAGTATGTTGGGCCAGCGTTATCGCAAGATACATGTTACGTATGTAATACCCGATTTTTTATTATACATTATAAGTGGGGTAAGGGTATGGTATAAAAGCATGGTTTTGCTGTAAAAGAATTTATTAAAACAAAATGTCGAGAAATATACTTTTGTGTGAACTACGATTTAATTGAAACAAATCGAGTACAAAGCTTGTGTCAGCGTATCTATCTTACAATTTAAATTTTACTCCATGTATCGCAATTAACGAAAACAAGGGTGATATGATTATATTTACCGAAAAAGATGGGGAAGAATTTTTATCCTACAAAAATGAAATAAATGGTTTCAACTAGTCAAAATTAACAGAAACCATGGATACCAGTAGGTTTTTTATTGAATTTACGGAGTTCCTATATTGTAAGGTTGTAAAATATTTTTGTGGCGATAATGCTCTACTTCTGATACACAATTTAATTTCTAATTTATGGAAATATTTAACATTAGTTAAAAATGTCATTTAACACGTTAAAATATAAACAGTTGTCTAGTACTTTAAAAGTTATTGAACTTTAAAAAATATAGATGATATATATATACTTAAAATAATGAAATCTATAAAAACTGTGAATCCAATTACGTATGGTTTTATTAAGTATCATTTTTGCTGTTATCACTCGAAACTTATTTTTCTTTTGAATTGCAATTTTCAAGTCCTCTGAGATTTTTAAATTTAGAGGGACTTTTGCGTCAGTTGCTGAACAAGTTAGATGTACTTTCGTTAGCTCTATAATTTATAATTTGTAACATATAAGATTTTCTCTACTTTTGTTCGATTACTGGACACTATTTTATTTTATTTTATTTTTAAACCTTATAATTCAGTATATGAGTTCACAACAACGGTTTAAACATCGAATTCTACAAACAGGTCAATATATCAACCCTATTTTAAATTTAACCCATACAAAATATATAAAACTTCAACACAAAATTAATGTAGTAATAAATTAAATAATTTAGTATAAATTGTAATGTTATTTATTAAAAATAGTACACAATTTTTATGCAAAATTAAGCACTAACTGTTTGACCCACACTGTTTTTTTCGCAATATTTTTCAACTAAGTAAATATCAGAATATTTCACGTTTTTTCTTTTTTAGAATCTTTCAATGTATATATTCCGAGATTAGTTAAATTGATCCTTGTGATTTGCAAAATTTCGGTTATCCTGTGAGGAGTATCCTTTAGAAAATGTTGGACGATTTTTGGAAATTCGTATAAAATCTCCTTTTTTTGGGCTTACGAGGGTTAAAAATTTTGAGCTGACTGAAGGCAACAATATTTTTTACATTACTTTCATTCATTTTACTAAGTATTGCCCCAGTTCTCGAATGTCTAGTGTTTTTGTACTTGTCGATAATACTATCTTGCCACTTGTAAGAATCCTGTAAAGTAAATTATTTCCTTTATAAATTTTTAATAGTTCTGAGAGCCCTTTCCGCAATGCTTGTGTTAAGATTGGAATAAGTACTGTAGTGATTGATACCATATTTTGTAATTAATGTCTTAATGTCTTTGTTATAAAACTCTGTACCCTTATCGTTTCGCAAATGTTTCGGTATTTTTTTCATCTCCAATAATCTTTTTTTTACTACAATAACAATTTCCTTTCCCGATTTTATAGTCAATGGTTCAATAAAAATATATTTACTAAATGTGTTAATAACTAAAAGAATATAATTATAACCTTTATTTTCTTTCAAAAATTGTGATATTATTGCTAAATCGGCCTAGCTTAAATATAAGATGTCGATAATTAATTCTAGCTGCTTTGTGAAGTTCTTCGACAATTTGAGCTTTTTCTACTGGACACTATTAAACAATTTGAACACACATTAGGCGTTTTCTAGTTCTAATTCAATTTTGTAAACATAATTTATTTCTATACTAATCATATGAAGATATTCATGAGTTTTTGATTTGATTATAACATCTCTATCAGCTGCGTAATATCTAACATATTGAATTTTTCGAGACGAAAGACAAACGCAGGTCTGTTATTATCCAAAATATAATACTTGTTAATAGGTATTATAAGACTAACAAAATTCAGATGTTATTTTACTTTTGCAGTTATACCACCTTCTCGCAATTCTTTCATAATAGACATAATTTCATTATGTCCTGTATTATCCGCCACTTGTGAAGCTGCAAGTAATCTTAACCTATAAATAATTTTATTTTATCAAAATTATCATAGTACTTGTAATTGATGGGTTTATTAATATATTCTATTACACCAAGTCAAATTTTTTATATACCTATCTGACGAAATTAATTTATTTAATTTATTTATATTAATTTTTTTTTCTTTTTTTTTCTTAAGAAAACAGCCAATCAGGGTATTTTTCTATAATTACAATCTGATCATGAAGATCAATAAGCAATTTTTTTCAAACCTAACTTAACTAAGGTGGATCTGGATATGATATATTTATACAAATATGATCGTCGTAAATATGCTTTAAATTTGTTGTTGAAAAATTATCAACTGGTTTGTATTATCCCGTATAACCTCGTTTGGGATTGTCGAGTATACTTACATTAATAAAAATAATAATATGTTTATATCTATTGAAACAAAAGTACATTTCTATAATTTTCTGATTACATAAAGCTACATTGTCAAAATTATTATTGAATTATCTTTAATAATTTGTGGAGTAAAAATGTCTTTAGTGTAATCATATTCTATATATCAAATTTCTGCTATAGGTTTAATAAGATTTTTTAAATGTACATATTTTGGTTGATGAAGGCTTTTAGAATAAATATGGATATTTTCAAATCTGAGTCCGTTTGGATGTTCAATTAATGATAAAAGTGAATTAATTTTCCCACAACTATTTGAACCAACATTAATCCTCGTTTAGATTCATTACTAAATGAAAACCCATGGTTGTTATTTTATTATATAAAATCGAATCGTGGTTTTTAACCGGTAAATATTTTGTTTTTCAATCCTCATTCTATCAGGTCACACATTGAACTAAAAGTATGTAAATAGATGCGCAATTATATAAATACCATAATGCCTAAATCTCGAGTAATCGCACATCGAATACGAAGAGGGCTATTAAATTAAATCATACATACACTCCCGATTGAATTATCTATCGCCTTCTATTCATTTTGCGGACCCGGTACTTATTTAGATAAAAGAATAAAAGAAGGGTAGTTGGGTACTAATCCATTAGACGCAGCTTGTGGACAACACGATATTGCGTATTCAAAAAATACAGATATAACACTGATAAAATTTAAAAAAATAAAGCTTGGGATCAACTTAAACCTAAAAATTCAACATTTGGAGAGAAATCCGCTGCGTGGTTAGTTACAACAGCTATGAAAACTAAAAGAAAATTAGGAATGGGTTTAAAACGTAAGCCAAAAAAAGGTGGATCACTAAAAAGAAAACAAAACAAAAAAGCGAATAATTGTTCCCCCCAAAAAACATGGATTTTACCCATATTACTTCAGCTTTTAGTTACTTTAGTTGCTCTTAAAATCAGTTTAACGTATTCATTAATCAGACTTCTTCTTCGTTAAACATTAAAAATGAAATTAGCAGACAACAAAGAAACTAGTCTGCTAACCTTCCAGGGTTCAATGATTCATTATTTCTTTGTCTGCAATAAGTTTAAAATGGAGTGACACTCTCCTAAAATTTTACTTACAAATTATTTAACAACATCTACGTCTTGTATAAGCAACACTGATTTAAAAAAATATATTGAGAACGACTTTCTTTTATTTATTTCTGTTCTGTTTTGTTTACCATAAGTTATTACTATTAAAAATTTGATATTTCTTTTCAGGATTTTTTATGGATGAAGAAAGCTCTTCAACGTTACTGCAAAGCATGTTTAAGATACAGCTGATATGTCCCCCCCAAAGAAGCTAATATCAATTGTTCCCTGTTATTGACTCCTTCGTCAGCTTAGACCAAAATCGAAACCCAGGCAAAATCGACGGAGACTGATAGCGCCAAAACGTATAAAGAATATACTCCGGAACATGTGTCAGGAGTTTGATAATGTTACATAGTTTTCGAATAGCTAATTTAATATTCGAAAAAAGCAGTTAATCCCCAAGAAATAAACAGTTTCAATTGAGATCGGTAGAATATAAATCGCGCGTGACTTGGGAATATTAAAACTATAAAAACAATTAGATACAAAGCGTACATAAAGTGCATTGTTAGTGCAAATGGAAATAGATTTCGAGGGCTCTCAGCCACCCGCCGAATATGGCTTTTCAACTAGAGATAAAATTGAACAAGTAATAATATATATTAAATTAACATACCGTTACCAACATACTCGGCTGTAGCATGTAAAAACCAAACGATCTATAAGTTTCCTCAAAAATAGCAAGTAATACTATTTAAGGCTGTGGAAAACGCTAAAATCGATGACTACCTAATACCCGTGGGAGCTATTTTAAAACCATAGAATATCCTTTTCGCTTCAAGAATATCACAAAACAAAGTTTGTATTTACTTAAGCAGAAAATATTTAGTTGACACATTTTTGAAGGATTATGGTTTGATTAAAATCAATAATGAAATATTACCGACTCCCAGGCTCATTACACCCAGTCAAAGAATTGTATTGTCAAATGTATGTCCAGGTATTCCTCACGCACTTTTAGAATCAGAATGACAAAAAATGGGCCTTAAATTACTCTCCCCTATTAACTTTCTAAAAATCAACTTCACAAACCTCGAGTTTAGTCATATCCTGAGTTTCAGACGACATACTTATATTACTCCAGTAGATAATCTCTGGAAATGAAACAGTAGACCGTTTATCTAGAAAAGCAGTAAACGATAATGAGTATGTCCTACTAGAGCCTAGTGATGTTAAAATTTGGCTTAAAAACAAAGTTCTTAGTGCTTGGCAAAATGAGTGGTCTCAATCGCCTGAAAAGTTATCGGAAATTATAAATAATATATTAAAACATCCAAAATTTCTACTTCCCAGGAATAAACAGGTAATTCTCACACTACTACGAATAACTAAAAATAACAGACTAATATGTAATAGTAATATAGCAAGCGGGGTTTTGGACCACTTTGGTAACCTGTCCATCCACTTCTCTAAGTGGATGACGGTATCGCCGAAGAAGTCCAAGAACCGCGACAATGTAGGTGACACTTTGACATCTTGTGCATTGTCAATGACCAGAGGGTGTAGAAGAGACCAGAAGACGATGTGACAATCGACAATGACCAAGGACCACGCCCTGTCCCACACCCATGTACCACGCCCTTATGACGTCACAAGGTAAGGACCACACCTATGTACCACACCTTGTCATACCCTGTGCCACACCCTTAGAACATCACACGGTATTTTTCCCAAAAGCATCCTGACGCACACTTGAATCTGAATTTGTGAAAAAAAGATTTGTGGTTTGTGTTGTGGATCAAACACGGGTCCGTAGGATTGAAAGCGACCTGCGTTATGAATTAGTCTATGAAGACAATCTATAAACGTTTAACGGATTTGCAAGACTTGGTTTTTTAATTTCGCGCAGAGAGGCAAGTTTAGCCTGTTTTGTACACACACACACCTGTCACAGATAGGTTCTTGAGACTAGCCGAGCCTAGCCTACCCCGTAATATTTTTTGTAATAGGAAAAATTAAAACAACCATATTATTAAATACTGTATTTATATTTGAAAATAATTTTATTATACAATTAGTTTGTTATCATTTATAACTTTCTAAGTGTCCGTATACAAGAATTGGATTTTCTTGAAAATATTGGAATAAACAAACACCAACGATGTCTAATTATTGAATGTAAAGGTTTTTACAGAAATATGACTTATAATAGTTGTTAGTTCATAAGGAGAAAAATAAAAAATAACTAAATAAACAATTTGTTTATTTATTTAAACATATACAAAACAACGAATTTGTTGTTCTTCAAGTTTTACAAAGTTTTCCTTGAATTGATCTAAAGTAAATTTAAAATTTTTTATAAACACATTTTTGTTTCCTATTAAATTATCAAGATTATATCTTCCACAATACATTGTGTTATTTCTCGGTGTTGTTATAGGATAGTAGTGATGATAATGGCCAATTACGTAGGCAATAGTTTGGTTCGTTGAATTTTTGAATTCAGTTACAAGGGGAAATGTCACTTTACTAGAGTAGAAAGCTGTATATTGATTCAGGCAACAATTGTTGCAGACTTATTTTTAGGTATCTGATATAAATAGAATACTCCTCTTGCAATGTAAAATGTGTTATTGTCAACTACAACTTTTCTCGATTGTACTTTACAATCAGCTACATTTAAGCTAGTACAGATATTACTCAAAGTAGCAATAAAAAATATTGTTTTTTGAGACATAGTTACTGTACTATACAACACAGTGGTTAACAACTAAATAATGAATATGAATTATATGAATCTTTGTTTTTATAATACTTCTTATCTTTTCATCAGTTAATTTACAATATCTTACGGTAATTACACAACTGTTAACATATTTGTTAATGGATTGTATTTTACTTTACGATCGTGTATAATTAAAGCATATGCTGTAGTATTATGTGGAATTGTTTTGTTGGTTTCAAAATCTAGTCTAATATCAACACTACCGCCTTTAACATTTTCATTTTGATATCGGCAATCAATTACAAATAGAGGTGAATTGTTTAAATAATCTTGTGGCGACAAAGATGGTTCTGAAATATCTTTGTAATATAATTTATTCTGACAATCAGCATACGTTTCATAAGCTAAAGCCCACTGATTTTTATCAAAATTGAGATTTAAATTGTCATATGGATACATGTCGTTATTTAAATGTAATTTTACGTTAGTTATATTACAATGATGGAATATTGAATTGTCTACAACAGAACTATTTTTTAAATTAGTTTGAAATCCTAAAATTACAAATCTAGATTTTCCATTTGACTAGCGGTCTTAATTGTCCACGTGTGGTTCATGGTTTGAGAAAGAACTGGATATTCGTTAAGTTCCCATGTTCGAATTGCGATTTCAAGATTTTTTCCACATTCAATATATTTGAGTAGACGTAATTTCTCAACAAGGTCTGATACCTGTACGTGACGTACTTTCCATATTAATTTATTAAAAATGATTTTTGGTGTTTCTCCAACCTCTGCTGTTACAATTGAATTAATTTCGGTCGCACTTCTGATTAGAACTAGTTCTTGTTTTATATTCATTACAATTGATTTGTGATCCTCGCAAAATCCCAATAAAAGTCTTAATGGAATGCAAACGCTAAAGTTGCCATCTTTGTCGACTATTTCAGGTGTTCCCGTATGATTCCAACCGGCATTATAGAAACGTTTAAGTTCATTTGGTGTGTAAGATATACGATTTTTCATAGTAGTCTTAATACTGTCGTTTCTTACTCTATCAATTACCGTTCCTCTCAACTCATATCTAATTTCATCAAATAGATGTGTAATTCCATTATTGATAAATTTTAGAGTGTTGCTATGTACACCCTTATTATTTAACAATTCCCCTTCAATGTACAAAAAGCTCTGTGGCGGAAGTGTATACAAATCCTGAGTTTGTATGGGTAATCTAATTTCATCCGATACATGTAGACTAGTATTTGCTTACGGACCGTGAGTATGTGCTTCTGAACTAATGATTGAATTATCTTCAAACACATGTTGACCAACATTCAAAATATTAAATCTCATTTTTCTTTTCTTGAATATCCACAGTTACACTTTATTAATAAAAATAGTTTACGGATACCACTTCGAAGCTTTACATTGAATCTTATCCAAAAATTCCTAATTATTGATATTCGATCAATTGTGTTATCGCAATTTGAATCCCAACGAAATTAAAAACTGCTTATTTTCAGGTGTTAACTCTGGAAGAGTAGCCGTTGAAATGTTCTTAGCACAAGTAAAAGTCTTTTCTATAGACACTGACTGATTAGAGATAAAGCTTGATGGAATATTATAAACAAATACCATTTTTTTTTATTGTGGAATAAGCGCTTTCAAGTATAACCTTACGGTTATGCGTTCACCATTAAAACTGATCAAGTTTCCATCTTGATCAACTATTTTAATATAAATCTCATCAATATAGTTAGTTTTGATAGGTAAATAAGTTACTTTAGTTGTTTTTTAATGATTTTATAACCAAGGTGTATATTTGCAGCAAACATATACAATATATGACAAGCTGTATTATTACGATAAGAATTTGAAACTAAATTACATTCTACTGATATAGAATTTACAGGAGATACATCTATACTGTAGTCGGAACTGTGAGTGACATTTGGTTTAAGTTTACGTCTACTAAATCCAAATAACGATCCAATGGAATTATCTGTATCAAAATCTATTTCTTGATTACTTCTGATTTCACATTTATACGTATTTGTATTTGCCTGTATTCTAAGATGAGTCTTTTTATCATTCGTAGGAGCAACTTCTTTTTTTTTCTGGTTTTCCTGTGTTTGCTATCGATGGTTTTTCCTTATTTTTCGTCTCCTTAGATATTATTTGAGATTTTAAATATTGCTCGATATCACTAATTTCATATGCACCAGGTACTTCAAAATTATATTTTCCTATAGAAAACTTAATATTTTTTGTTGTGGCATTGGATATTGTATTGCATGTAATTATATCAACTAAACCCAATAAATATAGAAAATTTTCATTTAGTCTGATGGGAATTGGTAATTTTGTATAGAGTACTGAAGTTCTCCCTTCTAATTGGAAAATGTAATGAGGCATCGTAACTGATTAAAGAAATAACAAACATAAATGACGACAGTTGAAAGTATTTCTGTTTTGAAAGTTATCATAGTTATATAAGACTTTAATTGGTTTCTCATCATTGTTGTCGGAATTAAAATATTTTATCGCTTCCTTCACGGGTTTTAAATTGCCATAGCTATCAAAATAAATTATATAATTTCCAGTTTTCTTGTAGGCAGTCCAATGAGTTCCGGGACCTGCGGTCACATCTAAATTGATTATTCCGCTTTCATTTTTTCCAATCTTCTTGGAAAAATTGTCTCTCAAATAAACATTTCTAAAATGTGGTATTTTCAAAAGTTTGGCATATTTTCTAAGATCAACGTCGGTAAGAGGTCGTTTTAGTTGCTTTATCTCTTGTATCGTACTATCGAGGCTGTTGGGTGTAAAAAAGTCCCAATCCAGTTTTATATGGTTTTACGAATAAACCTTTACCCATGGCTATAGACTCCATTGTTTGGTTGTGTCGTTGTGATTCTTCTAATTGTTGTCTCGATGCTCTAGCATCATTAACGGCCTTTGCAATACCTGCGGCTTCTCCCGAGAGAGCACCTAGAGCTGATAATCCAGCAAAGATTGGTATTAGCGGTAGAATGCCTCCAGTTTTTGGAATTTTTATTACACGTGTAGGTTTCATTTTTCTCTTCAAATTCTTTGCAACTCTTAAAGCTATGAGAATAGCATCATTTAACATTTAAAGTCTTCAGTTTTATATTTCGAAGTTATTTTTTTACCAGTCGTATTGCCGTAGTAAAACCAATACATTTTCTTTTACATTTGGTTTTTTTATTTTTTTTAGATTTTCTTTTGTTTGTACGATCACTTTTTTTCTTAGCACTAGTCATTTCTTTTTGTTGTACGCACTACGGTTAAAAATATACTAAATATTTTTAAGATATATTTTCTATAAATATAAATTTAAAATAATTTTTGAAGTTTAGTCTCATTCTCCTCTTCCGTGTCCTTTTCTAAATCATCATCATCATCAATTAATTTTCGTTTCCTGCTAACGAGTGTTTTTCGTCGTTTTGCAACAATTTTTGCATGTTCGTGTTTTATAGGTACATCAAAATTTAAATCTTCAATATTTTCTAATTTACGTTTTCGTGTATTTTTTTCTTTAAATGCCATATCATAAATATCGTCCTCCATCTCCTCATTAATATCCATATTATTGTTTTTCTTGAAACTTGTTTTTCTTTGTTTCGTAGATGTGGATTTCCTTTTCCTATTTTTCTTTTCATTAGTATTATTAGATTCTCTAAGATTTCTTAAAGAATCATCGATAGTTTTCAATGTAACTTGAGTGTTTCTTTTTATTTTTTCCATAGTTTTAATACACTTTTTAATCATTTGTTTTTTTCTGTAATTTAACTTTTGTTTTCATTATATTATTAACACCGAACGCTGCAAGTTTTTCACCGAATAAGCGGTCTTATCGTGCATTCATTTATAAGCTTTTTCTGCTAAAATGTTATCTGCAGTATGACGTTGAGTTATATCTTTGTTTTGACTATAAAAAATATCGTGGTCTTTGCATGCTTCATCGATTTCATTAATTCCTTTATAGCTCTATTTAATAAACCTTTCCCTTTGTAAGGATTCTGATAGAATAACATTGTTGTTGCTGGATGATAGGTTACTAATAAATAAATAACTGTAACATTATATTTTATATCTTAGTTTTACCTGAATCATCGTCAATGTGCGAACGACAAAATGAAAATAATTAAACAAACTACATCTTTAGCTGTAGAAAATAACGATTGTGAAGAGAACAAAAGGCTTCATAAACACGGTGTTCTATTTCCTTCAACAATTCGCTGTATTATTGTAGGACCATCGAATTGTGGAAAGGCAAACGTCTTAATCAGTCTCATAGAACATAAGAATGGATTGAAATTTGAAATTATTTATTTATATTCACATTCCTTGGAACAACCAAAGTATATTTATTTAGAAAAATTATTAAAACCCATAAAAGGAATTGGGTATTATGCATTTAGTGCTTCGGAAAATATTTTACACCCTTCGAAAGCAAAACCTAATTCTTTGATGATCGATAATGTAGCTTGTACCAATCACGATGTAATTCGAGAATATTTTAGCATGGGAAGACATTATAATATATATTCCTTCTATTTATGTGAAACGTACGCTAAAATTCCTAAACATTTAATTCGCGACAATGCAAATACTTTGCTTTTATTCAAACAAGATGACCTTAACTTAAAACATGTCTATAATGAACATGTCGGTTCAGATATGAAATTTGATGAATTCAAATATATTTGTGGTATCTGTTGGAAAAAACCTTACGGATTCTTATCAATCTTTAAGGATTGTTTGATTAATGAAGGTGGTCGTTATAGGAAGGGATTTGATCAATATATCCACATTTAAAAGTTAACTGTTGTAACATACATACGCATCCAAAATGTGTTATGTAATGCAATGCTTAAAGTGTTTACTACCTAGTTCTTATAAAAGTTTGATCAATTTACAAGATCCACAAATTTTAAATACGTACTGGTATACTTGTAAAAAAAATTGTCGACATAAAATTATTTGTAAACGACTAGAAGAAAAAGAAGAGCCTTGTTGGGGACACTTTAACCAAGAAAATATCTTGAAAGGAAGCTACGATACGATTGATGGACTTTATAAAAGTCCAAAATCAGATTGTGCAATATGTATGAATAAAAAATAATTAAGATATAATCTTCATGTCTTTTTATTTGAATGGAAAATTGAAACATTAATGAAATAATTCTTATGAGACCTGTTCAATAGACCTGTTCAACAACCTGTTTAAAATCCGTTTACTAGACCTCTGTATTACCAGTTAAATATTACTTTTCAAGAAACACACACGAACCACACAAAAATGACTAATTGTGAAAAAGAAATTAAAAAAAACTAATCGCCAAACGTACAATTATAAAAAATAAATTGAATTTTTTAAAACATGGAGAGATTGAACAAGAAAAAATATTTTTACCTGTTACTAAACATTTAAAAAATATTGAAAGTACATTAAAAAGTTCAAACACATCCATAGAAAATAACAATAATCAACAATCATTACAACCTAAGAGAAAATATAGTATTGAAAGTTTAAATTTATCACCAATCAAAAATAGTACACAAATTAATGAAAATTTTGATAATGATGATAATGATGATGATGATGATGTTTTTTATTATGAAACACCTAAAATACCTCGTAAACTATCACAAAATTTATCTAGATCGTAACCTTTGTTTAGTATAAAGGAGGAGAAGAGAGAAGAAGAACCAAATGCTATAAAACAATCCATTATGAAAGATGTTAATTGAGATGAAAACCTTGATAAATCACGTTTAGAGAATATCGCTGAAAAATCTTATATAGAGTATTTAGAACAATACGATCCCTTACCTAGAAAATATATAAATTACATGTATGATGAGAACAAGAGAAACGAACTAGACCATAATTATTGAGTTCGTTTGACTGAAACGGAGAAACTTATGATTGGTGATAGTAAAATTGAAATAAACGGAGCTGATATATTTGTTAATGGTAAAAGATTTAAAGGAACTAAAGGACTCTACGAATTATTGTTTATGAAAAATCCACGAAATTTTTCTATCGAAGACGAACAAAATTATAAGAAAATTGTAGCAATGACCAATGCTCATAGAAGATATTATCAGTCTAATCAACAAGTAGCAGTGAGTAAGATGTTAAAATACAGAAAAATTATATCATCTGTTTCGAATACACCCACTAAAAAAGGTGGTTTGTTAATGAAATACAATACTAATAAAATAAATTACGTTCACTGAGATAATCCAAATGAGTTAGTGAGTCGATTGCGTTTACTAGTTGCTTCACAACAGGCTGGAAATACTTGTTGTAATAGTAATAGTTGGTAATGAAATAAATTCTATTATTGAAGAATTAAAAGAAGGTCAAATCATATTATAAACAATGTCAATTACAAATACAAAAAGACAGGTTGTGGAAGAAATTCATCGACCAACTCGAATAAATTTTAAAAGACGTGACTATAAAATATCTGAATGATTTATTTCAAGCCGACTTAGTGGACATGATACCGTATTCTAAGGAAAATTTAGGATATAAATATATATTAGTTGTAATTAAATGTTTTTCAAAATTTGTGTGGGCATCTCCACTTAAAAATAAAACAGGTTCAGAAGTTACTAAGGCTATGATAAATATCTTAAAAAAACGAACACCAAATAATTTACAAACCGATGCCGGTCTTGAATTTTTCAACGAGGACAACTGATGAAGAGGTACAAAATTAATCATTACCAGACGTATAGTGAAAAGAAGGCTTCAATAGTTGAAAGAGTTAATCGCACCTTAAAGAATATGATGTGGAAGGAATTTAGTCATCAAGGAACTTATAAGTGGTTAAAAGTATTACCTAAAATTGTAAATAGATATAATAAAAAAAAACACAGAACAATTGGAATGAAACCGATAGACGCAACAAAACAAAAAGAATTAAAATATCTGAGCTTAATACAAAATTCAAAGAAGGAGATCACGTAAGAATATCTAAAATACTCGATCTTACGTATTCGATAAAAGAACGGAAATTTTTGTTGTAAGAAAAGTTCAACTCACTAATCCAACCACATATTTATTAAAAGATGAAAAAAATCAAGATATTATTGGAGGATTTTATAATGAACAATTACAAAAAGTTAAATATCCTGATGTTTATCTTGTTGAAAAAATAATTAAAAGAAAAAACGATAAAGTGTTTGTCAAATGGGTGGGTTTCGATGAAAAATTTAATTCTTGGATAAATAAAAACAACATAATATGAAGAATCACAGTTAGTTTATTGTCAACTGTCCAACTGTAAAGAAGATAGTACCAATATGTTTATTATTGATGCTCAGGGTTTTCAATATTCCACAAGAGGATTTATGCGTAAAGAAATATCCATTCTAAACATGTCAAACGGTTGTTTTAAACATACATTTGTGAGATTACCATTTGAATTATCTCATTTTCCACGATCCGTTCAAAATCATATGACATGGTTTACAAGAAACAAACATGGATTAGAATGGAACAATAACAATTGTGATACAATAACAAATTTAATAGAATTTGAAGAAATATCAACATTTTTAAGACTGGCTATTGGTAGTAGCGCTGCTGACCAACCTGAATTCGTTAAAGAATTGGACAAGGAGAGATGGTTAGAGAAACTGATTGAAAATAACGTTTATGATTTATTTGAATCAGATTGTCCAAACTTGGATCATTTAAAGTCATTTTTAAAATCTAAACATTGTAATCAACATTTTAATAATAATTTAAGTTGTAGTTTAGAAAATGTTTTCTTATTATATAATTGGAATAAGTATTGTAAAAGAAATAAAAATTAAAAACATTATCAATTTATAAAGACTGTATCATTGATAAGGTAGATGTAGGAAACAAACAAATCATTTGGTCCAGAACTCCGCTTGCTATACTACTTGTAATCATTGTTTAGTCAATTTAGCATTTCCTAATAGAATCATTACAATATATTAGGGATAAATACAATCTCCCAAACAATCTTCGTGCCCTCCTTGGAGATAACGGCAATATATACAATATTATATTGCTTTTAAAATACATTAATTTACAAGATATTTAATTATGTTATTTGTGTAAATTTAGTAATAATGTGTATTGTTGTCGCTAATTACATTCGTGGTTGGTGCGACATTAAATAAAAAAATATATATACTCCGATAATACAGCAAATAGATCTAACAAAGTGGGAGCTTTATATTAATTGAATAAAAGAACATTATAAAATTATAGAAGAATATTAGAGTTTAGTCGTATATAAAGCTCGGGCCGTGTCTCACATAGTATTTTAAAACGTTATCGCATATTTTCAATCTTAATCGCATAATCTCCACTATTCAAAGATCAAATTTAGACAATTTAAAGTCATAAAATAAAGATTTTACCCATTTTCATACATGTTTTAGTATGATTTTTAAGGATAATTACTGTGGTCGTTTTATAAATCATGTATAAAGAATAATTAAAAGAGAACCCTGAGAGTAAATAGAAGGCAGATTACAAACCCCTAGGAAGGCGATAATTGAATAATAATAATTGAATTGAATTAAGACTTAGATTATTAAATTATAAGCTAATTTTTTTTTATTTATTTAACGTCGGCCTATTTCTGCTACCAGGGCTAATCACCGATGCCGGCCGCATGCTACCTTTAACCGGAAATTTTACCGAATCCTCAGGTATTCCAGCCCGAGGTAGCGATCTTTAACGAGTCCAACATCCATGGCAGAGGTCGAGAACTATCGATAGTTTCAACTATCAAAAATTATCGATGGTTTTTATGTACTATCGATAGTTTCCGATAGTGGATTAGTAGACTTAAAAATTAGAAAACAGAAGAGTAAACATTAACGGTACAACTTTCGTATCGATATTGGTTAAAGTTGACATATCACATGAGAGAGGATCGAAAATTTAAAATGAATACATTTGTCGTCAGTATTATGGAAGGTAAGTATTTTAATTTTAACGTGCTGTATACATTTTTATAATATTTTTATTTTAGAAAATACATCCCAACAGTTTACTCTTAAGAGGCAATGGTTGATGTTGATGGAAATATGAATGATAATGATAAAGTTTCTTTTCTCATTAAAAAATCAAGAAACTCCAAAAGTAATTCCTCAGAAGGTAACAAGAGGAAAAAAATGTCAGTTGTCTAGAAACATTTTAAACGTTCCAATGATAGAAAAATGGCCCAGTGTCTTACTTGTGGGAAAGAATACAAAATAAGTGGTAATACAACTAATTTATCAGACCATTTAAGACGGTTTCATTTAATTTTAACCTCTACACCAGTTGAAAATGAGCCTAGTGAATCTAGACCAAATTCTTCTAGTAGTAACTCAAGTTCTGCAGTGTCAAGTATGTCTGTATCTCCATATTTTAAGAGAGCCATTTTTTATGATGGCTCATCTCGACGAAAAAAAGAACTAGATAAAGATTTACTGGATTGTTGTAGACTTTCAACCACTTTCAATTGTAAATGATAGTGGATTCAAAAAGTTTGTTAAACTGCTTGATCCTAAATATGAATTTCCTGTTGGTTATTGCAACATCTATTTAATTATTTACTGTTTTAATACAAAGTGTTTAACGTAATATTAGATTCAATCTGGCAACACTAATTGTAAATACATTTAAGCGTTTTTGACATTTTATTCTCCGTCACAAAGTTGAAAACGCATTACAAGTATTTTATTTGACTGGTTATTAAATCCAATTCATCTGATATAATCAACATTTCCTAGTACGCATACTTTATCTCATGAAATGCTGATAGATGCTTATTCAGAGACATATAATAAGTTAAAAGATCAACTTAGTAACATTGATTATTTATCAGTTACATTTGATGTATGGACATCTATAGCCACAGAGTTATATGTAACAGCAACATGTCACTACATAGGTAAATATTTCAATCTAAAATCAGCTGTCTTATCAACTATACCACTAATTAGTAATATCCACGTTGCAGATAATTTATCTAAAGCATTAAAAGATATCTTTACGGAATGGGAGATTTCAGAGAAAATAGTGTGCATTGTAAGTGATAATGCTAATAACATGATAAGTACTTGCAATCTTTTACAGATGAGACACATGCCATATTATGCACACTCATTAAATCTTGTTGTGCAGCATTGTTAAGCATGTATCAGTGACATTGTAAAAAGAGTAAAGTTTATCGTTACACATGTTAAAAGTAGTTATGTGGCTAGTGAAATATTTAAAAAAGAACAGAGTACCAAGGAACCTTTGAAGTTGCTACAGGAAGTGCCTACAAGATGGAACAGTACATTTTATATGATTAGAGGAGTAATACAAATAAATGAGGCGCTTAACAGAACATTGCTTCAACTTCAAAAGGCCCCTGCCTCCCCTATTATTAGAAGAACAATTTTAAGAGATATAAAGACAGTATTAGAACGTTTTGAAGAAGCAACCCAAAAAATACAAGGTAATAAACATGTAAGAAATTTGAATGGTTTTTCAATTTTACCTTTTTGTAATATTACAGGAAATACATATATACATAACAATATCTTTAATAATACCAATAACATTTGGTATATATAACACATTAATAAATTTATTACCTGAATTTACAACAGAAAAAGGTAAGACATTCTGTTAAAAGAGGTTATTTTTATATGAAATAAAATATGTAGCTGGGTTAGGAACACTTTTGGATCCTCGCTTCGAGAAGGAAGCGTTCAGAAGCTATGAAAATTCTTTAACAGGAGTTACTTTACTTAAACAAGAAATGTTTGCTATTATAAGAAAAATAAATCAAGATATTTTGGAAAGTGCATGGCAAAATGTAACACAATCGCCACAAATTTCCACATCAAATGTTAAATCTCCAACTATTTTTCCATTTCTAACTGAGAGACTTAAATCAAAAGATAAATCCTTAACAGCAGATGTTATTATGACAAAAAGACAATATCTGGAAAGACCCAACTCGAATTATGATGTTGATCCTCTCCTTTTTTGGAAGGTATATTTAAAATTGAAATATAATATTTTATTTATTTAAGTTGTTGTAGATAACAGGAGATGATTTGAAGCCACATGGAGAGTGTGCCCGAAATTTTTTTTGTATTCCTGCTGCCTCGGCAGAAAGTAAGAGGGTTTTCAGTAGAACGGGTCAATTAATCGAGTTGAGACGAGCAAGATTAAAACCAAAAACCGTTAATATGATTATCTTTTTGAATAAAAACTTTGTAAATGTAAGCTAATAAAAATCATAATCAATACTTAGGTAGGCTATGGGTTATAGTTAACAAAGACGACAAGAATCGACTGATTCAGTACTGTCAAATAACTATCGAAAACTATCGATTGTTATCGATAGTGAAGGATGCAGCTATCGATTATTGTCAACGACAGCCACTATCGATAGTTCTCGACCTCTGATCCATGGACTCGGGACAGACAGTTTAACGTCTCCTCCGAAAGATGGCATATCTCCTCTATACCTTGCATTCATTGGTATAACGCGAGCTATGATATGCTACTAGTCGCTGCGTGCTGTACGGGCATATTATGGCGGTATTCGCTGGTGGTCACCCATCCAACTACTAACAGCTCTGAACGCTCCTTGACTATAGTTATCGCATCATAGGCGTATCCACTATAGAGCTAGGCCCTTACCGTCTAGTTGATTTGAAAACATCAAGAATAGAGATTAAAATACTCTAATAGGAGAACTGAATATCATATATGTCTTTACCATTCTTGAGCTTAATTAAACCTTTTTATGTTATATAAACTGACAATACCATTTTCCAAGATACAAAGAAGTTTAGAACAAGGTATCATTTTAAAACAAGTTAACAATTATATTATATTTGGACAGAAGAATATGACTTAATTATACAGTGTTGTGATAAAGTATGGAACCCAGTAAATAACTTTAAAACGAAACGGACGATATTTATGAAATTTTGTAGGTAAATGCAATGAGGCTAATAATATACTTCCGATGTAACCGGAAATACCCTCAACTTTTTTAATTTAAATGGGACACCCTGTATATTTTTGCAGATTTTGAAAGAGCTTGTTATTTCCCTAATTTGTACATACTGAGTACTAAAGTAAATTTATTTACTTTAGACTAATGAGAATAATAATTTATACAAAATTAATTCAAATGTTCAAAATGCTCTCCGTTCACCTCCTAATAATATGCCAGCCTACTACCAAATTCTTGAGTCACTCTTTCCAAGACTTCTCCACGTAGTAGTTCACATCCATCAATAATCCCTTGTCTCAATTCCTGCAAGCATATTGGTCGTTTAACGTAAACACGTGATTTTAGATTACCCTAAAAAAATCTAGTGGGCTTAGATCTGGAGAACGAATAGGCCACTCTATGAATCTTCTACGTCCAATCCAATGATTTGGAAAATTCCTGTGCTCCATCTTGTTGAAACCAAACATTTTGTGGTAACTGCTCATTCTGTTAAAGTACAGGAATAATTTGGTTATTCAGTAAATCTAAATACTTGTCACCATTAGAGTTTTCGTTTATAAAAAATGGGCCTATAAGCCTATTTTCCACAATTCCCATCCAAATAAGCAACTTCTGTGGATGCTGGGTATGTGCTTCATGAATCCAATGAGAATTCTCATTTGACCAGTATCTTGAGTTATGGCGGTTAACTGTTCCATTTAAACAAAAAGTTGGCTCACCGAAAAACACTACATTAGATGCAAAATGTCGACATTACAGATGTCCATCAGTCGTTCGCAAAACTCCAGCCGTATTATGAGTTTTAACAAACACTTTTTTGTAGTGTGTAAACATTTCGGAAAATAGAAATGCAGGAAAATTGTCAGTAAGATGTACGGTGTAATTTTGATTTAAACTATTTCTTCTCTCACCACCTTACCATATATGTAATATTGAAATTCAAGTCCTACAAAATTATCTCCCACATCAATTTTAAAAACAGTTTTCTTATTAAAGATTGTTTTAAAGTAAAGTATTTTACTTAAATTGGTACCGATCAGGTGTTGGAATGAAGCTCCTATAATTTTCGTAAATTGTAAGAGTAGTCCAACGAGATTTAATCGCAAATTGTACAAAGTTGTGAGTTACATCGATTGGACATCCAGAAAACTGTAAGTCAGGAAATTTCATCTTTTTTCCCTGCAAGTAGCATACTAATAACTCAAGAATATTTTTTACATTCCATTATCGCTTTAAAAGCCAGCCTGTTTCGCTGGTGGGTTAAAAGTAGACAGGGCCGTACTAGAAAATGTGGACGGCACTCAATGAAAATATTTCAAGCATGAATGTTAACTCTTCTGGGACTCCCTACTACGGGGCATCCCATCATTTTCTCAACCAAATCCTCAACCTACTTATTCAAATATTGTTTCAAAACCTATTTTTCCTTCCAAGGAACAAGGAATTATATTCCCTTTTGTTGATGGATACAAGTTAGAAGAATATAGTTTTGCTTTGGGAACCAAAGTCCGACCTAAAAATATAATATTTGCCTCCCGAATTGCGATGAACCGCATCTGTATATACTTGGCAAACAAATCACTGCTTAATTTTTTTTATTTCTAATAGTGACACAATTGCAATTAACGGCGAAACTATTGCAGCCTGAAGACTAATAACACCGTCAAGTCGTCTGTTACTATCCAACTTGTCCCACTATTCCTCATGAGATTCTTGAAGCACAATTACTGAAACTTGGCTTTAATCTAGTATCTCTAATTAGCTTTCTAAAGATAGTCGTATCGAATCCTGATTTTGGACACATCTTCAGCTCTCGTCGGCAGGTATTTACCACTCCTATATCTATTTCTGACAATATCCCCTGAGTACTTTTTATTATCTGAAGAAACTTCCTATAATATCTTTCTTACTGTAGATGGTATATCATATTTTAAATGTAAACATCAAAGCCCTATTGCAGCTAATTGTCCAAATATTTTGCCTTCAAATAATGCAGATGATTTAAACACTTTACCAATAACAGAACAGAGTAAACTAACCACTAATGAACCCACAGTAGAATCAGTTCAATCACTTCCCCAATTAACACACGAAAACCAACAATCTATAGATTCTTCAAATCATGCTAATGATTCATCTACATTGCCTGAAGAGACCTTTGACCTCATTCTTGTTAAACCAACAAAAAAGCTAAATATAAAACCTTATCAACTGAGGAGTTATTCAGTCCAGCAAATACAATTATCGAGTCGCAAGATCCCCCATTTCCTCTAAACTTCGACCAACTTTTTGATATATTCGAAAACAGTTATGGTTCTCCCAACTGCGATTTAATAGCTTTAATCCCACAAAAAAGACCTTCAATCGCTATATACAATATTTGAACATATCTATCTGTATCTTACTGAACGAAGTATAAAAACTAGATATACCAAGTTGAGAAAAAAGTGTAAAAGTCAATTTGAATCTCAATCAAATAGTAGAAAGCGATTTGTCTAGATACCTATTAAAATATACACAATTTGTTTTTTATTTTTTAACATTCAAAAGTATCATTCAATGCAATATAAATGGGATATGTTTTCATTTAGACATGCTTCAAGTGCTCATATCTGAATATGACCCCACAATTCTTTGCATTAAAGCAACTAATTTCTCAACCAATAAAAACTTTAACGTTTTCTTCTTAAATAGAGTAGACCGTACCTGAGCAAGTGGCGGTGTTTTAGCGTATATTAGAAAATATTTGATTTCATAACAAGTATCATAGAAGCCGTAGCCGTTACAATTCATGGTAGAAAAAAACTTAATATTTGTAATATTTACATTCCGTCCAACAAAGATCTTGATATAGATGAGTTAACAGATCTTATCCAACAAATACCTCACCCCCGTATTTTTCTTGGAGATTTTAATGGGTATCATTTTGCATGGGGCTCTCTCAATAATGATGAACGAGGTAATTTAATTACACCAGTAATTGAACAATGTAACCTTAGTTTATTAAATGATGGTAGACCCACTCGCTTTAATAGTTTTAATAGTAGGTCCCATATTGCTTTATGTATCTCCGATCAAGTAACTTTCTCTAGTCTATCCTGGAATGTACTTTTTGATCTCTATGGTAGTAATCATTTATATCATACGTTAATATTGCTGTTGTTAAACACAGTGACGGTCATTCATTATATAAATTAAAAATTTGGATCAAAATAAATAATAGATTATAAATAAATTGTTTTATTTATACGTACATTATTTTTATGAAAAATATTTGAAACATGTTTAATAATTTCAGCAAATTCTTGATTGTTAATTTGTTCAGTGGCTATTATCTTCTAGTTTGCGTTGTCTTTGGCACGAGATTTGATTTACTCTTCTAAGAAGTTTTGATAAATCAGTGGTTAGTAGTAATGTTAATTTCCGAATGCGTGGGGGATGATTGAAAGATTAACATGCGTAGCCTTTCGCAGTGATGTGAAATATAGAGGTCCAACAACTTCCTAATTATTTTAGATATACATTCACAGAAATATTATTCATTTCGCGAACGCTGATATGCAAGAATTAAACAACTTGCAAATTACATTATTTCTAGAAGACTACCTCCCCCCACTCCTATGTCACGTGCACAGAATGAAATTTCTTATGATGGTGTGAACTTTTAAATTTGGTTTTAAGTGATTTTATTTTACAGTTTTCATACAGTTATACTCATTGTTTAAAAGTAATTCACGTGTTCCTATAGGGAATACATATACTGCAGGCATTACACCATTTTTAGTATAAAACTGTTTTTCATTCTGAAGAAGAGTTTGTAAAATCCTTAATCGAAATCAGCATTTCTCGCTCTATTAAAATTTCCTGTTTATTTGCAAAATTTTCTTGTTGTTTTTGAGGTGTTAAAAATGCTTAAATTTTGTTTATTCGGACCTGGACTTAGAGTAGGCTGCTTTGCACCAGCTTGTTAATGTCATATATAGTATACAGGGTGTCCCAGAATATGTGGGCAATCTCCAGGATTCGGATAAAATATGAAAAAATAATATGACAAGTTCCCATAAAAAAATT
Organism: Hermaeophaga mercurialis; assembly: GCA_951812935.1. NCBI lineage: Eukaryota > Metazoa > Arthropoda > Insecta > Coleoptera > Chrysomelidae > Hermaeophaga > Hermaeophaga mercurialis. The sequence goes on from OX638364.1 coordinate 32,719,071, forward strand.
TCCTACAGGCCCTCCCTACTGAGATATAAGCCCCTGAAGGACGCCTCTGGAAATCGGTTTATCTTGAATAATTCTTAAAGTACTTGGTGTAATTTAATAATTTTTCAGTATGATGGTTGCTAGGTAAGTCTCCTTAGATTTTTTTTTGTGGGGCTATCTAAAATGTTTAGTATACGCCAATCCAATACAAAATCGGGAACACTTATTGGAACTGATTAACTTCCATTGTCGCGAAATAAGGAATAATGTTGGCGCATTGTGGAGGCTCCAACAATCTACAATTAAAAGATGTAGGGAATGCATTGCAGTAGAAGGAGCTCATGTTGAACCGACGTACAAAATGAATCAGTAAAATATGGTATTTATCGAATATTTAATAAAAAAACGCATATGGAACAAAAATTTTTTTCTCGTAAACGGTTTACTTTATCGATGTCGATGAAGAGTACCTTTTTTTTAGTTTAAGGTTTCAGCTGTTCAATAGTATTATTGATATGCCTCTATCATACAGGGTGTAAAAAAAATAAGCATTATTCTGTTAAAGCTAGTCCGTCCCTGGAAAACTAAATAAGCCGAATAAAATTAAAATGGTTCATTTTGAGGAGACTTACCTAGCAACCATCATACTGAAAAATTATTAAATTACACCAAGTACTTTAAGAATTATTCAAGATAAACCGATTTCCAGAGGCGTCCTTCAGGGGCTTATATCTCAGTAGGGAGGGCCTATAGGAAATTTTTTTATGGGAACTTGTCATATTATTTTTTCATATTTTATCCGAATCCTGGAGATTGCCCACATATTCTGGGACACCCTGTATAATATTGTTACGACAGTATGTACAGGGATCTAGTTGTAAGTATAAGTGCATTATCTCTTTGTAAGTATAATTCGTATTTGTCGAAAATAAATGTTCTGTGTTGTTTCGTTCTGGAATATTTTGATTTTCATTAACCAAGTATACGTATTTGGTTAACACCCATTTGATAAGATTTAAATTTGTTCGCATATTTATTATTCAAAAAACAACTCAATACATAACATATGGTGGAGGTGCCGTCGTTTCGATTCCAATGGTTGTTCATAACACCCTTCTTAGCTCATTTGGTACTCTTGTTATCATCTTATTAACTTTAACGTAGCTTGAGATAAGTGTTTTTTGAGAGCCTGAATTAAATAATCCATTTTAGTTCGGTAACACTAAAATGATTACATACTAATTTTTAGTTTCTACGTAGTTTGACTTAGTTCTGGTGCTAAAGAATGTTTTTCATTTTCAAAATTTTTTATGTTAAACACACAATTTCAGGAGGTTAAAGTAAATGTATTGATAGCAGTATTTATAATCAACGGTTCAATTATTATTTAAGTGATGATTCAATTCTTTATTCAAGGTCAGTATCAATCCACAGTGATATACTTATAGTCATCGACAATTAACGACACAGTTAATATTATTTGTTATATTATATTATTATACTTGTTTATGCGTACAAACAGGGTGTTAGTATTAGGTCAATGTCGAATAAATCATTTTCGAGAGGAGATAAGGCCAGATTAGACGAGCTGTATAATTTAGTTTTTCAGCCAAAGGGGCATAGTAGTGCTATCGAAACAGGGGAATGAAATCCGTTCTTCACGTCGTCTGCAAAATTAGAACGCTCTCCAGTGGTATTGTTAACCAGAGCGACACAAGAGACGGTCCTAGTTCCTGGACGGTGAACACAACTAAGGGAGTCTTTACGGAAACCCTAGTACAACTATACGAAGAGGTAATTAATCTGATGGATACCGACAGGAAGCAGTCGAAAGGTGCAGATAATTTCATGGAGGAAAGTATGGAAAGAGTCTAAGGCAACAGCTCAAATATAGTCAATACAACGTTAGCAGATTCATACCACTCCCCAAACTTCAACCTGTGAACAGTGCATGCTCCTAAATTTGTGAACATATATGAGAGGATAGCCATAGCGAACGGGTGGAACGATGCCCTAAAAATCAGACGCTAATATAATTAGGACCGAATATGTTGACCATATCAAGCAAGCAAAGTCGACCATATCAAGCAAGCAAAGTCGATATAGACATAGGAGCCATTTCGATACGCTGTGAGGCACTTGTAGTTAACATACTACCTGTTCCTTTTATTTCAGGGATGCAGTTTCTGCGATAGTATCAAGCAGATATTAATCTAAGCAAAGAACGCATTACGCTAATGCAGAGAAGACATAGAGTAGTAATCCCAATTTTGCAAGTATCTCAAGGAAGTAATAAGATTATTTGGCAGACGTCACTGGTTAGTGATAAGCACTCTAAGGACTATAAAGAACTCTATAGACAGGAGTCTCTGTAAATTATAAAGAGAGCAGCTAATGAGTTGGTATCAAAAGAGAAGGAGATTTTTCCAATTTGTCGATGGAGACAATGACACAAACTGAAACGGAGTATAGACATGAAAGTAATTGAGAAAACGATGAAAAAAAGATGTCGCAGAAAACATGATAACGATAGAACCATATAAGCATGTGGACTATCAGAGCGAAAAAGATCGCAAAAAGATAGTGTTGAAAATTCTGGCAAGAATAGAAATTGCTGTAATGGAAGGCACCGAAACCCGAAGCGTTACACTCAACGAAAGTTTTTTCATGAGAAAAGGCCTCGTCGATCGGCAGAGCCCAGGAAATATACAAGGGAAAAATAGATAAATTTTAATAACATGGAATATATTTGACTTCACACCAGATCATCCAGAAATAGGCTTATCCTCACAGTAGTCTTCCATATATTCAAACTCTAGACAAAGAATAGTTGTTATAGAAAAGGATAATACTGATTAATCATGAAGTGATGGAGAGATGAAAGAAGATAAAGTGTATTTTCACTTTTTAAAATAAAATTCAGGGTGATTCATGTGAAAAAATTGACAAAATAATTTGTTCGAGTTTTGGCTCGCTCTATATTTAGTTGGTGCAATAATAAAGAAATAGCACTTTTCGTATCACTGTACCAATGCTTCAAAAAAAATATTGTTAGGTTGTTCTGTCTAGGGTATACAGGACGTTGAAATGAGAATTAATTTCTTATATTGGAAGTATGCAGGAAATAAGCTTAATCTAAATTTTAAATAATATATAGGGTGTCCAATTTAAAAAAAGTATGTTTGGTTCACCCTGTGAAGTTTGAAGTTGCCTATAATTTTCGTAAATAACTCTCCTTTAATAACGATTATATCGTACTTCGACGCACTAAATAAATAACAATAATAATAAAATGGATTTTTTTACCACATTTATTGAGATCACGCAACTTTAAGCCTTATAACTTGTCGACTTTTTAAATGTGTTTTTATGCAAATAAAACACATTTTAAACAGCATATTAGACAGTGTGTACATAAAGTATGGCGTAAATTCATTTTAAGCTAAACAAACAATTTTGAGGGAAAATCCTGAGACAGGTTGGTTTTTGATTTTAATTTAATGTGTTTTTACATAACAAGAAAATATACAACTATTTGTGAGTAACGATGTAATCGACAATTTCTTTAAATGGCACACCCTGTATATATTTTTTTATTACAAATTTTAAGACAATTTCAAAAACATATCTTATTTGTGTTTGGTAATTAATAGTTTTGAAGATACGATAATTTTAAAATTAATACCAGCATACCTTTGGTTATCATTATTGTAAAAACTTGTCAGATGTAAAAAGTTGTGATAATAACTCAGTAGACTACTCTTTAATACTCACTAATGACAGTGACACTTGTGAAGTATAGTACCAGTTTAGTTATTCTAAATTTGCTTGTTGACACTTTAAAAATGCGTTTATCTATAAAACAAAGGATTGCAGTTACTATGTTATGTACAAACAGTATATAAAAAAACAACTTACAAAATAAACTTAGTCAACTTAAAAAAAATTACATCCCACTACAATAGTCAATTCTTGGCTTATTTATTTAACAACACTAAGTTATTTCAAATATATGTTGCTTTACAATAAAAAAAAGCTCAGGAGGTTGCTAAGAACTTAATAGGCATATTTTATATTTTGACGCCCACGTATATACTGAAATCAGATAATGGGAGGGAGTTAGAGGAATGTTTGGTTGAAAAAAATACTTTCTATATGTAGTTCGTTTAAAGTAGTATAAAGTAAACCACGTTATATCCAGTCACCAGGCAATGTAGAAATTGTGTATCCGTTTGTGAGGGGGTAAGGAGATGTTGGTTTCGGACATTGTCCATTAGCCATAGAAATGTTTTCATTAAATTACTGTATTGACTATCTTTATGAATTTAATTATTTTATCAAATATCAACATTTTGTTTAGGGCTAAGAGGCTTGATATAATGATAGAGATACATTATCTTTCTCAATTAGTATTAGGAGATTCATGTGTTGTTTATGATTTCCACATGAAAAAAACAAATAATATAAATCTGCTTTTAGTTTTCTGTTACAATTACAGTAAGGGTCTTCCACTATACCTATCTTATATAGCCTTAAATTAGTCATGATTCAATTTTAACCTTGTTATTATGCTGGAGTAGAATCTATTGAGTTTGTAATCAAAAATATAATGTTCTTTTACAGGCACATAAGGGTCGATATGTTTATATTGATTTTTTGAAGTTGCACAATAAGTGTATCATAATTTCGTCCACTCAGAAAATATTTTTGATTTGTAGGCATTTTGATGTCTTTAGGTTCGATTGCATTCTTCACAATATGTCTTAAACAAGCATTTTTTGCTGCTCGGTCCACCATTTCATTTCCTGGTATTCCAGAGTATGCCTTAGCTCATACAAAATATACATTAATATAGCTTTATAATATACATATAATATAAGCTTATAAAGTTTTTGAGATCTAGTATGATTGTATCATAAGATTTAATTTAATATTTAGGTAGTTAAGCGCAGATTTAATTGTTACAGCCTTGGCAGAAAAAATTGCATACAAATCCGGAATGCGACATTCATAGGTGTAGGAAAGTTTGGGAATGTAAAAGACGAACCCTGTACTGTTTAGATTTTTGGATCCATCTCTATACATGTGTAATTGAGCATTCATGTGCGTTAGGTAATAATCCATATTAATTTATTTAATTTACTTGCCTAATATAACAAGGGAACAACAGCCGAAATTTAGATGTTATTTTTTTAAAAAGGAATATTCATATAGGGGAAACTTTTCAGATGTTCGCATAAAGTCTTAAAATAGACAGGTGTTAATAAATACTGTCTCTATTAGTGGTGATTTTTTCTTTTCCAATATTTATTGTGGAAATCGTTCATACTAAGCACATCGATATTGTTTAACAAAAGTAGTTTAAAAAACCTGTATTTTATTAGTAATTTATACGACAGGTATTGCTTTCTAATCATTAAAGGAGGTTCAATAGCTTCTATTAGAAATGCTGGGCATGGAGACGACTCCATTGCTCCAAGACAGATGCGTATAGCTTGGTATTGTATTCTGTCCAAGATTTTTAAGTTGCTATTTGATGTTGAACCATACACGACACTTCCTTAATTCAGAATGGATCTAATGTATGATCTATAAAATAATAGTGAGATTTGAGGGTCAGCATCCCATCAAAATTTTGCAACATATCGAAGCATATTAACTTCTTCACATCTTTTTCTTTATGTAGTGAATGTGCTTTGTCTAGAGTAGCTTGGAGTCCAGTATAATTCCCAAGGTATTTGTATTCATCCAAAACCTGAAAGTTACTGTTCCCTATTTTAATTTCATTTTCTGCATAATTTAACCTGCGTCGTCTAAAAAACACGATGACCGATTTATTCGGCAGACACACTTAAACCAAAATCAAGGAGCCACTTTTGAAAATAATTCCCTACACGTTCTAGGTTACGTTTACATTCCTTTTGTGAATATGTCATCTGCGTACTAAATTACCTTAATATCGTCATCTAGCATACCATGCAATTCTGAGGTATATATATTAAATAGCGAAGGTGAAAGTATGGAATCTTATGGGATTCCAATACAATACGTGGCTCTTATAACTTATTTTTGTGGTTACGAATAAAGATTCTATAATTTGCATATAAAACGAGAATGCTAGTAGCAACCTTTCTATCATTACCAATATATCTTAATTTATTGTAAAATACATTCAATCTCATATTATTATATGCACCTTTGATACTCAAAAATAGGCAGGCCACATATTTATTAGAAAAACTGTTATAAATATCTCAAACCAATTATATTATTGCATCTATTGTTTCGCAACCTTTTATAAACCCGTATTGAGTTTTTGGTAATAAATTGTTATATTCTAGAAACCATTCAAGTTGAACTTTTATTATTCGTTTTAAATACTTCGTTAAGCTAGACATTAGACATATTGGTATAGACCAAGTTATTATATTTGGGTTTTTAAGTGGTTTTTGAATGATACATATTACCATGTGATATGTAAAACTGTCAAGCCCAGGAGCGTAGTTACTTGTATTTTTTAAATCTAACTCATTAGAACAGAATGGTTTGCTCATATCATATCCTTTATTTATAAAGGTAAAATTATTAGTCATTTAAGAATTAATTAGAGATTACGAGTTGAGTGGGGAGCAAAGATGTCTAGAAGCGTATCTATCAATTCGTCTGAATGTATTGTACGTTTAATTTCAATTGTCGAATTTTTAAATGCCTTCATATATTTCAAGATATCAGAAACTGGAGTATTTTTATTGAGTGTGATTAAAGATTGTTTTCAATTAGTATTTTTTTATGTACTGAACAATAATTTAGCCCTAGTGTCTAAATTTTTATAATATAAATAATTTTTTTTATTTATCCCACTGAACATTTTTATCATTCCATCTAGTTGACGGGCTTATATAGAAATGTTTTTTTTTAGTTTCGAATTGAATTATTATAGGAAGATGATCTGTTCCTATAGGTTCTTGTTTAACAGTCCAGTTCAACTTATCTACTAGATTAAAGGACACAGTAGTTAAATCTACAGCTGATGGCGTAGAAGTGTGGTTGCCTATTCTGGTAGGGCACCCGTCATTGATTACCATAAAATTATTATCTAACGCTTCTACTAAGACATATCCTTATCCATCATCATATGGATTCCACAAATTATATTGTACATTATAATCACCGCAAAATATGGTATTAGCAGATAGAAAGTTTCTGAAAAATGTTTCCCACTCTGAACATTCATTTTTATGTTATAAAATATCGCTACTCCACCATAACCATCTTCTCTATCTTTTTGAATTATATTTTGACCTTTTAGATTAAATATTATTTGTAGTTTTAGCAACGTTTCGGATATAATTATAATTTTAGAGCTTATCTTATTTGAAAAGAAAAGATCATTATTTTTTGGTTGATTTCTGCACTATTTACAATTTTATTTTTCTCTGTTTTGTAAAATGTTTTTTATTAAAGATGCTTTTTTTAAAGTGTTTTCCTTACTGTTGTAAGTATATCGAACTTTAAACAAGAGTCAGCGCGTATAATGCAGTTTAGGTGGATAAAGCCAGAAACCCATACTACTTAATATACGAGTATTTCTCATATTACCCATGTCTCCCGAATATTCTTAATTTACCTTTTTATCTAACTTTACCAGTAACATTGTATACATATATTGTTTGGATCAAAGATTACAGCCATATAATTTAGAAAAAGTGACTTGTATTTAAAATATTAGACCCTCGATTTCTGTTTATTTTCTTTAAATTTTAATACCATACGACATATTTCCAAATAAGCAGGGTGAGCGGCTAGAACAAGATAAAAATGTGTAGTTGAAAAGTAAAATTGATATTTATTTTTTATTTTTCAACACACGTTTTGCATTGTTTCAAGTAAAAAGAAAAATAGTTCGTGGATATACATAGCACTTCATCTGAACACCTCAAATTCTTATGGAAATATACTTTAATATTTCAGTATTTCAGTAGTGCGGTCCAGGGTGTAAAGATAAGTACTAATATTCTGTACTTCTTTGGCAAAAAATCAATAATTTTAACATACTATAAATTTCTATTTGATTATATTGAATTAATGGATAACTTTAAATAAAATAAATGTAAAATATAAAATATATCTTCCAGGATATTCTAAAATTCTTTAAATTAAATAGATAAGATTATCTATGCCAAGCAATAAGGAAGTATTTATTATTTTATGACATCAATTTAGAATCACCACAAATATATTAATTATATATTTTTCTCTGAATACACATAATAAATTATTTTTCTAAAGTACATATTACTTTGTTTTTATTAATAGTTAAATACTCATTAAACTACAAATTTTACTAAAAATGACATTAATTGACTCTCATTTTGCTTAATCACAAATTAACTTCTAATTTTTTTATTTTCTGAAATTTTTTTATTATCTTTTGAACATAAACCAGCCTCGTGTAATTATATGATATTTTTATTCTTAAAAAAAGATATTATAATAATTACAGCATTTTATTAAGTTGTACGTACAATTGAAAATGTAAAAAAAAATATCGACAAATTTATTTTATTAAAATATTGGCAAACGTCTGACGAAAATTGGAAAATAAGGAAAATAAATGTCCTTGGACATTTTCAAGAGCATACTTTTATCCTAGTCAAGTGACTGACACCGTAAAGCTCTAAAGTTAAGACTCATAAGAAAGTTGCTTATTTTGACATAAGTAGTAAAATTCCAAGTAACCTACAATATAAACAAAATATCTACATACACACACATAACTTAGGATACTAATAATTATCTTATATAGAAAGGATTTCATCTCAGTGTATAGTTGGAAAAATTAACTATCCTCTTAATGAGATTTAATTTAATTTAATTTGACAATATGTCAATATCTAAATAAGGTGACACTCGTTGAAAATTTATAAATTTACAAGTTTTCTAATAAAATTTATCCTACGCCCCTGATAATTTTGAGGGATGTCACCAGGCTTCTCATTCCTTTTTCCAAAACAATTTATGATTAATAGAATCAGCCGTGCCTGTCGAAAAGCAAAAAGCCGTAAACGGAAATGGGTGGAGGAGCCGGTAGAAACGCCACGCTAAACGATGAAGAACATTGCAACGTTCAACGTTAGAAAAAAAGAATTAAATCAACATTCGACAATCGGACGCCATTATAAACGGGGATGTCACCTTGTGGTTCATAACATTAGTCCTTCGATCTAAACATAATAAAAGGAATATATAATGATGTATCGGAAACAGTGGCACTGAAAATATTTTTAACATAGATCTACAAAATTTTTCTTTATCAAATTCGATTACAAATAAGTTTTAACTATTTATTTTTTTAACATAATATTTTAGTTAATTTGGTTAGTGTCGTAATTTTATTTCATTCTATTATTATATGTACTCTATAAAGGTTATTTTGTTTTTTTTTCCTTTTTGCCTATATTCTTTTCAGATCACTTAATAATGAAATTTTTATTTGGACCTATTTAACTTTTTCGTAACCTTCTATAAAGATTTTGATTTAAATTTATTAGTTGCTAGTTCTAAATCGTTTTGTATGCCTTTATTTTTTAAATTTAGCATGTGTTTTCAAGTTCTATTTTTGCTTTATTTTAAAATCTTTGGTTTTCTTCAGTTCTGTTGCACTTTACAAATATTTCATTTTATCTTAAGTATGAATTAATTGGATAATATTTAGAAGTCATAAATATACTTTTCTACTTTTATATAATACTTTAGAAGGCAGTGTTAAAATATATAACGATTTAACTTTCCTCCGTGTTACAATAGTAGTTGCTGTATATAGGTACTCAGGATAACAGTAATTAATTTGATTTTTTGTTAATTATAACGAATATATTTATTACTTTTTGAGGACCTCTGATTGACTTGTACCAATAATTTACTGAATCAACATTTAAGATGGCAGCACAATATTTTCATTAATATACATATTGCATGATCAACGATGACAATTCCATGCGACTGACTTACAAGGAAAATTACTGCCCATGTTTCTTTTTTGACGTTTAATCACATCTGAATGCAAAATAGAATGGAAATAATATAAATCGGACTTAATCTTCAGTTTATATTTATTCTTTTAGGGTCTTCGGTAAACGAAAATAACGTCAAATTCAATTTTAATGAAGTTAATTTTTGCGCGATTTAATGTTGATAAGTTATGCAGTTTCAGGGTAAAGAAAAATTAAATAATCCGGTGATACAACTGATTTTTATTTAATAACTAAATTATTAAAATTGTTAAAATCCCTTTTCTAATTAAATGTGGAATCTTTAGAACTTACTAATAGTATATTATATAAGAGAATAAATTAGTAGCATATTTTCATATTTGACGTCGCTAAAAATTGGACCAATTGGATGTTTGTCAGTTTTAATTAACGATATAATTTCCTTTTCTGTTTGTGGTTAATTATAACGTTAAGTATATAGAACAAGACTATCACGAGCTACATGCTTGCACATACAAGATCAAGGAAAAACTTGACCTAATTGCTGACAGCTATAACAGTTTCCCGAATATTCTCTAAAACATCGAAAATTATCTGGAATATTCGAGAAGCTAAGAAGAGTATATAAATACGGGGAACCAACTTTGAAGAGATGTAGTAAAGTGTCAAGTTTGACGGAGATGTATCAGAGTCGCTCATATGAATTGGCGTTAATCTAAATTCAAGTTTTAGTTTGTTAAATGCAGTTGTGATGTTTGATTCTTCTTAAAACCCCACGAGTTACAGCATATTAATTATGTGACACCTTGGTTAAAAATATGTTAATGCTTTGTTCAATGCTGCCTTGCCATGGTTGCCAAGTTGTGGTACCTCCTTGCCAACTTCTGAATAAATAAAAATAATCACCTCAATAAAAGACTAGGTTAAATTAAATAGCTTACACTACATTCTAGTTTTCATCTAGGTCAGTGGTCGGCAAACTTATTAGCCAAAGAGACAAATATGAATTTTACAACAATTTTAAAAAAAATTGGGAGCCATATCTGTGCCAGAGCCGCACTTAAGAAGTTCAAAAGTTCAAAAGTAATCAGCTTAAAATAAACCCTTAAAACAGCTCTCAAAAGAGGCATTCCCTGACGGTTTACCCTATTAAATATCGGACTTTAAACACATAATTTAATTATATTCTTAATTAATTGGATCTGATATTGTAGCCATATTATTTAGTTTGCAACATGATCTACAGTTAGTGATTGGAAGTTTATTCTTTATATCATAAAATCACGAATATAAGTAGCTTGGAGAAGAAAAACAATATTTTAACTTGAAAAACTTTTTCAGTCTAAATTGGGGAACATTACATTGAAAAAGATTATATTAAAATGGATATATTGGTGAAGCTTGTAACAAACTATTGAGTGATTACATAAATAATATTTTTTAAATGGAAAAACTAAATTATACTAAAAAATGTAGGTGTTGTTACAAAATGTAACAGTTTATTAAGCAGTTTATTATTAGTACGGTGAAGTATATTTAAACATGTTTTAGGATCGAAACCATGTCTAGAGTCTATTATACATAGTTTGCGAAGTAGAAAAATGATGTAGAGTTGGTGTTCAGAGCTCTAAGATCTCCTTTTAATAGGGTTTTGAAATTTTTAAAAGTCTTACCAATATACAGGGTGTCCAAATAGTGTGTAAAAGTCCAACAGTTCCTTTATTAGATTGGAACCAAAAAATTTTACATAGCAAAATTGTAGGGGGCATTAAGCTGTACAATCTAAAATAATTTTCAATTATACAGAGTATTCCGTAGCTGCAGGCTAACCTAAACAAACATTTTTTTAAATGCAATGGTACATTTTTTATTATTTATTTGAATTCTGCAGGCTATTTTAAGTCTCAAAATATAGGGTTTGTCAGATATATGTTTCAAAACCACTTTTGTATCAAAATCGTTGTATATTGGTCAGCCTGTGTCTAAATAACAACCATTGTTTTTCCATTTTTTTATAGTTAGTAGTTTAGGTCTGTGCTATTCTTTCATCTGTTTTATAATTTTTTGATAGAACCTTTAAATTGCATACAGGGTAAGTCACAACTCCGAACATAAATTTTCTCAAATAATTTTAATAGAACACCCTATATTTTATACAGTATTTAAATAGACCTTAAGTAGCTCTTTGATTTTTGTGAACCATTCTCTATATCTATCTGTGGCAGTTATTGAGATATTTCAAATTTTATAAGAACATTTTCATTTTTCTTTTTTTTTGTAATCAGATCTAGTAAGCCTTGCAATAATAATCGGTTTTGTAAAGAGTTTTTTCTCTTTATTAGTCCTAATACCTCCAGCCCAGGAATATAAGGTCATACATTTTCTTGAAAATATCCTATCCTGCAACAAGTAGGAGTTATTAAAGCCATTTCCACCTCCTTTCCTTTCACAAATATGAATAAATTGTTCAATATATTTCTCTAGTTCCTTTGAGCCCAATAGCTTCTCTTCTAACTTTTAAAAATCTTCCAAAGTGTGTATGAGATTGAAATTTGTATCGTCTGTATTAATTTCTGATGTACTTATTGTACTGGATGAATATATTTTAGTGACCAAAGCATCAATCATGACTTCACATTTAGCAAGTTGTTGAATTATTTTCATCTAATTTTCAATAACAACTGCTTGAAATGAATGATGAAGGCTGAATGTGCCAACAAAATTTTAGGGTTCGAATCGTATTTTAACAAAAATATTAGGAAACTATTTAGCATAAAAATTAAACTAAAAAACTCAAATAGAAAAAATCAAATTTTACTAGAATACAAACTATTTATAGAAAAAGGGGCTAAATCGATGGCGCGTGTAAAATTCATTGCAAATGGGCTATATATGTTTCAATAAATTTTCCTTTGCATAAAAATGTTCCTTTTTCGAACTTCTATTACAATCCCATATATATTATAATATATGTTCAGACGATATATCATACATATATGCTTTCATATGATTTGTATAAACTCATCTTCAGCTATGTTGGAACTCATTTAAAGAGGTTACTATTTTTGTTATTGATGCTCATGAACATTTACAGGATAATTTTGTTTTATTAGATTGCCTCATACTACAAAAATGGTGCACATTTACGTATTGTAAAGCAATAAAGTAATATCTATACAATTAATATTTAATCATTTTAAACATATTTTCTAATAGACAAAATAAGTGTTTTATAACTATTTTATAACGTATCAAGCAGAACTTATAAAATAGTAATAAAAAAACTAATCTTTTATAAACTGTGCCCATTATGTGTTTATTGCTGCTGTAAAAACATTTTAGAAATATTATGGAGAATAGATTTGTTGCATAATATTAAATTAAAAATGTTTTCTCAGCTTTTACAAAATCCAAAATTGCTACTTGGGATACGAGGTATTCCACACCTTGACAGATCGAATTTCTTAAAATTATTTTACTTTAATATAAAATATTCAATTATAATAACTAACTGTTTCTCAAATTTATATCTTTGAATATTTTTCTTTCTTTTATAAACAGAAAATCTTATTATAATAGTGTTTTATCCTCTTTTTACCTCTTTCAAAGTCAATATGTTTTTTTCACTTTTATAGAATTGTTTAAAAAAATATTATTATAATTTTCCTTCTAACATGTAGCACTGCATTTTTCAAACCATTTTAAACATTTCTATAGCGTGACCTCCTTGTTCTATTGTCAGTCGGCAATATTATGGTGGTTGGCTAGCGAGAAGTTTTGTTTTTTTTAGACAGATAATTTTTGACGTTATAGTTCACTGTTGAAGTTTGGTTAGAATATATTCGTTTAAGTTGTTGTGCATGTATTTATATCTGAAGAGTTACTTTCGACCCCAAACAATCCTACAGTTACATTGGCGTCCCAAAGTTTTTCGGGCTAGGGAGTTTTGAATTACTTGGCAAATAAATTCGTGTACGGGAGCTTTTGTGCTTGGACTTACATATTCAGTAAATAATGTTGAACTTTCATCAGATTTACAAATTTTAATCTGGAATAACGAACATAGTCTGCCAAACGCCTAGAAATTTCCTGGAGTTCTTTTAAAAGTTATTTGATACCTACTTAAAGTCACAATTCATTTTAGTGAACTAATTTTCTTGATTGTTTATCGGGTGAACCTTAAACATTTGTGTTTATTTGAAGAATACACCATTATCAAGAATATTGACTGTTAGGCAAAACTCACAGGGAGTTCAGTATTTAAAAGATTGAAATTACTACTGCAAAGTAAGTCCATTCCAGTTTTATTTTTGAACATTGTTTTGAGTCATTCATAGGTAGCATTAAAATATATTGAACTCTGGAACTTTTTGGTACATTTTAAATAAATTTGACAAGTGCGTTTTTAAGTCCAAACAAAATGTCACTGAAAAAAGATTTGCATGCCGAAAATACTGAAACTTCTACAAATGCTACTTTAACAATGTCTCAACAACAATTATTGGAACTGATTAAGTGATTCAAATAAATGTTCAACTAAAGAATTGTTGGAAAATATTTAGAATGGTAATTTTGCTAAATGTAAGAGTCATTTTAAAGGTGAATCGGACGATATTATATATATACACAGTGCTCAGGAACGCAGTGCCAGACAAAAATATTGTTTTTTTAAATGGAACACCCCGTATATTTTTACATTTTTATAAACCTCGTGTCGAGCTAATTTCAACGATGTGTTACACTTTATATCTATTACGTTTAATAAAGTATCTACCGCCACTTGAAAATCACATTTTTTTTTTAATATAGATGTATGTAGCAGCAAAAACGTTGAAAATCAATAAAAACGGCATACATGTTCCTATCCAAACTTTTAAAGTTCTATGCTATGGTATTAAAAAATATTTGATACAGAGTGATCAAAAATTTGAAATCCCATCTGATTTGGAACTAATTTTAAAATGTGAATTTCAAGACTGGCTACACTTTTTGTAAATACTTTTTTTCGTAACTTCAAATATAGCGGGCTAATTGAGTTTTGCCACACTAATGCGTGACCCTGTATATTGTGGCTCAACAAATAATGTTGGCTTTCTACTTCCAGTAACATAATATACTATTATTTTATATAAAAATACTGATAAAGCTAAATATACATTGTGTATATAAAGTATGGTAAAAATTCATTTTAAGCTAAACAAGCAATTTTGAGGAAAAATCCTGAGAAACGTCGGCTTTGGATTTTACTTTAATGTATTATTACATAACAATTAAATATGCAGGGTAAACTATTTGTGAGTAACGATGTCATTGACATGTGTTTTAAATAGCACACCCTGTATATTTAATTTTTTTAGATTGCAAATTTTAAGTCGATTCCAAAACTATATCATACTTGTGTTCTGTAATTAATAGTTTTGAAGATAAGATAATTTTAAAATTAATACCGGCATACCTTTGGTTATCATTATTGTAAAAACTTGTCAGATATAAAAAGTTGCGATAACAACTCAGTAGGCTACTCTTTAATACTCACTAATGATAGTGTAATACCAGTTTAGTTATTCTAAATTTGCCCAGACCCAGAAATAACACATTAACCATATTTGAGTCAATGACTTTATAAACCTATTTAATTTATGTATCAATCAAAATTACTTTTTTTCTTATGATAAATTTTATATTAAAAATGAAGGATTAAAAATGGGTAGTCCAATATCACCAATTTTGGCAAATATTTGTATGAAGTAATTTAGAACAAAAAAATTTTGATTCAAATTTCTCCAAGAATGTGTTGTTTCGGTGTAGATATGTTGATGATGTTTTTGCTGGTTTTACAGGTAGTGATACAATAATTTCGATGGTGTTTCTTAATTGAGTAATAAGAATCGACTTTAATAGTAAACCCGTGGATCGTGTGTGCAGGTCTGTCTCCGTGTAAGATAATAATACCTGGTTCGAGCTCTATTTCTGAAAATTACCTATATTATTAGGCTCCTTGAATGAGACTTTGTAGAACTTCTGAAAATTTCACACTTGAGGATATTGTTGTTTGGTTTTAGCAAAAAATACTTCAAGATTTATTTTGGTCTGTATAAATCTCTCAGTATCGGGAATTTCATACCACCCGACAACTAAGTTGATTGTATTTAGTTTGTTACGTTTATCATAATAGTAGAACGTTGCTCCATCTTTAATGTTTGGTATGGAATTATTATTACAATTAGTGTTAGCACGCTCACCAAGTCTAGCGTCCTTTGACTTAACGCGTTCCGAAGCCGCGTCTTCAAATATTTTATCGAATTATCGATTAGACAGGGAGTTACTTTGAGAGTATGCGATGTCGTGTTCATTACAGGCTGCGTCCAACTGATTAATGGGTGGATCACCTTGAAACAATCCCTTATCTAGCTTGGTTCCTCGCCACAGTATTGATACCCTCCAGGTGTAATTCAAATGGGAGTTAATTTATGAGAGTATTTAGGACACCTTTACCTGCGAACATTAACATCCACATTGTTTAAGAGATCAAATTAAGATCATATATATAGACGCTTCACAAAATCAATTTGTTCACAAAACGAAAGTTGTTCAGCAGACGCTACCCATAGACAATATTGACGTGAAAACAACAAAAAGTAAACATAGAAAATTGTTTACAAATTCATTTCGAACCATCACCTGCGGTCCCTCTGGATGTGGAAAAACCAACCCTTTAATGTTTTTGCTATTCCACAAAAATGCCGCTAAATTCAAAAACGTTTATGTGTATTCCAAAACGTTACATTAACCGAAATATCAGTTATTGCACGAAGTGTTGGATAAAGTCAAAGGTGTTGATTATTTTCCATTCAAAGAGATTGTTGTAATAATTAACCCAAATCAAGCTAAACAACACTCATTTTTCATATTCGATAATGTGACATGTGACAAACAAGCAAAGAATATTTCTCTATGTGTAGACATAAAACACATTAATATAACGTATCTGTGTCAAACATACTCAAAAATTGCCAAACAAATAATTCGAGATCATTGCAATTTAATTGTGTTCTTTAAATAGGATGAGATTAATTTGAAGTATACAGGGTGTCCCAGAATATGTGGGCAATCTCCAGGATTCGGATAAAATATGAAAAAATAATATGACAAGTTCCCATAAAAAAATTTCCTACAGGCCCTCCCTACTGAGATATAAGCCCCTGAAGGACCCCTCTGGAAATCGGTTTATCTTGAATAATTCTTAAAGTACTTGGTGTAATTTAATAATTTTTCAGTATGATGGTTGCTAGGTAAGTCTCCTCAAAATGAACCATTTTAATTTTATTCGGCTTATTTAGTTTTCCAGGGACGGACTAGCTTTAACAGAATAATGCTTATTTTTTTACACCCTGTATGATAGAGGCATATCAATAATACTATTGAACAGCTGAAACCTTAAACTAAAAAAAAGGTACTCTTCATCGACATCGATAAAGTAAACCGTTTACGAGAAAAAAATGTTTGTTCCATATGCGTTTTTTTATTAAATATTCGATAAATACCTTATTTTGTTGATATGGTTTAGTTGATATGTACCAGTTAAAATAAACAATAGTGTCAGTTGGACATTGAGTGTGTTTAAGTTTTTGATCTTATTTCTTCTGCTTCTTTTTGATATGGAATTTACGTTTGAGGAATATGCCGACATGCATTTAATGTATGGGCTTGCATCATGTAATGCCTTAGAAGCCCAAAGGCTTTATGAAGAACGATTTCCAAACAGAAGAATTCCTGACAGAAAATCCTTTGAAAGAGTAGATCGTCGTTTAAGAGAGACAGGTAAAAACTAAGTTGTTTTATTTTTAATTTGTACTTATCGGATGATAAAGATTTGATTTAAAGTATTTAGGTCGTAAATAATTTTAGGAAAGTTTGACAAAGCCAGTCACAATTGTGGAAATCAAAACCATCGCGTTGATGGTCTTGAAGAAAACATCCTTAATGCCGTACAAGTAGATCCTGCTGCAAGTGTTCGAAAATTGGCTGCCGAATTTGATTGTTCAAAATCAATGGTCTTTAGAATCCTTATTGAGCAACAGTTACATCCATACCACCTTCAAAAAGTCCACGCGCTTCTTCCTGAAGACTTTCCGCGAAGGATGGAATTTTGTAACTGGGTTTTAGATCGGCACAGAAACGATGCAAATTTCATTGGTTCAGTTCTCTTCACGGACGAAGCTGGGTTTTCCAAAAACGGCATCATAAATTCTCATAATTTACATTTATGGGCAGAGGAAAATCCCCATGCTTCTATTGTAACGCATCACCAGCACCAATTTGAACCCATCAACGTGTGGGCCGGAATTATCAGACAACACTTAATTGGACCATTTGTATTGCCAAGGAGGTTAAATGGAGAAAGGTATTTGGAATTTCTTCAAAACAATCTGCCAGAACTTTTAGAAGATCTACCTCTGCAACTACGACATAATATGTGGTTCATGCATAATGGGGCTCCGCCACATTTTAGTCTAGTAGTTCGAGAACACCTAAACAGGGTCTTCGAAAATCAATGGATAGGAAGGGGAGGACCAGTGGCTTGGCCTCCTCGATCACCAGACCTAAATCCATTAGATTTTTTTTTGTGGGGCTATCTAAAATGTTTAGTATACGCCAATCCAATTCAAAATCGGGAACACTTGTTGGAACTGATTAACTTCCATTGTCGCGAAATAAGGAATAATGTTGGCGCATTGTGGAGGCTCCAACAATCTACAATTAAAAGATGTAGGGAATGCATTGCAGTAGAAGGAGCTCATGTTGAACCGACGTACAAAATGAATCAGTAAAATATGGTATTTATCGAATATTTAATAAAAAAACGCATATGGAACAAAAAATGTTTTTCTCGTAAACGGTTTACTTTATCGATGTCGATGAAGAGTACCTTTTTTTTAGTTTAATGTTTCAGCTGTTCAATAGTATTATTGATATGCCTCTATCATACAGGGTGTAAAAAAAATAAGCATTATTCTGTTAAAGCTAGTCCGTCCCTGGAAAACTAAATAAGCCGAATAAAATTAAAATGGTTCATTTTGAGGAGACTTACCTAGCAACCATCATACTGAAAAATTATTAAATTACACCAAGTACTTTAAGAATTATTCAAGATAAACCGATTTCCAGAGGCGTCCTTCAGGGGCTTATATCTCAGTAGGGAGGGCCTGTAGGAAATTTTTTTATGGGAACTTGTCATATTATTTTTTCATATTTTATCCGAATCCTGCAGATTGCCCACATATTCTGGGACACCCTGTATATTTGATGAACACATATCTGTTTGGCATAGACTCCACGCCACTGGTTGCCGCAACCCCTCCAATCAGGACAATTATATAAAAGAAGTCAGTAGCCGGCCACCGAGCACACAAGCAACATATACCAGTGCCTTTACAGTTTGTTATGTTTTTTTTAAGCTCAGACTGGTGGTTCACTTGTTTTATTGTTTAAAAATAAAACTTGAATCTGTAAAATTGAGAGCAAGTTCACTCATCATCCAATTTATTTCAGTATCTCCCGATATGAGTTTTGGTCAGATGAACAAATTATGCTCCGAGTGGTGGAGAGAAAAATATGGTTAAAGATGATATAAACAATGATCGATTTCGTAAGAGTTTTGATAAATATCTAAAAGTATAGTACGCATCATACGACTCATCATTACCGTATGACTTATTTGACAATCAAGTAGCTGCTATCACGCGAAAAAGTTGCCGAACTTGAGCAATCTATTCGAAAAAAATATCTAGCCTTAAAATTGGGTAAAACTGAACAGAATTAGGCTATCAATAAACTGTTTAAACCTATATCCGAATCTCTTCAACAAATTATTCGCTCTTCTAGCCGGTTAAGTGAATCAATCGAAGCTTTAAGACATATCAAAAAAGAAGAACCTAAAAACGAAAAAGTAGAAAAAGATGAAGAATTAAAGGATGAGGACGAGGAATCTACACCTTTCGTTCCAATGGAAGAGGTAACAGATACAAAAGATCATAATGATGATGATGAGAACGTATTTTAATAATTTAATAAACGTATTAGAGAAAATAGCGATAAAATAATCAAAGTTTATGGACCTGCTTATGATGCCTCCGCTTCAAAATGGTATCTTGGAAGTCAACGAATTGAATTTAATAAACAAAGAGAAGTGATTCAAACGAAGAAATGGTTGGTGGAAGGAACACCTCGAATATCACTTGATATATTATGATGATACTGAATATTTGAACGAGGATAATTTAAGGAATTATAAAAATATTTTAGACGTAACAAATCCACATAGAGATACAGGTGGTCGTCTAAAAGATACCACAAGATACAAGTATACACATATTATAAAACCTATCTTTAAACATCGACACTGACGTAATACTACTGGTAGTGAACTACCACGGTCAAATATGCTTACCTACAATGAATCACCTCTTAAATACGTCTATTGGGAAAATCCTAACGAACTAATGGAACGCCTCAAGTTGTTAATTGCTTCTCATAGTGCTTGAAATACTTCCCACGATAATTAAATAATTGTCATTATCAATGAACTTCATAAATCAAATATAACTAAAAACTAGATCAATTTCAACATTAGTGTAGACAGATTTGGTAGACATTCGAGAGTGCGGCGGTAAATCCCATATCTCCGAATTCTTAAAAGTCTAGTATCTCGTACAGCTGATAGAGATGTAGACGTTAAAAAGGTAACAATTTGTCATTTGAAAAATCTAATTTCTGATACTGACGCAGTAAACAAAGAATACGTTGATCATTAAGTTCCAACTTAGCAAAATTGGTTAAATGGATACCGCGAATTTTTTTTTTAAATTATATGACAATTAAATAAATGGTATGAAGGGTATCTATCATACATGATAAATTTAAAATATATGATGAACAAATATTCAACAAAATGCTTGGTGATATTTAGAAAATAATAACTAAAACAGAACAAAACTTAAGCTATTTTTTAGGGATGAACTTTTTGACGATGATTTCTAGTTAATAAAGAAACTGAGGAATCTTGAAACACATATAAAAAATAATAAAGAGCAAATTAATCATATCAGAATTGATATAAGGAAATTAATAAAGTTAGCAGAGATTATTTAAGTGGCACAATCAGGGAAAATTATTAAATTAATGCCAGCACAAGCCACTTTTAAAAAAAATACTCCTACACCATAAATATTTAAATTTTGATACATTACTTTCATTAATTCATGCCATCTAAAGAAAAATCCCAACTTGTTAACGAACTGCATGTGTTGGCTGGAAAAAACTATCCTCAAATGGTTCGACGATTTATGGCAAATGGATTTGGCTGAAATGAGACACTACTCTCATTTTAATAGATGCTTCAAGCTGATTATGGTAGTCATAGATTGTTTTTAAAAGTTTGTAGGAACACGTCCTCTGAAGACAAAAACCAGGGGTGAAATGACCAAAGCGGTCAAAGATATTTTGGAAAAAATAAAATATTTCCAAAAAATTTACAAACGAATCAAGGCACGGAATTCTAGAACAGTAAATTTCAGCAAGAAAAAATATGGTGTAAACCATTATAGTACTACCTAAAAATGAATCGACGTGTTGCCTGAAATTACACATGAATACAATAATACCAAATATAGTAAAATTTGACCAAAACGTAAACAAGGCCAACGAAAAGAACATTTTATGTCAAAAATATAGTCATTTAAAAATCACAGGCCCCCATAAATTTAAAATTGTACATTGTACGCATAAGCAAAGCTAAACATTTGTTTGAAAAAATTATACGTCTAATTGGACAACCGAATTATTTAAAATTCTCAAATTCGAAATAATGACTCCCACAACCTATTTACTCAAAGATATAAGGTAGATCCATCAAAGGTATTTTTTATGAAGAAGAATTACAGAAAATATATATCTAGTAGAAAAAGTATTGCGTCCAAAAGGCAACAGAATGTAGTGAAATGGATAGGTTTAGAAAAAAATTTAACATATGGATACAATCTTCTGATTTCAAAATTTTTGATTTGAAAAAACAATTTTG
Organism: Hermaeophaga mercurialis; assembly: GCA_951812935.1. Classification (NCBI taxonomy): domain Eukaryota; kingdom Metazoa; phylum Arthropoda; class Insecta; order Coleoptera; family Chrysomelidae; genus Hermaeophaga; species Hermaeophaga mercurialis. Next base: position 32,741,121 of record OX638364.1, read on the forward strand.
TAATGCTTTTTGAGGGTTTATCTTTTTATTTTTCAATATTTTTTCACAAATAATTTTAGTTGTATTAAATTACATTAAATTTAATTTGCATTAAAAATTAATCTTAATAACGTACCTAATTGTAAATAAAATTGTATTGGTTTTTAAAAACGTTACTAGCATTGCAACAAAGTTGGTTTACTTTTCTATGAAATTACTAGTTTAATTAATATAAAAATGTTTTATCAATTATTACATACCATTAGATACTTACAACAAATTTGCATTAATATTATAGTTTACTTGGTTGCTATACGTATTCTAAATAATGAAATATTATCTTTTTCTCCTCAGTTTATATTTTGAAAGTATTGCATAAATATCTGTCATGAGTTACAAAAGCTTATACATATACGTATACCACGTACACTTGCAGATTATAGTAAGTGGATTCGATATTTAACTAAAACCATATATTTAATCCAAAGAGCTCTTCAAAATAACTCATATCATAATAAAAATTATAGTCGAATTGAATCTGGATTGGGTCTTTTAAAATATCATATACAAAATTTAAGGCATCAATAACGACTCCAAAAAAAGACCAAAAGAAAACTTCAAAATTTATTTTGGAAAGATTTAGAGTCCGGATTTAATGGACGGATTAGGACAGGTTTTATAATTAATTTAACTTTCAAAGATCCAAAATTATTTTTCAAATAAGCTTTTAAATTTTTTTACTCAGAACCAAATAATTGATCATATAACAAACTTAACGAAATGGTACCAAGATTTTATAGTTGAAAATATATTAGCAAAACTTTCAGAAGAAGGACTCTGGTTTTGCCTTATATCAAATAATACATTTGAAAATTAATATAAATCAGTATGAGACGTTTCAATGTGGTATTTCTACATATGTAGAATTTACCTAATTTTGTTAAAAAAACAAAATCTTACATAAATCTAAAAGTAAAAGATTATTATTGCTTTTTTGGTCTATTGTTGCAGCTTTATATCCTGTTGATTATCATAAAAATAAAAATCGAATAACTTCTTATCCACATAGAGTAACCCACAACAGGGAGTAACACACTCTAAGGAAATAAATAGCATTAGGATGCGGTAAAACCGTATGACCGGTGAAAATGAAACAGGAAAATTAAAAACTTTATTTACAATGTTCACTGATTAGTAGGTACTCAATTAAAAAATATAAATAAAAAATTGCTTTCTAATCGATGTTTAAATCATTTTACAAGTGAAGAATTACTTAAGGAATATCCAGTAGATTATTATTCCACCACCAAATAAACAAATTTTAAAATTTTCCAATTTAAAACATAAAATGAATGTTCCATCAAGGGTCTTACGTTCTCATCCAGTGCATTTGGCTCGACAGTTGCGAGTGTTCTCTTAGTGCTCAATTCTCTAAGGCATGAAACACAAAATGAAAAGGGTAAATTCTTCTTCTAAAAGCATACACAATAAATATAACTTTACATTTGAAAATTTATAATATTAACATAAAATTTCTAATCTTGGCCCATGTGTTATCCAGACCTATTTAATTAGTAATAAAATTATTTATCTATTTCGCTTCTAAAATTACTCCTCCCCTTTTTTTGATCTTGTAGCAAAACATTACTAGTTTCTTACCCATTATAACAACAATATAAATTCAAATTTTTACATTTATGCTCACAATTCACAAATATTTTAATTAACGATTTATATACTACATCTTTTTTTACAAAAAAAAGGAAAAATGTATTGTTTTTATTTATCTCTTATTCTATAAACTTATGTATCTTTTCTACCAACAATTTTTGACTTTTGTCACCAAATATTAACTCCTTTTTCAGCTATAAATATTACTTCACTATTCCCTCTATTAGTATTTTTTTTCTATATTTCATCTATATTTTTTCACCTACGCAACATTTTTTTTCATATCTCTATTAATCCATATATTTTTCTACTTCATCTATTTTTTTAAGCTATACAACATTACTTTTAAAAGCTCTATTAATTAAAAATAAATTTTTCTACTTCATTTATTTTTTTTTCAACTACACAGCATTACTTTTCAAAACTATTAATCAATATTTTTTCTACTTCATCTATATTTATTTTCTCAGCTATATAAAATAACATTCCTATCCCTTGAATACTCTATTAATCAATTTTTTTTCTCTACTTCAGCTATATATATGTATATATATATATATTTTATAATTCAATTTAATCATTACTCCTCTAACTATTTATGTATATTTAAGTGTCAGAAGACACGGTTCGGGCTCTGAACTTTTTGTGTCTTCGGAGATTTATCTGATAGCACTACCTATATCGTAAAAGTGACTTCCTAAGTTAATAATTTATTTTCATTAATTACTTAATTTTTCTTTCAAAAATAGTCTTATTGTTTCAATGAGAACCAAGCTAATAAAATTTAATTTGGTTACAAATATTACTAATAGCTAGTATCTACCATACATATTTAATTACTGTTTCTGTTTCTGTCTCAACCGAGGCTCATTCTTGATACTTTGCAATTAGTTGCTTGTCCCGGGGTTACATCCAATAGAGATTCTTCTATCTTTATATTAAATATTGAACAAGAATTTTTAAGGTGTTGAATTTCGTTTTTAAGTTGCTTTTGGAGATTGCACCAATTCATAAGGAGTCTAATTATTATGTATAAAATGAAAAGGCTAAAGACTATGCAAAACGCGCTAAGCAGTAAGCTATGGTGTAGGGGAACAATTTCTTCCCCTTAGGCAAATTGTGTTACTGCTCAAAATTGTTAAATTAATGTGCTGAATTTTATAGCAAGGTACATACGTGTAGTTGATGAAATCTCCAGCAATATTGCTTAAGGGTCGAATTTCTTCCTGATGCCACTTTGCATCATGAACCAAGGGGATGGTGGCTTCGTATGGTATGGTTGACGATATTGGGCGCCAAAAGGCCCCCCGAGTTATCTCCACCTGCTGCATTAAGACACCTTTCAGTAAAATAACAATTTGGAAAACAAACCTATGAAAAAATGTATCTTATTATATGAAAGAAAAAAAAATTAGATTTTTTACTTATATCTAATTGCCCAAGCTTCCTCTAATACTTATTCTATATGTCCTGGAAGTAGTTCAGGATGCCATGGATCATAGTAGGGCAGCATCCACGTCACATGGACTACTTCCCTTTTTGCGGCATTAGTGAAGCCCTTTTTTTAGTTCATAATTAACCTCCCCTAGTTTTTGTTACTTCATAAAGTCCAAACCATCACAGGAGAAGTTTTTCACTTACTTCCTCACCGGATTAAATACTTTGACTTTATCTCCCGCTTGGTATTCCACATGCCTGTGGTTTTGGTCGAACCTAACTTTATCGCTCTACTGATATTTGGAAATATTTTGGACAGCAGAATTTCGTGCAGCTAACACTCTTTCCCTCAATTGGATCGAGTCAAGCAATTCTACCAGAGTCATATTGTTGGCTTCTGTAGGCAGGGCCGGTTCCCTGCCATACACTAGCATAAAAGGGGAATATTAGGTCGTGTCTTGTACTGCGGTATTGTACGCAAACGTGACTTGACTGAGATGTTCATCCCAATCAGTATGTTAGGTGTTCGTATACATAGACAGCATATTTGCCAACTGGGGCTGCTTTACCTGACATTAGGGCTTTAGTTTCTACCCATCGGGTCTCATAGTCACTAGCTACCACTATGACTGTGTTTCCTTGTTCACTTTTTCGGAAACGGCCTAGGATATCGATCCCCGCTCTGTCAAATAGGACCACTACTGGTTGTAGTAGGCACGGGGCTTTCTTATTGTGACACCCTTTGCGTGCCTGACAATCCCTACATCCCTTAACATATTTCTCCACGTCTCTTTTTAGGTTAGGCCAGTAATACCTGGATTTAATTTTTTAAAGGATTTTGCGAATTCCCTGGTGACCGGCACTTGGTTCGGCATGATGGGAGAATAATAACTCAGCTATTAGTTATAACTAATAAATTTTCTACTACAGTTGGGTTGTGATTTGCCTTTACAATACCCCGTCCCTAATTATATAGTTCTCTGTCCTTCTTTTTTCCCCAATTGAATAATCGCTGAGCTCCGGATTATCAATTAACTTATTTTTTCAGGTCTGGATCTTTATTCTGCTCCATCCCTAAATCTTCAGGTTTAAGCAGGAACGTGGGTATCTAATCTGTAAACTCGTGATTTCTTTCGTCCTCTTGCTCCAGCATATTATTACGTGACAAGCAGTCAGCATCCTTATGTGCTGCCCCACTTTTGTGTACAATTTGGTAATCAATCAAAGTAAGTCCATCTAATTCCGTTATTGTGTAATTTTTTTCTGACTATCTAAGGCTGCGACTTACATAGGAAATGGGGTTTGCTTCACCAGCATCCCCAACTTGTAATTGTATGCCTCCAATACCTATAGTAAACGCATCTACCCTTAGTTCACAACCTTTATTTGGATCGAAATGGCATAGTACGAACGCTGTTGTGAGCATTTTCTTCAATATATTGAAGGCCTGTCGTTGTTGGTCACCCCAACAAAAATTGTTTTTTTTGTTGCTACAAGCAATCATTCAGAAATTTCTGATACATTTTCTGTACTAATTACAAAGGTCTATAAAACTTTGTAATTGCTTAACAGATTTGGGAGTGTGGAATGTTTGATTGCTACTAATTTCTCCTCATCAGGCGAGATCCCAGTGTAGCTTGTCCCAATATTTTGACCTAAGTTTAAGAATATAAGCATTTTCTCGGTTTGAGAGTCAACCCAGCCTCTTCCAGTCTTTCAAAAACCTTTCTTAGGTGTTCCTGTTGGGTCTTGGAGAACTCAATGTTGTCCTCTAGATAAACTAGTACATCTCTCCGTTTCATGCCCTGAAAGACTCGGTCAGCTAATTTTTGGAATGTAGCTGGAGCATTGCATAGCCCGAAATTCTTAACATTGAACTATTAAGAATCGTGTGCCTGTGCTACAAACGCGGTATACTGTTTTAAACTCTCCTCCATCCCTTCCTGATTATACCCCGAAGACATATCTGGACAAGTAAAATATTTGGCGCCTCTTAAATAAGTCAGAATGTCGTCGATGTGTGATATGGGATATGTTGATTTTTGTGTTATACTATTGAGTTTTTGATAGTTCATCCAGAATCTAGTCGAACCATCTTTCTTCTTTACCAAGGGCTGCTAAATGGACAGTGACAGAGTCGAATAATGTCGTTATTCAGCATTTCATTGATTTGGCTGTCTTATTATTTCTCTTTCCTTTTGGGATACCCTATATAAGTGGGATTTGACCGGTACTGCATCCTCTATTAGTCTTATTCTATGTTGGGTAATATTCGTACGGCCCATTTTTCTTGTTGATTTAGAAAAAATGTGGGAAAATTCTTGTAAAAAATTATTTAATGAATCCTTAAAAATGCTCTTCTAGATATGTTCGAGGTTGTTATCTTCCAAAGTGATTTAATCTGCTTCCTGGTTCTCCAGGTATAATATTGTTGGTGGGGCTGGGTCCCCATACATTCCACCTTCTTTCTTTAATTCTCTGGAGCTGTGCAAAACCCACTGTTGTATTCTGTAGTAATTTGATGTCTTGTATGTTCTTATTTTCTACTTCTAAAAATAACTTCCCGTGTCCTTTGGGAATCAGACACTGCTCATTTGAGAATACCTCATATTCCTTCCAGTTTGCCGCATTCATTTCTTGTGGTGATGAGAACATTGCTCTGGTACTCCCACTTCAAACTATACAGTATGCGGCTATTTCACAAGCGGTATGGGGTCATTTTTACCGTGTTAACCCCAACCCCACTGTGAGTGGCTTGTTGCGTTTGCGTTTTCTTTTGTGTTTCTGTGATCCTGTTTGAGGTTTGGCTAGACTGATCCTGGCATGGCCTCTCTAATTCTTCATTTGTTTTCTCTACTGTGTCATTGTGAGTATGTGAACTACCGTGTGTTATATATATATATAGGTTTTGTGATTGATTATTTACTGTTTAAGAGTTGGTGTTGAGGTGGTTGCTTGGACGGTAGTTAGTATCATTTAATTTTACCTCGACAAGTTTGTATTTATTTAAAAAAGTTATTTCCCCGTTTGCTAAATTAATAACGCTTTTTCCCACTACATTGAGATGTGACCCTGTATATAAAATAGAAATTACTTTCCTGTCATTCAGATTTAATTTTTCTTGTTAAAATACTTATTATACCTAAAGTTTGTCTTTCTATCGCCTCTGATGTAAGGACAGAGACAATCGACGTCCATTCCTATTTGGGGCTTGCTGGTTTCTAAATCTACGAGTGTTGGCATAATGTCTTATCCCATCGGCAGTTCTTGTATTGAGAGTGTCTTGTCTCGTATTGTCCTGTCGGTTGTATGAGTTAAATGAGTTATTACCACGATTATTAGACAGTGAATTATTATTATGGTTATTATTTCTATCCTGATTATTTTGTGAATTTCTATTATAATGATTATTATATAATCTGCTGTTCCCATAATTTAAAGAAGTGTTCAAGTTCATGAATATTTTTCTTCTCGGTTGTGATCACCTTTGGCCAAAAAACTGTATTATTCTGAAAAGTGTACTGTACTCTTTATTTTTAATATCTACTATTAATTGTTTATTTTAACCTGGCCAGCGTCTTTAAAACCCATTTGTCATACATTAATTATTTATCAGTTGACTTAATCGATGTTTTAGTCAATTACATTTATTATCGAAATAAGGTATGCTATTTTTCTTTGACTTGGTTAATATAAATAATAATTTACCAATCTATGGAAACACGCATGAGGATAAAATAATTACTGAAATATATATTCGCCTATAACAGTGCGAAGCTGGCATAGGCATATTTGAAAAAACCTAATTTACTCAACAATGTGTATTGACAAATTTTTCAATTGACAGTTTGACGTTAACATGAAACTTTTAAAAAGAATTGATATTCGGTTAGCTGAGAGATATACGTTTTAAAAATTTCTATCGACCAAGTCGCTTTTTTTGTTTTTTCATAATTCAACTGCGCATGCTTTTCACTATGGTAGCCATCTTGACAATTTTTTTCAAGTTCAAATTTGAGTAACACCATCTGACATTCGGTTACCGTTCTTTCGCTCCAGCATTTGACGGTAACGACATCTAACGACCATCGACGAAACTACACGATTATAGATTCCTACCATCACGGCCAATTATGGGATGGCAGATGACGTTGACAGCTGTCATCTGACATCTTGTGACATCAAGGCCGCCATCTTGAAAGTGGAGAGGAGGGGCAAGGTAAGGCTATACCTACTAAAATGATTGGTTATTGATTGAAAAAATTATAGTTTTAGAATGATAGTTAATGGCGGCTTTATATTTGTTTAAAAAAATTGGGACTGGCCTATGCTTGTAACTAGATATGTAACCGATTCTTGCGTTATACCTTTTAAAAGAATATTTTGTGATCGGTGTAAACTAGTGTGTTTCCATCAGCGACATTTTTGTTTAAAATAGCTACATCACTACCTGTATCGATAATGAATTTAGATGTTTGATTTTTACCTATTCGCTGATTAATTATAATGCTAGATATATGCTTATTTTGAATTAGTTTAAAGGCAGTAGATTGGGTGCGGCTTAATGCTATTGAAGTAGGAAAAAATATTACCGAGGTTGTTTTATAGTGAATTTTGGTATCGGAGATTCTTTTAGATAAGATATTGGATTGGGTACATGGTTTTTAGCTGATTTAGTAGCATTATTTTTTTAAAGTCAGGCACAAGGTGAAGAACAGTATGCTTGCTTATTATAAGTAGTTGAAAAAGAAAGCATTTTGTTTTCGCTAATTATTGTATTGTCTTTTCCTACACTCGAAAATTGGAAGTTCTGATTTTTGGAATATCGAATATTTGTGTACTGTTCTTGGGAAATGAATCTATCTTTGGGGTAATCCCTCCTTTAATTTATTGGACCGACATACTGTTCATGAGTGCGTATGTGTTGGTTAGGATTATGGCTTATCGATTATCTATAATAGCATTACAGAGGGCTCCCAAGTTGGCAGCTTGACATATCGTGAAGTGATTATAGTAAGCACAGATGGAGGTGGTACCAGCGGTATGGTTAGAGTTGAGAGGTGATGAGAAATCCTCTAATTTGTTTATTAGTCGGCTCAGCTTATTCCAATTATCAATCTATAATGAGGGTATAAGTAGTTTCTTCTTAAGCCATTTTCTAAATATTTCTTAAATTCCAGCACATTGAAAAATGCCAGCATGTTGAATGTCGGATTATAGTCCCCATACAGAGCTTGTAGTTCGAAATAATAAGATTTGATCGATTCATTAGGTCTCTGTTTTCGTTCATATAACCTTCTCTCTAAAGAACGGTCTGCTTCTTCCTGTTCATATTCCTTAAGGAAGTCCTCTTTTAGTTGATTCCAACTTTTATTGTCATTTTCAGGGTTACCCTTGTATCTGTTAAACCAATATTCCGCCGCTCCTTCTAGGAAGCTCTGGAAATACGCCATCGTCAGGGTATTGTTCCAGCCATTTGCTGCGCCTATCCTTTCATATTGTTTCAGAAAGCCAGCTGCATTCCCCGTTAGTCCAGTGTCCATACTTTCTTTGAACGATTTCTCTGCCATTGTTATCCCTGTCTTGTTTCTGGTCTTATTCCTTCTTTTGTGTATTGTTTTTCTATCTGGCGGTTTATCTTATCTGTTACCTAACTTGTTTTCTAAGTCCCTATTTGGTGGCCTTTCCTCTACAAAGTTTTCGTTAGTTCCTTCCTCGAAGTTTTCTGAATCCTTGCTGGTTCTTCGTACTCCTGCTTGTATAGCTCCTGTTGCGTTTAACTGATGTAAAGTTGGTTCGTTAGCTAGGTATGTTTGTCTGTCGAGTGTGATTTGTAAATTTACTCTATTTAGGTTAAAGTCTTGTGTGTTTTTTTGAGTATCTCTTTCAGGGGTCGAGGTGTTCTACCACTTTTAGCAAAAGGGTTGTTCAAAGTAAAGAGTTCAGTGCTACGAGATTGTGGACTAAAATGATCTCCTACATAGTGAACCCTAAGTCTAGTGAACTTTGCCCTAGTTACCCGGACTTCGTTCTTTGGCATGAATATGAAAAATGTCTTATGTGCGTAATTTTTGAAACTTAATTGTTGGTTATTTATTGTTTAGTGGTTTATCAATATCAATCAAAAAGAGAAAATAAAATGTAATTAAAATAATTCTGTGTTTCATTAATATGCGTCAGATGTAACAAATATATAATGGTATACCTAAAAATAAATTACATATAACTGTAAATTAGCCTAAACAAGAAAAAAATCTAGCTTAAACCTAAGAAGGATAACCCAGAGTACTTTGTAAATATATATCAAATGATATCGACATTTTATTTAAATATATTTTTCACTTATATTTGCTTATTCACATTAAAACATTTTTACTAAATATAACAATAATCAAAATTATATATTTCCTTAAAACCACAAAATGTTCAGCAAAAAAAGATTAATTTTACAAATACTTTTCGTCTACATTACAAATACTAATTCTTTGACTTTATAATCCAATTTTTAGATCTAATAGAAAATTAGGAAATGTAAATTCCGTTATTGTTACCAAACTTTATCTATTTTAATGTAATACTCTTAATTAGGGAAAATTAAATAAAATATATATAATTAGCGGTTAAAACTATGATAATTAAAAGAAATTGTCATTTTACTTAAAACCTAAAATAAACCTTCTGTAAAACAAAACATAATCTATATTTGATTTTTGGAAAAAGACCGAAAAGTTTCAAACACTAAAATGTGTACACCATATGTAACGCCCAACTCCATAGGGAACTTTTCAAGAAGCATTACAATTAGTCTTACAACTACATAAAATCCACAGAGTTTTAAAATTTAAACAATCTTTTTCGATTAAACAATATATAGAATTAAATACAAAGCTTCGAAATAACAGTAAAAATGAATTTGCAAAAAAATAATTACAAGCTAATGAACAATGCTAAATACAAAGATCGTAAATTGGTAACGTCATATGAGGGCCGTTATGGAGCCCGATATTATATTTCGTTACCCAATTTTCATAGTTGAATTATATAAAGAAGGAATTTAAAAATAATGCTAAGCTTCTCTATTGTGACTCATTGATCTATCATATTTTTATTGAAAATATTTATAATCATATGAAACAAGATATTCACAGATCTGATACATAAAATTTTCCAATAAGTAATATAGTTGGAGTACTACTTATTAGGTTTAATGACATGAAAATAGTATATAATATATAAATAATATTTTGTTGAAATTTGTAGGTTTGCTTTTAAAATTATATGCAATAAAAGCAACTAAAGATGAAAAACAACAACAGATCCTCAGTGATTTTTCGACACTTCAAAGGCGATACTGATAGGTAAGTATTATATTATTATTTCTTATCCTTATCCTTATTATTTAGTATGTTTTAGATTATAGCATTTTCATGTAAAAGAGAAAATAGAATAGATCCGAACGATAACAAAGAGAAGATTAAAGCAGAAGATGAAGATAAAACAGATCAGAACAATGACAAAAAGGATATTAAAAATGAAGATAAAATGGATCAACATTAGGACAAATCTTTAATATAAAATTAATGACATTATTATATTGAATTTTAAATTTAATACAATACTTAAAAATTATGTATTGTTTATTATTTCACATTAATTATATTACGCATCTTTTTCATTATTCTAACTTTAGTCTGTATCTACTTCTTCTTCACTAAAATATCATTCTCATCAACATTTTTATCTATTTTTACATATGGATTCAAATCTAGACAATATTTTTCGAAATGTAAGTTTTTTATTTATCGCACATTGAAAATTCCATCCAAATATAATTTACTATAATCAATATAAATCATGTTTCTATTAGACATTTTATTTATAACCAATGCTGGCTCTGATTATTTAGTGGATAATGTACGAATAATAGTCTTTTAAACCAATCTTTATACGAATAAGGCAACCTTCAATTTTACACTTTTTATTCGTACTATATATCAAATTTTACAAAACTAAGTTATTTCTTAATACCTATTTTAAACAAGATGAGACTTGTAAAGTTTTATTTATACGTCAGCAAATAATTTCATAAATGCATATTATATACAAATAAACTTTTTAAATTGTTTTTCATTCAATTACCTATAATTGTAATAAATAACAATCTATTAGCAGTTACATCAGCTAATAACCAGTGATGTTCTAAGAAATTTTTTTAAAGGGTCTCAGAACCCCGCTAGCTATACTACTTTGGTAGTTTGTTTAATTGTCTTTTTGATAAAACTAAATACCATGGTAAGGGTACTTATTATTTCGCTTTATTTTATGAACAATAAATGTGCTAATAGAACAGCTCAGCTATTTAATCAAGAACATGAAGATAAACATATGCATAGGAAGTACGTTATACGTCTAGTTAATGAAGCTAGTGAAAAGCCAACTGGCATCTGTGTCTGGAATCAATCGAAATTTTTTTTTCTTGCAAACCTGAACAGATATTACAGAAATGTATTCCTACCTTTAAGTTGGTATTTGAGTATTTGCCACATATTTTTGGATGGTACGTTGCGATCTGAATTAATTTTATAATCAGATATTTCAATGGTGTCCCTAATTTTTACCCCCGAATGCCGCAGTGCAACTTTGTCTAAAATGTCTTTAGCTTTAAAATATTTAATGAATTAAATTTACTCTAGCTTCCCAACATCAGCCACTTAACATAAAACAAACTAAAATCTTTAGTCCTCAATAAACTTAGAAACTTATCCTTGAGTAAATATAAACAGAAAATTTAAATTCTAGTAATTGAACGTAAGCTTAAATGCGTCACTATTCCTTAAATACTTCTACTCGAATACTAACTACTAATAATATTACATACTACTGCTATGTCCTTTACGAATAAACTGCACTCTGGTTTCCCATAAATTTAGGCTAAGTTGTCCGGCTCAAATTCATCCAATGAATTGAGATTTGCCCAGACCTCATTTAGTTCAGCAGTATGGACCTCCAATAGTCTTTTTTGGTTAGGGTAATTCACGCAGCGGAATATTCTGTGAGATGGCGTATCTTGGACAGTTTGAAGAGTACTCTTTGGTGATGCGATGGAGTATTCTGTGTCCCCACAGCTCTACCCATATGCCATAATCGGGATTATGGCTTTTTGCTAAATTTCTGTCATAGCGTCATGATAAATCTCTATTCTTCCCCAGTTTCGACTAGTCAGCTTTCTTAAGGATTAGAAAATCTTTCTACACTTGTTAGTAATGTACTGCACATAATCTTGGTACGAAAGCTTTTCGTACAATATTATTCCTAAATATCCCTATCCTATCTTATTCAGTGCAGCAAAAAAGCTTTTTCTGCTGATGATATGAAAATTTACGGTAATCCCTTAGTAGAACATATGGTTTACAAGCTGATCTTGACCCCTTCTTGAATACACGGGTGTAGAGTGGTATCCGGTTCTTATTCGTGATCAAAACCTCTTAGAAAATGTGCAACGTCGGGCTACTAGATTTTTCTTTGGTATTCCAGTATATTCCAAGAGACTACAGATAGCTGAATTACTGTGTTTTGCTGACCGCCGCCTACACGGTGACTTAGTTCTCACTTTTCGAATGTTATAATTCAATTATGGCAACCTCAGTGATATGTTTATCCTAAACACCGACTCCCGTCATTGAGGGTATGAACTTAAATAAAAGAAGGAAAACTTTATGTGTCCATAAAGATAAATGTTTATCACAAATCTAGTGTTTAACTTCTTTTATTAATATATTCAAAAACAAAATCGATAATCATTTATTTTTTTAACTTTAATGTGTCTACTTATTTAAAATGTTGACGCGACGCAGTTCCTTTATAATGGCTCTGTTCCGTTTTCTTTAGGCCACCCTGTATATATATATAAATCAGAGCCGCCCTCATCCAAACGTATAAGTAAAATAAATAAACAATCTAAATGAAATTCAATCCAAATCATATGAACTTTTCTATTCTCCTTTATATTCGTACTTTTTCCTTCCTTTTTAGATAAGATATTATTAGGCACCCCTTTTAACGATCTTCAGTAGCTCGAATAATGAGTCAATCTACTAATGGTACCATCTAAGGTATGTGTTGTAAAATAAGTCTTTTAATACAATAATCAAGACATATACCACATTACTCTTTGGTGAGGAAAACATACTCATTTAACAAAAATTTCACATATCAAAGAAAATGATTGTCTACTTTTGCCCTAAATAAAATTTTTTGTGTAGATCTACCTTGAATCTATAATTTCAAACAAATAAATAGGAATAACCGGTCCGTTAATTAATATTAATACTGCTTTTGAAAGTTTCTGATAGGACTTGTGATCTAGTTTTTACTAGATAAATTCCTATACATTAATCAAAGCGGGAACAAATATAAACAAATCTTACTCAATATTGTCAAAATGTCTAAATAAATAAACAATAATTGACTATAAATAATTACAAAAAAAATAATCGGGCCAAGTTTTAAACCATATGTATACAAAGTGGTTCAAAATTCTCGAGCAATACTTCTAGGGGTAATAGTTCACCTAAAAATAACAGTACCTTTTAATATACACTTTTTTCGAAAGCTCAATAATAAGGGAGATACAGGCTTTTAAAGTTGTATAAAAATATCTTGTCAAATTCTAGACATAGAAGCTTAGAAGATAAAGATACTTAACTTATTGTTATTAGATTAGTCATTTCATCCCTTCTGATTAAGGAGTAGTTTTGAGCGATAAGTATAACTGATTACGTCATATATATATATACAGGGTGTCCCAGAATATGTGGGCAATCTCCAGGATTCGGATAAAATATGAAAAAATAATATGACAAGTTCCCATAAAAAAATTTCCTACAGGCCCTCCCTACTGAGATATAAGCCCCTGAAGGACGCCTCTGGAAATCGGTTTATCTTGAATAATTCTTAAAGTACTTGGTGTAATTTAATAATTTTTCAGTATGATGGTTGCTAGGTAAGTCTCCTCAAAATGAACCATTTTAATTTTATTCGGCTTATTTAGTTTTCCAGGGACGGACTAGCTTTAACAGAATAATGCTTATTTTTTTTACACCCTGTATGATAGAGGCATATCAATAATACTATTGAACAGCTGAAACCTTAAACTAAAAAAAAGGTACTCTTCATCGACATCGATAAAGTAAACCGTTTACGAGAAAAAAATGTTTGTTCCATATGCGTTTTTTTATTAAATATTCGATAAATACCTTATTTTGTTGATATGGTTTAGTTGATATGTACCAGTTAAAATAAACAATAGTGTCAGTTGGACATTGAGTGTGTTTAAGTTTTTGATCTTATTTCTTCTGCTTCTTTTTGATATGGAATTTACGTTTGAGGAATATGCCGACATGCATTTAATGTATGGGCTTGCATCATGTAATGCCTTAGAAGCCCAAAGGCTTTATGAAGAACGATTTCCAAACAGAAGAATTCCTGACAGAAAATCCTTTGAAAGAGTAGATCGTCGTTTAAGAGAGACAGGTAAAAACTAAGTTGTTTTATTTTTAATTTGTACTTATCGGATGATAAAGATTTGATTTAAAGTATTTAGGTCGTAAATAATTTTAGGAAAGTTTGACAAAGCCAGTCACAATTGTGGAAATCAAAACCATCGCGTTGATGGTCTTGAAGAAAACATCCTTAATGCCGTACAAGTAGATCCTGCTGCAAGTGTTCGAAAATTGGCTGCCGAATTTGATTGTTCAAAATCAATGGTCTTTAGAATCCTTATTGAGCAACAGTTACATCCATACCACCTTCAAAAAGTCCACGCGCTTCTTCCTGAAGACTTTCCGCGAAGGATGGAATTTTGTAACTGGGTTTTAGATCGGCACAGAAACGATGCAAATTTCATTGGTTCAGTTCTCTTCACGGACGAAGCTGGGTTTTCCAAAAACGGCATCATAAATTCTCATAATTTACATTTATGGGCAGAGGAAAATCCCCATGCTTCTATTGTAACGCATCACCAGCACCAATTTGAACCCATCAACGTGTGGGCCGGAATTATCAGACAACACTTAATTGGACCATTTGTATTGCCAAGGAGGTTAAATGGAGAAAGGTATTTGGAATTTCTTCAAAACAATCTGCCAGAACTTTTAGAAGATCTACCTCTGCAACTACGACATAATATGTGGTTCATGCATAATGGGGCTCCGCCACATTTTAGTCTAGTAGTTCGAGAACACCTAAACAGGGTCTTCGAAAATCAATGGATAGGAAGGGGAGGACCAGTGGCTTGGCCTCCTCGATCACCAGACCTAAATCCATTAGATTTTTTTTTGTGGGGCTATCTAAAATGTTTAGTATACGCCAATCCAATTCAAAATCGGGAACACTTGTTGGAACTGATTAACTTCCATTGTCGCGAAATAAGGAATAATGTTGGCGCATTGTGGAGGCTCCAACAATCTACAATTAAAAGATGTAGGGAACACATTGCAGTATAAGGAGCTCATGTTGAACCGACGTACAAAATGAATCAGTAAAATATGGTATTTATCGAATATTTAATAAAAAAACGCATATGGAACAAAAAATTTTTTTCTCGTAAACGGTTTACTTTATCGATGTCGATGAAGAGTACCTTTTTTTTAGTTTAATGTTTCAGCTGTTCAATAGTATTATTGATATGCCTCTATCATACAGGGTGTAAAAAAAATAAGCATTATTCTGTTAAAGCTAGTCCGTCCCTGGAAAACTAAATAAGCCGAATAAAATTAAAATGGTTCATTTTGAGGAGACTTACCTAGCAACCATCATACTGAAAAATTATTAAATTACACCAAGTACTTTAAGAATTATTCAAGATAAACCGATTTCCAGAGGCGTCCTTCAGGGGCTTATATCTCAGTAGGGAGGGCCTGTAGGAAATTTTTTTATGGGAACTTGTCATATTATTTTTTCATATTTTATCCGAATCCTGCAGATTGCCCACATATTCTGGGACACCCTGTATATATATATATTATGTGTGTGTTAGCTTTAATTATACTTAATAGTTAAATCACAAATTTTGTTAAAACACCCGATTTATTTCGTATTAATACAAGGTTTTCAGCCGATGTATAAAAACAAACTGGATTTCTTTTTATACTAATTTGCAAGCTAAACAAAATAGTCCGATACTGCTATTAAATATCCAGTACCGTCTAGGTGACAAATTGATATGCATGCTAACATATAGGGGGTTGGGATAAAGTATGGAACCAAGTAAATATCTTTAATATGAAACGGACTATGTTTATGAAATTTTGCAAGTAAGTGCAAGGGGCAAAATACAGCTGATGTATATTTTTTGTTAATAATATACTTCTGGTTTAACCGTAAATACCCTCAACTTTTTTAATTTAAATGGGACACCCTGTATATTTTTGCAGATTTTGAAAGATATTGTTATTTCGAATTAGTACATACTGCGTTTAGTGTAAAAAATCTGTAAAAACGAGGAATACACCACTTTAATAAACCACTTTTAAGTTTTTATACATTAGAGTAAAATACCATTTAGATAAACAAATTGATATTGTTAGTAATAATAGTAAGAAATAAACGAGTACTATCTAATAGATGACTGTTGCCATATTGTAATTCACGGAAATAAATTGTACGATTAAGAATGGTTCATTTAAGTGAAGAAAACTTTTACAGATATTTGGTAGTTTTGCTTAACAGATTCCCAAGACTTGTATTATTTTGTAAAAGCGGTATTTTTAATATAAAGCTCATAATGAATGAAATTTTAGGTTTGAGGTTGAAACGTTGAAACCACTAAATAGTAGGAATTAACAGAAACTAAAAATGTTATAAAAATAATCTTTAAACGTATTATATCAACATATATCTAAAACGTCTACTTTAACAGTTGACGGAGAAAAGGTTCACTATGTTCTCGAGCTAAGTGCAACGAAATGTCACATAGCAAGTGCCTCAGCTGCCGAAACGAGTACAGAGTGCCAGTAAACGCCAAAAACAGACGTTAGAGACACCATTTGTTCGGAATTTAACGGGCAATTAATGTAATCATCGGATTGATGAGAATTTATGATCGGCTATCGGCCGTGAACACCATATGTGACCCAATCGACGGCCGTAGAGGTATCTTGATAACCATTTTTACAATTTCTTGTATTATTATGTTTGATCTTGGATTTTTTCTGTGATACAAAAATATTAAAACATTGTTAATAAATAAGCATAAAACTGCTGTCAGTAAAGCGGCCGACATTTTGTTTCTATATTTAGCTAGAACTTGAGGTCAAGATAATGAAATATTTACCCTTTTTCCAGTGAACAGATGATTTGGCTATTAATTTTAATACTTTTTTAGTAATTTGTAAGTACATAGCTAGAAACAGTATAGTAAAGTCAAATAAGATTTCCTGCTATAAATGGTTTATCAAACTATACTGTGATATTATTAAAATATATAGTTATTATTAGAAGAACAGAAAATAAATGAATATTTTTATTCGTTGATACAAATGTATTATTAAAATTAGAATGTTACATTAACAGATACATAACATCAAAGAAGAGTTTTAATAATTTGAGCTGTCAATAACATTTTACTTGTGTGTTGTAATATTGCTCAAGAACTACATAATGCTACGATAATGTAAAATAATTACAGTAGAAAAACTACTATTATAGGTACTTTTTCTGTAATAACTAGGTTAACAACAAATTTGATATTTTCATGAAACTATTAAATAAGATCTCAAATAAAACCACACAGAACATTTCAAGGCACAAAAAATTAACTTTTTAAGGACATATACAGACATAAGTTTAAAAACGTATATAATTAAAACATGAACTAGAACCGGCTTGGTTAAAATTTATAAGTGATATGCAATACTATCAGTTGTCGCGGGTGCCGCATGAATATTTGCCGAAGTTTTAATTGTATACATTTTTAAACTTTAAACTACGTTTTTCTTTATCGATGGTTATTTTCACTAAAGAAAGTTGCTTCGAAATATTAGAGACCTTATAACCTTAATAATAGTACTTACCATTGTGATTTTTTTAAATTTTTTTGTGTATTACTTTTTGTATATTTCTAAATTTATTAACCCTTTTTGTGAGTAATATTGGTGTATATCTTCTCGCATTACTTAATACTTGTCTTCTATACATTGTAACAAACCAACATGTCCCTGTTATAGTGCCCTGAAGATGGTTTTATAATAAACCGAAACGTTAAACAAGTTTAGAAAGTAGTTTAATTAAACCTGATCCATATACCCACCATACTTCAGCTTAAATATTTTTAATCAAATATTAGAATTATTATAATAGTTCGTCATAGGATTTATAGATAACTTGTTTTTTTTAATAAGTCTATATTTAATCTTACACATATTTACACATTATATAACACAACTTTTATTTACGCCACTTAGAATCCAAAACTATATATTTATTTTTAGTCAATTTATAGATTTACATGACAATTTATTTACAATAGAGTGCGGTGAATATTGGGCTAATAAATGAACCCTCTTATATAAAGTGCAATTAATGGACATTTTAATTAGGGCTTACAGAATGACAATATTTTATAATCGTATACTATTTCTGCGGGTATATTAAGCAGTCACCATCGATTGTCGATGTAGTTTTGCCAACACTAAAACTTTTTTTGGTGCAATTATATCACTACATGCGAGCAGATACAGCAGTACAGCAATAGCGTTCTTTGTTGCCTGCTGCAAAGGCGTAAACAACTGTATTTCCAAACCAAGTCAACTGTAATAATTAATTACATTGGGGTATTTAGTTCAATTGCTGCTATACGGCAACCATTTATTACAAGAAACTTCTTTTATGGCTAAAGTTTCCGATTCAGGGTAGAGTTATATGTTATCATTAATATACATCTTGTTTGTTAAATTTTGCTAATATATATTTTAAAGCCGCGTATACTTGAACTGCATAAAATATGCAAAAAAAGCTGTTTAGTATGTAGTAGTCCTTATTTGATCGTCTGTGTTTGTGTTAAGTGTAAAGTTATTGTTATTCCGTTTATTCTTATTTATTTATTATTCTTTATTAAACTGTATTAAACATTTTTTCACTTAATTGTTGTTGTTCAAGTCTTTGTGGCCTGTTTCTATTATTTTTTATCAAATACTCTTTTATTCAGTCCGAAACCACCTTAGTTGGTTCTCTACGGCTTATTTGTTTTCTTTTGATTTTCTTGTTGTCTCTATAATTCTCTATTTTGTTATATCAGCTATTCTACTTTTTTTGAGCATGATTTTTTTAGATTTATTTTGTCTAAAATAAGCATTATTTCTATTTTGACCACATTTTTACCTAGTTTTTTTATTTTTTTTTTTAAATATTTATCCAATATCAAATTTTCAATTAAAAAAATATAATTATTGCAGCTTAAAAAGTGGAGAACGTTAAGTAAAGTTAACTAAAATTCTGATACTGTAAACTTAAATTTTTGAAGGCTATTAAGATAAAAATCTGTAAATTGCTTAGATATACTATGTACAATTATGAGCGTATTAATAAAATATGGATAATGTTTTCATATATTCATAAAACCTTTCAAAAAATTATTTGTTTAATTATTTGGAAATCCCCATTTTATGTTTATTTACTTATCTAAGTATTAAAAAATATTTGACGTAGCTAGTAAAAATAATTCTTTCCTAAGAGTTACAAGTTTTTACAAAAAAAATTATACTACTAAAATTTTCAGAGTGAAGAAAAACCTAATAAACAATTTTTTATATTAATAATAAAGAATGTGTGTAAGAAACATAGTTTTGGCTCTGTAAGTTTTTGTTACTGTAAAGTACGTGATTTGCTATCGGACCAATCAGAGGTCAAATCACAAAAGATTATAAATATGTCAGCTCCCAACGATATTGTTAAATGTATTAATTATACAAAATGAATCGGTGCAGATTTCTTTTGTTAAAATATTGTGTATAAAATATAAATGTTTATTAATTTTTTTTTGATGCTACACGACAATTTACATTATAAATATAATTTCTAGATATTCGTTAAAGTTATTTCTTATAGTAAAAATTATACTAAATGACGTAGAAAGAATATCACCCAATAATAATGAATATTTTGTAATATTTATTTTGGAATATGTTTGTTTGTGTTAATATAAAAAACGATAAATTTTTCACCGATATTACTCTAGTAGTTTTTGTGTTAACATTTTCAAAAACATTTACTATCGCGTAGGTCTGAAACAAAAAATTAAACATTTGTAGGTGCAGAAAAAAGAAAGATATTTTACTTTGGAAAAACAAAATACCCTGTATATATAAAAATAGCTCTAACTTGTAGACCTTAATTCCTCTTACTAAGTTTTTAAATATCCAATCCTTATATTATTGATTTTAAATCGATGTTTATGCAAGCTAAGTTTATCGTTTAATATGTTTTTTGTAAAAAATCTCCAGATTTCTTATTTATAACCATAGAATTCTTATTTTTAACCCTTACCAAAATAGCAATAACACAAGAATGGCAATTAAAATAAATCTCGTCGAATATATATCTCCATCCAATTTCAATGTAACTAGACAGCATATGTAAGTGCTGTTAGCTTTTAAACCTTACAATACATTTATCGTAGGGGAAATGGAACTGATACATTACACGCTAAGAGCTCGACCCTAAACTTTATTCAGTGTTGACTTAGAGAACTTCCAAAAGGTAGCGAATTAGATAGAATAATGAAGCATAATTCGATTAGAATATATAAGCTATAAATTAAATATATTAATAAAGTTTATTGAAGAAAAAATATAATATATATACATACTAACAATCTGAGGAATTAGCAAAGTAAATTTGATTAAATATTGTTAAAAACAAAATAAAGTTTATGGCAAAACCACCAAATATAAAAGAAAAATATTTTATTTATTTACTTAATGTTCAAGATTAGGACCAAAATTTAGGAATATAAAACATTATCTATAATAATAAATACTGTCTTGGTTATTATAATGTTCAAAAAATAATTTTGTTCTGATATAAATTCACTAATCTTGAAACATAAAATTTATAAGATTTATAATAATCAAGGGTACCTACACTAAAAGTAATATAGATCTAAACAAATTTGAATATTTGCTTATAGAGAAGGAACTTATTAAATACTGATAGATTAGAATTTCGCGCAAGAAAACAATATAGTATTTTGTACTAATTTTTCTTATTTTCATTTCTTTATAAATTTTTGAGCGAAGTCTTGAATCCAAATTTCTGTCCAAATGCCTATTTTGCTTAATGATATGGAACCTGCGTATTACCCTTTAAAGATTGGACTCTACTACATACAGAATTTTCTTACATGAAGTTTAAGGCGTATGTGGATGTAATTTGTTTTTCTTTGACGAAATTTTCATTTAAATACTCACTTTCATACTTTCATTAATTGTAACACTCATGCCAAAGATAATGTATTTATTCTACTACGTATAAAGCTAGGTTAGGAACTAGAACCTTTGTTTTATCGTAACTGCATTTAAACACCAAATCAAAATACAAATATACAAATATATATATATATATAGTTAGCTGAATACACGTGGAGTTAGAGGGCTTCAAGAAGTTGAATGTGTAAAAAGTCATGATGGGTTTTCAAATTTCGGTTTCATTTTAGAAAAAAAAACTTTGGACCTCGGTTGATCCAATGGGATAACGGGAAAAGGTCGCGCAAGAGGCTAACACATTTGAATCGGCTATTTCAAAATTTCAGTAGGTGGCGCTATAAAGGCATCAAAAACTTACTTAAATATTGATCTGACAATAAAAGTCAGAATAAAAGTTGCTGAGAGATATCTCAATGGTCAGAATCAAGTGTCAGAAATCTAAAATGCTAAGAAGTAAGTACGAGATTTCTACTTTTTAACAATTTTAATGTTACTAGTAAGGTTCAAAATATATATGACTAACATTATGTATGAAATAAACAGTGCCATAACGCACACTAACAGAACACAGCTTATTTTGAATGCGATCTTATGCTACAGTTAGTAAACGGATCTAAGTTAAAAAGCAATGTTACATTTTCCATTTTTTAATAGACTGCAAATCTGCAAATCATTTTTCTTTTATCCCAAAATATCAACAAATACTTTTTATTTGGCGACATATAAAAACATTTTTTAGGAATTGATTTACGAAATTAATACTTTATAAATTTTCATTTTAAACCTAAAATACAAGCATCAAATATCAAGATATATTAATAATATCAGGTTTGTCAAAAGTATTAAAATGGTCCAAAAAAGGACCTTTATTTTAATCCACATAAATTATTTCGAATGTAGCTTTTAGGGTAGTTTTTCATAGTTAAAAAAATCGTTGTTCCATTTTATTTCATTAAATTCATTAAATCTAGCGAATGTAAAAAATTCAGAGACATAAAAAATCTGGCTAAAATTGTAGAAAAATTTTAAAGTGTTTTCCAAAAGAAATTTAAATTCGCTGGCACTATGCCAGTTGGCTATAAATATGAGCACTATTTAAAAAAATGGAAAATTAATTAAGTTTTTAACGATCTACCATCCCTCTAATTTACCTTCTTTCTTTTTTATTTACACTCTGATAAATAAATATAATACGATCACTGTCGAAAACTTACTAAGGAATGTTTGGATGTAAAGATAACGCAAATAACTGACATAGATCCTTTAATAACTGAAGCAGAAGATTGCAAGCAATATGAGTTATAATATGGTTAACGTATGTTGGTTCGCTATTTCATTCGATATTTATTTTTATCTTTCTAGAATAACATTAAGATAGTTAAAACGTGAGAAGTTCGTAATTACTCCTTAAATGTTAACAATAAATATTATTTGCATTTTCGATTTTAGACACTTCATCCCAATCGTTGATATCATTGAGATTTTTTTGTCAAATCAATATTTAAGTAAGTTTTGAATGCCTTCATAGCGCCACGCAGAGGTTTAAATTGGATCTACCGAGGTTTAAATTTTTTTTTTAAACGGAACCGGAATTGGAACAGTCATCACGGGTTTTTAAACTTTCAATTTTTTTGGAGCCCTCTAGTTTCGATTGCAGTATTTTGATTTGTCTTTTAAGTGGTATATACAATAATACAATATATAAAATAAAACTTTCAATAAAAAGCACGTTGTATAATTCACGTAAAATATTAGGACACCTTAATATTTACAGTGTGGACCACTTCTTCTACGTTACGACGCAGCATTAACAAAATATATTTGCTACAAATATACATTGATAGTTGAAGGAAATCTTTACTTGCAACCGGGGGGACTATGTTGGGGAAACTGACTAACTCCGCCTCTGTACTTGATGTCAACGTTGCCCGAGTTCGCGAAGGGTGATTCATCATTACGATTGCGACTACCGTCTGAATAACATTTAATTTTTTATCCTGTTATATATTGTATTTCATTATAAGTTTGTTCAAAAAAAATGCATACAGTCCACAATTATTGTTATATCAAGGAATTGCTCCACAAATGCTTCAGTGCCTTTTAATTCTAAGCATAGAACGGTTAAGTAGAAAATGTCAAAGATAGAGTATACAAAAATATTTTTCTACCGATAGAAATATATATCTGAAGATACAAAATTACAAAAAAAAATATTTAGGAAATACGCCTCAAACTTTTTAATAGTCTCCTGCTAAGATAATATAGTGTTAATCTTTTATCTACTGATATTCATTGATATCAATTATAATACAGTATTACTCCACAGAACGTAATCAATAAAAATCTTCAGAGAAAGACGTCAGGTCAACTGAATCAACCACAATAAAGATAGCATCAAGCATTTTTTAGCCCTCGATTCGTAAAACCGAGGGTGAATTTTTTTCTTCCTAATTCCTTATATAAATTCAGTAGACATCACTGTGGTGGTTTCCAATGATTGGAAAATGCCCTTTTATTACGAGATTTAGTTAAATGACCATCAAATGCTGCCGCTTTTCAGTAGATCAATCGATACAGTTTAAAAACAGTGTTTCCTGAATTCTCCATGTCTAGTTGAAACAAAAATTGTTATGCTAAAACTAATACTAATATAATACCACAATAAGAATATTATAAGATTACATTTGAAGATAGTAAGGACATTTTAGTTCCTAGTACCTTGATAAAAATTAATTCTATCAAAATAAAAATCCTTGGCATCTGCTAATAGTATGTGGTCGAATGATTTAAAATGCTGTTTTCTAAATATCACGGTAATAAGTGGTATATAGATGGCTGAAACCTTTCAACAAAACGAATATTTCATTTAGACCTTTTCTAGTCCCATATAACTATTTGGCTATTTTACAATATAATTTCAATAAATTTCTACGTCTGTTTAAGAGTTGTAAAAAAATCGATTATTTAGAAAATATTAGTTATCAGTCTCTACTAAATTGAATTATTCTATCAGAAAATTACAACTATTTTCTATTTTTAAACACATATTTTTTCGGCGATAAGAAAAGGGTTTGAACAAAAATGTATTTAAAAGTATTTAAAAAAGTTAAGAAAAAATGGAAAACCTAAGCCCCAAAAAATAATTTCTTGTCATTTATGATGTGTTTACCACATACATGTTACTTGTAAATGCACAAGAGTAGTTTAGCATAAACATAATGTTCTTTTTATCAGATATAGTCACCGTTACAAAGAGTTAATAAAACTAACTAACTAACTAACTATTGTTCTATGACTAACCTAAACGTATCTAAAAAAGGCTTAAAAATAAAAATAACTGTACCATCATCCTTATTGTTTAATGTTTTTAAGACTCATATGAAAATATTTTACAGGGGTGGTAATATTTTGAATAGCCATATTACTATTATCCATTCAGTCACCTCGGCTATAAACTACCAAAAAAGAATCATAAATTCAAAACTGACAATTTTGTTTTACCATGTATACAAGACATCAAATTTTAGAGGATTTATGATGTCGGTCACTAGCCTACTGATATATGAATTTCTACTAAAAACACATTTATTTACTAAGGACTAACCTACATTTAAAAAGTGAATAAAAAATCTAAGCAAAAAAGTTTAATAATTTAAGACAATTTTCTTAAATAGATAAAAAGAAAAGAAATACCAATGTCATTGTTTTTAATTATGAATATTTTGATATCATGTAGGATAAATTCTGATCATACTTTGGTAGTTTCGTAGTATTATCTGAGTGGTTCATAGGCAAAATTTACCAAATAATTTATATTTTTAATTTCAAATATCTACTCTTGAACAAAAGCTATGAAGGTGTAGTTATCACTTATATCTTAAGCATTTAATTATTTGCAAGTATTAAATGAAAGCTGAAATTTTGGCCGTGAATTACTTTAGCAATCTTTAATATAGATATGTTCTATAATAAACAACTGACTCTAAAAAGTGTTTTATTTTTTTTTGTATGAATGGTATTGAATAATTTTTGATAGCTACAATTTTGTCTGGGTTGGTCTTAACGCCTTTTGGTATTAGTATGTGTCCTAAGTACGTTACTTCTTTGCGAAGAAATTCAGATTTGTCAATTTTAGGCTTCTGCCTAATTGGTATAATATTGCAACAATTCATCAATCATTAGTTAAGAGGTATATGTCGAGGATTTTCATTTCCTTAGGTTTATGATTATCAATACCTTATCGGAATTTTATTTAGTTAGATTTATTGAAGCTTTTGGAGCAATCCACACAGAGGCTGAATAGGGTAAGACTCCTTTGAGTCGCAAGACTCCCACTGACTCCTTTGAGTCGCAAGGTTAGACCTCTTCAGTCTCTCAAAAAATACTAATTGTTCGTTGTACCAAAATAAGCTGTATTTTTTGCAAATACGCACAAAATTTTATATATCACTTGGTGCTTTATAAATTACATTTGCTAACAATTATTACGAAATTTGACTTATTTTCTTTGAAGTTTACAACGTGTGCTACTCATGAAGTTTTGTATTTCTTTTGCAATGCTTGTCGATAACAATCTTTATTTTATAAAATATTATTATAATTAATTTTAATTTATATTTTTCTTATAAATAACGTTTTTTTATTTTCAATAATCTTTAATTAGAATGTTAAATGCAAGCTTGCATTCTAGTGGTGACTTGTTTGCATGAGTTTGCTGATCTGGTGCCACAACTCTCGTTTCCATTTGTAAAATATGCGAATCCAAATTAAAACCAGTGGACTCGCAAGTTATCGTAGAAGAGATGCTTTAATTAATTCCTAATCGAAATTTTACTTAATGATTCCCAAAAATTATGTGAAGAACCCAGCAAGTCAAAATGGTAAAATAATGATTTTATTTTTTTGTAAAGTGGGATAAGACTCGTTTTATGTACTTAAACAAACTACTATTCAACCATTCACTAAAACAAAGTTTCTATACCAAAATTAGTTACAGTATAATATATATTACTCAACTTCCAATGGATCCCTTAAGATTGCTGATTTCTGGAATAGGCAACTGGGACCGCTATATACAAAATTAAAACCCACTGAAATGAACGCATGAAGAACTTTTTATTTTTATTTTATGAATTACACAGTTCCCTTTAACTACCTTTTATGCCGTGATTCCCGGTGATAATTTGCGATTTCTTTATGTAACAAGACGAAAATTGAACTAAAGCAAAACCTAGCCACTCACAGTAGATGGCTAGACCAAATTTTGTTAGCAAAAATCTAAAACAGAAATTAAACTTAGATTCAAAATTTTATTTATCCTCCCGCAATTGACTCCTAATGTGTCCCTTCAACGACTCCCGACTGACTGCCTAATTTTTTAATTTAACCCCTATTATTTTCTAGACAATTCTTTCTCCACACTGGGAGTTATTTGTAATTAAGAGACCAATAGTGATTTTACAACGTCAAAATACGTCTCTTGTATACTTTCTGCAATTTTTCCGAAACAAAGTGTTAGTGACATTTACATTGTATGTAGGTTTTGTAAACATACAGGGTGGCCAAACGAAAACGAAACAGAGCCATTATCAGGAACTTCGTCAACATTTTAGAAAAACACAGGGACCCGTCGATTTTTGATCAAAGGGGGACACTTTTTTCCGATATTTTCGACTTCGCTGTTTACACCTCCAAGCGAGGGTAACAATCGCCCCAAAATACATAAATGGCATTAGGGGTCGAGTAAGGTATCATTTTGAAGCCTTTCAATTCTCTTTACAAAAGTCTTTAAATGTTAAAATTCGGCCTAATACTAATATAATAAATTACCTTTTAAAGTTAAAATTATGTTTAGTTGTTTACTTATTTCTTAATTAAATTAAATGTTCAAATTGATGACCACTCGCGTCCATACAATAATAAAGATTTTGTTCGAAATGTTCTCGCACATTCCGAAGAATTTCTGGAGTGATTCGATGGCACTCCTCGACAGTTCTTTGTACTGTATGTACTGCCTGGAAAATTCTTGGGATTGAATCAGACCGGTAGCGGCAATTATGACGATTTACGGTACCGTTCATAAAAAGCTGCATTCAGCGGAGACACAGATATTAAAAAGAAACTGTTGATCGTTCGCTACTCGCTCACTCACAAATATCGACTGGTCTCTGCGTTTTTTTAAAACGTTGACGCAGTTCCTGATAATGGCTCTGTTTCGTTTTCGTTTTGCCACCCTATGTGTATTTTTTAAATGTTTTTAAAAGTTGTTGTTTTAATTGTTCATAGAGCTCTAAAACAATTACGAAATTTTAACTCGTTTCCCCTTGCTACATGCCTGAATTATGAAATGAAAATTATGTAGATATTAATATACATTCTATTTATTCAAATTTTGATTAAAATAATTTCTGATTATTACAGCACTGACACCATTATTTTACCAATTTTCTTAGCAGACATTTTGAATTTTTTCACTTTACCTTACACGTGCCACCAATTTGCAACTTTACTTAACCGGAAAATCTTCATAAAACTACCTAAAAAATGTACCTTAATATAAATAACAGTAACACTACTTTCCTTTTGTCGTACTCTAATATATCACTACTATTTTTTCTGTCTACTATTTATATCTTTTTCTTACTTTCTCGATGGTTTTAGGAAGTTCTAGTTGTTTTCAGGACCATTCTTGACATTTTAGAGAGTCGGAAAACTATATTTGCTGTCAGTAGTAAGGCTATATTTCTCTATCCTCTTCCGGCGGCCTTGGCCTACGCAACCAAACCCTTAGAAACTTTATGTACCCTCATATTTACTTACAGCTTCATATCAAACAGTTGCCTTTGCTTCAACATAGTTTTATTTTCTGAAATACACCGTCATTATTATCGTTATCTTCTTCTCTTCTAAAGGTTCAGATACAGATTTAAATAGTGTGTTCAAAGACTCATCACCAGATTTGTTATACAGATCCCAAGAACCTTACACTTTTAGCTAGAATATGGTCATGAGCTATAAACGTAATTTTTAATTACAAATTCGTTTACTATGCTTCATTAAATATAATAAAGAGAGGGGATCTGACGAAGCGCAATTTAAAAATATAAATCAACGGGTTTCATAATTTTCCCCTAAAATCGTCGATTTACGAAATAATGAATGTATTCCTTTCATTTGGACCATACTAGTAGTATAACAAGGCGGGTTCTAAGCCCGAAATGCGATAAGAGCCCGATTGATGGCGCGCGTACACGCGTCCTCGGCCTTAATGCGCATGCGTGGCCTTGAACGCGCGACCTTAATGCGCATGCGTGACTTTGAACACGTGGCCCTGAAACGTGGCAACACCGCTGGCCTTGAACACGTGGCTACACCGCTGGCATTGAATAATTTGTAAATTATTAAGTTTATGTTTTATTTCATTTAGATTCTTATTGCAAGTTTCCAAATCCTCTAACAGTTTGTCAAATCTTGGTTTGTAGCATTTAAAAAAGGTCCATGCGGTATCCATTCTTGTTTTCATGTCATCCAATTAACGTGAATTTAATTTAGGATTGAACGATAAATCCACCTAAAAAAGCATCAAGTTCAGTTTATGTTAAAAAAAATATGAGAACTTACCTCATTTTATTCTTTTTTTGGAAATGGAAGTAAAGCAGCTAATGCTTTTTTTGGTTTTTTAGCTGGTACAACAATTATGTCACTTAAAATTTTAATTGGCTTATTACACATTGTAGCGAGCTACTAAATAAAAAATATTGGTCAAGGTCATTTTAAATCAATCTTCTCCTTTTCTTCATGTGTATATATTTATAGAATTTTTATAGATGTGTAGTCATTTGAAAAAAATCAAAAAATGGCAACTAGTGAAACACCAACAAAAGTGAATAACCTTAAAAATATCTTGCGAGAGTTAGCATGGAGTTTGTTTGATCAAGAAAGAATTTACCAACGTGAAAGAATATAAGGAATGAATACAGAAGAGGACTGCCAAATATTAGCTGCTCGACATGGTAAAGGATCTCAAGCCATGATGATGATGATGATGATGATGATGATGATGATGATGATGATGATGATGATGATGATGATGATGATGATGATGATGATGATGATGATGATGATGATGATGATGATGATGATGATGATGATGATGATGATGATGATGATGATGATGATGATGATGATGATGATGATGATGATGATGATGATGATGATGATGATGATGATGATGATGATGATGATGATGATGATGATGATGATGATGATGATGATGATGATGATGATGATGATGATGATGATGATGATGATGATGATGATGATGATGATGATGATGATGATGATGATGATGATGATGATGATGATGATGATGATGATGATGATGATGATGATGATGATGATGATGATGATGATGATGATGATGATGATGATGATGATGATGATGATGATGATGATGATGATGATGATGATGATGATGATGATGATGATGATGATGATGATGATGATGATGATGATGATGATGATGATGATGATGATGATGATAAAATCATGTTGAATAATTTATTCTGGGAATGAGGCTGCATAATATCTTCTATTAGCATAGGTAATCAGATCTCCTACAACAGAATCAGATCTCCTACAACAGAATCAGATCTCCTACAACAGAATCAGATCTCCTACAACAGAGTTATGGTAGACTTTCATTTCTTTTTGAAGATATGATTCAATTAAGTCCGTATTCGCATATGATTAAGATCAATTTTCCATAATTTACGATCTCTTCCAATATATAAACGATAGTTGGGAAACGGTGATGTGCTAGCGAGAAAGATAAAATCAGGTAATTTAAGACTACATAAATTAACGAAGGTGGTGTGGTGGTGGTGGTGGTGGTGATGGTGAATAATATTGTGTTGTAGTAGTAGTAGTAGTAGTAGTAGGTTTAATTGATAGATAATGGCTTGACGGCATAGGAACATAAAGAACTTCAAGAGCCATTTTATCGTCTTCATGTAATGATGATACATTGCTTTGATACCATGGATACATTATAGCCTTTTCAAATCTACTATGACCCAAACCTAATGTATGACCTAGCTCATGAACTAAAACTGTCAATAAATTGGTTTCGTCATACGGGACATGCGTGTTATTCAAGCTAAAATTCAAATTTTCATCAGAATCAAGATGAACCTGGATATATGCACCATTGTCCCTTGGGTAATAGGCAGGAGCCATAACTTTTCCACATCCATGAAAATTCTGTGGACACTAAGCTGTACCCGAACAATTTGTTCGAAAACTATGACGCTTACTTCCGAGGGTTATGGTAATATCAGGTTTTGGCATAGGTATTCTAATATTGGTAAATGTAAACTTTGAATCTTTAGCCCATATTTTGAAAGCTTTTGTGGCTACTGTAGTATACTTTCTTGATGCTGATGGAAAATACCATTTTAGTTGAATTTTATTCCATTTTCCATGTACCGTATATGCATCAACATCTCCAATATTATCATCATTAGAACATCTTGGTTGCTCCATTAATCGAACAGTCTCCTTATTTAAGGTGCCTTCAACAGGTAAATTAAATTTTTCTTGAAACTCAATCAAATACGATTCGAAATTTTCTAAACTATTATTATTAACGGAGGTTATGTAATCATATTGTTTTAGAAAAGAAATAGCATCTTCTTGATTTATATGTTCACAATGAATTACCAATAATATTGAGATCAGCGACACAAAAATCTTTATCGACATATCGGATGGGAATGAGGTATAAAAAGAACAGACGATTTATTTATATAAAATTTATTCTACAGCAAATACTTGTAAGACATTTATAAATTTATGTTTATAAAAATAAATAAATTCTCTGAGAGCATTAGCCAATAAAGGATCAGTCAAGTTTAATATATGTTTTAGTATATTCTTCCAAACTTCTTCTTCTTCTTCTTCTCCATAGTCTTCAAAATGCGGTTTTATTACGTTCAATACTTTGAAGTAGTAATTGTTAAAATCCACATTTTCCGTATCTTCAATGTAGCAGCACAACAAATTTTCATTTATGTTAATCAAATAATAAACTTGGTCTTTTGTCAATTCGATACAAACATTTTTTTTATTTATACTAACAAATTTTGTATCATCTATTATACGAGTATATTAAGTTACTTTACAATTTCTTCCACATAGATTTTTAACAGGATCATATTCATCATCTTGAAATTGAGGAAGTGAGTCATCGAAAAAATTTGTAAGCAAAACTTTCAACATTGACATAAGATCTAACCATTCGAATGTATCAAAAGACATTTGCTGATGAGGTCGAAAGGGTTGACTTAAAACAATCGCAGGTTCAAATTTTCTTGCAGAACTAAGACCACTTCCCACTGTCACTGTTCCGGTCGAACACTCTTTATACAACAGTAGAGTATGCTTAAAATCGATTACGTTTTCACGCATTTTTTTGGAGACTCGATCAATTTGTTTATAATAATCACTATCCGTTTGTTTATCGCTATATGACTGAGGTACATTGTTTATCGTGCTATTCAAGTGCATCCTTATCTATCCAACTGTTTTGCGTAATATCGAAACCCAACCACTTGACATAAAGTTTCCTGCCTTTTCATTTGAGCACTTTTTCACCGACATAAATGTTGGGATTTTTAACCTTTTATAATTCTTCTTCGTAAAAAGCTGCGCTGATTGGTTGACCGAGCATATCTTTCAACAAATATGTAACGGGATTGGTTATTGTAACTTTGATGATTTTAAAATGTTCACTCGTCCAATTTGGTGTGTAACCTTTCTCAAACATATGCTTTGCTTTTTTTTATGCGCACAACATCACCGACTTATAGTTTTCGAGGTCCGGCAAGTTTCAAATATGAATATCTTTCCGTTAAAAGAGTTTTTCGTTGGTCTTGTTTACATTGCATTATTATATTCTTGAGTCAACATGGGTAAATAATCAATCCATTTATAGGTTCCGTTTAAACTTAAATACTTGTATAATTTTTCTTTTAAAGTACGTATTACCCATTCTGCTATATCGGCCTTTTTAATACTAAACGTATTGTAATGATTAATGGAATATTTTTTCGATAAATTTTTAAATTTTGCCTTAAAAAATTCGGTACCTTGATCGGTTTGTAAATTTTTCGGACGACGACGACGACGTTTCATATGTGATAAAATGTTTGCGAACGCTTTGGTAATGTCTCCACCGGTTTTCGTTTTTAGCCGTCTAGTCCATAAAAATTTTGAAAAACAATCAATGACAACCATAATCATTTTAAAACCTTTGTTGTAATGTGCATAGGGACTCATTTCGGCCAAATCCATTTGCAATAAATCATCTAGTCCTTTGATGATGGTACGTCGTATCGGATAATTTTTTCGCGCATATTTATGTAGTTCATTAACAAGTTGAAACTTTCCCGGTGACGCCGATGACGACGACGACATAATGATAATAAATAGACTGATTTATAGTTTAACTATTTATGGTGTAGACGTAAAAGTAGTCCTTGTGGCCATTAATTTGATAATTTCTTTAGATGTATCGTTTAAAACGATAATTTGCTCTTGATTTTTATTTATATTTTCTTCAAGATTCTTCACTTTCTTTAGAATCTCTGAATAACTGTCAAAAAGTTCTTTTCTAAAAACTAACTTAAGCTTTGTAGATAATTCATTATTTACGTTTTCAATAACTTTTTGCAACGAGTCGTCAACGTACTTTTTTGTCACCCTATCTGTAGTTTGTTTCTAAATAAACTGTGTATTTTCATCAATATTATTCTGCATATTTAACATAGCCTCGGACATGGTTTTAACGTTGTTTGATACTTGATCTATTGATTTTGAAAGGTTTGATATATTAGAATCGACATACTTTTTGTTTGCATCATCTTCATTAATTGTTGGCTCCTTAACGTTAGATAAATTTAAATATTCAATATCTACATTGCTATCAGAGGTGTGCGGGAATCGTACAATGGGTTTGGATACAAATGCACTTCAATTCATTCATTATGGCCACAATCTCATTGTTATGTGAAGTATTTCCAGCCACTTTGGATGCGCTAAGCAGTCTGAAGCGATCGATGAGTTCCCGGGGATCGTCCCAATTAATATATTCTATGGGTGCGTCATTATATTCTAAATGCATTCCTTTACCTGCTTTTGGTGATGAAGCGGCGAAATGTTGAACTAAACTTGTGAGGCTAGATTTTTTACTTTTTTCTACGGTTTTAACCAAAGGTTTTACAATGGTGTACCATTTTGTACTGCTATCTCGTTTTAAATATCCTCTACTATTCAAGTGCGCACCCGTATGTTCTAATATAATTTACGAGATCATCGGGAGCATATGATGGATCGGAATAAAATATTAATTGATAGTCCTGGCGTTCCTTTCACATACCCTCCCGGCAAGTCTTTCTCCGATAACAACATGATAGCACCGGTTTTAACATCAAAGGAAATTCTCCTATTACCAAGCGTCCAATTATCTTATTCACTACCATATGTAGCACCATATTTTCTATCAATTTTATTGCTATTTGTCCAATAATATTTAAGGTAAATATGACTTATTGGTGGATACTGATCCAGATATTCATCTATTACATCCTGTGAATATTCAGTGAACTGCTCAGTGGAATATTTCGGCGATAAATCAGGATCCTCTATTATACTGGGCTCATTAAACTCGGCAACATCTTCTAAATCGAGAAATTTAGTACTAGTAGGATTCACTTTATATTCTTTTTTAATAAATGGTTCTTCCTTTACTTGTATGGGAGCAGTAGTAGTAGTAGTTTTTAAGGCAATTTCTTTTAACGGATCGGTTATTGGTTTGAAAAGTTTATTGATTGATTCGTCCACGTTCGTTCGTTTCAATTTCCAGGCTAAATATTTTTTACGTACAGCACGCGTCAGTTCGGTAACTTTTCATTTATATGTGGCCGCAGCGACTCGATCGTTTGATATCATTCTATACAGTGACGTTTAACAAATTAACACATTTTAATATACTTATCGAAACCCATTCGATAGCGACCATTTTTAATGGGAAAATCTTTTACGATAACTACCGTTCCGTACCAATTGATCCAACACTTTGAACACCGGGTTTTAAATTCATTAAAGGTTATGTCGGGTGATACGTGCTCAGCAAATATATGCTTTAGATTAATTTCATCTTGTTTAAATAGCACAGTAGAATTAGGGTGTTGTGACCGTAGGAACATTTTTAGTCAATTCTTATGGACGGCCACACCCCCGCACGTGCCCCACCCCCACTCCTCGGCACAACCCCGCTGGCATCATGCAGATATAGAAAAGAAGAATACTGGTCTTGAAGGTGTTGCCAGTTCAGCCAAAAGAAGAAGAATGGAACGCGTTCAACCGCCTATAGAAAAGAAGAAGAAATTACTATAGTTTACGTTGTTTATGAGAGAGAGAGAGAGAGAGCGTTATCAATTGTGGACGCTATGATTCCTTGAAAACTGAATTCGGTATTGAGATAATGTCAGGAATCCATGTTGCCTTTTTTTATTATTATTTATACAATGCTGCCATATTTCCGTAGAAACGTAGGTTTGGTATAATAATTTCAAAGATAACGGCGCGGAATTTAAAATATTCATGGCGATGGCGCACGCATGTTGGCCGCGTCGAGGTGATCCATTTCAAAGATAACGGCGGGGTATAATAACAATTTT
Organism: Hermaeophaga mercurialis; assembly: GCA_951812935.1. Classification (NCBI taxonomy): domain Eukaryota; kingdom Metazoa; phylum Arthropoda; class Insecta; order Coleoptera; family Chrysomelidae; genus Hermaeophaga; species Hermaeophaga mercurialis. The sequence goes on from OX638364.1 coordinate 32,776,426, forward strand.
TCAGCTGCCTATAGAAGAACAAATTACTATAGTTTACGTTGTTTATGAGAGAGAGAGAGAGAGAGAGCGTTATCAATTGTGGTCGCCATGATTCCTTGAAAACGGAATTCGGTATTGAGATATTGTTTGGAATCCATTGGATACAATTATCTCTTATATATGGTTTCGGGATTTTCGAATATCTTTGACATAAGTAGGCGGCATCAATATCTTTGTGTCTACACATGTAATAATATTCGTGAATTTTTTGTTGTTTATCACATGCTACATCATCGAAAATAAAAATAGAGTTTTTCTTGTCTTTGGTGGGACTGATGACTTCATCGTTGTCTTTGAACGGAAAGTAACTTATACCCTTTGCTTGAGTCATTACTGTTTGCAATAACTGATACTTTGGTTGGTACAAAGATTTTGAGTATACGTAAACATTTTCAAATTTGGTGCCATTGTGATTAAACAATAGGGATAACATTACATTTGTCTTTCCACCCCTACTTGGACCACAAATTATGGAGCCAAACAAGTCGGGTAACAACGGATCATATTTACTAATATCATCTAACTTTTCACCTTGAAAATCGTCTAAATTTTCGATCGGTAACGACTGCACTTGTTAAACCCCTGTATCGTCTTATAAATATCAAAGATGTCACGCTCATTTATTAATTTCGATGTTTGTGCACGAAGGTGAGGGTGTCTTAAATACATTGATTAATAAGTTGCCTTTTGAACTTCATTTACCCGGAGGATATCAATATTGTGATCGGGGTACCAGACTACAAAAACTATTGGCACGTGGTGATCCGGACATTAATCCGTTGGACGCCGCGTGCAAACAACACGACATCGCCTATTCACAGAGTGATTCATTGAACGAACGTCATGAAGCAGATAAAATACAAGAAGAGCGAGCGTGGAAACGAGTTAAATCAAAGGACGCTAGTCTTGGTGAACGTGGTAACGCTCTACTTGTAACTTGAGCCATGAAAACCAAACGTAAACTTGGTATGGGTTATTCCTTTCACACTCATGTTTTGAAAAAAATTGAAAAATCTATGAAACTTGCTAAGACGTTAACGAAGGCCGTGTCGTTGGCTTTAAAAGCAGCCAGAATGGCAGTTAAACGTGCCGGCGGTAAAAATAACAATAACAATAAGGCAATGGAAGCTATCGGTCATGGATTTTATTTACAAAAGAATAGCAAAGGAGGTTTCGGACTATATTTTGAAAATAAAAAACAAAGAAACATCAAAAAAAAACCTCATCATCATCATCATTAAGGCTACCCAATAGAATATACTCTACCTGGGAGAGTACATGCACAACGTGAATGTGGTATCGTAAATTTGGATAGTTGGAAAAATCCCGGCAGTCATTTGGTAGCATACAAAAAAAAACGACAAAGTGGAATATTTTGATTCATTTGGTAATTTGAAACTGCCTAGAGAACTTGTTTGTTATTTAAATGGTCGAAGTCCTGTTAAAATTTACTACAACAACGATCAATATCAAACTTATAATCAAATAAATTGTGGACATTTGTGCTTGAAATTTTAACGTGATCTACTATTCGAGGCCATTCAAATGATTTTATTGAACGTTGATGATCTACAGACAGTCTGGTACAGCCTTCCACGTGATTACAGAATGGAGTTAAAACGTTTTTTACCGTGTCAAACAGATTCCAGTCGATATGTGTGGTCTAATGTGTGTGGTACACAAATGCTATCAAAATGTATATATTGTTTAAAAGAGTTTAAATAAAGAATATATTTAATTTAAGTATTAAAAATTCGTTAGTCTTCGTTATGTCTCGGTTGTTGCGAGTCAACAGTACCAATCATATTTTTGCATTTAAACCTGAAACGCCTATCGTTTTCGATCGTGAAAAAGAATATGAGTTGGCGTTGAGATCGTTTCATTCGTATAATTCCATACCGAACATTGAACAGGGTCAAAAATTTCACTATTATGGCGTACACAACAAATTAAACGAAATTGCTTTTCCAGCAGGTAGTTATGAAATTTCAAATATTGAAAGATTTATCCGAACGAATGGGTTTGGAGAATTCCATTGGTCCTGATCGAGAATTTCCATTGATCGAGAATTTCCATTGAAGCCCAATAAAAATACGCTTAAATGTATAATTTTGAGCAAATTATATAAAATATCGTTTAAGGCACCTATCAATATTGGACGTACGTTGGGATTTTGCGAAAAAATATCGCCCTGAGTCAGATGTATACGTCAGATTTATCCGTCAACATTATAAAAGTCTCAACCGTACGTTTGATTGTAACATTACGATGGGTGCGTTTGATGGAGACACACCTGCTCATACAATCTACGAATTCGCCGTTAAATCAGATCCTGGGTATATAATAGATGAAACGCATTCAAATCTCTTGTATTTACCAGTCATTCCTCAACGTGAAATCCTTAATGTTACCGTACTGGCTGTAGATCAAAACGGTGAACCAGTAAATTTTCGTGGTGAAATAAGCACACTAGTATTGGAACTTAGACCTCGACCCAAATGATTATAAGCGGTGAAAACTACATCAATTATTATTATACGCAGATCCTTTGTAGACGTACCATGTCATCATCATCGATAGTTTACAAGAAAAGAAAAGCAGCTGAGGAATTATTAATGTTTAATCTACATGGGTCACCCGTAATAGATGAATCAATTCGAAAATGTGAATACAAATACTATGCTCAATAAATGAAATCGTTTAACTGTACTGACATTGTGGAAACTGTTATCAGTCAGGTGGATTCGTTCTTTGCCATGTACGATTCGCTATTGGATATAGAAATGTCACTAACGGATGTACCAGAAATGCAAAGCTGCATTTATCAGGAATAGGAGACGATAGCCGAGCAATTAAATAGGAGGATAAACACTTCTACGAGGTTTTTTACTTTCAACCTTACCTAGAGTTAGTTATTTTTTGTATTTGTATCCAAAACTCATTTTTTTTGTCAAATCATTGTTTTTGAAAAAAAAGTTTTTTTTGGAAGATTTGAAAGTGAGTTAACATTTCTAGGGCTGCGAACAGGATTCTTCGTACAGAAACTTGTGTTTCCTGGTCAACTTCAGTTGTTAAACGAAAAATCCAACCGAACTTGAGAGAAGAAAGAATAGTATGCAGAGGACTTCTCAAATGATCATTTTCCTGTAAGTCTAATTTCCTTTTTCTCATATGTGCAATTTTGATAATATTTCTGAAGAAAATTTACATTTACTATTAGCCAATATTAGTTTAGAGACTGACGGCACTTCCAATAATATGAATAGTTCTCGACAATCTCAAATTACTCGAAACGTTAATCGTAGGAAAATGTCTCTTTCTAATAGCGATATTTCTAGCCTCTGTGCTACTTTACCCTAATTTAATACGGGAGATAATCTTTCGACTTTCATTAAATCAGTTGATAATTTACTTGATTTCTTTACTAATCAGAATCTTACTCCGGCACAACAGTTTATTTTAAATGCAAATATTGTATCTCGTATAAAAGGTGAACCTAAAGATTTTTTAAATTATTCAAACAAAACACTTTGGACTGATATAAGACCTCTAATCTTAACAAAATACGGAGACAGGCGATCTGAAGACATATTAGTGAATCAATTATCTACAACTATACAAAAACCTTACGAAACTTATGACCAATATCACCAAAGAATTTTAAACAATTTAAACGACCTATTACAATACTCTATTATATCTATCTCTATTACATAATAATCCAGAAACAGCAAATTTTAAAAACCCTTATTTTAAAACATTGCTCTCAAGACATTTTGTACTGGTATCAATGACCCTTATTGAGAATATTTGTCTCATTTTCAATTAAATTCTCATGATGAACATTTGAATGACGAAGAAAAAGATAAAATTTTAAAACTTTGTAAAACGTATAAAGACATATTTTACGATGAAAAATTACCCTTGACCTTTACTTCTGCAATAAAACACGAAATTAGAACACTAGACGAAAACCCTGTTTATGTTAGAGGATTTCGACATCCAAAAGCTATGCAGGAAGAAAATACTAGGCAAATCAATAAACTTCTCGACAACAAAATTATTAGACCTTCTATATCCCCTTTCGCCGCCCCTGTTTGGATAGTACCCAAAAAAAAAATGATAATAGACTATCGTAAATCAAATGAACATACAGTAGAAGACAAATACCCTATACCAAAAATTGATGAAATATTAGACAAGTTAGGTAAAGCTACTCATTTTACAACCCTCGATTTGGCTCAAAGATTTCACCAAATCGAACTTCATCCTAATTCAATTGAGAAAACTGCCTTTACAATTCCTCACGGTCATTTTGAATTCTTGAAACTCCCTTTTGGACTAAAAAATGCCCCGGTCACTTTTGAAAGATTAATGGACAATGTTCTTCGTCCTTTTCTACACAAATTTTGTTTTGGCTATATGGACGACATAATTATCTTTTCAAAATCCCTACATGAACATTTTCTTCACATCGCTACTATATTTGACATTTTCAGAAAAAATAACCTTAAAGTCCAATTAGATAAATCGGAATTATTTCTAACAAAAGAAGTTGCTTTTCTTGGTCACATCCTCACTCTACGAGGTATAAAACCCAATCCTAATAAATTGGAAGCTATCCAAAAATATCCTCTCCCAAAAACCGTGAAAGAAATAAAATCATTTTTAGGACCTACCGGTTACTATAGGAGATTTATTCCGAACTTTGCAAAAATCACATCCCCATTTTCTCGATGTACTCGCAAAGGATCAATTATTGATCCTACTAATCCTCAATACTTAAAATGTTTCGAAAAATGTAAGCAACTATTATCTAATTCTCCAGTTCTTCAGTACCCATATTTTACAAAACACAAAATAATCATCCGATTGCATATTATTCTCATACTCTAAATTCAGCATACAAAATTATTCTACTACGGAGAAAGAACTCTTAGCTATCACAGACTCTTGTAAACATTTCCGCCCCTATCTGTATGGACCGAAAAAATGTATTGTCGAATCCGATCATAATCCACTCGTATGGATTTATAAAATTAAAGATCCTACCTGTAGATTAGCTCGTTGGAATTTCTTGAGGAATTCGATTTCATACAAGTAAATAACGATAAGAGCGATAGTACGGATAATACGCAGCATACCGCAATTGAAAATCCTATTTCAGGTATTCAAATTTTTGAAGAACCTATTAACATGTCAAAAAATCAGATTATAATTTTGCCTTAATCCGCAAATTACAACATAACCTATAAAAAGGTTTTCAATAACCACAGACATATGGTTAATATGACTAACGACTGGCAAAAAGAAATTAAAGACACACTCAAAAATTTACTCAGACCTACTAAAAAATTTGCTATAAAAGTTGCCCAAGAATTGAGACCTTTCATCTGTAACTATTTTAAAAAATAAATAGATTCGACAGTAAAAGTTATCTTTTGCAATACTCTACTACAAGACATTGAAGACGAGCACAAACAAACAGAGTGTGTAAAGAAATATCACACTCAAAATCACAATGGTATCATAGAAACTTATAAACACCTAAAACAAAAATTTTATTGGCCTTCTATGCAGACGACCATTTCAAATTACATCAATAAATCCGAAATTTTCCTCAAAAACAAACGACACCAGTAGTGAAGCAAAGTCGGTTCTACCCCGAGTTCCCGTTTCGGCCACCAGAGGCGCTGGTGTCGCGCCGACGTGTTGCGCGGTAAATTCGAATTTCGAGAGCGGCCATTTTTAGTCCAGGCGGCCATTTTTAGTCCAATTATGCCAAAGTTCCAGAAACTGTCACTAGATGGCGTTGGTGGTGCCAAAGTTCCACAAACTGTCACTAGATGGTGTTGGAGAGCGGCGGCGGCCAAAGAATACTGGTCTTGAACGTGATGGCAGTTCAGCCAAAAAAAAAAGAAGTCACCTCTCATCTGTCATCCGTCATCTTCCACACGTCATCAACTGTCACCTGTCACTAGAAATACTGGTCTTGAACGTGTTGGCAGTTCAACCAAAAAAGGAAGAAGTCACCTGTCATCTGTCATCTGTCACCTCTCATCTGTCACCAGTCACTAGAAATACTGGTCTTGAACGTGCTGGCAGTTCAGCCAAAAAAGAAGAAGAAGGCATCTGTCATCTGTCACTTGTCAGCTGTCATCTGTCACATTTCATCCTTAACTGCGCTGTTATTGGTCCACTTGAATCGCGGAACAAACAGGCATTTTCTATAAGTGACGTAGATGTCAAATGTAAAGAAAAAACATGCGCAATGAACGTTGCCATAAGGGCACAAAGCGCTTAACTTTCTCGTTATTGGTCCAATTGAATCGCGGAAAAGACAGGCATTATCTATAAGTGGCGTAGATGTCAAATTTAAAGAAAAGCATGCGCAATGAACGTGGCCATAAGGGCACAAAGCGCTTAACTTCCTTGTTATTGGTCCAATTAAATCGCGGAAAAAACAGGCATTATCTATAAGTGCCGTAGATGTCAAATGTAAAGAAAAAACATGCGCAATGAACGTTGCCATAAGGGCACAAAGCGTTTATCTTCCTTGTTATTGCTCCAATTGAATCGCGGAAAGAACAGACATTATCTATAAGTGGCGTAGATGTCAAATTTAAAGAAAAAACATGCGCAATGAACGTGACCATAAGGGCATTGGCGCTTAACTTCCTTGTTATTGGTCCAATTGAATCGCGGAAAAAACAGGTATTATCTATATGTGACGTAGATGTCAAATTTAAAGAAAAGCATGCGCAATGAACGTTGCCGTAAGGGCATTAGCGTTCAACTTCGTTGTTATTGGTCCAATTGAATCGCGAAAAAGGTAGGTATCATGTAAAAGTAGTGTAGATGTCAAATTTAAAGAAAAGCATGCGCAATGATCGTTGCCATAAGGGCACAAAGCGCTTAACTTTCTCGTTATTGGTCCAATTGAATCGCGGAAAAAACAGGCATTATCTATAAGTGACGTAGATGTCAAATTTAAAGAAAAAACATGCGCAATGAGCGTGTCTATAAGGGCATTAGCGCTTAACTTCCTTGTTATTGGTCCAATTGAATTGCGGAAAAGGCCGGTAACACGTAAAAGTGGCGTAGATGTTAAATTTAAAGAAAAAACATGCGCAATGAACGTTGCCATAAGGGCACAAAGCGCTTAACTTCGTTGTTATTGGTCCAATTGAATCGCGAAAAAGATAGGTATCATGTAAAAGTGGTGTAGATGTTAAATTTAAAGAAAAGCATGCGCAATGAACGTTGCCGTAAGGGCACAAAGCGTCTATCTTCGTTATTATTAGTCCAATTGAATTGCGAAAAAGGCCGGTAACACGTAAAAGTGGCGTAGATGTTAAATTTAAAGAAAAAACATGCGCAATTAACGTTGGCATAAGGGCATTAGCCGTTATTATTAGTGCAGTTGAATGGCGAAAAAGACAGGCATCATCTAGACGTGACGACGTACATGAACAAGGCATGGAGCGCTCTAGAAAAAAATTTAAAAAAACTTTGTACAGAACTGTCTAATTTACGAAAAAATTTATTTAACTAACTTAATAGCGCCTTGTTGTCATGGAAATGTAAGATATGAAAAATAACGGATTCTTCTGTTTTCTACAGTCGGATAAACCCTGGCTGAAGTGCTGACATGTTTCAGACCATGATTCTTCTTCTTTTCTATATTCGACTGAACCCACTGACGTGTTTCAGGTCAAGATTCTTCTTTTTTTCTATATCTGGCTGATGGTGATGGCAGGTCAGTGAGAAAGCGTGACCACGAAGAAACTTGCCTGCCTATGATTGGATAATTATGTCACGTGATCTATATCTAGAGATAACAACCGAGCGTATTGAAACATATTATATTAATTTTTTATGTAAAGCGCTCTAGAAAAATTTGAAAACTTTGTGTAGAACTGTCAAATTTTATGAAACAACTTGCTTGCCTATGATTGGGTAATTATACCACGTGATCTATATCTAGAGATAACAACAAGGAATATTTTTTATGTGGAGCGCTCCGGAAAAATTTAAACTTTGCGGTAGGTGGGGGGAGGTTTATAATATAATATTTATTAATAGCGCTTGAGGATTAGTGCTTTAAGACATACGTCAAGACAAACGTATTTGAGAAAAAAGTCCTTAAATTTGAAGAAAGACTCAAGCAACTTCGTAAAGATATTAAACTGAACGAAGACAAAGAAAACGTTATAAAGCAGTTGGACAATACAAGAAAACCGAAAAAAGTACTATGTTGTTGTTACCCCTTAAGGTGAATTCAACCAACACCAGTTCCTACGACACCAAGGATGGACAATTAAATGGTGAAATTAACAAGACATTTACAATATCGTGCCTCACGTTATCTGCTATATGTATTTTATTACTAAAATTTCTTTATAAATGTATTCAAAGAAGGTTTCGATCCTCATGTAATGTTGCAATAAACAACTAAAAATATGCAAAAGGTGTTTTATTAAAACTCATTTCATTTATTAACATAAAAAAAAAAGAAATTGTATTTTTTTAATTTAAACTTCTTTTCACCATGAGTAATATTTTTCGAAGAAAAACAAAAAAAATTGTGCTGAAAGAGTATATAATAAAGAACGAAGCGTTTAATTATTTTTTTATTATATTCAATTTACTTGGTAGGTATATTTTATTCATAAAAAGATATAATTTTTGTCAATAGGGTTTTCAATTGTTCTTATAACCCTACGCTTGGACAGGGTATGTTAAATAGATTCCAACTAAATTGTCCAGCTTCAACAACTTTTTTCTTATATTCACTATATTTGTAATATACGTTTAAGTTTTTGTTGAAAAAGTAAATGAAACCATCTATATATCTAACCGCCGATGTCAAGTCCATCGGTATACCGGGAAATTAATCGGTTATACGTCCACGACTAATTATTTCTCCAGGATCATTAATGTATTCTACATAGGAAACGTTGTTATAGAAAACAAAAGTTCTACCACTATCTGTTTGAAATAACGCATTAATATAAGCATCTGAGGGCACGGGTAAATAATAATCATTTTGAATATTTACATTTGGAAATGAGGCTACATAACGTTTTCGATTACCAAACGTTATTAAATCCCCCGCTGAATTTTGAAAAATGTGAGAAAATGGAAACGATAGAGCTGTTGCAAGAAACATGAAATCAGGTGATTTAATATTACATAAATTTTTGTATTGAGGCGAAACAGTCATCGGCGTCTTAACAGAAGAAGAAAAAGAAGAAGAAGAAGAAGAAATGTGTTTTCGAGTGGTTGGAGGATAAATTGTAGTCGTTGTCGTTGTCGTTGTCGTCGGCGTTCGTCGTCGTCGTGGGCCATACAAGAATTCTAATGCATTCTTATCATCTTCATCTAGAGGAGCTAACTTTTGCTGATACCATGGAAACATAATTGCAGACTCTACTTCACTATGTCCTAACCCAAGGGTGACCGATTTCATGTACCAACACCATAAGAAAGCTTACTTGACCATCAGGAATATTATCATCATCCCCAAAACACCATTGTTCGCCAGCATCCATATGAATTTCAATACATCCATCAGCACTAGGAAAATGTGCGTGAGCCAATATTTTCCCAGGCCCAGAGAGAGAGACTTTTAATTACCATACAGGATGAAGTCAAAAGGGTCACGTAAACGCCACGTAAAACATCAAAAACGTCACACACGTCACGTACGTCATGTAAACGTCACGCACGTCACGTTTTACGTCACGCACGTCACGTTTTACGTCACGCACGTCACGTTTTACGTCACGCACGTCACGTTTTACGTCACGCACGTCACTTTTTACGTCACGCACGTCACTTTTTACGTCACGCACGTCACTTTTTACGTTACGCACGTCACTTTTTACGTCACGCACTTCACGTTTTACGTCACGCACGTCACGTTTTACGTCACGCACGTCACGTTTTACGTCACGCACGTCACGTTTTACTTCACGCACGTCACGTTTTACGTCACGCACGTCACGTTTTACGTCACGCACGTCACGTTTTACGTCACGCACGTCACGTTTTACGTCACGCACGTCTCGTTTTACGTCACGCACGTCACGTTTTACTTCACGCACGTAACGTTTTACGTCACGCAGTCACGTTTTACGTCACGCACGTCACCTTTTACGTCACGCACGTCACCTTTTACGTCACGCACGTCACCTTTTACGTCACGCACGTCACCTTTTACGTCACGCACGTCACCTTTTACGTCACGCACGTCACCTTTTACGTCACGCACGTCACGTTTTACGTCACGCACGTCACGTTTTACGTCACGCACGTCACGTTTTACGACACGCACGTCACGTAAACGTCAAATGTTTAACCTATTTTTAGGGATACACTGCAAATTATTATTACCAATGTAATATAGTTAAATAAAGTGTAAATAAAATTTTATGTGAGACGCTCCTTTGTAAAACCGGATTATCTAACGACAGTCCTGCAAATGAATACCTAATTTGTGCAACTTATAAAATTATTGCATAAGACCTTTCACAGACGCGCTGTTACACTTGTCGCCCCCTCTTGTAATAATGAACTCGCCCACGAGCGCAGTCATGTTGAATTTTGAAAACTTAAGAACAATACGAAATTATCAAAACCGCAAATGAAGTAAATTAAGTGTAAGCATCTCCAGAGCTCGGAAAGGGAAATTGATCCTAACCAGACAGTAGCATGTCCAGTTAATACGTTCAAAACGGTAATGTTTTCAAAATTTTCAAACTGTAACAAAAACCGGTTAAAATCTAGTGATTCCTTCTTTCCCGCTGCTATAAAATCTTCAATAGTTTCTTTGAAGGATAAAAACTCCTTCCACTCTATTTCACTAAACACGATACAGTTTCCTTTATTTCCAGATATTTTCACACACGGAGCAAAATTTAAATCATGCGACAGACTCACTGCAACATATTTGATTTATTCAGGTAGAACCTTTGTTCACCCAAATAGATATTTTTCACTTTTGATTCTTCTGTAAACTGCATGATGACTGACTGACTAACTTCACCGGAGAAAGTCTTAATATTTATTAGTAAGAAAAAAATGGGCGGGGATTCTATATTTCTTAACTCCATAGCACATTCAGTGTCTTAGGCCTGACGCATGCCTGAATGGTATTTAGCTTTCCCATTTTATGTTACAACCACATTTAACGGATTTTTCTATAAATAATCAAAGATTATAAAAATAAAAAAGAATATTTCTTATCAACATTTTTCAATCCAGTTTATTTCAATTTTGACTATTTGTTTAATTTTCATTCAACAACCTTTTTTACTCATAAATTAAAAACCCTTTTTTTTTGTTTTAATATGATTTATTAAGGATATCTAAACATTATTGAATAATTATTTTCACCGTAATTGGTACAGTTGCATTTTGTAAAGACTCCTTCTGACCACGGATTGCTGCAAAATGTTGTAAACTGATTCCCTGTTTTCATCAGATGTTGAACTATTTTGCATGCTTAACCTTTTCTTCTGTGTTTGTCAAATGTATATATACAATTTAATATTCTGGGAACGTCATGTTGTCCTAATGGATCGAAATCACATATTGATAATAAGGCGAAAGCTGCAACTTCATCACCGATGTAGAGGATGTAACAAGATATTCTAGTTTCTTGACTCCATTGTTCAATTATAAGATCTTTTACAGGTAAACGCAATATTTTATTTACAGCTTTTTACCTATGAGAAATTCAATTTTTTCCATCTCGATTGTTTAAGAACGTACGACTTGTGTTAATTGTACTGTCTGTTTTATTTCGTTACCACATATACAAATGGAAAGATAAAAGAGTGGGTGGGGGTCTAATAATCACGGTATGTTCACGTGAAAAGGGGCTTTTTCGCGATGTTTTAAGAAATACTCTAAACAACTATTATAATAAGCGCAAATATATTACTCGTTCTGTTATAGAACTTTTCGATAAAATACATGTTTCTAGGTTATCACTTCATTAACGGTTTTGATAATTTCGTATTGTTTTTAAGTTTTCAAAATTCAACATGACTGCGCTTGTGGGCGAGTTCATTATTACAAGAGGGGGCGACACGTGTAACAGCGCGTCTGTGAAAGGTCTTATGCATTAATTTTATAAGTTGCACAAATTAGGTATTCATTTGCAGGACTGTCGTTAGATAATCCGGTTTTACAAAGGAGCATCTCACATAAAATTTTATTTACACTTTATTTAACTATATTACATTGGTAATAATAATTTGCAGTGTATCCCTAAAAATAGGTTAAACATTTGACGTTTACGTGACGTTTACGTAACGTAGAATGTGACGTGCGTGTCGTAAAACGTGACGTGCGTGTCGTAAAATGTGACGTGCGTGACGTAAAACGTGACGTGCGTGACGTAAAACATGACTTGCGTGACATAAAACGTGACGTGCGTGACGTAAAACGTGAAGTGCCTGACGTTTACGTGACGTGTGTGACGTTTTTGATATTTTACGTGGCGTTTACGTGACCTTTTTGACTTCATCCTGTATGGTAATTAAAAGTCTCTCTCTCTCTTTTTAAAAAATTTATAAGAATAAATGCAAAATATATATACGTACACATTTCTTACATTTTCATTTATATTCAACATGTGTGTTGGTAAAGTACTTGTACTGCTTCTCTTAACAGCCCACGCAAATTCTGTGAACGTTACTCAAGAATATTTTGTATCTTTTTTGGAACGGTTTGGCTACATTAATCAAAATGAAATCGTAGGTGATAGCCTTAAAAATGTGTTAGCAAATTTTCAAGAAAAATATAATCTACCTGTGGATGGAACTCTAAATGCTGCCACTATTCAATTAATTAATAGACCTAGATGTATTGTTGGTGAAAATTCATTTACAACGATATCAAGATGGAAAAATAAAACGAGTTTGCGATGGTATTTTCCTCAAGCCCGTTCGGAACATCTTTTAACAGCTCAAAAGGCTTTTGCAATATGGGAACGAGATTCCAATTTCAATTTTCAACTAGTTCAATTTCCAACACCGAAACCCGATATTACTATAACCGTCGTACCCAAAAAACATGATTTTCGAGAAAGCTGCACAGGTCACCATCGATGTCCACAAAACTTTGATGGGCCTGGGAAAATATTGGCTCACGCACATTTTCCTAGTGCTGATGGATGTATTGAAATTCATATGGATGCTGGCGAACAATGGTATTTTGGAGATGATGATAATGTTCCTGATGGTCAAGTAAGCTTTCTTATGGTATTGGTACATGAAATCGGTCACACCCTTGGGTTAGGACATAGTGAAGTAGAGTCTGCAATTATGTTTCCATGGTATCAGCAAAAGTTAACTCCTCTAGATGAAGATGATAAGAATGCATTAGAATTCTTGTACGGACCACGACGACGACGAACGCCGACGACAACGACAACGACAACGACAACGACAACGACTACAATTTATCCTCCAACTACTCGAAAACACATTTCTTCTTCTTCTTCTTCTTCTTCTTCTTCTTCTGTTAAGACGACGATGACTGTTTCGCTTCAATACAAAAATTTATGTAATATTAAATCACCTGATTTCATGTTTCTTGCAACAGCTCCATCGTTTCCTAATTATCGATTGTACGTCGGATTTAATACATCTTTGTGGAAATTTGATTTAAATAGTATGCTCATACCTTCAAGTCCCGAACCGTTAAGTAATTATCTACCCAATGAACTTAAGTCTTCCTCGACCCCATTTTCTCACATTTTTCAAAATTCAGCGGGGGATTTAATAACGTTTGGTAATCGAAAACGTTATGTAGCCTCATTTCCAAATGTAAATATTCAAAATGATTATTATTTACCCGTGCCCTCAGATGCTTATATTAATGCGTTATTTCAAACAGATAGTGGTAGAACTTTTGTTTTCTATAACAACGTTTCCTATGTAGAATACATTAATGATCCTGGAGAAATAATTAGTCGTGGACGTATAACCGATTAATTTCCCGGTATACCGATGGACTTGACATCGGCGGTTAGATATATAGATGGTTTCATTTACTTTTTCAACAAAAACTTAAACGTATATTACAAATATAGTGAATATAAGAAAAAAGTTGTTGAAGCTGGACAATTTAGTTGGAATCTATTTAACATACCCTGTCCAAGCGTAGGGTTATAAGAACAATTGAAAACCCTATTGACAAAAATTATATCTTTTTATGAATAAAATATACCTACCAAGTAAATTGAATATAATAAAAAAATAATTAAACGCTTCGTTCTTTATTATATACTCTTTCAGCACAATATTTTTTGTTTTTCTTCGAAAAATATTACACATGGTGAAAAGAAGTTTAAATTAAAAAAACATAATTTCTTTTTTTTTATGTTAATAAATGAAATGAGTTTTAATAAAACACCTTTTGCATATTTTTAGTTGTTTATTGCAACATTACATGAGGATCGAAACCTTCTTTGAATACATTTATAAAGAAATTTTAGTAATAAAATACATATAGCAGATAACGTGAGGCACGATATTGTAAATGTCTTGTTAATTTCACCATTTAATTGTCCATCCTTAACGCCGTCATCGGAACTGGTGTTGGTTGAATTCGTCTTAACGGGTAACAGCAACATAGTACTTTTTTCGGTATTCTTGTATTGTCCGAATTTAAATTTCCCAACTGCTTTATAACGTTTTCTTTGTCTTCGTACAGTTTAATATCTTTACGAAGTTGCTTGAGTCTTTCTTCAAATTTAAGGACTTTTTCCCAAATATGTTTGTCTTGACGCATGTCTTAAAGCACTAATCCCTCCAAGCGTTAATAATAAATATTATATAATAACCCCTCTAGATATAGATCACGTGACATAATTACCCAATCATAGGCAGGCAAGTTTTTTCGTGGTCACGCTTTCTCACTGACCTGCCATCACCATCAGCCAGATATAGAAAAAAAGAAGAATCTTGACCTGAAACACGTCAGTGGGTTCAGTCGAATATAGAAAAGAAGAAGAATCATGGTCTGAAACATGTCAGCACTTCAGCCAGGGTTTAACCGACTGTAGAAAACAGAAGAATCCGTTATTTTCCATATCTTACGTTTCCATGACAACAAGGCGCTATTAAGTTAGTTAAATAAATTTTTTCGTAAATTAGACAGTTCTGTACAAAGTTTTTTTAAATTTTTTTCTAGAGCGCTCCATGCCTTGTTCATGTACGTCGTCACGTCTAGATGATGCCTGTCTTTTTCGCCATTCAACTGCACTAATAATAACGGCTAATGCCCTTATGCCACCGTTCATTGCGCATGTTTTTTCTTTAAATTTGACATCTACGTCACTTATAGATAATGCCTGTTTTTTCCGCAATTTAATTGGACGAATAACGAGAAAGTTAAGCGCTTTGTGCCCTTATGGCAACGTTCATTGCGCATGCTTTTCTTTAAATTTGACATCTACACCACTTTTACATGATACCTATCTTTTTCACGATTCAATTGGACCAATAACAGCGAAGTTAAGCGCTAATGCCCTTATGGCAACGTTCATTACGCATGCTTTTCTTTAAATTTGACATCTACGTCGCTCATAGACAATGCCTGTTTTTTCCGCGATTCAATTGGACCAATAACAGCGCAGTTAAAGATGACAAGTGACAGATGACAAGTGACAGATGACAAGTGACAGATGACAAGTGACAGATGACAAGTGACAGATGACAAGTGACAGACGACAAGTGACAGATGACAAGTGACAAGTGACAAGTGACAGATGACAGATGACTTCTTCTTCTTTTTTGGCTGAACTGCCAACACGTTCAAGACCAGTATTTCTAGTGACTGGTGACAGATGAGAGGTGACAGATGACAGGTGACAGGTGACTTCTCCCTTTTTTGGTTGAACTGCCAACACGTTCAAGACCAGTATTTCTAGTGACATGTGACAGTTGATGACGTGTGGAAGATGACGGATGACAGATGAGAGGTGACTTCTTTTTTTTTTGGCTGAACTGCCATCACGTTCAAGACCAGTATTCTTTGGCCGCCGCCGCTCTCCAACACCATCTAGTGATAGTTTGTGGAACTTTGGCACCACCAACGCCATCTAGTGACAGTTTCTGGAACTTTGGCATAATTGGACTAAAAATGGCCGCCTGGACTAAAAATGGCCGCTCTCGAAATTCGAATTTACCGCGCAACACGTCGGCGCGACACCAGCGCCTCTGGTGGCCGAAACGGGAACTCGGGGTAGAACCGACTTTGCTTCACTACTGACACCCTTACAAGTTACCTCAATTAGGACCATTATTAGGACAAAAACCCTTCGACACATTACACATTGACTTATTTCATTGTAACAAAAACTTATATTTGACTATTTTTGATTCTTTTTCAAAATATACTCAATGTTACAAAATTCCGGATAAAACCTGAGTTTCTATATTAAGCACATTAAGACATTATTTTTTCCACCATAATTATCCAAAGAAAATTGTTTGTGACAAGGGCACAGAATTCAATTCTGCATTAATTATAGAATTCATGAATTTACATAAAATAGAATTACATTTCACTACAGTTAATAGTTCTTCCTCAAATTCACCCGTCGAACGGTTCCATTCTACTCTGATCGAAAAATTAAGAAGATTACGCGACCAAAATCTCCATGACCCATTAGATGATATATTTACACACGCCGTGTTAATTTATAATCAATCGATTCATAGTGCCACAAATTATTCATCCTTTTTTATATTATACGGACCATATGCAGAAGAAATCAACTTTGATTTTGACTTCGCTTTATACGAAACGTATTGTCAAAGACATAAAGACGAATTACAACCTTTTATAAATGACTTATATCAAAAACGAAACGAAAAAAGACTACAAATTCTACAAAAACACAACGAAAAAGCAGAAACCACCAGAAATTGATCTTAGGCAAACCCTTTACGTAACTAAGAAAAAACACGGACCAAAGCTACAAGCACCCTATTCTACTATGCACCCTGTAAAACAGAACGAAACCAAAATTTTAGGTAAAACCGACAAACAAAACGACACAAGTACTCATTTAAAATTTGTCAAGAGTCAGGAAAACTAACTAGAAAAATTTACAAAACAGAAATTCTTTACAGGACGACCCTATTCCCGGGCCATCGGGAACTTGTCAAAATACAACAGATTCCGATTAACGGGTACTACGCTAAAGAAATTGATAAATCTAGAGAAATTTTCCATTACCATAGACACATTCTACATATCGACCTACAAAAATTTGAAGAAACTTTAGAAATTAACCCTAACGACTATTTCAAAACCCCGACGATGAAAGGACCACTTGCTTTACTTAAATCTCAATACAACCACATATACAACGAAGCCGCGGACAATTTACACAAAATAACCAGAAAACACGAAAGAGGACTTTTTAATTTTCTCGGTACATCTATAAAATATATAACTTTATTTATATTTATTAAAATCTCACATTACCGCCATAGAACTAAAACAAAACGAAATTATAAAAAAATTCAACGATCGTATTTCATTTGATCAAACTATTTCTACGAGATTCAATAGTCTTTTAGAATAAATTACCAACAACAATATAGCACTTGCTTCAGCAATCAATAAATTATCGGCCAATTTCGACGGTTACGTAGCACGTCATAACGAAATTCTAACTCTTCAAAACATAAATGAATTTTTAATGAAATTGATCCGAACCATTACTTTGTCTCATTTGAACCTTTCTAATATTAAACTTTTCATATTAAAAGAACTTGAAAACTTAAAAGAAAATTTAATAAAAATCTATTCTAGAAATGCCTTCCTAATTGATGAGGAACATCTTTACGAACTCATTGAATCATCTAAATCTCTAATCTGTGTTGCATCTTCAAAAACAATGCTCATAATCCTAAAGATACCAATCCTCTACGAAAACTCTTATTCAACCTTCAAAGTTTATCCTATTCCCAACAATGATCACGTCATGATTTTACCACCCGTTCTTTACAACGTCAACAACAAATTGTTCGATGCATGTACCGGCCAAGCCGAATACATCGTATGCACGAAACCCGTGAAATCCAGATGCAGTATACCTAATGTAAAAAATTGTACTAAATCATTGGTTACAGAAAATTTCCTACTAGAAACCAGCAAAATTATATTATTAGGAGTAGTCAAGCCAACCACAATTCAACAGGAAGAAGTCCGAACAAGCAGCATCTTAATATCTGACGAAACAATAGTTATAGAGGGAATTCAATTCGCCGCAAAAACCCTTCAAGAAATTCCAATACCCGAAGTGGTTCCAATTAAATTAACTCTTGAGCACGAACTGAAAATAGAAATCTTGAAAATTCCGGAAAGTCACGGCCAGATACAGCCGATCCTGCCAATGGAAATCCTGCCAAAGATTTCAACGGTACTAGGAACTACTGCCATATTCTTAATTATGTCTGTTTTAGCGATCCTGATAATAATCTTAGCAAAGAAAAGGCGATGAATTTCGAAAAACCTATTTGGACCTAAGCTACCACCATCACAAATCCAGATCCTGCAGGACTTGTTTACAAGGACTTCAAGGACTGCATTTCTGAGGAATAGGAGACGACAGCCGAGCCATTAAATAGGAGGATAAACACTTCTACGAGGTTTTTTATTTTCAACCTTACCTACGGTTAGTTATTTGATTTGATTTGAAAGTGAGTTAACATTTCTATATTAAGGGAAAATTAATAGTTACCGGAACGGGTGATGTTTCATTGACTCAAAATTTCGGAGCATTCCTGTTTGATTCCTACACATACAGTGAATGTGGCAAAGAAATTGAAACGGTACGAGATCCTGGCATAGTTAGTACACCGTTCGCGCTTACACCTGCTATGCACACCGGACGACTCACGTCACATGTCCATTGCCGGATGGAATTATCCCTCACCACCAATTCTCACTAATAGTAAATCTTTCAGACTATTATTACCACTCAAGCATATTTTCAACGTTTTCAACGATTATCCCAGGATTAGGTGTGGTAGACAAACTCTTCGTTTTGTTCGTGCTCGAAACGATAACGATTGTATAATTGTTGAGGAAAATGCTGGATCGGTAACTACTGTTAAAATAAATATTGAAAGCACTGAAATAAGAGTCAAACATATCTATCCCAATTATGAAGTCAATGAAAAACTTTTGAAGGACATTCAATCAGACCGGTCCATGCATACCCTTCCGAAAATGGGAACTTAACGAACTACCAGCCATAACGGCAAATGCTAAAAAAGATATCTGGGCTGTGAAAACTAGTACGGCTCTTGAAAGACCTCGCTACGTCATGGTATTTTTCCAAACCGAAAAACGTGATGTCGAATCAGCTGATCCCACAACATTTGATCACTTGAATATTCGTAATATTAGACTAATCTTAAATGGAGATTATTATCCCAATGACCGATCGCAATTTGATTTTGCTAGGGATCGCTTCAACGATGCTTATTTCAACTATACGGAATTTTATCCCAGTTATACAAACTACAATCGAATACGTACCCTTCTAACCGTTTCGGATTTTAAATTACGTACATTGTTTATCATCGATTGCTCTAAACAAGAAGAGTCTATGAAATCATCCACTGTCGATGTAAAGTTGGAAATTGAATCGGCGTGGGTTTCCCCGATAACACCAAGGTCTATTGCGTCATAGTTCACGATTGTCTAATGGAATATCTTCCACTTACGGAAGTTATAAAAAGCCTCTCGTGATATTATTTAAATTAGTTGATTTACAACCATCATGAGGGTTGCATTAGTAGATATTCATTCAAGGTTTTGTGATTAAAAAGTGTTTCATCCCAAAGAGCTTGCCATACATGTTGGACAACAACGATGAAATTTTTTATTTAAATCGCCAACATCGTTTACAAATTTTAATGATAGTGAATTATTTAGAGAAAAATCTATACGGAATTCAATTTAACTCTGGTTATATCGAATATAGTGAAATTAATAACATTTAAAAAAATTATCTACTCCATTCGGCTGACATAATTTACGTCAGAGATGAACAAAAAATATAATTTTTACAAAGCAAGTGTGAGGGCTGCAAGTATTTTCAGTCATCTACGACCTCGTCAAATATGATAATAACAAATGTGAGACGGAAAATTTTCAACTAACAATTCCACAGCAGTGTTGTCATCATGCGAAAAGAAAAGACAAAGAAACGTGGATCATTTACTTTCTTGGTTTACTAATGTTATTTTGCCTAACTAAATTTTTTTTATAAACATGTATAAAAATGCTTTATAAATAAGTATGTATAAAACTGTTTTTAGTTTTTTTTTTCCTTAAATATTTAACAACACTAGAAATAACATTAAATAAAACACAACCCATATATATTATTTATTTATTTAATCTTTTCCTTAAATATTTAACAATCATTTTTAACACTATAAATAACATTAAACCAAATGTAGCACATGCTATTGAAAATTGTCGTTGTTTAACTCCTAGTGCGACTTCTCCTCCTTTTCCTCCTACTAATCCTTCAAGTCCTGTCCCTATTCGTCCTATAGGATAAGTGCAATTGCTGATAGTTTCACCAATTTTGTACCATTTTTCTTGATCACCTTCACTTCTGTCCGGAAACACTAATTTCAATTTATAATATATATATGTTGTTGTTGTTGAAGGTAATCTAACGTAAAAAACTTGTAACTTTCCATCATTTAAATAGGTTCTGCCCATCATTTGCCATTCGGAGCAGTTGCATTCTTTTTGGTTTTCATCAAAACACCACAATATTAGACACTCCATTAGGTATGTTTTTATACAACAAACCGTTACATATCGCTGTTAATATTATAAAATTTGGGTTTAGTAGAACCATCATTTGATAAATTTAATAAATCCTTTACAACTTGTTTTTTTCTTCGTAAAGCACAATATCTTTGTTTAGTCGAAAATTTTTTTCACAATACTTTTTTCGCTTAGTTCTATACTCAACCGATGACATTCTACTTTCAACTGATTTATTAAAGACTTGTACACCGCCTTTTGTAAGTGTGACCAGGCTATAAAAAACACCGCTTTTAGTGATAAATATATATTATCTAATAATATGTGGGTAGTAAGTTTTAAATATATAAAAAAAATACACCTTTTAGTAATAAATATATATATTATCTAATAATAGATGGTTGTTAATAACAGTAAGTTTCAAATATATAAATTATCTTATAATAGATATAATTATTGATAATAGTAAGTTTTAAATGTCCAAGGATATTGATATCACCGATGATGGAAACCCCAGGGAAGGGTGTCATGTGAATCATCTAATAATTTTCGTTTATCATCTAATGGATTTAAGCCAATTTTTGTTTGATTTACGCCGTAAACTTTATGTTTAAACGATTGAATCGTACACTGTGAATTAATTTTATCTTTCTTTTCAATTAAACAATCTACATAATCTTGAAAACCTATATAATTTTTTACTACGGAACCTTTAATACCTTTTGATTTTTTAACTATAGATTTATCCTCAATCTTATAAAAAATTTAAAAGCATCCATCAAAAATGGTAGAACATGTTTATGTTTTAAATTTATAATAATCCCAGTAATAACGTTATTTTTGAAAATTGAAATTAAATAATTCCATGCTACTGAAGTCGTTATATTATTTAATTTATTATATATTACTATTAAATGACCAATTTTTGTTTGCCACGATAGAACTTGACCTCGTAGTAAATTAATATTCTTAATTTTATCACAGCTTAAATCAATCGCAATTTTACATGTTTTAACCAGAGTGCTTTAGGGTTTCCTTTTTCAGCGTTCTTGTCGTCGTCACCTTGATAAACCACAGAATATTTTCCGTTTCCCAATTCGCCAACGTGATTCTTCAAAACAGATTATGACCGACGTGGTAAGAATATAATTTGATTCTCCAGTTCAAGCAAAATCGTTTCACCATATTTTGAATTAACCAACTTAGCAATGCAGATTTTCTGAAGCTCATTAATTGGCAAACTCCTCAATGCAACCACCGGTTTATTTTCAACTTCTAGGAGAGACGAATTTATTTAATTTAAATTAATTTTTCTCTAAAATAATATACACTTTTATTTTTTATACAAAAAATTAAAAATATTTACTTACATTTTTTTAAACACTTTCTCAAAGAAACTGATTTATTAGCTGTGATTTCTCAATAAAATTATTAGTTAAACTGATTTATTAGCGATGCTTTCTCAAAGAAATTATTAGTCAAACTGATTTATTAGCGATATGTGTTCCGTCTTTTATAGTAACAAATTGTAACCCTAACCTTGAACGCATGGTCTTTACATCAACCTTGACTTTGGCTTTTACTTCAAAGTTACAATTTGTACTCCACTGACGTCACTAACTATAGTTTGATAACGTTTTAGTATATAATTCCTAATCGAAAATTCTTTGAAG
Organism: Hermaeophaga mercurialis; assembly: GCA_951812935.1. NCBI lineage: Eukaryota > Metazoa > Arthropoda > Insecta > Coleoptera > Chrysomelidae > Hermaeophaga > Hermaeophaga mercurialis. Next base: position 32,798,967 of record OX638364.1, read on the forward strand.
TATTTTGTGGTTCTTAAAAGGACCGTTTGGGAATTTAAATTCGCTTCAAGGTATTTTGTGATCCTGAAATTTCGTTCTAGGGTTAGTTTATTTTCAACAGCTGTTGCATTATGAACGAAAAAATTAAAATTTTAAGTGATATTTCCTCCTGCTATGTCGCTGGAAACCATCGTCGCCGCAGCCACCGCCAACACTACCGACGGCGCCGCAACCTTCATCGAATCAGTAATTACATTTTTTTTTACTATTTTCATACTAAATTATTATTATTGTAGACATTTATGGATTTAACGTTTGATTCGAATGATTCTTTTATGAAAAATATGTTCGATGACGCCTTTTTGGAGGCGGTGCAGCATCAGTATCAGCAACCCTATCAGAAAAACGCCACAGGAGAAATGATTCCCAAATTACACGAAAAACTAAGTGAAAGATATAATTTCTTTTTAGTACAAAACCAAGAATTTCGAAATTAGCAGATGACAGAAAAAATATAATATTGAATTAAATAAATTACAAAAAATTGATCCAAATCTCGATGAAAATTGAAGAGATTGATCGAGAAATTATCTGTTTCGAAATCACAATTTTTAAAATAGTTTATAATTTTTTTTGTAACTCGTTTAGTTCGTTACTAACATTTTTTTAAATATATTCATATTTTTTTATAATACTAAATTTTTTAATAAAATACTTATTATCGTTTTGTTTTTTTATAATATAATATTTTTTATAATATCTTTTTTTATAATCTAATATTTTTTTATAATCTGTTATTTTTTTAATAAATCTATTATAAAAAATTACTTATTTTAAGGTATAACAACCTCGCTGGTTCCGCTACAGAGCCATCTAGATAAATTCTAACATTAAATATGAATTCTACAGATGAAATCGTTTGACATGATATGTCACACGGGGTGTCTAGCACTTACGGTTATGTAGTTAGGTGATTATGCCTTTTTGACAACTGAAAATGATTATTTATATTTCTTGACATCCATCTGAATGCGTTGTTGCCATCAAATCTCTTATCGCACTTCAATCTATTCTTGCGCATGCGCAGAACCCATTTTTGAGATTTGTATGTATTCGGATTTCTTGTGACGTGACAATACCATGTAGTATATTCAAATTGAGTTTACGTATTTTTTAAACATTGTAATAGCCATTTTCTCAGTCCCTGAGAGTGCTGCAAGTGAACCAATCTATGAGTTCAACCGAAGAGTTTGACGCCTCAAACGTTAAAATCTTTCAAAAATCAAATGATTAAATACGTCACTCTCAATAAAACGACACGCTTAAAATCCTTGAAATCAGCTCACAGCCAGCGCGCCGCTACGGCTGCAAGCGGTTAAGGTCACGCTTAAAATCAGCTCACGACCGGCGCGTTACGGCTGCATGCGGTCGAGGTCACGCTTAAAATTAGCTCACGGTGGTGCGACAGCATGCGGTTGATGCCACTCGTAAATCCTTGACATCAGCTTACGGCCGTGCTTGGAGCGCGCGGTACGTCCGCCTGCGGTCGACGCCACGCGTTCTATGCTACTCATTGAGCGCGCTACGTCCAAGGCCACGTGTGCGATGTTGCCGCGTTTCAAGGCCAGCGGTGTTGACACGTTTTCAAGGCCATGTATTCGAGGTCACGTGTTCAAGGCTACGCATGCGCATTAAGGTCGAGGCCGCTTGTCCGCTCCATCTATCGGGCTCTTATCGCACTTCCGGCTTAGAACCCGCCTTGTTATACTACTCATACTGTATATAAAGTATTTGGTAGCGTCAAATTATATCGCTAAAGCAGATTTTCCCTTGGATCTTAATGCTAATACTTTCAATTGTAACATATCAAGACATGCGCTACTAATTTCACAAAAAACCATAGTCTAGGGGAGGAGATATTGTGATTTTCGAGGAATTGACTTCAGAAATCTTTTAGATCAGATTGTTACTGAAGGAAGTTTTTTTAAAGATACAAACCTGCTTACATAATATTGTATTTCTTAATAACTGCCGAGCTAGGTTACGCTAGTCCTAATAATCTAATATAATTACCTACTATTAGCAATATTAATAAAATTACCATCATTACAGTCAAAGCGTTAGATGAATATCTTAGGTTCGTGAATTTTCGGGGTGAGAATAGGACATTTCTTTTGGACTTGCAATCACCTTAGATAGGTATAATAAAAAAACAGCCTTCTGCTCTTACATCAAGTACTTATTAGTTCTAAGTGTTTCCTTAGACAATAAGTTTGTTTGGTCCGAAAAATTGATCAAAACGGTAGGAAAAATGAATAATTTGTGACTCCAATATTTGATCTGTATAAGAAGCTGGGTATATTCGAAGAAAAAAAGTATTGATTTTGTTTAACTTATCTTAAATCAAGTGGATCTATTTTCCTAATTAGCGAAATTTTGCTAGAAATAAAAGGAGAATTAGAAATATCTGGAGAAGGCATGGTCCATTTGACTCCTAAGTACAGTGCTTTGACAATTCAGAATAGATATGTCTGAAGCTGGATAAAATTATTCTAAAAACGATTCTTTAATCTCACAACAAAGACGTTAAGGCTGCATATTCAGTACATTTTTAAAGTATTTAACGATTAAACAATACTTTCCGTAAAGGTCGTAATGTTCACTTCGCAATTGTATAACCAGCAGTACTACATCTGATACAATAAATATTGACAACATCTAGCTGAATATAAAATATATTGTAACAGTTTGGTTGCAGAGGCCAAGGTTACTGGCTATGAGAAGGCTCGCTACATGGATGCACAAGACAAGACCCAGGAAAAGTAGAGTAACTTAACCTAAATTAGCTATGACCGTATCCCGAATATTTTCGAAAACATCAAGAATTATGTGAAAATTTCGAGATGCTAAGAAGATTATATATAAAAACGTCGATTGACGGAGACGAATTACAGCTGCTTATATTGAACTGGCAGAATTCAGAAGAGATCTGAAGTAGCTAAATTTGGATATATAAGGCATAAAAATAACATGAAGGGGACGGCGAAACAACTCGCAAGAGGTCTTTAACGCTTAGTTCTTCCACATTTACCAGTAGATGACTAGCCAACGCAACGAGATCTCTCAGCAGATATCCATCTAGCGCAATGAGATCTTTCAGCATATACCTCGATAAAAGGACCAATTTTCCCAGATGTCCCAGCAGATATCTTGGAATGAAAACTATTTCATCTAGATATCTTAGCATATTGCCAGCCAGAGCCATGCTATCTCTAAGCAGATATATACCTAGGGCGGAGAAATTCGAAATGACATGTCTCTGTAGGAAGATCAGCTTGTCCAGAGAATTCACAAATGGCTAAAGGGTAATTTGTGAAGTCCAAATTTGAACGATTGAAGAACAAGCCTTCCGCCGGTCCTTCGACAATGAAGGACCACAGGTACACAGTATCACCGGGGAAGTCAAAATAAAATAAAATCACATACTTTTGATAGCAAAAATTCCTGGTCCAATTACCTAAAGGAGTAAACCACAACAGTGATGGCAAACGATTGCCCCTAAAAGAATAGTTGGTAGTCCTCACCGTAGATCTATTTAACGATAAATTGGATGTTTTGGAAACCCTCTAAACTGACGAAATTAAAGATATCTATCAATTAGGAAATCGTTGAAAATGAGGTATAGCCATGACTCTCTGCAACAAGCCTATCAATATGGTGAGAACATGGCTAGAGAAGATTATGTATCCCACCTATTAAAGAAGATAGCAGATAACAATGAATTCGTTCGTACTAACCTACAGCTAACCAGTACCAGGAAGAAAAGAAACAACGAAAACTAAGACGAAGAGACCAACTACCAGAAGAAGACCTCATCTGCTTCTACAATCTATAAAGAAAACGAGGTCTTTGTCCAAAGCTGCAGAAGAACCGATAGGGGCCTTACGTCATCACAAAAAAGATTAGTTAAGTTTTATACAAAATCTTCAGGACTTCAGGAGGTAGTCTAACAGTTTGCTGGCACAGTCAAGGCCACTGGCTACATGAATGCATAGAACAAGATCCAAGAAAAAAAGGGAAAAGTCAAGAATTATTTGAAATGTTCGAGAAGCCAAAAAAACTATATAAATAAAAGGGATTGACGTTAAAAAGAGTAGGGAAGTGTTAGTTCGACGAAGACGACCCAAAGTCGCTTATATTGAATTCACATTAATTTGTATTTAAGTTTTAGTTTTTTAAAGACAGTTCTCTTTTGTTGTATATAAAGTTTATGTGAACCCCACGAATGTTACAATATATTTCCTAATGATGAATATAAAATAAAGTTAATGTAATTAATCAAGATTGACAAATCTATAATAAATCCATTTAGTGCAACTAAATGAATTCCCTGTAATAATGAAAAATTTAACATGAGAAATTTGAGCGAGTATTGGGCTAATAAAATAATATTCTTAGATTTAAAAAAAGCAAATACTATATTCTCTATCAAAGCAATTTTTGTACCTCTGACGAAATTCCTTGGCAGTTCAAATACGAAGGCTTTAAAACCGCGCGGAATTTATAATTAATTGTTCGAGACTATAGTCGAGTCTATAAAACTGTCACGTTAATTTTTAATTTAAGTTTTAGTTTTTTAAAAGCAGTTCCGTTTTCTTGCAGATAAAGTTTGTGTGAGTCCCACGAATGTTACAGTATGTCTCCTATGTTAAATATAAAATAAAGCTGATGGAGTTAATCAAGACTAGTTCCATTTCGGGTAACTAAATGAATTAAGTGTGATTAAGAAAGTTGTAATATGAGAAATTAGGTCGAATATTGGGCTAAAGAAAGAATGGTGTTAGATTAAAAAAGCATTTTTACTATCGCTCATTATAATTACTAAGGTTTCTATTGAAGCTATTTCCGCTCCTCTACAGAAATTTCTTCGCTGTTCAAATTCAAGATCGCGCGCTATTTATTATTGATTATTCGATACAACGTCTACGAAATTGTAACATAACATAGAAATTAAAGCCTATTTAGGATCACCTTCTAACACCAAAATTTACTGTATTGTAATAATCAAAGATTATTGAAAGTATCTAAAAAAACCCTGTATGCTCTGTGTGTGAAAAATATAAATATTTTAAAACGGTAATTACAGTTTAAACAACTTCATAAAGTCAATAATGTATAATTTATTAACACGTGTTTTATTGAAATACGAAGAAAAAAACTAGAATAGTAAATGTTGTTGAAGCACTTAGGTCAAGTTTGGTAAGAATTGTTAGAAAGCGTGAGTTCAAAATACCAAGTAATAAATATAATTTTATGCAAATTTGAAGAAAAAAGTAGGCCGATGATGAAAAAAAGACTATTATCAAAACAAACTAGTGTACAACGAACGGGCAGTATAACTTAGCAATTCGTAGGGACTCCAAGGGATTCGGTGTCAAAGAGAGCCACCCGAAAAAGTCGGAGGGATTTTGGGCATAAAATAGTCCAAAAATGTATTACTTTTTCTATTTCGTTTGGTCAGTTTTTTGTGGGGTCAAATTAATTTTTATAGTAGAGTCATTGCGATACCTATATTTTAGCAGTAGTAGTTTTATGTTTTTTTGCGGCAAAAAATGTTATCACTTTTTGTTTAGTAGTACCATATTAAGAAACGAAACATTTTGTCTTAGGGCATATATTGGGGCGAGGCACACTCCGTGGCTGTTTTCTATTTTCTTAAAGAAGGTAATGTTCCCCCCTTTAAAAAATCAAAATATTAGTTAAAATGGGAACAGTAGAAGTGAAGCAAAGTGCGTTCTGGCCCGCGCATGCGCAGTGCGCGCGTCCCGCAGTGCGCATGCGCGCGTCATGTCACCTGTCATCTGTCACATGTCATCTGTCATCTGTCACATGTCACATGTCATCTGTCACATGTCATCTGTCACATGTCATCTGTCACATGTCATCTGTCACATGTCATCTGTCACATGTCATCTGTCATATGTCATCTGTCACATGTCATCTGTCACATGTCATCTGTCACCAGATGGCGCCAAATTTCCCAAAACTGCCACTAGAGGGCGTCAGTGGTGCCAAAGTTCCAGAAACTGTTACTAGAGGGCGTCAGTGGTGCCAAAGTTCCAGAAACTGTCACTAGGTGGCGTTGGTGGTGTCAAAGTTACCGAAACTGTCACTAGATGGTGTTGGAGAGCGGCCATTTTTAGTCCAAGAATACCGGTCTTGAACGTGTTGGCAGTTAAGCCAAAAAAAAAAAAGAAGTCACCTGTCATCTGTCATCTGTCACCTGTCACTAGAAATACTGGTCTTGAACGTGTTGGCAGTTCAACCAAAAAAGAAAGAAGTCACCTGTCACCTGTCACCTCTCATCTGTCACCTCTCATCTGTCACCTCTCATCTGTCACCTCTCATCTGTCACCTCTCATCTGTGACCTATCACTAGAAATACTGGTCTTGAACGTGTTGGCAGTTCATCCAAAAAAGAAGAAGTCACCTGTCATCTGTCATCTGTCACATGTTGCCATAAGGGCATTAGCGCTTAACTTTGCTGTTATTGGTCCAATTGAATCGCGGAAAAAACAGGCATTATCTGTAAGTGACGTAGATGTCAAATTTAAAGAAAAAACATGCGCAATGAACGTTGCTGAAAGGGCACAAAGCGTTTAACTTCCTTGTTATTGGTCCAATTGAATCGCGGAAAAAACAGGTATCATGTAAAAGTGCCGTAGATGCTAATTTTACGAAAAACATTGCTTGATCATGATTGGATAATTATGTCACGTGATCTATATCTAGAGGGGGTTATTATATAATATTTATTAATAACGCTGTGAGGGATTAGTGCTTTAAGACATGCGTCAAGACAAGCATATTTGGGGTAGTCCTTAAATTTGAAGAAAGACTCAAGCAACTTCGTAAAGATATTAAACTGTACGAAGACAAAGAAAACGTTATAAAGCAGTTGGGAAATTTAAATTTGGACAATACAAGAATACCGAAACAAGTACTATGTTGTTGTTACCTCTTAAGACGAATTCAACCAACACCAGTTCTTCAGGTGCCGGTGACGTCATGGATGGGCAATTAAATGGTGAAATTAACAAGACATTTACAATATCGTGCCTCACGTTATCTGCTATATGTATTTTGTTACTAAAATTTCTTTATAAATGTATTCAAAGAAGGTTTCAATCCTCATGTAATGTTGCAATAAACTAAGAAAATATACAGGGTGTTTCATTAAAACTCAAAAATTCATTTCATTTCATTTATTAACAATAAAGAAATTATGTTTTTTTAATTTTAACTTTTAACCACTTCACTTAGTGGACGGTGCTCCATAAGACAGTCGTGAATTATGATGCAGTAGGCTTTGCTGCCTGCTGGAAATCCAATATCCGTTTCGAGTTCGAGTCTCACGTCCACAGTGGAGGACTTCATGGTTTCTTCCTGTTTCGAGCAATCTATGATAAATAGGGCTCTGTTCTTGAACTCCTTGTAGGTCAGTATAGGATGTTTTTCGGCGGCTGAGCCGTGCATATAGCTAGGGTAAAATTCCGCATAGTTATGGTAAGCCATGGCGTAGTCGTTTTTGGCAAAGTCCAACATGTTTCTTTCGTTGGGCCAATACTCTCCGTTCATTGACAGTCTAATGCTGGTCACATTGACATTGTCGAAAGGCATTGGATCTTGTGCAGTATTGTTTCGTTTATTGGTTTGGAAGCATACAATAACAAATCTTGGACGTTCAACGGCCTTAGTAGTTTTAACAGCCCAAATCTCTCTTCGTGAACCGCTCGTAACTGCAGGCAACTCATTAAGTTCCCATTTTCTGAACGGTATCAGTATAGGTGTATCGCTTCTAATGGCCTCCATCAATTTTATTTTAATTTCATCATTGGGATATATATGTTTGATTTTCAAATCAACGGTTTCGATCTTAATTGTTGCAGAAGTGGTTGTTGCCGTTGTACCACTAGAAGTAGTTTTTTCTTTAATCAAAAGACAATCACTATCATCGCGAGCGCGAACCAATCGAATTGTTTGCCTTCCACAAGTGATCATGGGGTAATCGTTGAATATGTTGAAAATATGCTTGAGCGGCACTAAAAAACTAAACGATTTTGTGGAAGTGTCCATAGGAGGGTTGGAAGTACCATTCCAACCAGCGATAGCTATGTGATTCGCATCTAATGCGCTGTAGTTGAGAAGAGCTCGTACAGCGCTCACTACTTCAGGATCACGAACCGTTTCAATCTCTCTGGCGCTCTCGCTGTACGTGCACGAGTCGAAGAGAAAGGCACAAAAGTTGGGTACTAGGGAAACTTCTCCTCCTCCTGTTACCTCTAATTTACCCTTGATTTCGATCAATGACTCGTTCATGGCAAAAAATGAATCCACTTGATTGACAACAAATTCCACCACATCATTGTTGTTGAAGGATTTGATGAACGGTGAGCACGTTCGGTATTCCATCCTTCTAATAGACTCATCATAACGTGGTTGTTGGTAGAGGTTAAAACTCGGATCAATGCTTTCGGTACGTGGGCGTTTACCATAGTCTCCCGCTTGTACGTATTGATGACGATTTGCCATATTTTGTTTTTACGGTTAATCCAAGCGATTGAAGAAACAATTTATTTGCAGGTGTTAGCTCTCGTTGACCCGGAGGAGGTCTAGCAGCAAATAGTGTTATTGAACTGACCGCGTTGTTCTTATAATCTATCACCAAACCCATTTATGATCGTCCTACTAACTCTAGATGAAGGACACTTTGTTCTCCTCGAAAATTTATGGGCTTAAAGTTTTGGTCTACAACCAGCACTGTGATGTTGCTAATTTCCCCGGTATTCGTAACAGGTAGATATATTGGGTTATTAGGTCTTTCCACAATTGCGTAGCCCGCGTCAACTGTAATCGGAAATTCAAAGATGGTGTGGACAGGCCTGTTTCCGTAGAAGGCACCTTCGGTAATGTTGGACTCAAAGCGAATGTTGGATACTTTTATAATGTTGACGGGGAGATCTGAAGAGTGTACAATACCGGGGGCCAGTACCCTGTTGTTGGAAAATCCCAAAATCTGTCCAAGACTGCTGTTGTAGTGACGACTTTCAAAAGTAATTGCATGACGTTTGCTGTATATTTCACACTTGAGAGTGTTGTTGTTTGGTTTCAACGAAAATAGTGTATCACCCGTATTTGGAGCAATAGAATTTTGAATTAGCTTCTCAATGTCAGTTATTTCGTAGCAACCGGTAGGAATCGCGACTTCTCTCAACTTCTCCCTATCGTTGTTTTCGTAGTAGAAAAATTTCTCACCGTCAATATTGGGTATTGAGTTGTATGAGTGAAAGCCAAGTACTGCTAGGAAATATCTCTTTTCGGAATCGAGCACAATTGGGGGCTGAGGTGTGAACGAAAACACGTGAGTTTGACTCGTTAGCGTCAAAAGCAAAGACATGACTAATGTATATCAACGGAGAGGTAGTACTTAAATAAAAAAACTACTTCAAAAAAATAAATTTGTTTATTTATTTATAAGTAATTCCACAAAATAAACATGTTAGTATCTCATTACCGCAAACATCACTCCATCGACGAAAATTATAATTTTGACATGGTAAAAATTGTGTTAGTTCATTAAACTCCTGATGATGTTGCTGCTGCTCCATTATATAGGAATTGTAGACAGAGATGTCCGCAGTTGATTTGTCGATAGTTTTGATATTGGTCGTTGTTGTAATAGATTCGAACATTTTTCCCCACATAGTTCACGAGTTCTTTCGGCGGCTTCAAGTCACCAAATGAATCGAAATATTCAACAACATTGTTTATCTTTCTATAAGCTACCCAATGTGTGCCCGGATTATTAGAGTCATCCAAATTTATGATGGCACATTCGCGTTGCCAGGGCTGCTGCTGATGAGGTAGAGAGTCGCGCATGAAAACCCCTCTAAAATGAGGATTTTTAAACGTTCGATATATCGCAAAAGGTCCACATCATATAGCGATCTATTGGGTAGCTTTATTGGCAGTTTTTTTGTTTCTTCATGTACAATCCAAAGCCTCCGCGAGCGTTCTTTTTCATATACAAGCCGGATCCTTTTGCCCCAATAACTTTCATAGCTTTATTGTGACGTTGATCTTCTTCCAATTTCTTTTGCGCATTCTTAGCATCGATTACGGTTTTAGCTATTCCTGCTGCCCCGCCACTGAGGGCTCCAAGTGCCGAAAGGCCCGCAAACAGAGGAATCAATGGTAGAAATCCTCCAGATTTTTTTCCTTCAAAAGGTATCGTCGTGGGTAGTCGAATTTCCTTTTTACCACCTGCTTTCCTTACGGCGATTTTCGCGGCTCTCAAAGCTTGCGAGGCGGCCTTCTGTAGGGTTGTGGAAGGACTTTTTTTCATAGCCTTTTTAACCTTGTTGATTACGTGATTTCTAAAGGAACTCTTCGTCTTCTTCTGTCCCACCCCCATTCCAAGTTTACGTTTGATCTTCATGCCACCGGTCACCGCCAAAGCAGCTGCTCTTTCTCCAAGCGTTGCGTCCTTTGATTTGACACGTGTCCAAGCTTTGTTTTCGAGTATTTGATCTGCCTTATGTCGATCGTTCAAGGACTTGTGTTGAGCGTATGCAATGTCGTGCTCCTTACAGGCAGCGTCTAAGGGATTAATGCCCGAATCACCGCGTGCTAAGCGTTTTTGTAGCTTTGTGCCCGGACCACAGTATTGATAGGTCGGAATGTGGAGCTCAAAGGGCAGATTGTTTTTATGCGAATTTAAGACACCTTTACTTAAGTAAAGACTCATTTGAACTGATGATATATCATCACGTTATATATATTTATATACACAACAACAACAACTTGCTCCTCAAGCTTGTCACACGCGCACACACACACACACACACACACACACACACGTAAACGTCACGCACGTCACGTTTTACGTCACGCACGTCACGTTTTTATATATTTATACACAACGACTTGACTAAAAATGTCATACAATGAAGGTCATTCAACAGAAACAAACGCTTCCGATTGAAAACTTGGACTTTACCTCCAAGCATGAGAAAAGTAAACATGGCGAGTTATTACCAAACTCGTTTCGTGCAATCATATGTGGACCGAGTGGGTGTGGTAAAACAAACGTAATGCTGTTATTACTGTTTCATCCGAATGGAGCGAAATTTAAAAACGTTTACGTTTACTCCAAATCTTTGTATCAACCAAAATACGAGTTACTTCAAGAGGTGCTAAGTAAGACGATAGGAGTAGGCTATTTCCCGTTCAAAGATAATGCGGAAATAATAAGTCCCGCTGAAGCTAAATCAAATTCCATATTCATATTTGACGATGTGGCTTGCGATGGGCAACAGAAAATTCGGGAATACTACTCAATGGGTCGTCATAAGGATATTGATTCTGCTTATCTATGTCAAACGTACTCAAAAATACCCAAACAACTGATTCGAGACAATTGTAATTTAATTGTACTCTTCAAGCAGGATGAAATAAACCTGAGGCACGTATTCGATGAGCATGTGTCACCTGACATGAGTTTTGATCGCTTTAAAAAACTATGTTCTGAATGTTGGAGCGATCAATATGGTTCTATTGTTGTTGTAAAAGATTTTGCTCTCAACAACGGAAGGTATCGTAAAGGATTCGACTTGTATATAAAAATGTAATTCCATGTGGTGTATGATTAATATGCAGTAAGATGTTAAACCAGCAGGATGTTCGTAAACGTAAAGTTCTACAACTCTCACGTGATATACGTCGAAAATATCTAGCTCTCAAGTTGGGTAGATCTGAGCAGGATCGGACATTAAATACATTATTTAAACCCCTAATAAAACCTCTAAAAGAAATTGTTACAACGTCTCATGAATCTGCGCAAGTTTTAAAAAATATAAAGAAAGAAGAAGAATCCAAAGAGGAAGAACCCGAAGTAGAAGAACCATTAAAAACAGAATATACAAGCCATCCCACTAATTTTATTCCGATGGAAGATGTAGCTCAGACTGGGGGGTGATGATGATGATGATGATGATGAGGGTGATGATGTATATTCCCACGCTTCAGAGTCAGCACCAGAACATATTTCGAATGAGGTCTTCAGAGAGTATCTGGAGCAATATCCCGAAATATCACATAAGTATATGCTTGATTATTGGAATAAGAGTCCAAATATAGACCTAGTTTACGGTCCAGTTTACGATTTGACTCACTCTAAATGGCTTCTCGGAGGGAAAAATATCGATTTTGATCGGAATACTGGAGCTATTATAACCGAGTGGGGGGTATGTTAAAGGGACACCTGGTCTCTACCAACTGATATTTTATGATGAGCCTGAAGATTATACCGATGATGATAAATTGGCATACAAGACGATTTTAAATTTAACTAAAGTTCACAGAAACACAGCTGGACGTCTAAAAGGTACATCGCGATCAAAATATCTAGATATTATTAAACCTATGTTTCCTCCCCCACCGAGAAAGCCATCCAAATCGACTAGCAGTATATCGAGATCTGGAGTTGGACTTGCAATGGTCTACAATGAGAACCCTATTGATTACGTGTACAGGGACGATGTCAATGAACAATCATTAAGGGTCTAGATAATTTATGGCAAATGGACTTGGCTGAAATGCGACCCTATGCACACCAAAATAAAGGTTACAAAATGATTATGGTTGTTATTGATTGTTTCTCAAAGTACGTGTGGACGATGCCTCTAAAGACAAAGACTGGAGTTGAAATTACCAAAGCTTTCTCCAACATATTAAAACACAGCCGACGGCATCCTAAAAATCTTCAAACCGATCAAGGTACAGAGTTTTTCAATACAAATTTCCAAAAATTAATGACGCAAAGCAACATTAATCATTACAATACGTTTAGCGTTAAAAAGGCTGCGATAGCTGAGAGATGTATTAGAACTTTAAAGACAAAACTATACAAGTACTTTAGTTTGCAAGGCACCTACCGATGGATCGACATTTTACCGAAAATTGTGGAAGAGTACAATAACACGAAACATTCGAAAAAACGATGTAAGCCTTCGGAGGTCAACAAGTCAAACGAGAAGGAAATTTCTCGAAAATTTTACTCACATTTGAAGATTGCTGGACCACGCAAACTTAACGTTGGCGACATTGTGCGCTTAAGCAAAGCCAAGCATATTTTTCAAAAGGGATACACCCCTAATTGGAGTACCGAGCTCTTTAAAATTACTAAAGTCAAAATAACCAATACCGTGACTTATCTGCTTGAAGACATGTTGAGTACACCAATCAACGGGGCTTTCTACGAGGAGGAATTGCAAAAGACGAAAGCACCCGATGTCTACCTCGTAGAAAAGGCGCTTAGAAGAAAGGGGAAGAAGGTGTACGTGAAATGGTTGGGTCTTGATAACAAGCATAACAGTTGGATTGAAAACACTGATTTTGTATAGAATCTTATGGAAAATACGAACAAATTTAATCGTTGTCTTTAAACGGAAAATAACCTATACCCTTTGCTTGAGTCATTACTGTTTGTAATAACTGATACTTTGGTTGGTATAAAGATTTTGAGTATACGTAAACATTTTCAAATTTAGCACCATTGGGATTAAACAACAGGGCTAACATTACATTTGTCTTTCCACAGCCACTCGGGCCGCAGATTATGGCGCGAAACGAGTCGGGCAACAACGGACCATGTTTACTAATACCATTTAACTTTTTGTCTTGAAAATCGTCTAAATTTTCGATCGGTAACGACTGCACTTGTTGAATCACCTTCATCGTCTTATAAATATCGAAGCTGTTACGCTCATTTATTAGTTTCAATGTTTGTGCACGAAGGAGAGGGTGTGTTAAATACATTGATTAATAAATTACCCTTTGAAATCCATTTAAGTGGGGGGTACCAATTCTGCGGTCCAGGAACAAAACTACAAAAACGATTGGCACGTGGTGATCCGGGTATTAATCCGCTAGACGCCGCGTGCAAACAACACGACATCGCCTATTCGCAGAACGATTCATTGAACGAACGTCATAAAGCCGATAAAATATTAGAGGAACAAGCGTGGCAGCGCGTTAAATCAAAGGACGCTAGTCTTGGTGAACGTGGTAACGCTCTACTTGTAACCGGAGTAATGAAAACCAAACGTAAACTTGGTATGGGTTGTTCCTTTAACACTCACGTTGTAAAAAAAATTGGAAAATCCATGAAACCTGCCAAGACATTAAAGAAGGCCGTATCGTTGGCTTTAAAAGCAGCCAAAGTGGCAGTTAAACGTGCCGGCGGTAAAAATAACATTAGAATACCTAGAATTATTCCATTTGACTCTAAATCTGGAGGATTTCTTCCTCTCATTCCCTTGTTTGCCGGACTTAGTGCCCTTGGGGCGTTAAGTGGAGGCGCAGCCAGTATAGCTTCTTCCGTCGTAAACGCTCAAAATAAGAAAAAGAAGCTGGAAGAAGAGACACGTCACAATAAAGCGATGGAAGCTATCGGTCATGGATTGTATTTACGAAAGAATAGCAAAGGAGGTTTCGGTCTGTATCTTGAAAATAAAAAAAAAAAAAAACCTCAAAAAAACGTCGACGTCATCATCATTAAGGCTACCTAATAGAGCATTATACGATAAAGAATTACTGAAATATGCTAAACTTTATAAAATACCTCATTTTCGAGGTGTTTTCATGCGCGATACTCTACCTAGGAGAGTACGCGCCCAACGTGAATGTGGTATCGTAAATTTAGATAGTTGGAAAAATCCCGGAACACACTGGGTCGCATATAGAAAAAAGAACGACAAAGTTGAATATTTTGATTCATTTGGTAATTTGAAGCCGCCTATAGAACTTGTTCGTTATTTAAGTAGTCGTAATCGTCCTGTCAAAATTTACTATAACAACGAACAATATCAAACTTATAATCAAATAAATTGTGGACATTTGTGCTTGAAATTTTTACGTGATGAATCGTCGTTACCTCGAGGATGCAATTCAAATGATTTTATTGAACGTGAGTGATTTACAGACGTTGAGTACAGAATGGAGTTAAAACGGTTTTTACCATGTCAAACGAATTCCAGTCGACATGTATGGTCTGATGTATGTGGTACACAAATGCAATCAAAATGTATATATTGTTTTAAAGAGTTTAAATAAAGAATATATTTAAGTTATTGTATTTATTAAAAATTCGTTAGTCTTCGTTATGTCTCAGTTGTTGCGAGTCAATAGCACCAATCATATTTTTACATTTAAACCTCAAACACCCATCGTTTTGAATCCTGAAAAAGAATATGAGCTAGCGTTGAGATCGTTTCATTCATATAATTCCATACCGAACATTGAAGAGGGTCAAAAATTTTACTACTATGATGCACACAACAAATTAAACGAAATTGCCTTTCCAGCAGGTAGTTATGAAATTTCAGATATTGAGAGATTTATTCGGCATCGAATGGGTTTGGAGAATTCCGTTGATCCAGATCGAGAGTTTTCATTGAAGCCCAATAACAATACGCTTAAATGTGAAATTTTCAGCAAATTCTATAACATATCGTTTAAGGAACCTAACAATATTGGACGTACGTTGGGATTTTCCGAAAAAAATCTCGTTCCGGCTCAGATACATTCGTCAGATTTACCCGTCAACATTATAAAAGTTTCAACCGTACGTTTTGACTGCAACATTACGACGGGGGCGTTTGATGGAAACACACCTGCTCATACAATCTACGAATTCTCCGTTAAATCAGATCCTGGATATATAATTGACGAAACGCCTTCAAATCTCTTGTATTTACCAGTCATTCCTCAACGTGAAATTCTTAATATTACCGTACTGGCAGTCGATCAAAACGGTGAACCAGTAAATTTCCGTGGTGAAACAAGTACACTAGTATTGGAACTTAGACCTCAACCTAAATGGTTATAAGCGGTGAAAACACAATTAATTATTAGTATAAGAAGATTCTTTGTTGACAACGTGCCACCCCCACCACCATGTCATCGTCACCAATAGTTTACAAGAAAAGAAAAGTAGCTGAATCAGCTGAGAAATTACCGATGTTTAATCTATACGGGTCACCCGTAATAGATGAATCAATTCGAAAATGTGAATACAAATACTATGCTCCATATGTGAAATCGTTTAACTGCAATGACATTGTGGAAATTGTTATCAACCAAGTGGATTCGTTCTTTGCTATGTACGATTCGCTATTGGATATTAAGGGAAAATTAATAGTTACCGGAACGGGTGATGTTTCATTAACTCAAAATTTCGGAGCATTTCTATTCGATTCCTGTACATACAGCGAAAGTGGCAAAGAGATCGAGACGGTACGAGATCCTGGTATTGTTAGTACCGTTCGCGCTTATACCTGCTATTCACAGGACGACTCGCGTCACATGTCTATTGCCGGTTGGAATTATCCCTCATCACCAATTCTCACGAATAGTAAATCTTTCAGTCTATTATTACCGCTAAAGCATATTTTCAACGTTTTCAATGATTATCCTAGGATTACGTGTGGTAGACAAACTTTTCGCTTTGTTCGTGCTCGAAACGATAACGATTGTATAACTATTAAGGAAAATGGCGGATCGGTAACTACAGTTAAAATAAATATTGAAAGCATTGAAGTAAGAGTTAAACATATCTACCCCAATTATGAAGTAAATGAAAAACTGTTGAAGGCAATTCAATCGGACCGGCCTATTTTAATACCCTTCCGAAAATGGGAGCTTAATGAATTGCCAGCCATCACGCCAAATGCCAAAAAAGATATCTGGCCTGTGAAGACTAGTACGGCTATTGAAAGACCTCGCTACGTCATGATATTTTTCCAAACCGAAAAACGTGATATAGCCACAGCTGATCCTACAACATTTGATCACTTGAATATTCGTAATATTAGACTAATGTTAAATGGCGATTATTATCCTAATGATCGTTCGCAATTTGATTTTGCTAGTGACCGCTTCAACGATGCATATTTCAACTATACAGAATTTTATCCTAGCTACACAAACTCTAATCGAAAACGTACCCTTCTAACCCTTTCGGATTTTAAATTACGTACATTGTTTATCATAGATTGTAGTAAGCAGGAAGAATCTATAAAGTCATCAACCGTCGATGTAAAGTTGGAAATTGAATCGGACGTAGGATTCCCTGATAACACCAAGGTTTATTGCATCATAGTTCACGACTGTCTCATGGAATATCACCCACTCACGGAAGTAATAAAAAGCCTCTCGTAATAATAGGTGTTGACTCCAGATCTCTCTCTCTCTCTCTCTCTCTCTCTATATCTCTCTCTCCGGTAACATCAAGGTTTCTATTGCGACCTTGGTTTCACATACTTCGATAATATCAAGGTGTATCATAGGTCACACACGATTCACAGAAGATATAAAAAAGCCTCCCCTAATATAATTAAAATTAGTTGATTTGCAATCATCATGCGAGTGGCACTAGTAGATATTCAAGGTTTTATTATTGAAAAAGTGTTTCATCCAAAAGAGCTCTCCATTCATATTGGACAACAGCGATTAAATTTTCTATTTAAATCGCCAACACAATTTAAAAATCTTAGTGTTAGTGATAAAAAGACAGTGAATTATTTAGAGCAAAATCTGCACGGAATTCGATTTAACTCCGGTTATATTGAATATAGCGAAATTAATGACATTTTAAAAAATTACCTACTTCATTCGGCAGACATAATTTACGTTAGAGGTGAACAAAAACTTTCATTTTTACAAAGTAAGTGTGAGGAACTGCAAATATTTCCTATCATCCATGATGTAGTCAAGTATGATAAAACTAGATGGGATACGGAAAATTTTCGACAGACAATTCCACAGCAGTGTTGCCATCATCATTCAAAAGGAAAATTTATGTGTGCGCAAAGAAACGTGGATCATTTACTTTCTTGGTTTACTAATACTATTTTACCTAATTAAAATTTTTTTCCATAAACATGTATAAAATGTTTTATAAATAAATGTGTATAAAACTGTTTTTATGTTTTTATTTTCCCTTAAATATAAAAAAAAAAAAAAAAAAAAAAATTATTTATTTAATATTTTCCTTAAATATTTAACAATCATTTTTAACGCTATAAATAACATTAAACCAAATGTAGCACATGTTATTGAAAATTGTCGTTGATCGACTCCTCCTAGTGTGACTTCGCCTCCTCCTCCTCCTCCTACTAATCCTCCAATTCCAGTCCCTATTCCTAGAGAATAAGTACAATTGGTGATAGTTTCACCAATTTTATACCATTTTTCTTGATCACCTTCACTTCTATTCGGAAATAATAATTTCAACTTGTAATATAATTCATATGGTGTTGAGGGCAATCTTACGTAAAAAACTTGTAACTTTCCATCATTTAAATAGGTTCTACCCATCATTTGCCATTCAGAGCGGTTACATTCTTTTTGGTTTTCATTAAAACATACCGCTATATTAGACACTCCATTAGGTATGTTTGTATACAACAAACCGTTGAATATCGCTGTTAATATCACATAATTTGCGTTTAATAGGACCATCATTTAAACACAAATTTGATAAATCTTTTAAAACTTGCCTGTTTTCTTCGTAAAACACAATATCTTTGTTTAGTCGAGAAATTTTTTCACAATATTTTTTTAGCTTAGTTCTGTACTCAACTACTAATGACATTCTCTACTTTCAACTGATTTATTAAAGACATATACATCACCTTTTATAAGTTGTGTGTGTGTGGGGGTGATCAGGCTATTATCTAATAATAGGGGAATAGTAAGTTTAAATAAAAAAACATAGTTTTAATAATATATATATTTTTAAAATCGCTATCGCCTTCAACCGCTGAGATTTTAAGCGAGGCGTGATAATAGATTTGCCAACAACAACAACAATGGGTTTAATAACCTATCTCAACGTCGTCGCCGTAGTCGTAGTCATCGAGTCAAACGAGACCCGTTCATATTTAATGTTAGAGATGGGACTCTATAGCGAACAACAAGAGTTATAAAATGATTTTAAAATTTTGAATCCGAAATTGCGCAATGATTTTGATCTAAGTAATTTATTATATTAAAATATCTGATAAAAAATAAATTAAAAATGATATGTGTGAATTATGCAGCAAAAAATTATTTTAAAAATTCCGAATCTGATATTGCAAAAATTTCACTATCAATTTGATCTAATCTAACTGCGTATTGATTTATTTTTTTGCGTAATTCACACATATCATTTTTAATTTTTTTTTATCTTCTAATAATTTTAATATTCTCGGTTTCGACACTAAAAAAAAGTTGTATCTTTCAGTAACTCTGTCTAATAATTTCCGCGTCGTCTCCTCCGTTAGTTTTCGTTTCTTCTTTAAAGATGCTATCGTCGGCGGCGGCGGTGTAGCCATCGACAGCGTCGGAGGGTTCTCCTCTTCCTTCAAAAACACATTCGAAAATATGTTTTTGATGAAGGGATCGTCAGCATCGAACGTCAAATCCATAAATTCCTATACAATAATAATTTAGTAAGTAAAAAAAAAAAAAAAAAAAACTTACTGATTCAATGATAGTGTTGGAGGCGGCCTCATCGGCGGCGGCGGCGGTGGTGACATCAGAGGAGGCACTAGTGGCAGCAGCAACTATCGACTCCAACGACATAACTGGATTAGACATTTTTTTTTTTTTTTGATCGGTACTATTGATATATCACTTAATATTTTAATTTTATTATCACTCATGCCTGTCGAAAGCAAACTGATCGTAAAATGAACTAAATTATTCTTAAATGAAGACGACGACGACGGGAGCGAGCGAGCGAGGGCGGTAAGAATGATTATGCAAAACGGAAAACCATATGAGGTGATATAATTTTATCATATGCGATAGATTATACTAATTAGTATTAGAATTCAAATTAAAAACATAATATCTTGTCGGGAAATTTAAAATTCCCAGAAACGGTCTCCTTTTCAGGACCACAAAATACCTTGTAGAGGGGAAATTCCCCAAACGGTCCTTTTCAGGACCACAAAATACTTGAAAAAATTTCCGATTAGGAAGTGTATGTACTAAAACGTTATCGAACTATAGTTAGAGTAACGTCGTCAGTGGAGTACAAATTATAACCTTGAATGATGCAAAAACGTTATCGAACTATAGTTAGAGCAACATCAGTAGAGTATAAATTGCAGCCTTAAAATAAAGGTTAAGGCTAAGATCTAGGATATAAGGTTAGGTTTTATTATTATAAAGACAGCACACGTGTCGCTAATAAATCAGTTTGATTAATAATTTCATTGTGAAAGTAGCATCATCAGCAGCAGCAGCATATTACTAGTAAATCAGTTTCTTTTGTGTTAAAGTGTTTAAAAAATGTAAGTAAATATTTTTCATTTTTTGCATAAAAATAAAAGTACATATTATTTTAGAGAAAAATGAATTTAAATGAAATAAATTCGTCTCTCCTAGAAGGTGAAAATAAACCGGTGGTTGCATTGAAAAGCCTGCCAATTAATGAGCCTCAGAAAATCTACATTGCTAAATTGGTTAATTCAAAATATGGTGAAACGATTTTGCTTGAACTGGAGAATCGAGTTATATTCTTACCACGTCGATCATTATCTATTTTGAAGAATCACGTTGATGAATTGGGAAACGGAAAATATTCTGTGGTGTATCAAGGTGACGACGTCAGCGTCGTCGATGAGAAGAACGCTGAAAAGGGAAACCCTAAAGCACTCTTTAAGTTTGTGAATAGTAAGTTTTAATTTAAAAAAATGTCCGACCAATTAATAAAGGATATTGATAAACTTATTTTAAAATTTTATGAAAAATTTCCTCATATAGACTGTGAAGCATGGTTAAAACATGTAAAAATTGCGATTGATTTATGCTGTGATAAACTTAAGAATGTTAATTTATTATCAGGTCAAGTTCGATCGTGGCAAACAAAAATTAGTCATTTAAAAGTTATATATAATAAATTACATAATATACCGACGACGACTTCAGTAGAATGGAATGATTTAATTTCAATTTTCAAAAATAACGTTATTACTGGGATTATTATAAATTTAAGACATAAAGATGTTCTACCATTTTTAATGGATGCTTTTAAAATTTTTTGCGAAAAAGTAGAAAAAGTTTTATCAAAAATGTCATTAATAAAAGTAAACACTATTTTTTGTGGACAGTTTATTAGAAAATTAGTAGATGATAATGACATAGTAGATTTTAAATATTTTCACAGTAAATATGCCCCGATTGATTCTTCAACAATATTATTTGAATGGTTTACTAATCATATAATCAACTATATTTTATTTAAACTATCGGAATTTCAGGAACGTTCGTCAAATTGGGCATTAAAATCCGTGATATCGCTTGAAGTTAATATTAATAAGTTTGCAGTAGGAAACGGTTGCGGCGGCGGCGATAGTTCATCGTTTATTAAATTACCAAAACAAATTGCTAATAAACAAAGTTGTGTAAATATTTTTAATTTTGACTTGGCCTGTTTTTATTGGAGCATTGTAAGTGCTCTGTATCCATCAGAAAAAAATTCTAATCGAGTTACATCGTATCCTTATTATGGCAATGTGTTGAATTTAGATAATGTGGAGATTCCAATGAAATTAAATAAAATACATGTTTTTGAAAAGAATAATAATTTATCCATAAATGTATATGGATTGGAGTTAATCAATAATAAGTATATAGTAGTTCCAATACGTTTAACTAAAAATAAATTGGAAAAACATATAAATTTATTATTAATTCAAAATCAATATTTTCCCAAGTTAAATGATTATGATGCGCCTGATCCTAACGATACCCAGCATATCGATATCAAATATCATTATTGTTGGATAAAAAACTTATCACGATTATTAATTAATCAACTCAATAGAAAAAAAAATAAAAAAATTTTCTGCGATAGATGTTTAAATTATTTTTCAAGTGAAGAACGTTTGAATTTACATATAGAATTATGTGAAAAAAATAATGAATGTAAAATTACAATTCCGAAGGAAAATTTTATAAAGTTTAAGAATTTTATTTACAAACAAAAAACACCATTTGTGATATACGCTGATTTCGAATCATTATTAGAACCGATTCTTGATAATGTTAATATTAACATGATTAAATATCAGCGACACATTGCATTCAGTTGTGGCTACTATGTTAAATGTGACTATGATAATAGTCTGTCATATTTTAACAGTTATCGGGGTCCTGACTGTATGAAATGGTTCGCCAATGAAATGGTAGTATGCGCACAAATGATTGAATCTAAATTTAAGAATATAGTTCCCATGAGAGAAAATTTTTCAAATTTTAAAGCTCATATTTGTCATATTTGTGAACAAAGACTTGTTGAAACGGACATTATCGTGCGAGATCATGATCATTTTACTGGAGATTTTCGGGGATTTGCTCATAACTCATGTAATTTGAATTTTAGAAAGCAATTTGTAGTTCCAATTGTTTTCCATAATTTAAGCGGTTACGATAGTCACTTTATCATAAGAGATTTGGCTAAATTAGGTAAAATTTCTTTACTACCAATAAATAATGAAAAGTATATATCATTCACTCAACACATGGCTAACGGTATTAAATTTCGTTTTATATATTCGCTGCGATTTTTAGGAACGTCTTTAGATGAATTAGTATCCCTTTTGGATATGCAAGACTTTAACAATTTAAAGTATGCATTTGAATGTTGTACTCGAGAGCAATTTTACTTACTTACACGTAAAGGTGTATTTCCATACGACTACATTGACAATATTGATAAGCTTAAGGAAACTCAATTACCTCCACAATCTGTTTTTTTTAATAAACTTAACAATAAAGATATTACTAATGAACAGTATGAACATGCTCAAAAGGTATGGAGGTATTTTAATATAAAAAATTTAGGTGAATATTCAGATTTGTATTTGAAAACTGACATTATTTTGTTGGCCGACGTCTTTGAGAGATTTCGAAAAATCGGATATAGTACAAGTGGTCTTGACCCGAGTTGGTATTTCACCATACCCGGATATAGTTGGGATTGCATGCTACGGTATACCGGATGTAAATTACAG
This sequence comes from Hermaeophaga mercurialis, assembly GCA_951812935.1. Classification (NCBI taxonomy): domain Eukaryota; kingdom Metazoa; phylum Arthropoda; class Insecta; order Coleoptera; family Chrysomelidae; genus Hermaeophaga; species Hermaeophaga mercurialis. Next base: position 32,822,075 of record OX638364.1, read on the forward strand.
CTTCTTCATGACATTGATATGATATTATTTATTGAGAACGCGATACGCGGTGGGATTAGCCAATGTTGTTGTCGTTATTCTGAGGCGAATAATAAATATATGCATGATTATGACAAATCTAAACCTGACAAGTACTTATTATACGTAGACGTCAATAATTTGTACGGTTGGGCAATGTCACAACCACTTCCATATGGCGGATTTGAATGGGTTGATACAAATATAGATGTATTGAGTATTCCCGATGACGCAGACATCGGGTATATACTGGAGGTTGACTTAGATTATCCCCATCACCTTCATAGTATGCATAAGGATTTTCCTTTTTGCTGTGAGCATAGAAAACCTGAAGGATCAAAATTTTGTAAACTTTTAACAACGCTTTATAACAAAACTAAATACATTATTCATTATCGAGCTTTAAAACAAGCAATAAATCATGGGTTAGTCATTCGTAAAATACATAGAGTTTTAAAATTTAAACAATCAGCATGGTTAAAACCATACGTAACTTTAAATACACAGTTTCGAGCACAAACAACAAACAAATTTGAAAAAGATTATTATAAATTAAAAGTAAATTCAGTATACGGTAAGACGATGGAAAATATTCGAAAACATCGTGTAGTTAAATTAGTTTCGCAGTGGGAGGGAAGATATGGGGCAAAAAATTTAATAGCAAGTCCAAGGTTCCATAGTAGAACCATTTTTTCGGATGATTTAATGGCTATTGAATTACGTAAATCAGAAATTTTATTCAACAAACCCATATACATTGGAATGTCTATTTTAGATATTTCAAAAACATGTATGTATGAATTTCATTATGACTTTATGTTATCTAAATTAGGAAATGACGCTTGTAAGATCTTATATACTGATACAGATTCTTTTATCTATGAGATTAAATGTAATGATGTGTATAAGGAGGTGATTAATGCCCATATTGACAGATTTGACACTAGTGATTATGCATCAAATAACCCATATCAAATTCCACTGTGTAATAAGAAGGTTCCAGGTCTAATGAAAGATGAGACAAACGGTAAAATTATAACTCATTTCATAGGCTTAAGATCTAAAATGTATACGTATAAAGTTGAGGATAAATCTATAGTTAAAAAATCAAAAGGTATTAAAAGTTCCGTAGTAAAAAATGATATAAGTTTTCAAGATTATGTGGATTGTTTAATTGAAAAGAAAGATAAAATTATTTCACAGTGTACAATTCAATCGTTTAAACATAAAGTTTACAGCATAAATCAAACAAAAATTGGTTTAAATTCATTAGATGATAAACGAAAATTATTAGATGATTCACATGACACCCTCCCCTGGGGTTTCCATCATCATCATCATTCGGATCAGTGATATCAACGTCCTTGGACATTTAAAACTTACTATTATCCATTATATCTATTATAATATAATTTACATTTAAAAAAATATATATATTATTAAAACTGTTTTTCTTTTTTATTTAAACTTACTATCCCCTATTATTATTAGATAATAGCCCATACATACGATTTATAAAAGGTGGTGGTGGTGGTGATGTATATGTATTTAATAAATGAGTAGAAAAAAATATTATGAAAAATTTCTCGACAAAGATATTGTGTAAAAATCTCCGCCGCGACCGCGATAGCGGTTGCACGCGCTCGAGGCTGACGAAGGTCGTTGCAGGGCGATAGCGGCACGCGCGCTCTCGTAATTCACGGTCGAGGATCCAGTGAGAGCATCGTCGTGAGGTGGAGGCGGCCGGCGGCGCGCGCGCGCGGATCCCGGTTTCAACAACTGGCGGCTGAGTCGGTCGCGCGAGCATCCGTCGTCAGCACACCTAGTTCAAAAAACATGAGCGATTCCACAGTGCTCCCGACTACGACGACGCCGCCGCCGCCGCCGTTGGAAACCGTCTCCGGCGGCGACGCTGCTGCCTCAGCCGCTAAATCAGTAAGTTTTTTTTTCGTTTTTTTTATTTTAATTTTTTTTATTTTAATTTTAATTTTTTTTTTTTAGGCATTTAAAAGCGGTGTGGAGAAAATGATAGGCGCCGATTTTCCTCAAGCCGAATTGATTGAACTAGAAGCAGAAGAAGAAGAAGAAGGTGGATTTGTGATTAAAAATGGCAATACGTTTCTATTTGTATTATATTGAATAAAAAAAAATAAATCTCTTATTATTGGTTTGTTTAATTATGGATGCGTGCATGCATAGGCAACCAACATTACGCTACAACGTAAACAGGGTTGCCTATGCAGCAATTAAAAGTGTCTGCGCTGGACTCCAGTGCCGGCGTCAGCGGTGACGCTCGCTGGAATAATTTCTGGGGCGGGCCTCAAAATCCACTTTTTTAGAGGCCACTTTTTAGAGGCGGCTCTTCCAAGAATCAAGGCTCACGGGGCGAACCATTTTCCAAGACCACTTTTCCAAAAAACCATCAACGACACTTTTAAGGCCATTTTCAAGGTCGGGGGCGGCGGCGGCAAAGGACATTTTCCAAGATCATTTTCCAAAGGCTGCTCTTCCACAAGCATCAAGGCCACTTTCAAGGCCGGGGGCGGTGGTAAAGAAAATTTTCCAAAGCCATTTTCCGAGGAAACTTTTCCAAAACCACCAAGGTCACTTTAAAGGCCATTTTCAAGGTCAAATTTGAGCCAGTATCGGCCTTGTTATACTACTTATTGCATATTCAGTAAATATTTCTAATAGCACATCATCGCTATCACTAATCAGAAATCACATCTTAATTTATTAAAATTTTGAAAAACTTTCCCCCGTTAAACTCTACGGTAGGGCAAAAAATACCGGGCTTAATGAAGGATGAATGTAACGGTAAATTATTTTTCCATCTTGATATCGTTGTAAATGAATTTTGAAAAAATTAACTTTTATACCCCCACGGAAGGGTGTCATGTGACTGGGGAAGTAATTGACGCTTATCATCATGGGGCTAAGTCCAATTTTAGTCTGACTGATGCTGTATACATCGTGTAAATAAGACCGAATGGTATGCTGAGTAAGATATTTTTTGGTAATATTTTTCAAACAGCTGACATAATCGTCAAAAGTTATTTTATTTTTGACTACATTGGATTTAACCCCCTTTGATTTTTTCACTACTTTACCCCCTTGAACTTTATAACTGTACATTTTCGAACGCAAGCCCACAAAATGCGTCATGATTTTACCATTGCATTCATCCTTCATTAAGCCCGGTATTTTTTTATTAACTAAAGGAATCGTATACGCGTTATTTGAGGGGTAATCGGAAGTGTCAAATTTTTCTAAATGATCTCCAACAAGGCTTTTGTAAACGTCATCACAATTTAATTCATAAATAAAACTATCGGTGTCCGTATACATTAATTTTAAATTTTCCACCCCCATAGTTGGTAACATGAAATTATAGTGAAAGTCATACATACAGGTTTTAGAAATGTCCAGGATAGCCATGCCGATATACAGGGGTTTGTTGAAGAGTAGTTCAGCTTTTTTTAATTCGATAGCCATAAGGTTGTCGTCAAAAACTCTTGGATTATGAAATCGGGGGCTGGCTATCAAATTTTTTGCACCGTAACGACCCTCGTAAGAAGTAAGTAATTTCACTACCCTATGAAGCCTGATGTTTTCCATCGTCTTACCGAATACAGCATTATTGGCAAGTTTGAATTGGTTTTTTTTAAAATTACTTGTGGCCACAGTCCTTAAACGAGTATTCAGCTCGATATAGGACTTTAGCCAAGCCGATTGTTTAAATTTTAATAATTTATGAATTTTGATTAATTTTAAGCCCTATTCGAGGGCTTGTTTTAAATTGCGATAATGCAGAGTGTATTCTTTTTTTGGATAAAGGGTGGTCATTAATTTGGACAATTTGGAACCGGGAGGTTTGCGGTGTTCGGGACAAAATGGGAAATCCTTGTGCTCGTCATGTAAACTTTCGGGATACTCTAAATCTACTTGTAAAATATATCCGACGGGTGAATCGTCGGGAATCTGTGTAATGTCGATGTTTGTATTGGGCTCCCATTCAAACCCCCCATAGGGGAGGAACTGTGACATTGCCCACCCATATAAATTGTTTACGTCAAAGTACATAAGGTACTTGGACGGTTTAGAAGAATCATATTCAGGCATGTATTTATTGTTAGCTTCAGAATATCGATTTCAACAAACAGATATTCCTCCACGTATTGATGACTCAACAAACAACAACATGTCAACATCTTTTAAAATTTGTAATTTACATTTCATGTACTTGAGCATACAATCCCAAGTATATCCGGGCATAGTATAGTACCTTGCCGGATCTAGCTGGTAAGTTTCCAGAGCAGTTGATCGAAAGTTTTCCATAACGTCACAAAGAAGGAGAATGTCTGTTCGCATATACAAATCTGCATATTCACCTAAATTTTGAATTTGGAAAGCTTGCCAAACGTTTTGCGCATGAGTGTAATCATCTGTAGAAATATGACAATCATTTAATTTGTTGTAAAAACTCTCAATTGCTGGAAGACCACTGGTATCATTTAGCTTATCAATACTATCAATGTAATCGTATGGAAAAACACCTTTCCGCGTCAACAGTGTGAACGTTTCATTAGTCAAGTTACCAAATTCCCCTTTTAATGTAACCAACTCCTCTATTTTTAGTGTAGACACCAACTCATCGAGACTAGTACCCAAAAATCTAAAGGAGTCTATATATCGAAATTTAATTTTAGTTTTTGGTTCATACTGCGTAAAAGAAATGTATTTTTCCATGTTCACAGGTAGTACACTCAAAGGTCCACGTTTAGCAACATCTCTAATAATAAAATGGCTGTCATATCCGCTAAGATTATGGAACACAATAGGCACTACAAATAGTTTTTTGAAGTTCAGATTGCACGATTGATGTGCGAACCCTCTAAATAATCCCGTAAAATGATCGTGATCTTTAACGATAACGTCTTTTTCTCTAAATTTATTGTCGCAAATGTGACAGCAGACACCGTCTGCGACAGTAGGCATACAAATAGGAACAATATTTAATATTTTTGATTCAATAAATTTCGCGACATCTAACATTTGATTCGCAAACCAGTCCATGCAATCTTCCCCTCTATAACTATTGTAGTAGGAAATCTGATTATCGTAGCTGCATTTTAAGTAGAAGCCTGCACTAAATGTTTTATGATGCTGATACTTGGTGGTTGTATGAGATATCTTTTTATCACACTTTTCTAAAATTGACTCGAAATCGGCATACACGACAAATGGACATTTCTGCTTGTATACATGATTTTTAAATTCGACGTTATCATATGGGGGGAAAGAAATTTTACAATCATTGGTATTTCTACACAAAATTTCGTGGTCCGTTAGTTTTTTTTCGTTTTGAAAATAATTTAAACACCTATCGCAAATAAATTTTTTAGAATGGCTCTTGCTAAGTTGACTTGAAACTAGTCTAGACATATTTTTAATCAAACAATAATGATATTTAATGGTGTTGGTGGTAGTAGTGTCCTCGTTGTTGACGGGAGGAGTCTCGTAGTCGTTTAATTTTGGAAAATATTCATCTTGAATTAAAAGTAAATTTACATGACGCGACAGTTTATTTTTAGTTAAACGTGCAGGTACCACTACGTAAAAAGACCTTTTATTAGTTTGATTTAGTTCTAAAGCGTAAACGTTTACAGATATATCATTTAACTTTTCAAATTTTGATATTTGTGCTAATTTCATAGGCAATTCTAAACCATCTGTATTCAAAACTTTACTATAGTGAGTGTAATTATATGTATATTCAGAGTGTTTTTTAGCGGGAAACAAAAACTCGTTACGGCCCAGTAAAAACACGCCAGGTCAGTATTTTGGACGTTTATGCATGCCTTTTTCACAAATATTTCTTTTGGTAGTGGAATGAAGGATGGACCGTTCCCAATTTCAAATTTGTTAATAGCTACTTCTCATAAATTTATTTTTGACAACGCCCACACACTGTCTTTTTCTTGAAATTCCGAAAGTTTATTTAAAATAAAATCTACAATGCTTTTATATTCTTGCGCTAAATCTGTCCCCAAATCAACAACGAAATTTGGGGATCCAAAGTATTTAATGTCAATTACTTCCCCGCCATCACTATTATTTTTAAAAAATCGCCACAAAATGTAACATTTACTTTGAGTGACGGTGTATCATTTTTTAAAATTTTACAAATTTTAGATTTAAATAAATTGAAAGAAGCCTTCAAAAAATCTTTTATCTCTTTATGTTTTAAATTTACAATTACCCCCGTTCTAATCCGATTATTAAAAATCGCGTTTACGTCTTCCCATTTAGCGCCCCCTTTTGTACCGCGCCCCTGTCTAATGCCCTCCCCTACTACATGAGAAGACGCTAATTTAATGATACACCGTAACCTTTTTAACTGCCCCATTTTGGTATAAATTTTTCTTTTTTGCCCTACCGTGAAATTAAATTTTTTTACAGCTAAAGAGCATTTTCGGAGATGAGTACTAATTAATGATAACCATTTATGTTTATCAGAATATGCAATATTGCACCTGGTTTTAAGTAGGTCTTTAATTTTTTTAAAAACGAGTGCGAAATTCATGATTGAACTCACCTAATTTTTATGTATTTTAAATAGGGTCCTCGGAGCACAACTCTTGGATATCTCGTGCAGGCCAATAAAAATTAAACTGACGTCCCCTTTGTTTAGATCGTTGATGTGGTTCTTGTAAATTGCGGTAGACCTTTTGGGTAGAAAGGTAACGTTCTCCTCCAATTCCACTAGGATGGATTCCCCTCCAAATTTGGATTTGGTGAGCTGAACGCGATAAATTTTATTTGGGATGTTGGGTTGCAGGTCCTTTAGCTTAATTATGGGTTTGTTTTCGGTATCTGTAGATGAGGTAAATTCATTTCATTTTTCGAGAAAACTTATCTAAAATAATAATAAAAAAAATGGAATACTAGCATGAAAAAAACTCGCCGAAAAAAACACTTACTTTAAAAGCTTGAAGATGACGATAGCAAAAAAAAGTCTTAGATGGATTGAAGCTTAACAGCAAAAAAATGTGGATCACTGGTACAAATTACTGAAAAAATAAAAAATTTGTACTGTTAAAATTACAAAAAAAAGTTTTTAAAAAAATTAACTTATTTAACACTTTGAAGTTTAGATTTTGAAATTGACTGCAAAAAATGTAGATCACTGGTTCAAAAAAGTTTTAAAAAAAATTGACATTAAATGTACTTACAATAACCCCAACTGGAAACTGTTCACTTAACACTAACTGGCAGCACAATGTAAAAAAACAACTGGAAACAGCTCACTGAATACTAACAGGCAGCAGCAGCAGCAGCAGCACTGGTGAAGAGACTTTTACGACTGAATTGTCGATTGATGTGCTTCGGCTTTTATAGCCCTCGAGAAAAACAACACATTATCTGTGGGAAGATAACTAAATTCGTTTCGTAGAAATGTGGTTGTATTTTGCCAGTTATGAGGCTTATCTAATTTTTATCCAGGAAGCTACATCCTGGGGGAACGGATGTAGATGTCTGTACTAGAATTCGTTTCGTGGAAATGTGGTTATAATTACCTGTTATCAGTCTCATCTAATTTTTATCTGGGAGGCTTCATCCGGTATAACAGTTAAAATTATCTCTATTTTAAATTATTAAAAGTATATGTTTTTAAATTTTTTTAGAAAATGTAGATTGCAGGGCCGTATTTAAAAATTTGTAGTTTCAAAAAAAGAATTTTAAATTATTAAAAGTACACGTTTTTAAATTTTTTCAGAAAATGTAGATTGCAGGGCCAAAAAATTTTTAGTTCGAAAAAAAGAATTTTAAAAAATCCTGAATTTGGAGTAATAGAATTTTGCGTGTTATTAAAATATTTATTTAACACTTTGAAGTTTAGATTTTGAAATTTACTTAACTTAAGTAAGCTCAATTTTCGGAGGAATATTATAACAATTAAAAAACACTATTGACAAAAATTATATCTTTTTTTTTAATAAAATGTATAATACTATATAATAACCCCCTCTAGATATGGGTCACGTGACATAATTATCCAATCATGATCAAGCAATTTTTTTCGTAAAATTAGCATCTACGTCACTTCCAGATAATGCCTGTTTTTTCCACGATTCAATTGGGCCAATAACAGCGAAGATAAGCGCTTTGTGCCCTTATGGCAACGTTCATTGCGCATGTTTTTTCTTTAAATTTGGCATCTACGTCACTTATAGATAATGCCTGTTTTTTCCGCGATTCAATAGGACCAATCAAATACTGCTACAGTTGCTTACACAGGGCAATTTCTCTTTGTTGCCAATTGAAATCTATGCAGGTGACACCAACATTAATATTTTAGACGGGGCAAAGGAAAGTGTCGCCAACTATCTCACTTGTTTGTCTAGTTTGGGTTACTTTCCGTACATTAACATTGCCACTAGATACAATTCTTGTCTGGATCACTTTTTTCTTAAGGGTCATAATGAATGTAAATCTGCGGTCTTAAATAATGACCTTACAGACCATTTTCCAATTATCATAAGTATTAAACTAAATATTTTTAAACCTAAATCAGATCAGGGATTGTTTGAAAAACTGGACGCTTCCCTATTAAGCAATTTCTTAAAAAATGAATCTAGGAATGACATTTTGTTGGAAAATAATGCGGATAAAATAGCTGAAAAACTAACTAATAAACTTAAAATGTATATACAGAGCTCCACAAAAGAAGTACGCATTACCAACAAATATAAATGCATAAAACCTTGGATTACCCCTGGGCTTGTCAGAGGTATAAGGCAAAGAAACTGCTTGAAGAGTGAGGCTACCAGAGCAAACAATGAAATTAACGCGTTAAGAGCATATACTTTATACAGGGTGTTATTGAAATACACGTACATATTAAAATGGGGAATAGTATGTAATGACCAAAAACGATTGGCACCAATTTTAACTTCAAATTCTAAAATTTAAATATTGGGGAAGAGTCCCCTTTTCCGACCTACTAGTTTCCATATTTAAAGAAGTAAAATAAATCGAAATTGAACTTACCCATAGAAATTGCACTGTTGCCGTAGCAAAACCAATTAATTCAAAATAAAGTTTATTACAGTAATTGTTCAAAATGCCGTCCATTATTATTTACACACACTTGCAATCGTCTTTCCAAAGAACTTTGAACATTAGAAATTAGTCTTGGATTTTGTCGTAGTTCCTCGGCTACCGCATTAACTTTATTGGTTAATTGTTCAACACTATTAATAGGTTCATTATAAACCAGTTGTTTCATGTGACCCCACAAAAAGAAATCGCATGGATTTAAATCCGGAGATCTCGGAGGCCACTTAGTAGGTCCATTTCTGCCTATCCACTTTTGAGGAAATCTAATGTTCAAAAACTGCCGTACGTTTAAATCAAAGTGAGGAGGAGCGCCATCTAGTAGGTACCACATCCGTTGCCTTAATTGTAACGGTATCTCTTCTAGGAGTACTGGCAAAATATCTTCTAATAAGTGGAGATATCCTGGCCCATTTAATCTGTTCGGGAGAACATAAGGCCCGATTAAATACTGATCTATTATGCCAGCCCAAACATTTATTGAAAATTTTCTTTGATGCCCAGTTTCCCTAATGGCGTGAGGATTTTCATCACTCCAAATATGCGTATTGTGCATATTGAACACGCCATCACGAGTGAATGAAGCCTCGTCAGTATACAATAATATTTTTAGAAAATCAGGAATATCAACACATTTTTGAATCATCCATTCACAAAACTCCACTCTCTTTTCTTCATCACCTGGATATATGGCCTGGACTTTTTGGATGTGATAAGGATGTAAACCTTGTTCTTTAAGTGTCCGCCACACAACAAATGAGGACACTCCAATTTCAAGACCTAGTCTTCTACAACTTAATTGAGGCCGGTTTTCAACAGCTTCCAATATTTCTTCTTCGGCCGCCAATGTTCTTTGTGTTCTTGTTCTCCCTCGATCTGCATTGACACTCTCAAATCTTCCATGGTCTCTTAGATGCTGAACAGTTGAAATAAACGTACGACAGTCCGGAATTCTCCGATTTGGAAACCGTTCGCGATACAGGATTTGTGCTTGCCGAGAATTTTCTCCAGCTGCCCCATAAACCAGCACTATATCGGTTAGTTTAATATTCGTAAATAGTGGCATCGTAAAAAAATATTTAAAAGTAATCGTAACAACACTTTTTACCAACTTGGAAATGACGCGCTCGTGTTAGCCAGATTCGTAAATCAACTAAAATTTTAATAATCTATAGTTTAAAAACAATCATTTATCAAATATTCTAGTTTTTTGATAACGAGGGTAGTAAAAACCAGTCTTCGGAAATAGAAATTAATTCGAAAATCTTGGCAACATGGTTATTTCTTACAAGACTAGTTTTCTTATCATCTGACAAAAACTTGCATATTAATTACTGTTGATGTGTAAAATAGGTAAATAAACCTAATTTATATAGGTCATCCTCAACATATCAGTGAAGTACGTTTGTTTTAGAATTAATTTTCAAAAATTAATAACTCCCTTAATAAGGGGTATTTTTAAAAAATAATATTTTTCTACATTCAGTGGGGATCTGCGCAATACCCAGTTTTAATATGTACGTGTATTTCAATAACACCCTGTATAGAGACGGTTTAACCAAAGCCATCAGAAAAGCTAAATTGGACTACTATAAATCTAAAATAAATCAAAACTTAAAGTATCCTGAAAAAATATGGCAAACCATCCAGGAAGCCTCAAATGAGTTTCACAATCAAAACATAATCAAAATAATAAAATCAGACGATGGTCAACCTGTCTCTACAAGTATGGAGATCGCTAATGAGTTTAATGTTTTTTTTAGCACGATTGGTGCCAAACTTGCTAGGGAAATTCACCCAACTCCCCAAACCTACAATACCCTGTGCGACAAATCAATGTACCTAAGACCTATCAGAGAGCCAGAGCTCATCTCAGTAATTGGTACACTGAAAAATACCAACTGATGCGGGGAGGATAAAATCAATTCTAAAGTTATAAAAGACAATCATAAACATCTTATTAAACCACTTTTACACCTTATTAATTGTATTTTCTTAACAGGTCACTACCCTCAAATTTTTAAAAAATCAATAATAATACCCATACATAAAGGGGGTGATAAAACCGATAAAAATAACTATAGACCCATCTCTCTATGTAGTGTTCTAAACAAAATTGTTGAAAAGTGTATAAAGGTAAAATTATGGGACTACTTACATGCTAATAAACTAATCTCTCCTCAACAGTTTGGATTCAAGCCTGAGGTTGGTACTGACAATGCATTGTACGAGGTAAGTCAATTTATCTCGGATAGCATCAATAACAATCTCAAGCCAGTAGCGATATTTTTAGATCATAAAAAGGCGTTCGATACGGTTGCGCATCCTATCCTGTTAAAACGACTTGAGAGTATGGGCATTAGGGGAGTGGTGAAAAATTTGTTTAAATCTTTCTTAAGAAATCGCACTCAGGCGGTTAAGATTGATAATATATTGAGCGATCTCCAGGAGGTAGAGGTTGGAGTGCCTCAGGGTACAGTGTTGGGTCCAATTCTGTTTTCAATCTATGTCAACAGCTTATTAAATCTAAAAACAAGCGGGAAAATTGTATGTTTTGCAGATGATACCGCCGTATTAGTAGCTGAAAAATCTTGGCAGGAATCATTTAGGAAAGCAGAATTGGACTTACACATCATCAAGAGCTGGTTGGATGCAAATCAACTTACTTTAAATACAAATAAAACTAAATTTGTATCTTTCTCAATAACTACACGAGGCATGACAAACAAAGAATATATAGTCCTACATAACTCTGATTGCAGTCTTTCTCGGCCTTGTAACTGCATTACAAAGATACTCCCTTCTAGCTCAATTAGGTACCTTGGGGTTTACTTTGACTGTTTCCTTAAATGGGATGTACACATTGATTATGTAAGTAAAAAAATAAGGAAACTGATTTATAAGTTCTCTCAGATTAGATATATTTTACCTTCGCAATTGACTAAAATGGTTTATTTCGCTTTAGCTGAGTTTATCTTGAATTACGGTATTTTATGCTGGGGCTCAGCATGTGAATCTAAGTTGTTTCCATTAAAAGTGGCACAAAAGTATATTTTAAAAGTATTGTTATTTAAGCCGAAAATATACCCTACAGATCTACTATTTAAAAATACGGAATTTTTAAATGTTAGGCAGCTTTATTGTATAAGAATAATACAATTTTCATTAAAGTTTAACATATTTAAAAACATAGTTAGACATTGTATACACACCAGAGCTGTAGCCAGATCGGATCTTTGTACCACCCTGCAATCCTTTTCCTTTACGCAGAGAAATATCAACTTTAATGGACCAAGATTATTAAATATTTTACCTATAGACCTTAAAAATAAAAACATATCTAAAAAAAATAAAACTAAAATAAAAGTCTGGGTGAGCCAAGTTTTGATCAGATTGTTGACAAACTGGTCTGGCTTGCTTTAAAGTGAGCAATAAAAAGACATATTATATAATTTAGAATTTAGTATTTAGGTATCTAAAATGTCAGGTGGAAGCACACACAAATTTATAAAATTCATCGTGCTCTCCATACTGGCTACGCAGTATTATATTATTGTTTTGTTGTTTGTTGTAAAACTTCGCAATATTTTTTTTATACATTTGTTATTTTTTTGAATAAATAAATAAATAAAATAAATAAATAAATAACAGCGAAGTTAAGCGCTTTGTGCCCTTTCGGCAACGTTCATTGCGCCATCTAGTGGCGATAGTTTCTGGAACTTTGATATAATTGGACTAAAAATGGCCGCCGCCGCCGCCGCTCTCCAACGCCATATGGTGTCAGTTTCGGGAACTTTGACACCACCAACGCCACCTAGTGACAGTTTCTGGAACTTTGGCATAATTGGACTAAAAATGGCCGCCTGGACTAAAATGGCCGCTCTCGAAATTTGAATTTACCGCGCAACACGACGGCGCGACACCAGCGCCTCTGGTGGCAGTTTCTGTAAGTTGGCCAGAACGAACTTTGCTTCACTACTTTTCTTACTCACATATGAATATATCTCAATTACATGCATTTTTTTTATAATAGTTAACTACATATATTGAATTTTAATGACTTGATTAACTGAATCGCAAATTACAATGTTGTATACTTTATTTTAAAATTTTATTTAACAACCAACGTTTTGTTATTAACAGATATTTTTTGAGAATTTTAGAGAGAACTGATTAAATATATATATGACTTCGTTATTTTTCAACACCAGGCTCATCATTTGATGCTTGTTTAAAATAAATAATATTGAACTTGAGAAATACATTGTTTTTAGATATATAGTCTAATTTAGATTTAGGTTTTTAAATCTTTTGAATAAACTCTATCTAGTTTACGAAAATACCATTTTACTTACTCATAATTGGATAATTATGTCACGTGGTCTAAATCTAAAAGTATAAGTACAGCTGTAGGTGATCATTCCTATCAGTTTATTACACAGCGATAAGTAACAATTTTGAATATTTCTGAAAATGGCGAATTTTGAAATTATTAAGGATGTTACAAAACAAATCCGTAAATTTGGTGTCCAGGGGCGTACTTTGGAATTTAAAATTAATCCTATACCTAATGGGGCTGAGCCAATAAGCTGGGTAAAAAACGCAATCAAAGATATTGTTTTGAAGGGGACAGAAAACGTGGACTTGGAGGATTATGTTGGATTTACTTTTTGTTCCAAAGATTTTACAAGAGGCCAGGGATGGGTAGTTTTTAAACCAGCATCTCAAGTGACAGTTGATGACGTATGGAAGAAAATTTCTTCCATATACCAGTCAAATTCAACCGGATTGAATACGGAAACCTTCTGTTTGGGGGTTGCTACTGTAAAAATGCCCGTAGGAAAAGGTCTGGGGCGAAATTATAATACTTTTAATGAGGAATGTAGAAAACGTAGAGGTATTATTTCAATAAATAACAAAGATAATCTCTGTCGTAAAAAGAGGCTGTATTGAATGCAGAAGAGATTTTTACGGTGATGAGTGCTATGAAACACATTTGAATACGGTTTGCAAAAAGATAAAAAGCTGTGAGAATTGTTTTAAAATATGCACTAGTCACAATCATATCTGTGGCGAAATTTACTGCAAGATTTGTAAATCGAAACAACCCGAGGATCATTTGTCTTATAAGCAACCTGACAAAAAATCTCCTCAAATTAAAGATTTTTTGTTTGTTTTCTATGACTTGGAGACAACACAAGAAAAAGTCGTAAATGGGGTCATTCAACAGGAACCAAATTTGTGCGTATACAGAAAAGTATGCCATAGGTGTATAAACGAAACTAGATTGTTATTTTGTCAGAGTTGTGGATTCAGAGAAAAAGTTCTAACCGAGGATGTAATTTCTGAGTGAAGTACTAGAATTACGAAAAAAATTTAAACAGATCAGAAAATCAGAACTGTGTCGGGGTTATACCTGCATTGAATTTCTACGACCCTAACAACTTAAAAGAGGATGCACGCGAAAAATTAATTAAATGGCACAAACAGAAAATTGTTGAAAATTACGTATTTGATTTTCAAAAGGAGATTGTAGAGTATTGCGTTTCTCATGTACAGATTCTGATGCAAGCTTGTCTCAAATTTCGTCAGCAACTGCTGGAGACGTCAAACGTCTGTCCTTTCACGGAGGCAACCACAATTACATCCACTTACAACAAGGTATTTCGTCGAAACTTTCTAAAAACAAATACGATCGGTATAATCCCAAAAGGAGGTTACAGATTCAGAGATAATCATTCGAAAATAGCTTTACAATGGTTGATATGGGAAGAATACCAAAGAGGTATCGAGATACATCACGTGGCCAAAGGTCAAGAGGCCCGAGTTGCCGGTGTTAAAGTTGACGGGGTACATGGAAATAACATCTTTGAATTTCAAGTGTGTTATTTTCATGGGTGCCCGAAATGTTTTACTAAGAGCAGAGATAAAGCGTTAAAAGACGACCCTTCCGATTGTATGGAAAACCGATTCCAACGAACTGTAAATAAAAATAAACATTTGGAGAAAAATGGGTATAACGTTGTACAAATGTGGGAATGTGATTTTCGAAAAATGTTAAGTGAAGAAATTGAACAATACACAGAAAACCATTCTTACATGAAATATTTACCAATAAACCCTAGAGATTCTCTGTACGGGGGCCGAACGGGAAATACAGTGGAATAATACAAGGCGAAAGAAAATGAGAAAATTAAATGTGTTGATGTTTGCTCTCTATATCCCTGGGTATGCAAATTTGGTAAATTTCCTATTGGTCACCCATAGAGAATATATGCGGGAGAAGAATGCAGATTGGTTGATATTTCCCAAATGTCAGGTGTGATAAAATGTAAAATATTACCTCCTACAAACCTGTATCACCCTGTACTACGGTGTAAAATGAACGATAAATGCATGTTTATCCTTTGTCGTGAATGCGGTGAAGGGTTGAATCATGATGATTGTAATCACGATGACGAACAAAGAAGTTTAAAAGGTACCTGGGTGATTGAAGAAGTCGTTAAAGCTATTGAAAAAGGTTACAGAATGATGGAGATTTACGAAATATGGAGTTACGATACCATACAACTCAGCAGGGAGCAGGAGGGTTTATTCTCCGGTATGATAAACAAGTTTATAAAAATTAAACAGCAAGCCTCCGGCTGGCCAAAGAATTGTGCGACAGATGAAGAGAAAGATAGATATATTGAAGAATTTCTACAAAGAGAAGACGTTTTATTAGAGTTTTCTGAGATAACTGAGAATCCAGGTTTAAGGTCGTTGGCAAAACTAATGTTAAACTCCTTCTGGGGCAAATTAGCACAAAGACAAAATTAACCTAAAACACCTATAATTAGAAATTCTGCTGAATTTTATTTAATGATGACAAACCCTGCAATAACGGTAAACACCATTTTACCGGTAAATGAGGAAACGTTAATTGTAACGTGGGGGTACAAAGAGGAAGCTTACGACATCTCCCCTACTGTAAACACAGATTCGATTATTTATTCTTCACAAGCAGGCCTTCCTGACCTACCGATGATGAATGTATAGGTGATTTAAGTATGAGCTGAATAACGGATTTATTACAGAATTCGTTTCTGGAGGCCCTAAAAATTACTCGTATAAATACTCCTGTAATGGCTGTGAATATGTTGTGTGTAAGGTGAAGGGAATTTCACTAAACTATAGTGCTTATCAGTTGTTGAATTTTGATAAAATCAAGGAAATGGTGATGGAACAATCTGAGCCTATAAATATCATTTCAAAGCAGATCAGAAGAACAAAGGAACATGAGGTGATAACCGTAACATCTGAGAAAAGATATCAACCCAGGTCAACAAAAAGAAAATTTCTAGCTGATCATAGTTCTCAGCCTTACGGCTTTAAAAAATTTAAAAAATTAGTTATATACATATATTAAAAGAATCGTAATTACAGTATCCGCTGATTATCAAATAAATTTTTTTTATTAAAACTTACCGGTCTTTTTCTAAATAAAAATAAGTCATATCACCCTGTATTATTAGGCAATTTGATTATCATTTATGTATATATCTGTTTGCATAGTTATTAGTTGATACTTACCGGTCTTTTCTAAATAAAAATAAGTCATATTACCTAGGCAATCTGATTAATCATTTATGTATATATCTGGATGCATGTTGATACTTACCGTATATTCATTAGTTGATATGTTTCCTATTAGCTATTTACATTTATCAATGAGATGGTATGTACCGTTCAAGATTGGGTAGGTAATTATTGTTATTTAGAGCGCTATTTTTAAGTTAAACGCTAATACCCTTACGGTAGCGTTCTTTGCGCTTGTTTTTGTTTAAATTTAACATCTACGACACTTCTAGATAATACCAGTCTTTTTCGCAATTCAATTGGACCAATAATAACGAAGTTGAACGCTAATGCCCTTACGGCAACATTCATTGCGCATACTTTTCTTTAAATTTGACATCTACGTCACTTATAGATAATATCTGTCTTTTCCGCAATTCAATTGGATCAATAATAACGAAGATAAGCGCTAATGCCCTTACGGCAGGAAATTTAGGGGTCATGAAAGGTCACGTGTGGGCTACTTGGCCGTCCATAAGAATTGACTGAAAATTTGGGGGTCCTAAGGTCACGGCGGGCAACTTGGGCTTTCGGACTGAAAAATTTGGCGGTCCTAAGGGCCGTCCAAAAGAATTGACTGAAAATTTTCACACGGCCACGTAGCCCAACTTACTACTAATAATGTCATAAATGCAGTAGCCTGTTAATGTAATTATGATATGAGAAATGACGAGTAAAGTAAGCTTTGATTTGAAGACTTGCATTAGTGATTTGGAAATAAAATAACTTTTAAATAAAATATTATTACAATATTTTTTTTTAAATGTACTATTTTGTAAAGCAGAAAAATACTCAACACTAAAATATCAAAATGGCAGTTCTAATAAATCAAAGTTACATAGATCTCTTTTGTTTAATACCTTACTATGGTTACATTTTTGTACTAGTACAATAATAGTCTATTTCTACAAAACGTCTTATGGATTTTTAATACAAATCCCGTTGCACGTCATATATCAATTATGAGATCACGACCCTGCAGTGTTGTCGGCTTGTCTAAATTGTCGAGGAATGTAGGAAGTTTCAAAAATGTAAGGTTAGGTTATGTTGTTTAGCTTTATTATTATGAAAAATAAATTTATTGAAGCGTATATGAACAATATATGATCCTCACACTCAAGACACTTCATCCTGCCAGTTTTAAAGTACATTTGAAAAATGTTTTTCTCAGTTGATTCATTAGCAATCTACAACTGTGATATTCTTCTTCTTCTTCTTGCTGTATTATCTACTTTTAATATTCAATAATCTGTTATAAAAATCGTTATATTATGTTGTTTATTTGTACTTTATTTTTATTAAATAAATAAAATAGAGACATATAAAAGTAGTGAAGCAAAGTTCGTTCTGGCCCGAGTACCCGTTTCGGCCACCAGAGGCGCTGGTGTCGCGCCGACGTGTTGCGCGGTAAATTCAAGTTTCGAGAGCGGCCATTTTTAGTCCAGGCGGCCATTTTTAGTCCAATTATGCCAAAGTTGCAGAAACTGTCACTAGGTGGCGTTGGTGGTGCCAAAGTTCCCGAAACTGTAACTAGATGGCGTTGGAGAGCGGCGGCGGTGGCCATTTTTAGTCCAATTATGCCGAAGTTGCCGAAACTGCCACCACTACTAGATGGCGCAATGAACGTTGCCATAAGGGCACAAAGCGCTTAACTTCCTTGTTATTGGTCCAATTGAATCGCGGAAAAAACAGGCATTATCTATGAGTGACGTAGATGTCAAATTTAAAGAAAAAACATGCGCAATGAACGTTGCCATAAGGGCACAAAGCGCTTAACTTCGCTGTTATTGGTCCAATTGAATCGCGGAAAAAACAGGCATTATCTATGAGTGACGTAGATGTCAAATTTAAAGAAAAAACAAGCGCAATGAACGTTGCCATAAGGGCACAAAGCGCTTAACTTCGCTGTTATTGGTCCAATTGAATCGCGGAAAAAACAGGAATTATCTATAAGTGGTGTAGATGTCAAATTTAAAGAAAAGCATGCGCAATGAACGTTGCCATAAGGGCACAAAGCGCTTAACTTCCTTGTTATTGGTCCAATTGAATGGTGAAAAAGACAGATATCATGTAAAAGTGACGTAGATATCAAATTTAAAGAAAAGCATGCGCAATGATGGTTGCCATAAGGGCATTAGCGCTTAACTTACTTGTTATTGGTCCAATTGAATCGCGAAAAAGATAGGTATCATGTAAAAGTGGCGTAGATGCTAATTTTACGAAAAAATTGCTTGATCATGATTGGATAATTATGTCACGTGATCTATATCTAGAGGGGGTTATTATATAATATTTTACATTTTATTAATAAAAAAGATATAATTTTTGTCGATAGTGTTATAATATTCCTCCGAAAATTGAGCTTACTTAAGTTAAGTAAATTTCAAAATCTAAACCTCAAAGTGTAATAAATATTTTAATAACACACAAAATTCTATTACTCCAAATTCAAGATTTTTTAAAATTCTTTTTTTTTCAAACTAAAATTTTTTTAAATACGGTCCTGCAATCTACATTTTCTAAAAAAATTTAAAAACATACTTTAACGGTTATACCGGATGAAGCCTCCCTGATAAAAATTAGATAAGACTGTAACGGGTAAAATAAAACCACATTTACAGAAAACAAATTCTAGTACAAACATCTACATCCGTTCCCACAGGATATAGCTACCTGGATAAAAATTAGATAAGACTGACTGATAACGTGTAAAAATACAACCACATTTCCACGAAACGAATTTAGTTATCTTCGCACAGATAATGTGTTGTTTTTCTTGAGGGGCTATAAAAGCCGAAGCCGAATCAATAGACAATTCAGTCGTAAAAAGTCTCTCCACCAGTGCTGCTACCAGTTAGTATTCAGTGAGCTGTTTCCAGTTGTTTTTTTTTTACATTGTGCTGCCAGTTAGTGTTCAGTGAACAGTTTCCAGTTGGGGTTATTGTAAGTACATTTAATGTTAATTTTTTTAAAACTTTTTTTGTACCAGTGCTCTAAATTTTTTGTAGTAAATTTCAAAATCTAAACTTCAAAGTGTTAAATAAGTTAATTTTTTAAAAACTTTTTTGTAATTTTAACAGTACAAATTTTTTTATTTTTTCAGTAATTTGTACCAGTACTCCACATTTTTGCTGTTAAGCTTCAATCCGGCTAAGACTTTTTTTGCCATCCACATCTTTAAGCTTTTAAAGTAAGTGTTTTTTTCGGTGGGGTTTTTTTTCATGCTAGTATTCCATTTTTTTATTATTATTTTAGATGAGTTTTCTCGAAAAATTAAACGAATTTACCTAATCTACAGATACCGAAAACAAACCCATAATTAAGCTAAAGGACCTGCAACCCAACATCCCAAAGAAAATTTATCGTGTTCAGCTCGCCAAATCCAAATTTGGAGGGGAATCTATCCTAGTGGAATTGGAGGAGAACGTCACCTTTCTACCCAAAAGGTCTACCGAAATTTACAAGAACCACATCGACGATCTAAACAGAGGGGACTTCAGTTTAATTTTTATTGGCCTGCACGAGATATCCAAGAGCTGTGCACCGAGGACCTTATTCAGAATAGAAAAAAATTAGGTGACTTCAATCATAAATTTCGCACTCGTTTTTAAAAAAATTGAAGACCTTCTTAAAACTCAGCACAATATTTCTACATATTCAGATAAAAATAAATGGTTATCACTAATCAACACTCACCTTAGGAAATGCAATTTAGCTATAAAAAAAATTTAATTTCACGGTAGGACCAAAAAGAAAAATTTACAGCAAAATGGGGCAGTTAAAAAGGTTACGGTGTATCATTAAATTAGCGTCTTCCCATGTAGTAGGGGAGGGCATTAGACGGGGGCGCGGTACTAAAGGAGGCGTTAAATGGGAAGACGTAAACGCGATTTTTAACAATAGAATTAGAACGGGGGTCATTATAAATTTAAAGTATAAAGAAATAAAAGATTTTTTGCAGGCCGCATTTAAATTATTTAAATCTAAAATTTGTAAAATTTTAAAAAATGATACACCGTCACTCAAAGTAAATGTTACATTTTGTGGCGATTTTTTAAAAAATAATAGTGATGGCGGGGAAGTAATTGACATTAAATACTTTGGATCCCCAAATTTCGTTGTTGATTTGGGGACAGATTTAGCGCAAGAATATAAAAGCATTGTAGATTTTATTTTAAATAAACTTTCGGAATTTCAAGAAAAAGACAGTGGGTGGGCGTTGTCAAAAATAAATTTATGAGAAGTAGCTATTAACAAATTTGAAATTGGGAACGGTTCATCCTTCATTCCACTACCAAAAGAAATATTTGTGAAAAAGGCATGCATAAACGTCCAAAATACTGACCTGGCGTGTTTTTACTGGGCCATAACGAGTTTTTTGTTTCCCGCTAAAAAACACTCTGAATATACATATAATTACCCTCACTATAGTAAAGTTTTGAATACAGATGGTTTAGAATTGCCTATGAAATTAGCACAAATATCAAAATTTGAAAAGTTAAATGATATATCTGTAAACGTTTACGCTTTAGAACTAAATCAAACTAATAAAAGGTCTTTTTACGTAGTGGTACCTGCACGTTTAACTAAAAATAAACTGTCGCGTCATGTAAATTTACTTTTAATTCAAGATGAATATTCTCCAAAATTAAACGACTACGAGACTCCTCCCGTCAACAACGAGGACACTACTACCACCAACACCATTAAATATCATTATTGTTGGATTAAAAATATGTCTAGACTAGTTTCAAGTCAACTTAGCAAGAGCCATCCTAAAAAATTTATTTGCGATAATTTAAATTATTTTCAAAACGAAAAAAAACTAACGGACCACGAAATTTTGTGTAGAAATACCAATGATTGTAAAATTTCTTTCCCCCCATATGATAACGTCGAATTTAAAAATCATGTATACAAGCAGAAATGTCCATTTGTCGTGTATGCCGATTTCGAGTCAATTTTAGAAAAGTGTGATAAAAAGATATCTCATACAACCACCAAGTATCAGCATCATAAAACATTTAGTGCAGGCTTCTACTTAAAATGCGGCTACGATAATCAGATTTCCTACTACAATAGTTATAGAGGGGAAGATTGCATGGACTGGTTTGCGAATCAAATGTTAGATGTCGCGAAATTTATTGAATCAAAAATATTAAATATTGTTCCTATTTGTATGCCTACTGTCGCAAACGGTGTCTGCTGTCACATTTGCGACAATAAATTTAGAGAAAAAGACGTTATCGTTAAAGATCACGATCATTTTACGGGATTATTTAGAGGGTTCGCACATCAATCGTGCAATCTGAACTTCAAAAAACTATTTGTAGTGCCTATTGTGTTCCATAATCTTAGCGGATACGACAGCCATTTTATTATTAGAGATGTTGCTAAACGTGGACCTTTGAGTGTACTACCTGTGAACATGGAAAAATACATTTCTTTTACGCAGTATGAACCAAAAACTAAAATTAAATTTCGATATATAGACTCCTTTAGATTTTTGGGTACTAGTCTCGATGAGTTGGTGTCTACACTAAAAATAGAGGAGTTGGTTACATTAAAAGGGGAATTTGGTAACTTGACTAATGAAACGTTCACACTGTTGACGCGGAAAGGTGTTTTTCCATACGATTACATTGATAGTATTGATAAGCTAAATGATACCAGTGGTCTTCCAGCAATTGAGAGTTTTTACAACAAATTAAATGATTGTCATATTTCTACAGATGATTACACTCATGCGCAAAACGTTTGGCAAGCTTTCCAAATTCAAAATTTAGGTGAATATGCAGATTTGTATATGCGAACAGACATTCTCCTTCTTTGTGACGTTATGGAAAACTTTCGATCAACTGCTCTGGAAACTTACCAGCTAGATCCGGCAAGGTACTATACTATGCCCGGATATACTTGGGATTGTATGCTCAAGTACATGAAATGTAAATTACAAATTTTAAAAGATGTTGACATGTTGTTGTTTGTTGAGTCATCAATACGTGGAGGAATATCTGTTTGTTGAAATCGATATTCTGAAGCTAACAATAAATACATGCCTGAATATGATTCTTCTAAACCGTCCAAGTACCTTATGTACTTTGACGTAAACAATTTATATGGGTGGGCAATGTCACAGTTCCTCCCCTATGGGGGGTTTGAATGGGAGCCCAATACAAACATCGACATTACACAGATTCCCGACGATTCACCCGTCGGATATATTTTACAAGTAGATTTAGAGTATCCCGAAAGTTTACATGACGAGCACAAGGATTTCCCATTTTGTCCCGAACACCGCAAACCTCCCGGTTCCAAATTGTCCAAATTAATGACCACCCTTTATCCAAAAAAAGAATACACTCTGCATTATCGCAATTTAAAACAAGCCCTCGAATAGGGCTTAAAATTAATCAAAATTCATAAATTATTAAAATTTAAACAATCGGCTTGGCTAAAGTCCTATATCGAGCTGAATACTCGTTTAAGGACTGTGGCCACAAGTAATTTTAAAAAAAACCAATTCAAACTTGCCAATAATGCTGTATTCGGTAAGACGATGGAAAACATCAGGCTTCATAGGGTAGTGAAATTACTTACTTCTTACGAGGGTCGTTACGGTGCAAAAAATTTGATAGCCAGCCCCCGATTTCATAATCCAAGAGTTTTTGACGACAACCTTATGGCTATCGAATTAAAAAAAGCTGAACTACTCTTCAACAAACCCCTGTATATCGGCATGGCTATCCTGGACATTTCTAAAACCTGTATGTATGACTTTCACTATAATTTCATGTTACCAACTATGGGGGTGGAAAATTTAAAATTAATGTATACGGACACCGATAGTTTTATTTATGAATTAAATTGTGATGACGTTTACAAAAGCCTTGTTGGAGATCATTTAGAAAAATTTGACACTTCCGATTACCCCTCAAATAACGCGTATACGATTCCTTTAGTTAATAAAAAAATACCGGGCTTAATGAAGGATGAATGCAATGGTAAAATCATGACGCATTTTGTGGGCTTGCGTTCGAAAATGTACAGTTATAAAGTTCAAGGGGGTAAAGTAGTGAAAAAATCAAAGGGGGTTAAATCCAATGTAGTCAAAAATAAAATAACTTTTGACGATTATGTCAGCTGTTTGAAAAATATTACCAAAAAATATCTTACTCAGCATACCATTCGGTCTTATTTACACGATGTATACAGCATCAGTCAGACTAAAATTGGACTTAGCCCCATGATGATAAGCGTCAATTACTTCCCCAGTCACATGACACCCTTCCGTGGGGGTATAAAAGTTAATTTTTTCAAAATTCATTTACAACGATATCAAGATGGAAAAATAATTTACCGTTACATTCATCCTTCATTAAGCCCGGTATTTTTTGCCCTACCGTAGAGTTTAACGGGGGAAAGTTTTTCAAAATTTTAATAAATTAAGATGTGATTTCTGATTAGTGATAGCGATGATGTGCTATTAGAAATATTTACTGAATATGCAATATTGTGCTTGGTTTCGATATGATTTATATGAAAATAAACGTGTGCGATTTTCAGACTGAACTATGTGTCTAATGAATTATTTATAGTTATAGTTTTTATGTATTAGTTATGTATGTTTGCTTACTGTATTATTTATAGTTTTTTATGTATGTTTGCTTGGGTAATAAAAAAATAAAATATAAAAAAAGAAGTGTTTTATTTAAAAAAAAAACTTGATACATTTTTTTAATTTAAACAGTGATTATATATATCATTAATAACATCAACTTTATAGTAATACATGTACTCTTCTAGAGCATTTTTTTCTAAACAATTTGGCATAACAGCACAAATTAAAATTAAAGTATTAAATCTACTAGTGACGTCACAAATACTATTGAAATTAATAGCAAAATAAGCTCGTGTAGAATCTATTAAATTACAGTAGAATGTATTAAAGTTCAAGTCTTCTAGCAACGAAATGTAGTTCTTCACCAAATTGCAATTTGCTTCAAGGATGTCGGAAACATCATTCTCGTCCAGATAGAACTCGACTCCATGTTTGTTTACAAGTAGATACTTGGTATCGTCATACACTAATTGAGTAACTTTACAAAAGTCTCCACAAGGGAAAACTATAGGATCGTATTCGTCAGGAGGTGATGATAGATTCTCGTGAAAAAAGTCATCGTATCTCTGACGCAGCAATTCAATAAAAGTAGTCCACTCAAATGTACCAAATAAAATTCTTCCGGGTCGAAGTAAAGGTGTTAGTGTTATTGCAGGATTAAAGGTTCTGGTTGGACTTATTCCACACAAAAGTGCATAACTTCTCAGGGGGAAGTTCGTTTCCAGTAGATGGTATCGCTCCAATTTAGCAGCATACTCATATGAAATTAAAGCTTGGTCGATTTCCTCAACACAATCATTAAGCGTCACCATTGGAGAAGGTGTTGGCGACGGCGACGACGATGACGATGCCGAGTCACTTTCAAAAACAATTTCACAAGAACTATAACCACTATCTTGACTACTCATGTTGTTGGTCGATTTAAATTGCAGGTGCACCACACGACTGAATAAAATGTATGTTCGCACACACTTGTATTTATATACCCCCACTATGAGGGGAAACGATAAGTTTGAAAGTTATTCAAAAAAGGCCCCTTGAATTGCTAAATTTGTTCGTATTTTCCATAAGATTCTATACAAAATCAGTCTTGGATAGACACAAATTCTATTGTTTTTAAATAATGTGTTTTATTTTGTAAAGTATTATACATTTTATTTCTATGAATTATATTTAAAACAGGATTAATAATTTTAGCAGCTTCTTCTATTCGATGTTTAAAACGTAGTTGATTAAGATATCTTGATTCCCAATCACTTGTTTCAACATCTGATTCCCATATGTGAACTTGATTGTAATCTTTATTAAAAGTTACTTTCTTCATATCTTTTCTTTAAGAACATCGGGGTATTTGAATATAAGTTCTAGTAATAAACTATATGTAATCGGATTCGCTTGTTTTATAGACTCCATTGTAGTAAGAGCTGTGTTGATGACATCTTCCTTGTTTTTAACCACCATTTGTAAAATTTTTAAGGAACCTACAAACTGTTGGCTTTTTAATACTTCAATGTTGTGCTTAATTAAGGCTAAGCATCTCCAGAGCTCGGAAAGGGAAATTGATCCTAACCAGACAGTAGCATGTCCAGTTAATACGTTCAAAACAGTAATGTTTTCAAAATTTTCAAACTGTAACAAAAACCAGTTAAAATCTAGTGATTCCTTCTTTCCCGCTGTTATAAAATCTTTAATAGTTTCTTTGAAGGATAAAAACTCCTTCCACTCTTTTTCACTAAACACGATACAGTTTCCTTTATTTCCAGATATTTTCACACACGGAGCAAAATTTAAATCATGCGACAGACTCACTGCAACATATTTCGTATTTGATTTATTCAGGTAGAACCTTTGTTCACCCAAATAGATATTTTTCACTTTTGATTCTTCTGTAAACTGCATGATGACTGACTGACTAACTTCACCGGAGAAAGTCTTAATATTTATTAGTAAGAAAAAAATGGGAGGGGATTCTATATTTCTTAACTCCATAGCACATTCAGTATGTTAGGCCTGACGGATGCCTGAATGGTATTTAGCTTTCACATTTTATGGTACAACCACATTTAACGGATTTTTCTATAAATAATCAAAGATTATAAAAATAAAAAAAGAGTATTTCTTACAACATTTTTCAATCCAGTTTATTTCAATTTTGACTATTTGTTTAATTTTCATTCAACAACCTTTTTTACTCATAAATTAAAAACCTTTTTTTGTTTTAATATGATTTATTAAGGATATCTAAACATTATTGAATAATTATTTTCACCGTAATTGGTACAGTTGCATTTTGTAAAGACTCCTTCTGACCACGGATTGCTGCAAAATGTTGTAAACTGATTCCCTGTTTTCATCAGATGTTGAACTATTTTGCATGCGTAACCTTTTCTTCTGTGTTTGTCAAATGTATATATATAATTTAATATTCTGGGAACGTCATGTTGTCCTAATGGATCAAAATCACATCTTGATAATAATGCGAACGCTGCAACTTCATCACCGATGTAGAGGATGTAACAAGATATTCTAGTTTCTTGACTCCATTGTTCAATTAAAAGATCTTTTACAGGTAAACGCAATATTTTATTTACAGCTCTTTTACCTATGAGAAATTCATTTTCTTCCATCTCGATTGTTTAAGAACGAACGACTTGTGTTAATTGTACACTCTGTTTTATTTCGTTACCACATATACAAATGGAAAGATAAAAAAGTGAGTGGGGGGGGTCTAATAATCACGGTGTGTTCACGTGAAAAGGGGCTTTTTCGCGATGTTTTAAGAAATACTCTAAACAACTATTATAATAAACGCAAATATATTAATCGTTCTGTTATAGATATTTTCGATAAAATACATGTTTCTAGGTTATCACTTCATTCGCGGTTTTGATAATTTCGTATTGTTTTTAAGTTTTCAAAATTCAACATGACTGCGCTCGTGGGCGAGTTCATTATTACTAGAGGAGGGGGGGGGCGACACGTGTAACAGCGCGTCTGTGAAAGGTCTTATGCAATAATTTTATAAGTTGCACAAATTAGGTATTCATTTGCAGGACTATCGTTAGATAATCCGGTTTTACAAAGGAGCATCTCACATAAAATTTTATTTACACTTTATTTAACTATATTACATTGGTAATAATAATTTGCAGTGTATCCCTAAAAATAGGTTAAACATTTGACGTTTACGTGACGTGCGTTACGTAAAACGTGACGTGCATGACGTAAAACGTGACGTGCGTGATGTAAAACGTGACGTGCGTGACGTAAAACGTGACGTGCGTGACGTAAAACGTGACGTGCGTGACGTAAAACATGACGTGCGTGACTATTTCAATTTCCAACACCGAAACCTGATATTACTATAACCGTCGTACCCAAAAAACATGATTTTCGAGAAAGCTGCACAGGTCACCATCGATGTCCACAAAACTTTGATGGGCCTGGAAAAATATTGGCTCACGCACATTTTCCTAGTGCTGATGGATGTATTGAAATTCATATGGATGCTGGCGAACAATGGTATTTTGAGGATGATGATAATGTTCCTGATGGTCAAGTAAGCTTTCTTATGGTGTTGGTACATGAAATCGGCCACACCCTTGGTTTAGGACATAGTGAAGTAGAGTCTGCAATTATGTTTCCATGGTATCAGCAAAAGTTAACTCCTCTAGATGAAGATGATAAGAATGCATTAGAATTCTTGTATGGCCCACGACGACGACAAACGCCGACGACAACGACAACGACTACAATTTATCCTCCAACTTCTCGAAAACACATTTCTTCTTCTTCTTCTTCTGTTAAGACGCCGATGACTGTTTCGCTTCAATACAAAAATTTATGTAATATTAAATCACCTGATTTCATGTTTCTTGCAACAGCTCCATCGTTTCATAATTATCGATTGTACGTCGGATTTAATACATCTTTGTGGAAATTTGATTTAAATAGTATGCTCATACCTTCAAGTCCCGAACCGTTAAGTAATTATCTACCCAATGAACTTAAGACTTCCTCGACCCCATTTTCTCACATTTTTCAAAATTCAGCGGGGGATTTAATAACGTTTGGTAATCGAAAATGTTATGTAGCCTTATTTCCAAATTTAAATATTCAAAATGATTATTATTTACCCGTGCCCTCAGATGCTTATATTAATGCGTTATTTCAAACAAATAGTGGTAGAACTTTTGTTTTCTATAACAACGTTTCCTATATAGAATACATTAATGATCCTGGAGAAATAATTAGTCGTGGACGTATAACCGATCAATTTCCCGGTATACCGATGGACTTGACATCAGCGTTTAGATATATAGATGGTTTCATTTACTTTTTCAACAAAAACTTAAACGTATATTACAAATATAGTGAATATAAGAAAAAAGTTGTTGAAGCTGGACAATTTAGTTGGAATCTATTTAACATACCCTGTCCAAGCGTAGGGCTATAAGAACAATTGAAAACCCTATTGACAAAAATTGTATCTTTTTATGAATAAAATGTACCTACCAAGTAAATTGAATATAATAAAAAAATAATTAAACGCTTCGTTCTTTATTATATACTCTTTCAGCACAATTTTTTTTGTTTTTCTTCGAAAAATATTACACATGGTGAAATGAAATTTTTTTGATTTTTAATAAATGATATGAAATGATGAAAAATTTTTGAGTTTTAATGAAACACCTTTTGCATATTTTTAGTTGTTTATTACAACATTACATGAGGATCGAAACCTTCTTTGAATACATTTATAAAGAAATTTTAGTAATAAAATACATATGGCAGATAACGTGAGGCACGATATTGTAAATGTCTTGTTAATTTCACCATTTAATTGTCCATCCTTGACGCCGTCATCGGAACTGGTGTTGGTTGAATTCGTCTTAACGGGTAACAGCAACATAGTACTTGTTTCGGTATTCTTGTATTGTCCAAATTTAAATTTCCCAACTGCTTTATAACGTTTTCTTTGTCTTCGTACAGTTTAATATCTTTACGAAGTTGCTTGAGTCTTTCTTCAAATTTAAGGACTTTTCCCAAATATGTTTGTCTTGACGCATGTCTTAAAGCACTAATCCCTCCAAGCGTTATTAATAAATATTATATAATAACCCCTCTAGATATAGATCACGTGACATAATTATCCAATCATGATCAAGCAATTTTTTTCGTAAAATTAGCATCTACGTCGCTTGTGGATAATGCCTGTTTTTTCTTTAATTCAATTGGACCAATAACAACGAAGATAAACGCTTTGTGTCCTTATGGCCACGTTCATTGCGCATGTTTTTCTTTAAATTTGACATCTACGTCACTTATAGATAATACCTACCTTTTTCGTAATTAAATTGGGCCAATAACAAGGCAGTTAAGCGCTAATGCCCTTTCGGCAACGTTCATTGCGCATGCTTTTCTTTAAATTTGACATCTACGTCACTTATAGATAATGCCTGTTTTTTTTCCGCCATTTAATTGGACCAATAACAACGGCTTATGCCCTTACGGTAACGTTCATTGCGCATGTTTTTTCTTTAAATTTGACATCTACGCCACTTATAGATAATGCCTGTTTTTTCCGCGATTCAATTGGACCAATAACAAGGAAGTTAAGCGCTTTGTGCCCTTATGGCAACCATCATTGCGCATGCTTTTCTTTAAATTTGACATCTACACCACTTATAGATAATGCCTGTTTTTTCCGCGATTCAATTGGACCAATAACAACGAAGATAAACGCCTTGTGCCCTTATGGCAACGTTCATTGCGCATGTTTTTTCTTTAAATTTGACATCTACGTCACTCATAGATAATGCCTGTTTTTTCCGCGATTCAATTGAACCAATAACAGCGAAGTTAAGCGCTTTGTGCCCTTATGGCAACGTTCATTGCGCATGTTTTTTCTTTAAATTTGACATCTACGTCACTCATAGATAATGCCTGTTTTTTCCGCGATTCAATTGGACCAATAACAAGGAAGTTAAGCGCTTTGTGCCCTTATGGCAACGTTCATTGCGCCATCTAGTAGTGGTGGCAGTTTCGGGAACTTTGGCATAATTGGACTAAAAATGGCCGCCGCCGCCGCCGCTCTCCAACGCCATCTAGTGACAGTGTCGGGAACTTTGGCACCACCAACGCCACCTAGTGACAGTTTCTGCAACTTTGGCATAATTGGACTAAAAATGGCCGCTCTCGAAATTTGAATTTACCGCGCAACACGTCGGCGCGACACCAGCGCCTCTGGTGGCCGAAACGGGTACTCGGGCCAGAACGAACTTTGCTTCAGTACTTATAAAAATGATAGCAAACTATTAATTGTTATTAAAATAAGACAATGTTTTGTTTAAAAAAATATATATTTTTCTTATAAGAAACAATTCAACTACAATATTCGAATTCCTACAAAAGGTAAATCCTTTCTCCTAATTCAAATCTGAATCACTTGAATCACTGTCATCGCTGTTAGGATTAATAATAATGGGATTAATTTCTAGTCTATCAAAAACTCTCTCTCTTTCATACCATTATTGTATTTCTTTTTCTGTATGTTTAATAGAATTTTTCCATACTTCAGGAGTAATTGTTCTAAGAGCTTCAGACCACATATTTAAAGAATTTTGTTCTTTACTACCGTCTCTGCCAATATGTTTATTATAGTATTGCTTAGAAAGGCCCCAAATAAGTTCGATGGGGTTGAAAACACAATGATAGGGAGGAAGACGTAACACTTTATGTCCATATTGTTCTGCTAAATTGTCCACCAGAAATACTTTTGGTGGCTTGTATCTGAAAAAGAATATATTTTACTTGCGGTTTTTTATAATATGCCAACATCGCTAAATTCAAAACTGTAACATCGATAGATTTTTATACTTACTGTTCAACTTTTTGCAGAAGTTCATATTTAAACATATTAACAGAAAAATCAATATTTCTATTTGCTAGCCACTCTTGTATTTCAGCTTTGGTTGAGCCTGTATTGGGTGTTTTGTGCAATAACATGCTATGGTATGAAGCATTATCCATAACAATTAGAGAAGGTTCGTTAAGGTTCTTCAGTAATTGGTTTTCAAACCAATGTAAAAAATTGTCTTTATTCATTTCTCCATGGTAATCATTTAATTTAGTTTTCGAGGAATATATTGTTTGGGCATCTTCAATAAATCCATTTTCATTACCAGCAATAAGTATAATATATCTATAACAAATGAATAATAATAATGTTTATTTACATAATAATAATGTTTATTTACATAATAATAATGTTTATTTACATAATAATAATGTTTATTTACATAATAATAATGTTTATTTATGTAATAATTAAAGTTTTACATTATAGAATGTAACATGTAGTTTTAATGTAAATAAATTTTTACTTCCACTGAAATTTCAAAAGTGTAATAAAATTTAAATACACAACCAGAATGCTGAAACCTTTATTTACTTCAATTTAATGACTCACCTCTTGCCATCAATTTTTGTAGTTCTAACACTTCTTTTATCATCGTTTTGCCAGGAACGGTTTATAGTTCCATTTTGAAAGATCCATGTTTTATCAATGAAAACTTAAGTTAAATATCTAGCAAAGCAAAAAAATAAAGACAATATTATAAAATTACCGATAACGTGGTGAAAACACACAACTGGTTGACGGCCGGACGTCAGAAATCGTTGAAATATTTCAATCTAAATACTCGACAACGTCGCATCAGGGCATGCCAAACGCTACAATGTCATTTCTTCATCATAAATACGAGTCTCATGGGCGTAGAAAATTTCAAAATTATTTAATGTAAATTATGGTTTTTTGAGTACTAAACATATAATAATGATTTATAAACTTTATATTATAAAGAATAAGACGTATATAAGCCAATATAATTGAAATAATTCTAAAATTATCAAAATAATTTCGATTACTTTTTCGGTTTTATAGTACTGTGACTACGTTCATGAGTCCTCGTGAATTTTCGTGATGTTTCGTATGATTTATCTTAGTTAGGGAAATTTTAATTAGTTGGCAGTACTATGACGAAAGAGGTACGTCACTCCTGACGTGCAACGGTATTTGTACTAAAAATCCTATATGACCCCCTGTACCACACCTTGACACGCCCTTGTGATGTCACAAGGTATTTTCCCAAAAGCATCCTGACATGACGCACACAATCTGAATTTGTGAAAAAAAATGTTTGCGGTTTGTGTTGTGGATCGAACCCGGGTCCGTTGGATTCAAAGCGACCTGCATTATAAATTTGTCTATGAAGGCAATCTATAAATATTTAACGGATTTGCAAGACTTGGTTTTTTAGTTTCGCAGAGAGGCAAAATCGTTTTGTACACAACTGTCACAGATAGGTTGTTGAGACTAGCCGAGCCTAGCCTAGCCCAACTATTTTCTTGTAATTCTAATGAAAGAAAATGAAAAGAAAAATAGAAAAAGGAAATCCACTTTTATGAAACAAAGGAAAACAAGTTTCAAGAAAAACAATAATATGGATATTAATGAGGAGATGGAGGACGACTTTGATGATATGACATTTAAAGAAAAAAATACACGAAAACGTAAATTAGAAAATATTGAAGATTTAAATTTTGATGTACCTATAAAACACGAACATGCAAAAATTCTTGCAAAACGACGAAAAATAAATACCCTAAATTTTGGTAATGACAATATTAAAACACTCGTTAGCAGGAAATGAAAATTAATTGATGATGATTTAGAAAAAGACACGAAGGAGGAGGAGAACGAGACTAAACGTCATAAATTATTTTAAATTTATATTCATAGAAAATATATCATAAAAATATTTATATTTTTAACCATAGTGCGTAAAACAAAAAAAATGACCGTTGTTGAGAAAAAAAATGAAAAAGTACAAACCAAAAAAAATAAAAAATAAAATAAAAAACCAAATGTAAAAGAAAAACTACTGGTTTTACTTCGGCAATACGACTGTTAAAAAAAGAATTTCGAAATAGGAAACTGAAGACTTTAAGTGATACTATTCTCATAGCTTTAAGATCTGCAAATAATCTGAAGAGAAAAATAAAACCTATACGTGTAATGAAAATTCTAAAGGCCGTTAATGATGCTAGATCAGCGAGACAAAAATTATAAGAATCACAAAGACACAACTAAACAATGGAGTCTATAGTCATGGGTAAAGGTTTATTCGTAAAACCATATAAAACTGAACTGGGACTTTTTTTATACCCAACAGCATCCATAGTACGATACAAGAGATAAAACAACTGAAACGACCCATTACCGACGTTGATCTTAGAAAATATGCGAGGTTATACAAGCAATAATATTTTAAATTGTCGCTCTGTAACAATTCTAACCGTTCAAGAAAGAATTTATCTTGTAAATCGCCATAGTATTGGGGATGCAATTCAACTATTTAATGAAAAATATCCGAATGTACATATTACGGTAAATGACCTAAAACATTATTAAAGAAATTTGATAAAACGGGATCCGTTGGAAACAAAAACAAAGCGAAAAATGCATACCGTGTAGACGATGATACAGCTACTTACAGCTACTTATCTATGTATTCAGTATTCGAAAATCCCATTTTTAGTTTACGAAATGACAGCGCAGGTTGATTTTAGCAAGAGCCACTTACAGAAAATATTATAGAAAAACAAAATTGTCCTGTTTAAACCAAAACTCATTCACACTTTTTCAACATGAGGACTGTTCGTCACATTCAACTTGCTGATAAGAGAATAACTGAATTAATATTTTCCGGAACGATGGATAGGATGGTATGAACCAATTACCTTTCCGCAACGATCACCCCACTTAACAAGTTTGGATTTTTTCTGTGGGGCTCTAAAACAGGAAGTGTACCAAAGAGAACTGAACGACAATATTGAAAACCTTAAACAACTAATAATTCATGCTGTAAATAAAATTATCCCGGACATGATAAGTAATGTAAACATACAATTTCGTATTAGAGTGGAGAGATGTTTTGAAGTTAGTGGAGACCACGTGAAATAGTTGTTCTTTATATTTAGTCTTAGTTTTTTTTGTTTTTTTTTGTTATTGATTAGAAATAGATATTAATATTGCATTACAATTTGAAATATTATTCCTTGGATATGATATAAATGTCACTCACTAGATAATTGTTAAAGTTTCAAACATAGTACAAAAGTTCACAGGGTTTCTTAGAAAACTGACTATGAAATGAAACAGGTATGGTAAAACTTGATTTTTTTTTATTTGATGGGGTTTTAGAATAATACAAAAAATTTTATCAAAAACGACATTTTTCGATAAAACTAAAAATAAAATGTTTTCTCCTCATGTGAACTCCATCTGTATATTCTAAAAATATATATTTCTATAGAACTAAGAATTAAATAAATCTATTGTTTATTATTATTTAACTTGGTTTGTGCAACAGAATATTTTACCAGGTGGGCAACAAACATCAGCCGTCGACTATATCTTAGGAATGGATTATAGTACTGCTTCGGGAAAAAAATATAACAAAAGTGGCCTCCAGAAAAACCTAAAAAATATTTACAGAAATGTAGGTGCACAGCTAGAGGGCGTAATTGAAATCCAAAAATTAAAAAAACAAAATTTTATAAAATTTACCTAATTAAAGGATATTGGAAACACGATCATCATATTTGCGTATTTTTGGTTTCACAAGTTTTAGTCTGTTTTTTAAGAAGAGGTGGGGGATAGTGGGAACCTTGTTATAAAAAAAACGCCTATAATTCCGGTTCTGCTAAAGCAAGAGGATAAAATTAAAAACAAATTAAATATTTTATTGGGATCTCAATAGACATACTAATGTTATGGAGGTTAGAGCGAAAATAAAATTATTTGCCCATCGAATGAAACCAGAAAACACATTCTTTAGAAAGGCAGTTATGTTATTGATTTTATTATTATTTCCAAGAAATTTCTTTATGAAGTTAGTTATTTTTTGACTGAATCTTTTAATAAAGGGAATTTTATGAGGACAAGTGCTGCAGTTAGTTGTACATCTTACATAAAATACTTTAATTGCTTATTGTCAGTCTAGAAATATTGACGAGTTGCAAAATAAATGGTAATAGTTATTTCCCTATCAAGGTCGCGGAATTCTTATTAGCATACCGATAAAAAAAATTATTATTATAATATAATACAGGGTGTTATTGAAATACACGTACATATTAAAACTGGGTATTGCGCAGATCCCCACTGAATGTAGAAAAATATTATTTTTTAAAAATACCCCTTATTAAGGGAGTTATTAATTTTTGAAAATTAATTCTAAAACAATCGTACTTCACTGATATGTTGAGGATGACCTATATAAATTAGGTTTATTTACCTATTTTAAACATCAACAGTAATTAATATGCAAGTTTTTGTCAGATGATAAGAAAACTAGTCTTGTAAGAAATAACCATGTTGCCAAGATTTTCGAATTAATTTCTATTTCCGAAGACTGGTTTTTACTACCCTCGTTATCAAAAAACTAGAATATTTGATAAATGATTGTTTTTAAACTATACATTTTTGAAACTATAGATTATTAAAATTTTAGTTGATTTACGAATCTGGCTAACACGAGCGCGTCATTTCCAAGTTGGTAAAAAGTGTTGTTACGATTACTTTTAAATATTTTTTTACGATGCCACTATTTACGAATATTGAACTAACCGATATAGTGCTGGTTTATGGGGCAGCTGGAGAAAATTCTCGGCAAGCACAAATCCTGTATCGCGAACGATTTCCAAATCGGAGAATTCCGGACTGTCGTACGTTTATTTCAACTGTTCAGCATCTAAGAGACCATGGAAAATTTGAGAGTGTCAATGCAGATCGAGGGAGAACAAGAACACAAAGAACATTGGCGGCCGAAGAAGAAATATTGGAAGCTGTTGAAAACCGGCCTCAATTAAGTTGTAGAAGACTAGGTCTTGAAATTGGAGTGTCCTCATTTGTTGTGTGGCGGACACTTAAAGAACAAGGTTTACATCCTTATCACATCCAAAAAGTCCAGGCCATATATCCAGGTGATGAAGAAAAGAGAGTGGAGTTTTGTGAATGGATGATTCAAAAATGTGTTGATATTCCTGATTTTCTAAAAATATTATTGTATACTGACGAGGCTTCATTCACTCGTGATGGCGTGTTCAATATGCACAATACGCATATTTGGAGTGATGAAAATCCTCACGCCATTAGGGAAACTGGGCATCAAAGAAAATTTTCAATAAATGTTTGGGCTGGCATAATAGATCAGTATTTAATCGGGCCTTATGTTCTCCCGAACAGATTAAATGGGCCAGGATATCTCCACTTTTTAGAAGATATTTTGCCAGTACTCCTAGAAGAGATACCGTTACAATTAAGGCAACGGATGTGGTACCTACTAGATGGCGCTCCTCCTCACTTTGATTTAAACGTACGGCAGTTTTTGAACATTAGATTTCCTCAAAAGTGGATAGGCAGAAATGGACCTACTAAGTGGCCTCCGAGATCTCCGGATTTAAATCCATGCGATTTCTTTTTGTGGGGTCACATGAAACAACTGGTTTATAATGAACCTATTAATAGTGTTGAACAATTAACCAATAAAGTTAATGCGGTAGCCGAGGAACTACGACAAAATCCAAGACTAATTTCTAATGTTCAAAGTTCTTTGGAAAGACGATTGCAAGTGTGTGTAAATAATAATGGACGGCATTTTGAACAATTACTGTAATAAACTTTATTTTGAATTAATTGGTTTTGCTACGGCAACAGTGCAATTTCTATGGGTAAGTTCAATTTCGATTTATTTTACTTCTTTAAATATGGAAACTAGTAGGTCGGAAAAGGGGACTCTTCCCCAATATTTAAATTTTAGAATTTGAAGTTAAAATTGGTGCCAATCGTTTTTGGTCATTACATACTATTCCCCATTTTAATATGTACGTGTATTTCAATAACACCCTGTATAATATCAACGCGGATAAAAAAAGCGTAGACGTGTTATCAACATTACCGCACTAAAACAACAACATTTTAAAAACACACGCATGCCTAATTTTATTTATGCACATAACTGTCCAAGGTATCTAAACAGTAACACATATATCAACAATTTGATGGGAATTTTAATATAACCTAATTTAAAACCTACTTGGTTTCAATTTATCTGCCGAAAATAGGTATTCCTATACAGAGTGATACACAGTCGTATGACATGAATTTCCTTTGTTTAGGATGGAATTAAACATATCTACTGGCAAACGAATAATATTTAGTAAACCCACTTAATTTCTCCATATTTTCACAATATAAGGGAAACCATGGCACACCCTCCTTACAGTCCAGATTATTTTTTGTGAACCAGGACTGTTCAAACTTCCACATCGTTGGCAAAAGTGTGTAGACGGTGAAGGGGAATATGTAAAAAAAAACTGAATTTTTTTTTGTATATATTATCAAACAATAAATACCATGAACGATCTTATAACTTAATTAATAAAAAATAATTATTATATAATAGATATGAAATGGAAAAGTTTAACTGGTTAGTTACGACGAACTAAAAATGGCGACAATTGACTTATAATATAAACCCATTAATAATAATTTACCAAATATCTATTTCTTAAACTATATGAATGATCTTAAAAAAATCTTGTGTATAATTCAAGCGAAAAGTACTTTGTCGCTTTCGACAGATTTTTATCTCAAAGCGACAAA
The DNA here is from genome assembly GCA_951812935.1 of Hermaeophaga mercurialis. Taxonomy (NCBI): domain Eukaryota; kingdom Metazoa; phylum Arthropoda; class Insecta; order Coleoptera; family Chrysomelidae; genus Hermaeophaga; species Hermaeophaga mercurialis. The sequence continues at coordinate 32,860,183 of OX638364.1, forward strand.
GTATCACTTTCCGCTCTTAATACACTAATATCTATTGTGTAACCGAAAATAATAATTATTTAATTTTTAATACTAAATATGTTATTGACTTGAAAATAAAATAAGAATTTAGCTAAATAGGAAAGTAGCATGATAATCTGGCGAGCCTATAAAATAATATATTTTACACAATAATAATTTTAATGTGAGATAAATGTCAAAAGTGACCTTTAGATTCGTAGCCGTTACTAACGGCAATGGTCACAAAATGGAATTTTCCAGACTGTTGCGATTGTGAACTATATATTTCCTATACACTTGTCAAACCCGTGTAATTCATTTATTGAAATTCAGTTCGTTATAATCAAACATTTTTCCTGAAATGGCTATAGTGTCTAGGCGAATTATTGTTAAAACTGCTTAATTATAGCTAGAATTAGACATTGGAATAACACGATCTGTTCAAGATTATTTTAAGAAAATTGGCAAAAAATATTATATATGCATTCTTCGACTATTACGAAAATATAATTTCTGCGAAGTGAATTGTAGTAATCAGAGAAATGGTTGACATTTAATAATTTCATCAAATTCATTGTATTTCAAAAATAAAAATTGACAACTAACTATCAAAAAAATACTGGATATGATTTTGTAACACCGATAAAAATAACATTGGTGTAAAATTTGTTTTAAATTTAAAAAACTTCATTATTTGCCTCGCCTGCAATTTCAAACAGAAGGGAAAGATTAGAATCAGCCTTATATTTTAGTCCTTTTAATGAAGTCCATTACGTCGCGTGCTAAGAGGTACCAACTAAAATATTTAAATGCCTATTATTTATAAATGATATAGGGAATAGATATTCGCTATCTGCAGGTATCCATCTATAAGCTTTGATGATTTACATCTAATGATATAGTATTCATTAAGTTTATGTTCAATCGATATACTATTATGTGAAGTCACATTATTGATACATTGCCCTTGATCAAATAATCAATGTTTTAATAGAATGTCTCATTTTTTGTTCAAAATAAAAAAAATTTTAGTAACAAAAAATAAAATGATTGTATAAATTTGATAACTTTTATGTAGGAATGAAATGAATTGAATATATTTTTCTAAACTAATAATTCTAAGCCAGAAACAACTGATTTCAATAAAGGTAAAAAAATAAAAAAGAACAGGTTTGTATAAACGAAAATAATGGTTTGAATTGACAGATAGAAATTTGACAGATCTGTCTTGAGAATGGTATTGTCAGATACCGAAATCCAGGTAAACCAGAATACATATTAAAACGCTTTGAAATACTGTGAAAATTCAAGATAAGTATTATTTATCTTTCCATATTTATTATGAATAATTTCCCTAAAGTAAGAGTTGAAACAATTAATTTCATATTAAACTAAATTTAAAAGTAAACGCTAAGTACAGTACACTAATAGTAAGAGTGCCTAGAATAAAATACGAGAACAAGAGTCCAGCGCTGAATTAAGGGTTCTAGAAAAATTAAATAAGAAATACTATAATATTTTTGTTATCTCCAATTACATTGTATGAACATAATTTTTAGGTTATTTCTAGCTACAGATCAAATAAAACTATCAAGTGTTTGGTTTTATGAATATGGTTGTTTTATTACTCCAATACTCGAATCGGTATGTGATCGGTCTAGGACCAGTCTTAATAAAGGAAATTCTATTTCTCAAGCGATTGGATAAAACCAAAATAAAAATCACTCGCATTTTGTACCTTATCAATTAAGGGTAGAAATTTACCTGAAAAATTTGTGGTACCAGGACTTATTTTTTTATACACAAAATCCCTTAGAGTAAATATTTGAAATTAAATAAAATTTTATTCAATACAACTTTTTCATTGTTACGCCGATGTATAATGGACGTCCTATTATCACGCATTAATAGCGTTATTCTGGAAAGTACTGTAATACTCGTGTGGATTTAAAAAACTTTATTTAATAAGAAGACTTGAAAAAACTGCCATAAAATACAAACAAACGTAAATAACGTTGACTATACTTTGCTTACGTTAATTTTGGCACTTCACCACTACCCCTTACTACCAGTTTCTCTCTATTTATATCTTTGTCTTACTTGAATGAAGGTTTCACGTTTACCAGGTTATTCTAGACGTTTTCGAGACTGTTAGAGAAACTGTTATAGCTGTCGGTAATTGGGTTAGGTTTCGGTGTCTTGTCCTGTAAATCCATACAGCCGTCGTTTTCACAGACAGTGGCCTTTACCTATGCAACCAAACATTCCTCCCGGAATGCTTTTGTTTGTGCATGGACCTGAATGCCTTCTGCGCGGTGGCCGTCGAATCGTGCTAGCCAATCGTTGTTACTATGATTGGATTTCCCCTGTGAGGCTTGAAGCTTTTATAAGAAGTGGTTTTCTTTGTGATAACTTTTCTATTCAGCTCATTTACCGCAGTATCTCTTTATTCTGTTACTGGCTATTCATTAATATCTTTTGTTTCTTCGGGGGTTCTCATAAGGTTTGTAGTCAAACAACAAATTAAATAGCAGTCTCATTTCTTTAAAATTTAAATTACAAATCGAATGATAAAATCCTTCACCAGAATGTCAGCTAATGTGTAACTTCTTGAATGGAAACTGGATAAGCTACTGACCACTTAAAGAAGTAGTCTATCGTGATTAAAACGCATTGCTGTCTAGTAGAAGACCTAATTTATTGCTCTCCGTACAAGTGGTATATTTTCAGCTCTCTTACGTTATGAGAGCAGTTCACCCAGTGTAACCTCGGACAAGCCTTCTTCAACATTTTCTTCACTCTTCCATAATGAAAGGTGATGTAATGTCCCTGATTCGCAATTTATTGGGACTAGAAGCTATGTTTTAAATGTTTTAGATCTATAGTGAAAAATAGGTTGGTACCTACTGAGCCTTAAAGGAGGCATTCATTCTTATCCTGTCTTTCTTGATTACATCGTTGAGCTTAGAGTAGTCAACGAAGTTAACCCAACCTTCTTGTTCACGAGGATTACTGGAGGTACCCAGGGTTTATCACATCGCTCTACTGTTCCTTTTTTCCTTAGAGAGATGTAATAATCAAAGATTATTGAAATTAAAAAAAACTGCAATAATTTACAAATACATTTTTAAATAGAAACAATTGTTTTCCCATATTTTGTACAATGGGTATGTGCGTAAATTTGTTTTTTAGGCATGCGCTGTAGTTTCATCTGTTTTTATAATTTTTTGATAGAACCTTTAAATTGCATACAGAGTAAGTCAAAACTCGGAACATAAATTTTCTCAAATTATTTAAATACAATATCCTATATTTTATACAGTATTTAGATATATTTTAAATAGCTCTTTCATTTTTATGAACCATTCCCTATACCTATTTGTAACTGTTATTTAAATATTTCCAATTTTATAAAAGCATTGTCATTTTTCTTCTGTTTTTGTAATCAGATCAAGTATGCCTTGCAATAATAACCAGTTTTATAATGACAAATTTATAAATTATGTAGATATCGTCTGAAGCGTCAAATTATATCTCCTACTAATGAATTACTCAATATTCAAATAAAAGAATATTGAGAAATACACATTAAAAAATGTAAACTAATTACAGTACAAGTAGGTAAAAATGTTAATTACAATAATTATATTGAAATACAGAAAAGATATAATAAAAAACTAAAATATTACAATAATTGCTTTAAATGACCCCCTCCAACATAAACACAATGTTGCAGCTTAGCTTCGAAAGACCTTTGAACATTTCTTAAAGTATTTACATTAATACCGTTTAACAGCATTATTTCCTTCATATCCTATCTTGTCATGGGTGGGGCTTTGTATGATTCATTTTTTACATAACTCCAAAAGAAAAATATGCTTTATTGAGTTGAGGGGATTTGGGAGACCATCTAATTGGTGTACACCTTTCAATTCTACTGTTCGGAAAGTTAGAGTTAATGGAGACACATTCCTTCTGTATGGTGCACAGGAGCACCATCATGTAATAACCTTATTCGCCGTCTTATGTTCTGTAAGACATGTTTCTTCAATCCAGGTAAGCGATTTTGCAAAAAGTCTAAGTATAGTTCACCAGTTACACGACCGTGAAAAAAATAGGGTTATATGACGTAATCCCTTATATTTCCACTCCAAACATTAATGGACCATTTCTATGAAATGTCGTTTCGTCACCAAAAAGCACATAGTCAAGAAAATTGTTTCGCTGGTCTCTCTGATCCCCATTCACAGAAAAATACTCTTTTCTGATAATTGTCCTCGAGGAGTTTCTGGTGTAGTTGTATATGGTCTGGATGTGTAATATTTTAAAATTTATAAATTTGTCATTACAAAATTGGTTATTATTCCCAGGCTTACTTGATCTAATTACAAAAAAACAAAAAAGGAAAATGTTCTTATAAAATTTGAAATATCTTAATAACAGTCACAGATAGGTATAGAGAATGGTTCAAATAAATGAAAGAGCTATTTAAAGCCTATCTAAATATTGTATAAAATATAGGTTGTTCCATTTAAATAATTTGAGAAAATTTATGTTCCCAGTTTTGGCTTACCCTGTAAGCAATTTAAAGATTCTGTCAAACATTTTTAAAACAAATAAAAGTAGAGTACATACCCAAACTACTCACTGTACAAAAAAAGGGAAAACAAGTGTTCCTATTTAGATACAGGTTGGCCAATATACAACGATTTTGATATAAAAGTGGTCATAACTTTTAAAACCTCCAGTATATATCTGACATACCCTATATTCGGAGAGTTATAAAAGTATGCAAAATTCAAATAAGTAATAAAAATGTACCATTATATTTAAAAAATATATGTTTACATTGCCCTGCATTTAGGGAACACTCTGTATAAGTGAAAATAATTTTAGGTTGTAAAGCTTAATGCCCTCGACAATTTGGCTATTCAAAATGTTTTTGTCTCAATCTAATAAAAGAACTATTGGACTTTTACACACTATTGGGAGACCCTGTATATTTACCTATCATATTATCAACTATTTTATGTATTATAATAGCGCCATCTATATGATAAAAGTTTAGTTACATTGTAAAAATGGCGACAATTGACTTTTAATATAAACCGATTATTCATGATTTACTGAAATATCTCTGTTTCATAAAATAATGTGACCGTAGATCTTGTGTGCAATTCGAGCGTAAAGTACTTTGCCACTTTCGGCCGATTGCCGTGGTCCGCTACGAGTGGCGCTGCAACTTTGTGTCTCAAAACAACAAAGTACCACTATTCGCTCTTAATAAACACATAGCTGTTAGAAAATAAAGAAGTGTCGATAACATTCTTTATTTTATTTGTGAAAGAAATACAAAATTTCAAGAATAGCTAATGTTTTAGAGGCAGTTTAAATTAAGTAAGTATAAAGTGCAAGTAGTATTTAAACTTTTACAGCAATTTGCAGAAAAAACAAGTCATGTTGAAAAATGCGCCTGTACTGATTAGGTACTAAGATTTTCAAGTGCAGTCGGACAAGGGTCGACAAAGTTGATTCGCTTTTTTCTCTCTTCTTCATAAAGAAAAATACCATCATCTCTCGATGTTCTACACGGATAACCTATGGTTTTTTTTATATATAACTTATATTTTTTCTTTTGGGTGTGTAACCTGTTTACGAAAAACAGGGCCTTATGCCCGAGACCGGGGTACGACTTGTTATTTTTTTATCAACTAGGTTTTCTTTAATCTTTACTCATTTTGAACTTTGTGTTACATATTTGTAATTACTTAACAGATACTAATAAGTTAAGAAATATTGGACTGTACATTAATAGGTAAGGCGAATTTTCACGTCCTTTAAGGGATAGATGTGTCTAAAACCATTTCCAAACCTTTTCGCTTTAAAAGTATTTAATATCTCGTCAGGGGCTTTCTTTGTATTGCTGACAGTTAAAAAAAATAAAGTTATGTAGATATTTATTGCAATAAGGGCCTATTATTGTTAGTTGTGGTAAAAATTTTATCGGATTTTATTGGTGACAACCGTTTTTTTAAAAGCCCGGTAATATATTTGGAGACAGAGAGGGGATTTATCATTGATGATAAAATCCCTAGTTATAGGGAGCCTCGGCCCTAATTCAACGGGATCAGTATGATAATTATGTTAAATATGATAATAGTCAGTTCTTAGTTTGTCCGCAAATTATAAACTTCGTTTTTATAAAAGAAATAAATTTTTTGTAAAGTATTTTATCAAAGTCATTAACATATTTGGCGCAGTTGGCAGTAGGATTTTTGAGACGTTTCGTCTAAGCATAAGTCGGGAACGTCGTGAATTTCAATTCTTTACGAAATGACCCTTGGAAATTTCCTGTGGGAGCCTGATTGGACGCCCTTCAGTGAAGATAGGTGAGCCAATCCTGTATTTTCATTTCCTTTGTTTATATTTTGATTCTATACCAAATTTTGAACTCAGTTGTTGGTGACTAAAGTATATAGAAATCCATGAATTTAGTTTAGGATATTAGTGAATATAATATACTAAATATAATTAAGTTTTATTAGAACATTTGTACACATAATATTCTACAAAATCATATTAATCAAAATAATTTATATATCTATTGAAAAAAAAAATTTGGCAAAATTGACGAATTATTAAAAGATTTAAAAAAGTTAGCTTTAAGTGAATACAAAATGTCAAATCAGGATCAACCTATCAATTATCAGTTAAATGTACACTGATACAATACCCATTTTTAGTGGTGATAGCGGGATCCTGAAGGTATTTTTAGAACATTACGATTGTTTGATGGAACAATCTAAGAATACACAAAATTTAAATGACCCTGTAAATAAGTTTTTATTAAGAGCCGTTATAGGAAAAGTAATGCTTTAGTGTTAGTTGATTCTAGACCAGAAGTAAGAATTTGGAATGATTTAAAACGTCTTCTTAGATTAAGTTTTGGGGACCAAAAAAACCTGGACTGTTTAGTTCAAGAATTAATAATTATAAAACCACTGACAACCGAATCTTTTATAAATTTTGGCCAACGTATTAAAAAATCTAGAAGTTCCATTACAGCAAAATTAATTTCTATGAATTTATCTGCCGAAGAGCGAACATTTAAATTAAAAATGTATAATTAACCTGCTTTGAAAACGTTTATTCGTGGTTTAACAGGGCGCCTACAAGATTTAGTTAAATTGAGACACTGATTCTCTAGAATTAACTATGTCTTATGTGTCAAAAACAAAATGGTTATTTACAAAATTCAAATTTTAATAATAATAGATTTTCTAATCCCAGAACTAATCAAGGAAGTCGAAACAATGTAACCAATTTCGGTGCACACAAATTTTTACTAAGGTCCTATCGTTAATTATCAAGATAAAAATTTTTCAAATGATCACTTTAGAAATAATCAAAATAATTCATTCCCTTCTCAACCACTCAATATTCAACCAAAAAATGTTCCACAAAGATACTTCAAAAACCAAAATTATTCAATGTATCCAAATCAACGTTCAGCTTTTAATACAAATTTTATTAATTTTGAAGAAACCAATTAAAAGAGTGAATTTGACATCGAAATAAATTTTTCCCTGGCCACAATGGTCAACCCAAATCCTTAATAAAAATTAATTATCTAATTGAAAATGATCTACCATTTATATATATCCCAGATTTAAAGGCAAAATTTTTAGTTGATACTGGTAGTTCACGTAGTTTAATTAATTCAGATTTAACATTTTATAATAATTCTATAAGAAACGAATGATTCACGATTCAGAATCCTCAAACAATTATTCTATAATAATTTCAGAAAGAACTGAATTAGTTGTTAAGTTGCCAATTATCAGGAAAACGGCATCGGGTTATTTGAAAAGATAAGGTTTACGGACAATCTACAAACACAAGAATAAACCATATAAAGTTACGATTAAAGAACCCTTTCTAGTCCGGGAGCTTAACAAAAATGAAATACAATTTATGCCAAACGTTAAAAATTGATCCAAATTTAGATAAAATTCTTAGAAGAAAGAGACGCGATATTCAAATTATGTTTAGAATTTCGAGATATTGTTACGAAGTATGTACAGGGATTTACTTAAATATTGCCCTGTACATAAATATTATATTTTATTTTCCAAATTATAATATTTACTATTTATTTAACATTACGTGAGCGAGAGTTATGGCACAAGGCCGCCAACGAATGTTAAATAAATATTTTTAGTAGAGTCATCAAAATTAGTTAAATATTTGGGTCTTCTTGGAGAGTAAAATAACAGAAGATCGGCAGTCAAGTTTGGGTTCTCGGATGTTCGAGAAGTTGATAGTGCCCAGCCCTACGATTAAGTGTATTAGTTATTTAATGTGTAAGTTGCCCTCATAATTTAGATGTTTCCATTAGATAAATAAATTGTTATTGTTTTTACTCAGCCTCTTTAATTTCCAATTACCAAGTTACGTAATGTGTAAAAACCCCCCTTTTGGCTAATATTTATGATTATTTATAATTTATTATTCAAGAAAACAACCCAATACGTAACATATGGTAGAGGTGCCGTCGTTTCGATCCTAAGAGTTGTTCTTCATAAGACCCTTACAGTTTTTTAATTCTATTGTTTTTTTTTTAATTTAAATTTGGTGCTATAATTTCAAATTTAATGTCACAGTTGGTGAAAAAATTTAGTTACTAAGAGTTAATTAGGAAGATTTTTTTTAATTTACACATCCAGTTATAGTTTTTTATTTTTGATAGACACGAGAATGTGTAAATTATATATAAATATATAAATATATAAATTTTGTTTTTTTTTATGATTTTAATGTCAATATTATTAAATTGTAATATGAGAAATAAATGAATGAAATCTAAGAGTTCCATTAGTTTTTTAGAAAAGAAACGACAAATAATTTTTTTTAACGGTAATGGAAATTAAAGCTGGTATTTGTTTTTAAGATAAATAAAGGGCAAATTACAGAAGTGTTTTTAATTTTGTTAATGTTTCAATTACTTTTATAAAGTTTTTTAAGTCAACCTAAATACTGCGTATTTGCGGGGTTAGGCATTATCCCCAACTTAGACAGTGTCCCCAACGTAGACACCACCCAGCAATTCTGATTGGAGAGATTTGACGATTTGGCGTTTTGGCCACTATTTTCCTACAATTGGACAGGATATTTTTTCGCTAGCAATAAGGTGGCATTCTGGGTGAAGATTTTCTTTGGATAGCGACATTGGTGGCATTTTGGCGGCGTTATCGTGCCTCCCAGTTTTTTTTAGATGCTACAGCGCCAGAGTTATTTAGGGTTATGAAAACCCTACTAACGTTAAGAATTATGGTATTGCGGCGTTACCGTGCCTTACAGTTTTTTTTATATATAGCGCGAGAGTAATTCAGGGTTGGGAAAACCCTACTGATGTTGAAGATAAGTTGGGATGATGGTCAACGTAAAAGCCTGTATGGATTGTCAGGCTTCCTTATTTAATATTTATATATATATATAAATATATTTTAAGATTATTTTTTTTTAAAACTTATAGTATAGGATTGAGGTGCTTTGAAATTACGTTTAAATATATTTAACAACTAAGAAACAATATATTTTATTTATTTTTTCAGCTCAGTAATCATGACTTTAAACATACAGTTAAGAGTGTGAATGTATTGTGTAGTATGTATATTTCATTTATTTTTAGTCAATTTAGTGAATATAAAATTTCGTTTTAAAGTTAAAAAAATATCAAATTAATAATAAAAATGTAGATTTTAAGATTAAATTTTTACAACCTTGTCACGATTACATAATTTTAGTTAATTTAACTAGAAAGTACTACCTGATATATTTTATCCTTTTTATGTTTTATGTTAGGAATTATTGACGAGCTACCTGTGGAATGGTTAACTATAAGCCTAGTATCCAGACTAACAGGATTATTTTGCCTTGAGAAGATATCCACAGAGAGGTTCCTGTTTTACATTGAACAACTAATAGTAGAGAAAAAAAATTGTTGTTATAATGTCCAAATTTGTCAGATGAATTGAGAGAAGGCAACGGAAATGAATGCCAATTGATTTATAGTAAGCTGTAAGCCATCCCAACGTCAAAATCGATGTTCCTGTCGTAAATATGAAGAAACCTTGTGAGGAAGAAAAAGCTTTAAGGTCGATGGAACTGATGTCACTACATAATATCATAACAAGGTAAAGATACATTCCCGAATGTCTAGAGAAACGCTAATGGTGGCTGCTAGAGAAAAAAGAAAGATGGAACCAGAAAACCAGAGAAGTGCGCCTGGGAAGAGAAACAGCAGGGCCGGACTTACCAGAGAGGATATATATTAGTTTTTTTAGTTAAGATTTAACAGGACTGAGGGCAGTCCTATTCGAAGGGACGGGCATATGTTAAAACTTATTTTTTATTTTCCAAATTATAATATTTACTATTTATTTAACATTACGTGAGCGAGAGTTATGGGACAAGGCCGCCAACGAATGTTAATTTTGTTTCGAAATAAACTGTGTATCTTCAGCAATATTATTCTGAAAATCTATCATAGCCTCGGACATAGTTTTATCGTTGTTCGATATTTGATCTATTGATTTTGAAATGTTTGATATCATAAAATCGACATACTTTTTGTTTGCTGCTTCTTCATCAATTGTTGGTTCCTTAACGTTAGATAACTTTAAATGTTCAATATCTACATTGCCATGAGAGGTGTGCGGTAATCGTACAATGGGTTTGGATACAAATGCATGTGTACGCGAATGACGTCCGAATTTATCGACACTCATCATTGAAATGACCCCGTGGGAATGCAAACTTATTTTATTATATTAGCCTCTCTTAATTCATTCATTAAGGCCACAATCTCATTGTTATATGAAGTATTTACAGCCTCTTTGGATGCGATAAGCAGGCTCAAGAGATCGATGAGTTCCCGGGGATCGTCTCAATAAATATATTCTATGGGTGCGTCATTATATTCTAAATGCATTCCTTGACCTTCTTTTGGTGATGAAGCGGCGAAATATTGAACTAAACTTGTGAGGCTAGATTTTCTACTTTTTTCTGCGGTTTTAACCAAAGGTTTTACAATGTTGTACAATTTTATACTGCTATTTCCTATTAAATATCCTCTACTATACAAGTGCGCACATGTTCTAAGAGGGTTTTACAGTTTACGAGATCATCGAGAGCATACGATGGATCGGAATAAAATAATAATTGATAAAGTCCTGGCGTTCTTTTCACATACCCTCCCGGCAAGTCTTTTTCAAACAACAACATGATAGTACCGGTTTTAACATCAATGGAAATTCTTCTATTACCAAGCGTCCAATTAGCTTCTTCATTATCATATGTAGGACCATATTTTCTATCAATTTTATCGCAATTTGTCCAATAATCTTTAAGGTAAGTATGACTTATTGGTGGATACTGATCCAGATATTCCTTTATTACATCCTGTGAATATTCAGTGGAACGTTTCGGCGATAAATCAGGTTCCTCTATTATACTGGGCTCGTTAAACTCGGCAACATCTTCTAAATCGAGAAATTTAGTAGTAGGATGCACTTTATATTCTTTTTTAATAAATGGTTCGGCCTTTACTTGTATGGGAGCAGTAGTAGTAGTAGTTTTTGACGCAATTTCTTTTAACGAATCGGTTATTGGTTTGAAGAGTTTATTGATTGATTCGTCCACTTTCGTTCGATTGAATTTCAAGACTAAATATTTTTTCCGTACAGCACGGGTCAGTTCGGCAACTTTTCGTTTATGTGTGGCCGCAGCTTATGAAAAATTTACTATTGGGGAAAGCACACGAATTTAATATAATAGAAGAGAAAATCTGCAGTGTTTGTCAAAATCGTTTAAGTTATAAAACTATAGTTAAAAAAAGTTGTGGGTGTAAAAATGTTGGAAATGCCATCTGATTTTTGATCACTCTGTATCAAATATTTTTTAATGTCAGAGCTGAGAACTTGAGAAGTTAAGATAGGGGCATGTAAGCCATTTTTATTGATTTTCAACGATGTATCTGCAGCCAAACCGTTGAAAATCAAATGGCTTACATGCCCCTACAATTACCTCATTTCTAAAAATAGAATTTTACGTAATATCTAAAAATAGATAATTAAGTCATGTTTAAAAATAGAAAATTACATCATATCTTAAAACTATACAATTACAAGTGTCTAAAAATAGACAATTTCGTAATATCTAAAAATAGAATATTTTTCCGGCGTTCTGCCCTCAAGAGATGTTTGAGGTTTTTTTGTCATTAGTTAAGACGTTTACTTTATATTTTTGAAATAAACCATCATTAGACCTTTGTCACAAAAAAAATGCCAAACCACCTTCTAATTTTACAAAATAATTATTAGAAAAATTGTTTTATATGTGGGTGCTGCAATTATGTATGATTTTTTTCTAGAAAAATATTTTTTTGAAAAGTTTTGATAAACAGTGGTTTGTTACTCTGATAACTAGCGTGAATGAATACAAAATGTATTGCGACATTATCCGGTAAAAAAAGTATCTTTATCATATTTGATATTATGTAAAACTTTCGTTTCTATAAATATCAGCTGTCTTCTCGTATACTACTTGTATGTAATATTTCTTAAAGAAAAGTCTTGATAAACATCGGTTTGCTACTCTGATAACCAGCGCGAATCTATTGCCACATTATCCGGTAAATAAAATATTTTGTTTATCTATCATGTTTTGATATTATATAAAACTTTCGTTTGTATGAATTTTATGCAAAATATGGCAACATGTATAAAGCTGTCTATTTTTCTATTATTGATTTAAATATTTTTTCATGATAGCACAGAGTGACTTCGCGTATTAAAAAATGTGAACGTCACGAAAAAGTGTGCATCAAGGTCCGTCTCGTGAGAGGGCCAAAAAAGAAGAACGAGAAAAACAAGAACTTGATGTTGACAGCTGACGTTGACAGGTCGGGGCTTATGTTTCGGATGATTGCGCATGCAATTTGACAACTACGTTACTTTTACAGTATGTTTTTTACATCTACGTCATGTTTAGATCATACCCGTCTTTTCCACAATTTAATTGAACCAATAATAACGAAGTTAAATGTTAATGCCCTTATGGCAACGTTCCCACACTTCATACCCCTTCTATCAACACGACTATGCCCTTATTCAGTCATTGTGACGTTGACACATAAAGTAAGGTTAGGAGGGATACCTGCTTAACGACTATGTTAAGGTCCGCCTCAGGAGAGGGCCAAAAAAGAAGAACTTATATAATATGCCTTGTACATCTACGTTATGCCTAGATCATATCTGTCTTTTCTACAATTTAATTGGACCAATTATAACGATGTTAAACGCTAATGCCCTTATGGCAACGTTCCCACACTTCATACCCCTCCCGCCGACAGGCCTATATCCATATCCCTATTTAGACATTTTGACGTTGACGTAAAAACTAAGGTAGAAGGTTTACCTGCTCAACGACTATGTCAAGGTCCGCCTCGTGAGAGGGCCAAATAAGAAGAACTTGACGTTGACAGTTGACGTTGACAGCGTTGACAAATGACAGGGCGGGGTTTATGTTTCGGATGATTGCGCATGCAATTTGACATCTACCTATCTTTTCTGAATTTAATTGGGCCAATAATAACGAAGTTAAACGCTAATGCCCTTATGGCAACGTCCCACACTTCATACCCCTCCCGCCGACACGCCTATGTCTGTATCCCTATTCCTCAAAATGATATTAAATAAATATAGTTTTCTCCCATATTATACAGGGTAATGCACCGTAAAGGAATTTCTGAAATTAACTTGTTAAGTTAAGTTTCTTATCGCTGCTCCGTATGCGGGTACCAGGTTCTTATCGCTGCTCCATATGCGGGTACCAGGTTCTTATCGCTGCTCCGTATGCGGGTACCAGGTTACCAGGATCTTATCGCTGCTCCGTATGGGGGTACCAGGTTCTTATCTCTGCTCCGTATGCGGGTACCAGGTTCTAATCGCTGCTCCCGTAGCTCCCGCTAGGTTCTTATCGCTACTCCCGTAGCTCCCGTAGTAGAATCCTCCGTCATCGGCACTCTTAGAACCTCATCATATAGGATATTCCAAAGTGTTGGTCCCAAGACCGATCCCTGTGGAACTCCAGCACATATATCTAGTATTTCTCCCTTGTTACAAGTTACCTTCCGCTTCTTCAGATACCTAGAAACTATATTTATTAGATACTGGTTTATATTTTTTTACGTAATTCCTCTATTATTAAGCTGTACCTCACGGTGTTAAAGGCGTTTTTAACCGTAAAGCCGTAAAAACACTCAGGTACTTAGAAATCACATTGGATGAACGGTGTAGTTTTGAGAGACATGTGGAAGCTGTAACAAACAAAGCTAATGGAAAGGTAGCCAAATTAGCGCGTATTTTGCCCAACTTAGAGGTCCTAGCAGTAGCAAGAGGGCGGTTATGTGCTGCGCCTTGCATAATATTATCCTATATGGTGCTCCTATATGGGGTAACGTTGTAAATGTAGAAAAATATAGGAACCTCCTTATAAGAACACAGAGAACTATGTTACTACGAGTGGCTTCATCCTACAAAACGGTATCAGCAACTGCTTTGCAAGTCATAACTGGCATAATATCAGTAGATCTTATGATAAAGGAGAGAATATACCTGTTTACATATATAGGTAAAAATATAAGTGAAATTAAAGATGCGGATAGAAAACACACAATTGACTTATGGCAACAAATTCCATCTTTGATAACCAAAGCCCAGTGGACAAAAAGACTGATAACTAACGTGAAGTCCTGGATAAAATGCAAACACCGTGAGATAGATTACTATTTAACTCAAACGCTCACAGGACACGGATCTTTTCGTTGCTTTGCTAAAGGAAGTAAAGATGGTGGGTAAACAGGTTTCTGGAATCCCACAGTACCAGTTCGCTGGTCTGCATAAAGCATTTACTCCCAATAAAAAAAAATAATAATAACAATAATAATAATAATATTAATAATAATAATAATAATAATAATAATAACATAACATAACATAACATACCGTTTATTGACCATTAAAATACAGAGGCATTTGTTTAGTCCTTATGTTAAATCACAAAATAAAACACAGTTCTATAGTTACACTCAATGTAATCATTAGTTAAATAGCAAAAATTCGGAAAAATACGTGAAACATATAGCTAAGATAAATGCATACATATAATTATAATTATCAACAGTGTAGAAAACAAGTTAGACAAGTATAAAACATAAACACTTTAAAAGTTGAAAGACATATCACCGACTGCATAGAAACAATTTTCTAGTAAAAATGTTTTTACTATTCTACAAAAGTGAAATTGGCTCATAGTTTTTACGTTTTTATCAGTATGCAAATCTAGAAATTTGTTATAAAGTCCAATGTCAAGCTTCTTATTTTGTGTCAGTTTCAGCCTAGAGTAAGGCACTATAAGTCTGTCTGCTCCCCTTGTAAAGTACGAGTGCACATCAGAGTGGGTTTCCATGTCCAAAACCCTCCGATGGATAGACAAAAGCGTTTCAATTATATATATATGCAAGGCAATGGTAGTATTTTATATTTTAGGAATAATTCGCGGCAATAAACCAGGCTCCTTGCACTATCAATGATGCGGAGAGCAGATTTCTGACTAGCGAAGGCCTTATGAACCCTACTAGCATTACCCCACAATGTGATGCCATAAGTTAGATGGCTATGGATCAAAGCAAAATATATTGTTCGCATAATATCACAACTGCCAATAGACGAACTCAATTGTCTCATTGCAAATAGTTGGGAGGAATTCTTTGAGCATAGCGAATCCACATGGCCTTCCCAAGTTATACCTGTGTCTAGTATGATTCCCAGTAATTTTACAGGTTCCGTATTAGTACTACGTTTTTCGGAACTAAACGTTATATTTTTAGTTTTGGCATCATTTAATTTTAAGTTATTCGAACCAAACCAAGATTTAGCCAACTTTAAATTCTCTATGCTCAAATATTCATCACCTCTTGTCAAAAAAGTAGCATCATCAGCAAATAAAACCGATCGAGATTTAAGAGACGCCGCCGGCAAGTCGTTAATATAAAGTAGAAATAGTACCGGTCCAATCACAGAGCCCTGTGGGACGCCGTTGTTCACTAACACTAGATTAGATTCACATCCGTTATAATTAACATACTGCAGACGGCATTCAGATAGGATTCAATCAACTTCAACTCATTTCCTCGAAAACCGTAGTGTTCCATCTTCTTTATTAAGATGTTCGAGTTTACACAGTCGAAGGCCTTGGTCAGGTCGCACATAGTAGCATACGTGCTTTTACCCTTATCAAGGCCCTCGACTATGCTTTCAATGACATTCACCAGTGCCAGAATAGCTGACTTACATTTTTGGAATCCAAATTGATTATCAGATATTAGGTTTTTTTCTTCTAAATAGGAAGTAAGCTTATTTTTTACTAATATTTCAAATATTTTCGAAATAACGGGTAAAATTGCTATTGGTCTATAATTGTTAACAAGGTTAAGATCGCCATTTTTGAATACGGGGATTATTTTTGATATTTTTAATACCTGTGGCCAGTTACCCTCACTTATACATTTGTTGTACAGAATTGTCAATGGTGTTACCAACGAAGTCAAAGCAACCCTGACCATATTTGCATTTAAGTTGTAAAAATCTAAACTTGGATTATTTTTTATTGATAGAATTACCTCATAAACATCTCTCTCTCTAAAATTGACATGAAAGAAGGATGGTGAAGGTCTAGGTAGAGCTTTCAAATAGGATAATGGATCAGTTTGAGGACTATCAACACTTTTTATAACAACTTCTGATATGCTTGCGAAAAACTTGTTGAATTGTTCTGAGTCTAACGTAAACGACATTGTGGTCTGACATTTTGATTTCCTCTCCTGATTAGCAATGCTCCAAATGACTTTGTTTTTATTTTCAGATTCGGTAATTTTTTGATCATATGCTTTTCTTTTTGCAGCTTTAAGAGACTTACGGTAGTCTAATCGCTGCTGACAATACTTATACCAGTCAACTGGTAACTTTGTATACTTAAATTTTTGCCTCAAAAAATGGACTTCTTTCAAACTATTTTTTGTCAAATTGATAACATCATTGCAAACTCGCTTAGCTTTTGCATTATGCACAGCACTTGACACAGCGCTCATTTCAACTGGTTGTTGGCTCTTAATAGAATCACTATTTACAGGTGAATTCCTATATTTAGAGGATGGAGAAGGGGTTCTATCAACTGCCAGATTCTTTGGTACAGGTAAAGTTGATTTTGAACCAGTGGTTTGCGGTACAATACTTTTAAAAAGAGATACCTGATCTTGTAAACAATGTATGGCAAGATCCTGTTTTTCAATTGCAACTTCTTGATTTTTAATTATAATATCTTTTTGTTTTATTACCTCTTCTAAGTACTTAATTGTAATTTTGTCCGCGGCATTGCTTACTCCTTGTTCGGTTCATTTGTCTTTAATTTCTCGAGCCTTTCGCTCAGCTTCCCCACAACAAATGACTGAACCATCATCATTATATTTTACCCCTTTCACGTCGTTTAAGCAGCTATTGTGCGAAAGGGTGCCACATTTTTACACCGTGATGCGTAATTTACTTTTTTTACAGTTTTCCGAGATCTTACACAGGCTTCCGACGATTTTTGTAGAGTTTCTGAATCAAAGTCAGACGTTTTTCGATAATTATATTGTAGCAATTAACTTTTTCAACTAACAAGGACCCCACAAATCAGTAGAAAGGATTCTCTTAGTGAAACTCCAATATTACATGTGGATAACAGTACTAACTGTCAAGTTGATTACCATAAACAGGAAAAAAATGGAGCTAAATATCTTCCTTACGCGATCTAAGGAATGCAGCAACGATTATGCTGGTTTTGGGGAGAGCAAACATGCAAAAAAGAAACGAAAGTAGAAATGAACCCGGAACTGAAAGAAGTCTTAAAAGTTATGGAAAATTTAACCCGGAAGACAGATGAACTAAAAAAGCTTGTTAAAGAAAGCACAAAGACGAAAGTCGAAATAAAGTCGTCTGTTAGAATAATAGGCGGTATCGTTGGAACGTTAGAAAAGAAGTTAAGTATATTAAAAACAAGCTACACTACACTAACTGCCACAGCCAATGAGTACAAGAAACTGAGAGAGACGCGGACAGATATGAGCACCCAAGTTGATGAAGAGCAAATAAAAACAGAAATTGCCCTGAAGAGTAAGGAAACAGAAAGTAAAATCGAAAAAGAAATGGCCAACAAATCTGGCTGGAAAGGTTTGTCTAAGATAATTGACTACCAATGGAAGAAATCCTCCTTCCAAACTATGGAAATTGTAGAACCATTTGCTCTAAAAGACCAATCCGGAGATATTGCTATAATTGCAGACCCGGATGAGACATTTACTGGAGAGATAGCAGAAGCTATTAGTGTACTTTTTCCCGACATCACTACTCTTCTAGGAGAGGGTCTCGAGGAAGGGAAAATCGAATATATAAAGAAAAATACAGAAACGATTCTAAGTAAGGGTAAACAAGCCATAAGTAAACGAATATTGTATGTCCTGTCATATAAGATCGGCTCGGATGGTATAAATGATGTGAGGAAGCTATACGAGATTTTAATTTATTAATTCGACTAAAATAAAACTGGCCTCTCTAGGAAAAATAAATACAGAATATTTAAGTAAATGCTCGGAATATGTCTTCAGAGGAACTGACAGGAAAATCGAATTAGTAGCTAGAAAAGCACACACGGAAGAAAGAAGCAGATTAACGAGTAGAAAAGCAAATGATACAGAAAAAATGATAATTAAGTCAGAAGGCAAGCAATATGCTAACAAACTGCGAACTATAAAAAAGAACGTCAATATCGATGAGATTGGCGTAAGCATAAAAACTATAAAAAAAACTGCCAATGGAAATGTGATGCTAGAAATTCAAGGTGGAAAGGACAAAGCGGAAGCCCTAAGGCAGGAAATCCAAAGTACTAACCAAGACACACAGGTCACAATATGAAAAAATGACGACATCATCCATATGTTAGGTATCGACGGTGATGTAGGGAAAAAATAAAAAGCTGATGATATTTTAAAAAGCATAGGAACTGCGGATGAGACAGTAGTCAGCGTACTGTCTTGTAGATCAAACCAAGATGGAAGTCAAAATGCTACAGTCACGTTAAGGAAAGGATGGCTTAGAAGCGTAATTTCCCAAAAAACTATTAGGATTGGTTGGGGGAATTATCGAGTAAGAGCGAGAGTGAACATAATCAGGCGCTACAGATGTCTTGACTTTGGGCACCATACAAATGAATGCAAGGGTGAGGATAAAACCAATATATGCCTAAAGTGTGGACAGAAGGACCATAAAGCCAAGTAATGTGCAAATGAAAGTTTCTGTCTGAAATGTAAGATAAAAGGACATCGATCTGACCAAACTAATAGCCCATACTACAGAAGTCTAATTAAGGAAAAAGCGAAAGATATAGCCGGGAATAGATGGCGTAGACATGCGATGTTTTAAATGCCTAGAACATGGGCACAGATCCAGTGATTGCATAGAAACGCAACAAAATAAAGCATGTTTAAAGTGTGGGCAGGAGGGACACATAGTAAAGGAATGTAAAAATGAACCTTTCTGTACAAAGTGTAAAACTAATGGACACAGAGCGGATCAAATCAAATGTCCGCACTATAAAAGAATGGTTGAGGAAGTAAGACAACGAAAAAATCCTTCCTTGCAAGACTGGATAGTGTGGGTAGCACGTTCAGTTATGGCTTTTAAGATATTACAAATTAATACAGGGAGGGGAAGGGTGGCGATGGACCTTGCAATTGCTACCGCAAAAGAGAAAGAAATCGACATTTTAATTGTAATTGAACCAAACAAGAAACGGGTGCAAGGGAAATCATGGATAATAGATAAAAGGACAGATGTTGCAATACTAATTTTAAATAAAAAATTCAAATGTGTGCTATTAAACGACATGCAGGTTTTTTGCGGGTTGATATCGGCGAAATGAATATATTGGGCTGCTATATACCACCCAACATTCCAATACAAACATACATGGAGGAGGTGGATAATATTATGGAAGAGGTCAGGACTGTGAAAAAGGAAATTATATTAGCCGGGGATCTAAACGCCAAGTCACCGGCTTGGGGTGCTCCCTTCGTAGATAGAAAAGCCAACATTTGCCAGAAGGTTCTCTACTTCCTATATAGACGTAACGGCAGCTACTAGGAAATTAGCTGGTAGAGTAATAAACTGGAAGGTATTAGAAGAAGACAGTCATACTGAACATAGATACATATACTTTGAGGTCGCGAATACTAAGACACAGAAATATATAAGTTGCCAAACTACAGAACATATGGAATGGGAAACCTTCAGAGCATCCCTGCACTTGCTGTCAGGTCATGGGAACAGGGAAGTATCATATAATGAATGTAGCAAAATAATAAAAAACGCTTATCGGAACGACCTAAAAAAAAGAAGACTGATAAAGAGAAAAATGCCATATTGGTGGAACCTAGATATAGAACAAAAAAGGGAAATGTGCAACCGATTGAGAAGAAAACAAACTAGATTAGCAAGGAAAAAAAAGACAGATCAAAACGAGCTTTTCGATACCATAAACAACCTCAAAGAACAACGTAAGGAATTGAAGAAAATTATAAATATGGTAAAAAGTCGACACTGGAAGCAGCTCTGTCAGGAACTTGATTATAATATTTGGGGAAGTGGGTACAAAATAGTTATGAATAACATAAAACATAGGACACCATGTGAAATTCACCCGGATGTGAAGGTTAGGTCATGAGCTTCCTCACCTCTTTAAAAAATATTATTATTATTATTATTATTATTACTATTATTATTATTAATAATAATAATAATAATAATAAAGCCTACCACACCCAAAGAAGTAACTAAAGTAATTAAAAATAGTATTAACCCCAAGAAGGCCCCGGGATTTGACTTAATAACTGGAAAAATACTACAGCAGTTACTAGAAAGGCCATCGTGAAACTCACAAACCTCATAAATGCAGCATTCAGGCTCCGTTACGTACCAATAACGTGGAAAACAGCTGAAGTAATTATGATTCCAAAACCAGGAAAACCGGTGAATAAAGTAGAATCATACAGACCAATCTCATTATTCCCAATTATCTCCAAACTATTTGAGAAGATTCTACTAATAAGAATGCAAACTATACATAATCAAAACGAAATTATTCCATCCCATCAGTTTGGTTTTCGTAACAAACATGAAAACAGAGGAACTGAAACTGAAATATAAAAAGCTATATTGGTTACTAGGAAGAAGCTCACAACTTACAATCAAAAATAAGGTGCTAGTATACAAACAGATCCTCAAACCAGTATGGTCTTATGGTCTACAACTATGGGGCTGTACTAGTGAGAGTAATTATGCTTGCGTTCAAAGAGTCCAAAACCGAGTACTAAGGAATATAGTCAATGCCCCGTGGTATCTCCGCAATAAAGAATTACATCGGGAACTCCACATTGAAACAGTTAAAGAAGAAATAAAGAAGATTGCTAAAGGTCATGAAGAACGGCTCCATAACCATGTAAACAGCGAAGTGTTAGAACGGCTCAAACGCATCAAATCTTTTGAACTTGTGTGAAAAGTAAAAGTTAAAGCTCAGTTCAGTGAATCCTAGCCACAACAGGCAAATGTGCATAAACATATAAACATTCATTTCTAAGGTGGATCATTGGAAATACAATAGCTAGGACAGTAAAAGTAGTAGATTAGGAAAAAAAAAACTTAACCTTTAAAGTGTCAGTAGCAGCTTAGAAAATATAGAAGAAATACAACAAACAAAAGCTTCGGCAAAATTTCTGGTTAGGGGTAGCGTGCTCCCGGTGTCGGTGATCAGCCCTGGTATAAAAACATCAAACAAAAATGTTTTACATAGTTCTACTTAGGGTAGTATTAATTTAGAAAGGAACATATCTAGAATTCAAAAATAAAAATTATACGGAATAATTTCCTATTATAAAATATCTAGAGAAGGAAACAGATTATGGAATCGAAATTATATAGAGTGAGTATATTTTCCTATTATAAATATGCTTTGAAAGGTTAAAATATGTCTTAGGACAACTTTACTAAAACTTTATACAGAGTGATACAATATTAAAGGAAAAAGTTTTATCATTGTATAAAAACTACCTTTTATTGAAAATGTATTGGAAGTACTGACATTGACACTTTTGATACAAGATATCATTTCATAATTTAATATTAGATATCATTTCATAATTTAATATTAACGTGTTTTGTGATTTTTGTATAAATATGAAAAATAACTGAAATTATGAGTTCAAAATTGTACTAAATAATAAATACCAAAGTACTTTCTAAACATTCAGGTTACAAAAATAACTAGATAATTTGTCACATTGGCATAGTCTAACAAAATAAGAAAAGAAAAAAAAGAGCCTGTATCCATTTAGCGTACTCATCACCTTTGCATTCAATTAAGTGTTCCTAAGGATATCCTTCTCTAAAGTTTAATACAATGGTTCTATATAATTTTCCAAAATTGTTACATTGTTTGTAGAGTTAGTAAATAAAGTCAATGTTTAGGGCAATACCAAGGTAGGTCGAGATCAATGTTGATTACATTCAATGCCAAGGTCAATGACATTCAATATCAAAGGTAAATTCAAGATAAAGGTCAAATTCAAAATAAAGACCAAGGCCAAACTCAAGATCAAATTCAAATTAAAGGCCAAGGTCAAAGTTCAAGGACAACGTCAAATTCAAGGTCAAGGTTAATGACATTCAATAGTTCTGAAAGCCGCTCCTGAACTATCGAAGAATTAAAAAATGAAATAGAAAACAAAATAACAACCAAAACAGAACAAATAATACCACTTTACACAACGCTAAAAGTTATAGCTATCTAGTAACTGTAAGAAAAGATGTAAATCTAAAATTATTATATACTATAACAGGACTACAATATATAAAAATAAAGTGGGGGCAGTACAACCTGGTAAAGCAGAGTAACGCAATGTGTCATAAATGCGGCCATTCTGACAAAAGAATGCACACTAGTAAGGATCGAGAAATCAAGACTAAATGCATAAACTGCAATGAGGAACACACTGCTAACTATAAATTATGTCCAGTGTACTTAAAATACATTGATAAACTATAAATGATTAAAAGTAAACAAATACAGAAGTAAAGACCAAGCAACAATACCAGAAAAATGGAGATAAACAGGAATGCAATAAGAAAGAGCATATCATACAGTGCTGCAACTAGTAAAACAGATACTAATAATAACATGAATATAAACAATCAACATAACAATAACTTAAGAGATCTAGAAGAAATAAAGAATCTAACAAACAAATTAAACCAAATAATAAATATAAACAAAATTATACTTTGGAATGCCGAAGGCATAAGAAACAAAATTAACCAACTTGGTGAATTAGCCCAGCGTGAACAACCAGACTTCATATGTGTTAGAAACTTTTATGATCAAGGCAAAAGGAGGAGTAGCTATATATGTTAAGAAAAATATTAAATTCAATAGTAAAGAAAAAGAAAAATTCATTTGAAAACGTCACAATTCAAGTTGGAAAATTATTAATAGCATCTCTATATGTAAGAACTCAAACCCTAATAGATCAAGCTGATACAAAACCTAATAGATAGTAGTGAAACAACAATAATAGCAGGTGATATGAATGCAAAGCATACTCTTTGGGGAATTAACGAAGTAGATATAAAGGGAAGGTAAATGACTAATGGAAATTTTAGAAAATAATATAAATTTATTTGCACCAAACGAATCTACAAGGTTAGATAAACATCGTAGACCAAGTACACTAGATGTAATATTAACAAAAAACACGAATATCACAAATACTAAGACCTAAATTCTGATCACCTACCTGTCATTGGAATGATAGCAGGAAAAATAGAGATCCCAAAAAAGATTAATATAGTTAGATAAAACATAGCAGATGCAGACTGGCACAAATTTAAAACAATTTTACAACAGACAACAAAAATAAAATAGAACATCACCACAAAGAAAGAACTAGATAATGAAATAGAAAAAAAAATAAAATAATAAAGGATGCAGCTGATAAAACCATCCCAAGAGGCCATTTTAGAAAAAGGGCTTAAATTTAACGAAGAAACGAGAGAAGTAATACGAAAGATAAATAACATAAGAAGAAGGATTAAAGGATTAAGGGAAGTGATAATAATTTAATGGACTCGATCGACGCCCTCACTCTAGTGTTCTGACGGTTAAAGCTGGGCCTTTGTTCTTCAAATTTAGCCAAATGATGTTGCCGTAAATTTGTGCACACAAGACAAAATTGGTTTCTGGTCGGCAACACTAGCAGACGACGACAAACTGCATCGCGTGCGGAAGGGCTTCAGAGTGGCAGTTACAGATTCGCCCCACCCTGTATATATATAAAACCTGTCCTTTGGATAGAAAACGTAAAACACAGTTATATAAGACTTATGTAAAACAAGGAATACAGTATGCTGTACCTGTATGGTCATCAACAGCTAAAGGAATTTAAAATTGAAAATAATTCATGTTATCGGTTAATACTTGGTGAAAATAGAAAAGAAATTAGTACTAACCAACTTAGAAAAGAGTTCAAATTTGAAGGCTTTATTGAAGATGCAAAGAAAATAAGTTTTATGTTTTATAAAAACAGAGTTAAAAATTCAAAACTGCCAAGTGATATAGAAAGCTACTTAACAATAGAAGAATTTAATTTTAAAAGTAAAAGACCACGTATGATAGACAAATTGATAAGAGAATTATAATAGTAAATAACATCGATTTCTAACTAATGCCGTTAAAAATAACAGGTAAGAATTAAGATATTTGGAAAATTAAAAGTAAACATTTCAATAATCTAGTGGATTACTGCAATAGACAGAAAATTAAGTGTTTGTTTAAGAAATTGAAAATAGTATGTTATTATTATTATTGTTATTATTAATTCTGAAAGTTAATACAAATTTTTGTGCCGAATTTGTTTAACAATTATGTCTTTGATTTTTTAACAAAGAAACTTTCCGAATTCCAAGAATGGGACTCAATTTGGGCTTTAAATAGAATAATATCATTGGAGGTCAATATTAATAAATTGGAATTCGGAAACGGTTCATCCTACATTAAATTACCGCTACCAAAAAAAAGAAACGGACTTGTATCAATGAACATAACTATGATGAAGCTTGCTTTTATTGGAGTATTATTAACGGCCTCTATCTACCGATGAATAAACCATATCGAATTTCCTAATATCCACATTACGCAAATGTTTTAAATTTAAAGGATTTGATATTCCACTTCAGTTTGATAAGATTAATAAATTTGAAAAACTCAAATCAATATCTGTGAATGTCTATGGTTTAAAATTTAACGTAAGTACTCTACATCTAACTCAATGCAAATAAAACAGGTATGTCTATTATTAATTCAAGATAAATATTTTTTCCTAAATTTAATGACTTTGATCCTTTACCAGAGGAGGATTAATTTGTTAATATAAAATATTACTATTGTTATATTAAAGATTTATCACGTTTAATGGGTTCTGAAATGAATAAACATAAACGAAAAAAATGTATTTGTAACAATGTCTCAATTATTTTAGCTCTGGAGAACGACATCTCACACGTACAGAACTTTGTAAAAAAAACAATAATTATAAAATATCTCTTCCGAAATATCCTATAATTAAATTTAAAAATTTGGTAAATAAACAGCGAACGCCTTTTGCTATATATGCAAATTTTAAATAATTTGGAAAAAGATACAATAAAATATCAAAATCAGAATGCATTTAGTTGTCAGTATTATGTTAAATGTGAGTATGATAATAATCTATCATGGTGAAGACTGGAAACAATGGTTTGCTAAAAAAATGACACATTGTTCTGAGGTAATAGAATCTTAGTTTAAATATATTGTTCCCATGAAAGAAAGACTTTTAACAGCTAATGTATCCTTGTGTTATATTTGTGAGGAGATATTTAGAAAGGATGAGATAGTAGTTCGCGATCACAATCATTTTACAGGTGACTTCCGGGATTCGCTCATTAAGTGTGCAAGTTAAATTTTCGAAATCAACTTGTCGTACCCATTATTTTCCATAATTTAAGTGCATATAATAGTCATTTCATAATTCTAAATCTTGCTAAAGTAAGTAAAAGTAAAATTACTCTTCTTCCAAACAATAAGGAAAAATATATATCTTTGGCTCAATATTTCAGTAATAACATTAAATTTCGATTTATTGATTCAATTAGATTTATGGAAACCTCTGTAGACACATTAGTATCAACTTTAGATAAAGTAAATTTAACTAATTTAAAGGAACAGTTTAGATTCTGTATTGATGAACGATTTAATTTGCTAACTCGCAAAGCTGTAGTTTGTTATAATTATATTGACAGTTTAGAGAGACTGGATGAAATTAAATTACTTAACACTTCCGATTTTTATAATAAATTAAATAATGAGTACATTACTGAAGATCGGTATCACCATGCTCAAACCATCTGGAAAAAGTTTAACGTTCAAAATTTAGGTCAATATGCAGATTTGTATTTGAAAACAAATATCCTGTTTCTTGCAGATGTGTTTGAAAATTTTTGTAATATCGACTATAATACTAGTGGTTTAGACCCAGCTTGGGTGTTATACCGTACCTGAGTATTCGTGGGACTGCATGTTAAAATATACAAAATGTGAATTGGAACTTTTAAATGATATTGATATGACACTCTTTTTTTAACATGATATCCGAGGTGGAATCTGTCAATGTCCATGTAGATATTCGGAAGCAAATACGTGGATAGTTATGATTCTTCAATACCAGACAACTATTTATTTTACGTAGATGTGAACAATTTTTATGGCTAGGCTATGTTTTACAGATGCACCTCGACTATCCTAATTTATTTCATAATTCATGAAGATTTTCCATTTTATGCTCAACATTTGATAGCTACATGATCAAAGTTACCAACATGATTAACAACATTGTATAATAAAAAGAAATATGTGATTCCCTAAAGAGCTCTTAAACAAGCAAATTAAAAATTACGAAAATCCATAGTCTTTCAGTTTAAAGAATCTGCTTGGTTAAAACCCTATATAGATCTTAATACAACTTTTCAAGCTCAACCTAAAAACGAGTTTGAAAAGTCATTTTAAACTTAAAAACTCCATATACGGTAAATGTATGGAAAATGTTAGAAAGCATCGTAATGTAAAATTAGTCTCTCGTTGGGAAGGAAGATATGGAGCTAACAATTTAATAGCCAGCTCTATGTTCCAAAGTAGAACAATCTTTGATGATTATTTAATGGCTATTCAATTACCAAAATATGAACTTTACTTTAACAAACCATTGTATATAGGAATGGCGGCATTAGACATAAAAATGTGCATGTATGATTTTCGTTATAACTACATGATACCTAAATTCAATAATGGTTGTAAAATTATATATACAGATAGAGATATCTTTATTTATGAAGTTAATAGTCATAACATATACGATGAAATTATTAAGCAGGACATTAACAGATTTGATATAAGTTATTACTCATCTACTAATCGATATAATATACTACTTTGCAATGAAAAAGTGCCAGGTTTAATAAAAAATTAAGCGAACGGTAACATTATTACACATTTTTAGGCAGAGAAAAAATGTGCAGCTACAAATTTGAAAATAAAAAATTGGTGAAAAAGTCAAAAGGAGTAAAAATAGAATCCTTCAAACTAAAATTACATGTTGACTGTTTAAATACACATGCTAGTTATAAGAACACATCTAACCTAGTTCACAAGAATTCTGCGGACTCTGCAGTTTACCCCCACTGCCCAGTCAAAGACAAAAAAGCTAGTTGTTAACCGGCAAGTAGTATAACAAGGCGGATTCTGGCTCAATTTGACCTTGAAACTGGCCTTTAAAGTGACCTTAGTGGTTTTCCTCGGAAAATGGTTTTGGAAAATTTTCTTTACCACCGCCCCCGACCTTGAAATGAGGCTTGAAAGTGGCCTTGATGCTTGTGGAAGAGCAGCCTTTGTAAAATGACATTGGAAAATATCCACCGCCGCCACCTTCGCCGCCCCCGGTCTTGAAAATGGCCTTAAAAGTGGCCTAGATGGTTTTAAAAAAAAATGTGTTCTTGGAAAATGGTTCGCGAGCCTTGGCCGCCTCTAAAAAGTGGCCTCTAAAAAAAAATGAGGCCTTTGAGGCCCGCCCCCACAGAAAATCCAGCGAGCGTCACCGCTGACGCCGGCACTGTGGAGCGCAGACACAATTGCTGCATAGACAACCGACCGTTTTACGTTGTAGCGTAATGTTGGTTGCCTATGCATGCATTCATAATTAAACCAATAATAAGAGATTTATTTTTTTTATTCAATATAATACAAATAGAAACGTATTGCCATTTTTTTAATCACAAATCCCCCCTTCTTCTTCTTCTGCTTCTAGTTCAATCGGCTTGAGGAAAATCGGCGTCGCCGCCGCCGCCGCCGCCCATCATTTTCTCCACACTGCTTTTAAATGACTGCAATAAAAAAAAAAATTAAAATTAAAATAAAAACGAAAAAAAAAAACTTACTGATTTAGCGGTTGAGGCAGCGTCGTCGGAGACGGTTTCCAGCGGCTTCGACGGCGTCGTCGCTCATGTTTTTGAACTAGGTGTGCTGACGACGGCGCGACCGACTCAGCCGCCATTGAAACCAGAGTCCGCGCGCGCACCGCCAACCGCCGATGCTCTCAGCTGGAATCCGAACGCTGCCGCCGGCCACCCTCGCTGCTGGAATCCGCGCGCCGACCGGCCGCCTCGACTGCTCTCAGCTGCTGGAATCCGCGCGCCGACCGGCCGCCTCGACTGCTCTCAGCTGCTGGGATCCGCGCGCCGCCGGCCGCCTCGGCTGCTCTCAGCTGGGAGGAGGTGTGGTCCGCGAGCGCGCGTGTCGCCCGCCTTTGAGGCTGCGATGACGACCTTCATGAGTTCGAGAGCGTATGCTATCGAAGTCGCGGCGGAGATAACCCATTTATAATGTTAGAGATGGGACTCAACAACAAGAACCGAGGTTGTTATACCTCAATATTAGATTATTAAAAAAAAAAAAAGCGACATATTGAGCAGCAGCAGCAGCTACTAAAGCTCAAATATTGGTTAAGAATATTTTTTAAATCGAGGTTATTTTAAATCCCCTCTCTCCTTTATCTTCATGCATATATAGAAGTTTTATAGATATGCAAAGTCAGTTGAAAAATAAAAAAAATGGCAACTAGTAGTGAAACAAAAGTGAATAATCTTAAAAATCTCTTGCGAGACTTATCATGGCATTTGTTTAAGCAAGAAAGAATTTACGAACGTGAAAGTGTATATGGTATGGGTCGAATGTATACAGAAGAGGAATGTCAAATATTAACTGCTCGATATCGTAAAGGATCTCAAGTCATGAACGATTACGTAGATGGAATTATTTGTATATGCTGCTTGGTAAATATACTTAAAAAGTTAGAGTTTGAAGGGTATCTACGCAGAATGAAGAAATATTTACCCTCATATCTTATCGATGATGTGAATGATGATGATGACATTCTAGTAGACGAAGAAGAAGAAGAAGAAGAAGAAGAAGAAGAAGAAGAAAAGATGAAATATACTACTTTATAAAATATTGTTTTAATAAAAAACGTAATTCTTAATAAGCATTTTTTTATTCATAAAAAGATATTATTTTTGACAGTAAAGTTTTTAATTGTTCTTTTAAGCTGTCTTCAGGACATGGAATACCAAAGAGATTCCAATTAAAGGGACCTGCTGCAACAACTTTTCGTGTATATTCACTAAATTTATAGTAAGTATCTTGTTGAAAAAAGTAAATGTAACCATCTGTAAATCTAAACGCTGATGTAATACCGGGTGGAATCCCAGGAAATTTATCTGTTATTCGTCCACGATTACGTATTTCTTGAGGTGTTTCCAGAAACTCAATGTATGAAGTGTTATCGTAAAATATAAAAATGCTTCCACTATTTGTTTGAAATATAGCATTTATTAGAACGTCTTTAGATAATGGTAAAATAAAATCATGTTGAATATGCAATTCTGGGAACGATGCTGCATAACATCTTCCATTAGCATAGCTAATCAGATCTCCTACAGCATTTTGAAAAATGTGAGTTATAGTAGATGTTTTTATTTCTTTAGGAAGATATGATTCAATTAAATCAAAATGTTGTGGTATTCGCATATCATTAAGATCAATTTTCCATAACTTACGACCGCTTCCAATATATAAACGATAATTGGGAAACGATGCAGTGCTAGCGAGAAAGATAAAATCAGGTGATTTAAGAATACATAAATTGGCTGAAGTAGGTAGAGGTGGTGGGGGTGTTGTAGTACTTGTAGTAGTAGTAGTAGTAGTAGTAGGGTTAATTGGCAGATAACGACGTGTTGGTATAGGACCATAAAGTGCTTCAAGAGCCATTTTATCGTCTTCATGTAATGTGGATATATTGTTTTGATACCAAGGAAACATTATAGCATTTTCAATGCCACTATGACCCAAACCTAATGTATGACCTATCTCATGAACTAAAATTGCCAATAAACTGTTTTCGTTATCCGGAACATTCGTGATATTCAAGCTAAAATTCCAATTTTCATCAGAATCAAGATGAACCTCAATGCAATTGCTGTCGTCCCTTGGATAATAGGCATGACCCAAAACTTTTCCAGGTCCATCAAAATTCTGTGGACATTCAGCTTTACCCGAACAACTCGTTCGAAAACTATGACGTTTATTTCCGAGGGTTATGGTAATATCCGGTTTTGGCATAGCTATTTTAACATTGGTAAATGTAAACTTTGAATCTTTAGCCCAAATTTCGAAAGCTTTTGCGGCTACTGTAATGTACTTTCTTGATACTGATGGAAAATGCCATTTTAAATTAGTTTTATTCTATTTTCCGTGTACCGTATATGAATCAACATATCCAATATTTTCATCATAATTAGAACATCTTGGTCGCTTCATTAATCGAACAGTTTCATCATTTAAGGTACCATCAACAGGTAAATTAAATTTTTCTTGAAACTCGATTAAATACGATTCGAAATTTTCTAAACTATTATTATTACTAACAGAGGTTATGTAACCATATTGTTTTAGAAAAGAAATAGCATCTTCTTGATTTATATGTTCACAATGAATTACCAATAATATTGAGAGCAACAACGACACAACTATCTTTATCGACATATCGAATGAGAATGAGAGGTATAAAAGAAAAGACGATTTATTTATATAAAATTTATTCTACACTAAATCCTTGTAAGGCATTTATAAATTTATGTTTATAAAAATAAATAAATTCTCTGAGAGCATTAGCCAATAATGGATCAGCCAAGTTTAATATATTTTTTAATATATTCTTCCAAACTTCTTCTTCTTCTTCATAGTCTTCAAAATACGGTTTGATTATGTTTAATACTTGAAAGTAGTAATTGTTAAAATTAACATTATTCAATTCTTCAATGTAATAGCACAACAAATTTTCATCTATATCAATCAAATAATAAACTTGGTCTTTTGTCAATTCGATACAAACGTTTTTTTTATTTATACTTAGAAATTTTGTATCATCCATTATATATTGAGTTACTTTACAATTTCTTCCACATAGATTTGCAACAGAATCATATTCATCAGGAAATTGAGGAAGTGAGTCATCGAAAAAATTTTTAAGCAAAACTTTCAACATTGACATAAGATCTACCCATTCGAATGTATCAAAAGACATTTGCTGATGAGGTCGAAAGGGTTGACTTAAAACAATTGCAGGTTCAAATTTTCTCGCAGGACTAAGACCGCTTCCTACTGTCGCTGTTCCAGTCGAATACTCTTTATACAACAGTAAAGTATGCTCAAAATCGATTGCGTTTTCACACATTTTTTTGGAGACTTGATCAATTTGTCTATAATAATCACTATCCATTTGTTTATCGCTATAAGAACTTTCTGAAGTACATCCAGAGGAGGATGATGATGATGAACTATACGTTGAACACATTTTATACAACTGACTGAGATGTATTGTTAATCTTGTTATTTAAGCGAATCCTTATCTATCCAACTGTTATGCGTAATGTCAAACCCCAACCACTTGACATAAAGTTTTCTACCTTTTCGCTTCAACACTTTTTCAACGAGATAAATGTCGGGATTTTTAACCTTTTGTAATTCTTCTTCGTAAAAAGCTCCGATGATTGGTTGACCACGCATATCTTCCAACAAATATGTAACAGGATTGGTTATTTTAACTTTAATGATTTTAAAATGTTCAGTAGACCAATTTGGTGTGTAACCTTTCTCAAACACATGCTTTGCTTTGCTTATGCGTACAACATCACCGACTTGTAATTTTCGCGGTCCGGCAATTTTCAGATATGAATATCTTTTCGTTAAAAGAATCTTTTCATTAGTCTTGTTCACATCCTTTGGTTTAAGTTTCGTTTTGCTATGTTTCGTATTATTATATTCTTGAGTTAACTTGGGTAAATAATCAACCCATTTATAGGTTCCGTTTAAACTGAAATACTTGTATAATTTTTCTTTTAAAGTACGTATTACCCGTTCTGCTATAGAGGCCTTTTTAACACTAAACGTATTATAATGATTAATGGAATACTTTTTTATAAAATTTTTAAATTTTGCGTTAAAAAATTCCGTACCTTGATCGGTTTGTAAATTTTTCGGACGACGCAGGCGGCGATGTTTTGTATGAGATAAAATGTCTTCGAAAGCTTTGGTAATTTCTTCACCGGTTTTCGTTTTTAGCGGTCTAGTCCATAGAAATTTTGAAAAACAATCAATGACAACCATAATCATTTTAAAATCTTTGTTTTGCGGTGCATAGCGACTCATTTCAGCTAAATCCATTTGCCATAAATCATCTAGTCCTTTGATGACGGTACGTCGTCTCGGATAATTTTTTCGTGCATATTTATGAAGTTCATTAACAAGTTGAATCTTCTCCGGTGACGTAACCGCCGACGACGCCGTTGACATGATAATAAATAGACTGATTTATAATTTTACTATTTATAGCGTAGGCGTAGTAAAAGTAGTTCTTGATACCGCAATTAATTTGGTAATTTGCTCTTGATTCTTCTTTACATTTTGTTCAAGGTTTTTAATATTTTTTCTAATCTCTGAATAATTATCAACAAGGTTATTTCTAAGAAATAACTTAAGCTCTATTGATAATTTATTATTTGCGTTTTCAATACTTTTTTGCAAAGAATCGTCAACATACTTTTTTGTCACCCAATCTGTAGTTTGTTGTTGTTCTTGTTTCGAAATAAACTGCATATTTTCATTAATATTATTTTGCATATCTACCATAGCATCAGACATATTTTTAACGTTCTCCACTATTCGATCTATTGATTTTGAAAGGTTTGTTATCATAGAATCGACATACTTTTTGTTTGCGGCATCTTCATCAATTGTTGGCGGCCCCTTAACGTTGCATAACTTTAAATGTTCAATATCTACATTGCCATCAGAGGTGTGCGGTAATCGTACAATAGATGGCTTGAATGCAAATGCACTCGAACGTGAATGACGTCCGAATTTATCAACACTCATCATTGAAATGACATTCGTGTGGATGTGCAAACTTATTTTCTCATATTAGCCTCCCTCAATTCATTCATTATGGCAACAATCTCATTGTTATGCGAAGTATTTCCTGCCTCTTTAGATGCGATAAGTAGTCTCAATCTAGTAATAAGTTCTCGGGGATCATCCCAATAAATATATTCTATAGGTGCGTTATTATATTCTAAATGCATTCCTTTACCTTCTTTCGGTGATGAAGAGGCGAAATGTTGAACTAAACTTGAGAGACTAGATTTTTTACTTTTTTCTACGGTTTTAATCAAAGGTTTTATAATGTTATACCATTTTATACTGTTATCTCCTTTTAAATGTCCTCTACTATTCAAGTGCGCACCCGTATGTTCTAATATGGTTTTATAGTTTACGAGATCATCGGGAGCGTACGATGGATCGGAATAAAATATTAATTGATAAAGTCCTGGCGTTCCTTTCACATATCCTCCCGAAAAGTCTTTCTCCGATAACAACATGATAGCACCGGTTTTAACATCAAAGGAAATTCTTCTATTACCAAGTGTCCAATTATCTTGTTCACTATCATATGTAGGACCATATTTTCTATCAATTTTATCGCTATTTGTCCAGTAATCTTTAACGTAAGTATGACTTATTGATGGATACTGATCCAGATATTCATCTATTACATCCTGTGAATATTCGATGGTCGGTTCAGTGGAATGTTTCGGCGATAAATTAGGTTCCTCTATTATACTGGGCTCATTAAACTCGGCAACATCTTCTAAATCGAGAAATTTAGTACTAGTAGGATGTGTCTTATATTCTTTTTTAATAAATGATTCATTCTTTACTTGTATGGGGGCGACAGCAGCAGCAGCACCAGTAGTTTTTTTTAAAGCAATTTCTTTTAACGGATCGGTTATTGGTTTAAAAAGTTTATTGATTGAATCGTCCACATTCGTTCGATTTAATTTCAACGCTAAATATTTTTTTCGTATAGCACGCGTTAGTTCAGCAACTTTTCGTTTATGTGTAGCCACAGCAACTCGATCGTCCGACATCATTCTATACAGTGACGTTTAACACAAATTAGCAAATTTTTATATACTTATCGAAACCCATTCGATAGCGACCATTGTTAATGGGAAAATCTTTTACGATAACTACCGTTCCATACCTATTAATCCAACACTTTGAACATAAGGTTTTAAATTCATTGAAGGTTATGTCTGGGGAGACGTGCTCCTCAAATATATGCTTTAGATTAATTTCATCTTGTTTAAATAACACAATCAGATTACAATTATCTCTTATCAATTGTTTCGGGATTTTTGAATATGTTTGACATAAGTAGGCAGCATCAATATCTTTGGAAAATGGAGTTTTTTTTGGCTTTAGTGGGACTGATAACTTCATCGTTGTCTTTAAACGGAAAATAACCTATACCCTTTGCTTGAGTCATTACTGTTTGTAATAACTGATACTTTGGTTGGTATAAAGATTTTGAGTATACGTAAACATTTTCAAATTTAGCACCATTGGGATTAAACAACAGGGCTAACATTACATTTGTCTTTCCACAGCCACTCGGACCGCAGATTATGGCGCGAAACGAGTCGGGCAACAACGGACCATGTTTACTAATGCCATTTAACTTTTTGTCTTGAAAATCGTCTAAATTTTCGATCGGTAACGACTGCACTTGTTGAATCACCTTCATTGTCTTATAAATATTGAAGCTGTTACGCTCATTTATTAGTTTCAATGTTTGTGCACGAAGGAGAGGGTGTGTTAAATACATTGATTAATAAATTACCCTTTGAAATCCATTTAAGTGGAGGGTACCAATTCTGCGGTCCGGGAACAAAACTACAAAAACGATTGGCACGTGGTGATCCGGGCATTAATCCGCTAGACGCCGCATGCAAACAACACGACATCGCCTATTCACAGAACGATTCATTGAACGAACGTCATAAAGCCGATAAAATATTAGAAGACCAAGCGTGGCAACGTGTTAAATCAAAGGACGCTAGTCTTGGTGAACGTGGCAACGCTCTACTTGTAACCGGAGTAATGAAAACCAAACGTAAACTTGGTATGGGTTGTTCCTTTAACACTCACGTTGTAAAAAAAATTGGAAAATCCATGAAACCTGCCAAGACATTAAAGAAGGCCGTATCGTTGGCTTTAAAAGCAGCCAAAGTGGCAGTTAAACGTGCAGGAGGTAAAAATAACATTAGAATACCTAGAATTATTCCATTTGACTCTAAATCTGGAGGATTTCTTCCTCTCATTCCCTTGTTTGCCGGACTTAGTGCCCTTGGGGCGTTAAGTGGAGGCGCAGCCAGTATAGCTTCTTCCGTCGTAAACGCTCAAAATAAGAAAAAGAAGCTGGAAGAAGAGACACGTCACAATAAAGCGATGGAAGCTATCGGTCATGGATTGTATTTACGAAAGAATAGCAAAGGAGGTTTCGGTCTGTATCTTGAAAATAAAAAAAAAAAAAAACCTCAAAAAAAACGTCGACGTCATTAAGGATACCTAATAGAGCATTATACGATAAAGAATTACTGAAATATGCTAAACTTTATAAAATACCTCATTTTCGAGGTGTTTTCATGCGCGATACTCTACCTAGGAGAGTACACGCAC
Organism: Hermaeophaga mercurialis; assembly: GCA_951812935.1. Lineage (NCBI taxonomy): Eukaryota > Metazoa > Arthropoda > Insecta > Coleoptera > Chrysomelidae > Hermaeophaga > Hermaeophaga mercurialis. The sequence continues at coordinate 32,896,615 of OX638364.1, forward strand.
AACGTGAATGTGGTATCGTAAATTTGGATAGTTGGAAAAATCCCGGAACACATTGGGTGGCATATAGAAAAATGAACGACAACGTTGAATATTTTGATTCATTTGGTAATTTGAAGCCGCCTATAGAACTTGTTCGTTATTTAAGTAGTCGTAATCGTCCTGTCAAAATTTACTATAACAACGAACAATATCAAACTTATAATCAAATAAATTGTGGACATTTGTGCTTGAAATTTTTACGTGATGAATCGTCGTAGTCATCGTCGTTACCTCGAGGATGCAATTCAAATGATTTTATTGAACGTGAGTGATTTACAGACAGTCTGGTATAGCCTTCCCGTTGAGTACAGAATGGAGTTAAAACAGTTTTTACCATGTCAAATGAATTCCAATCGACATGTATGGTCTGATGTATGTGGTACACAAATGCAATCAAAATGTATATATTGTTTTAAAGAGTTTAAATAAAGAATATATTTAAGTTATTGTATTTATTAAAAATTCGTTAGTCTTCGTTATGTCTCAGTTGTTGCGAGTCAATAGCATCAATCATATTTTTGAATTTAAACCTCAAACACCCATCGTTTTGAATCCTGAAAAAGAATATGAGCTAGCGTTGAGATCGTTTCATTCGTATAATTCCATACCGAACATTGAAGAGGGTCAAAAATTTTACTACTATGATGCGCACAACAAATTAAACGAAATTATCTTTCCAGCAGGTAGTTATGAAATTTCAGATATTGAGAGATTTATTCGAAAACGAATGGGTTTGGAGAATTCCGTTGATCCAGATCGAGATTTTTCATTGAAGCCTAATAATAATACGGTTCAATGTGAAATTTTCAGCAAATTCTATACCATATCGTTTAAGGAACCTAACAATATTGGACGTACGTTGGGATTTTCTGAAAAAAATCTCGCTCCGGCTCAGATACATTCGTCAGATTTACCCGTCAACATTATAAAAGTGTCAACCGTACGTTTTGACTCTAACATTACGACGGGGGCGTTTGACGGAAACACACCCGCTCATACAATCTACGAATTCTCCGTTAAATCAGATCCTGGATATATAATTGACGAAACTCCTTCAAATCTCTTGTATTTACCAGTCATTCCTCAACGTGAAATTCTTAATATTACCGTACTGGCAGTCGATCAAAACGGTGAACCAGTAAATTTCCGTGGTGAAACAAGTACCCTAGTATTGGAACTTAGACCTCGACCTAAATGGTTATAAGCGGTGAAAACACAATTAATTATTAGTATAAGAAGATTCTTTGTTGACAACGTACCATCCTCACCACAACCATGTCATCATCATCATCATCAATAGTTTACAAGAAAAGAAAAGTCACTGAATCAGCTGAGAAATTACCGATGTTTAATCTATACGGGTCACCCGTAATAGATGAATCAATTCGAAAATGTGAATACAAATACTATGCTCCATATGTAAAATCGTTTAACTGCAATGACATTGTGGAAATTGTTATCAACCAAGTGGATTCGTTCTTTGCTATGTACGATTCGCTATTGGATATTAAGGGAAAATTAATAGTTACCGGAACGGGTGATGTTTCATTAACTCAAAATTTCGGAGCATTTCTATTCGATTCCTGTACATACAGTGAGAGTGGTAAAGAGATCGAAACGGTACGAGATCCTGGTATTGTTAGTACCGTTCGCGCTTATACCTGCTATTCACAGGACGACTCGCGTCACATGTCTATTGCCGGTTGGAATTATCCCTCATCACCAATTCTCACGAATAGTAAATCATTCAGTCTATTATTACCGCTAAAGCATATTTTCAACGTTTTCAATGATTATCCTAGGATTACGTGTGGTAGACAAACTTTTCGCTTTGTTCGTGCTCGAAACGATAACGATTGTATAACTATTAAGGAAAATGGCGGATCGGTAACTACAGTTAAAATAAATATTGAAAGCATTGAAGTAAGAGTTAAACATATCTACCCCAATTATGAAGTAAATGAAAAACTGTTGAAGGCAATTCAATCGGACCGGCCTATTTTAATACCCTTCCGGAAATGGGAACTTAACGAACTGCCAGCCATAACGCCAAATGCTAAAAAAGATATCTAGCCTGTGAAAACTAGTACGGCTATTGAAAGACCTCGCTACGTCATGATATTTTTCCAAACCGAAAAACGTGATATAGCCTCAGCTGATCCTACAACATTTGATCACTTGAATATTCGTAATATTAGACTAATGTTAAATGGTGATTATTACCCTATGGATCGGTCGCAATTTGATTTTGCTAGTGATCGCTTCAACGATGCATATTTCAACTATACAGAATTTTATCCTAGCTACACAAACTCTAATCGAAAACGTACCCTTCTAACCGTTTCGGATTTTAAATTACGTACATTGTTTATCATAGATTGTAGTAAGCAGGAAGAATCTATAAAGTCATCAACCGTTGATGTAAAGTTGGAAATTGAATCGGACGTAGGATTCCCTGATAACACCAAGGTTTATTGCATCATAGTTCACGACTGTCTCATGGAATATCACCCACTCACGGAAGTAATAAAAAGCCTCTCGTAATGAGTGTTGACTCCAGATCTCTCTCTCTCTCTCTCTCTCTCTCTCTCTCTCTCTCTATCTCTCTCTCCGGTAACATCAAGGTTTCTATTGCGACCTTGGTTTCACATACTTCGATAATATCAAGATGTATCATAGGTCACACACACACACACGATTCACAGAAGATATAAAAAAGCCTCTCCTAATATGATTAAAATTAGTTGATTATCATCATGCGAGTGGCACTAGTAGATATTCAAGGTTTTATTATTGAAAAAGTGTTTCATCCAAAAGAGCTCTCCATTCATATTGGACAACAGCGATTAAATTTTCTTTTTAAATCGCCAACACAATTTAAAAATCTTAGTGTTAGTGATAAAAAGACAGTGAATTATTTAGAGCAAAATCTGCACGGAATTCGATTTAACTCCGGTTATATTGAATATAGCGAAATTAATGACATTTTAAAAAATTACCTACTTCATTCGGCAGACATAATTTACGTTAGAGGTGAACAAAAACTTTCATTTTTACAAAGTAAGTGTGAAGAACTGCAAATATTTCCTATCATCCATGATGTAGTCAAGTATGATAAAACTAGATGGGATACAGAAAATTTTCGACAGACAATTCCACAGCAGTGTTGCCATCATCATCATTCAAAAGGAAAATTTATGTGTGCGCAAAGAAACGTGGATCATTTACTTTCTTGGTTTACTAATACTATTTTACCTAATTAAAATTTTTTTTCCATAAACATGTATAAAATGTTTTATAAATAAATGTGTATAAAACTGTTTTTATGTTTTTATTTTCCCTTAAATATTAAAAAAAAAAAAAAACACTAAATAAAACATATCTCATATATATTATTTATTTAATATTTTCCTTAAATATTTAACAATCATTTTTAACGCTATAAATAACATTAAACCAAATGTAGCACATGTTATTGAAAATTGTCGTTGATCGACTTCTCCTTCTCCTAGTGTGACTTCTCCACCTCCTCCTCCTCCTCCTCCAACTAATCCACCAATTCCAGTCCCTATTCCTAGAGGATAAGTACAATTGGTGATAGTTTCACCAATTTTATACCATTTTTCTTGATCACCTTCACTTCTATTGGGAAATAATAATTTCAACTTGTAATATAATTCAGATGGTGTTGAGGGCAATCTTACGTAAAAAACTTGTAACTTTCCATCATTTAAATAGGTTCTACCCATCATTTTCCATTCAGAGCGGTTACATTCTTTTTGGTTTTCATTAAAACATACCGCTATATTAGACACTCCATTAGGTAGGTTTGTATACAACAAACCGTTGAATATCGCTGTTAATATCACATAATTTGCGTTTAATAGGACCATCATTTAAACACAAATTTGATAAATCTTTTAAAACTTGCCTGGTTTCTTCGTAAAACACAATATCTTTGTTTAGTCGAGAAATTTTTTCACAATATTTTTTTAGCTTAGTTCTGTACTCAACTACTAATGACATTCTCTACTTTCAACTGATTTATTAAAGACATATACATCACCTTTTATAAGTTGTGTGTGTGGGGATGATCAGGCTATTATCTAATAATAGGGGAATAGTAAGTTTAAAAAAAAAACATAGTTTTAATAATATATATTTTTTAAAACCGCGCTATCGCCCTCAACCGCTGAGATTTAAGCGAGGCGTGATAATAGATTTGCCAACAACAACAACAATGGGTTTAATAACCTATCTCAACGTAGTCAACGTAGTCATAGTGATCGCGTCAAACGAGATCCGTTCATATTTAATGTTAGAGATGGGACTCTTCTATAGCGAACAACAAGAGTTACAAAATGATTTTAAAATTTTGAATTCGAAATTGCACAATGATTTAAGTAATTTATTATATTAAAATATCCGATAAAAAATAAATTAAAAATGATATGTGTGGATTATACAGCAAAAAATTATTTTAAAAATTCTGAATCTGAGATTGAAAAAATTTCACTATCAATTTGATCTAATCTAACTGCATATTGATTTATTTTTTTGCGTAATTCACACATATCATTTTTAATTTTTTTTTTATCTTCTAATAATTTTAATATTCTAGGTTTCAACACTAAAAAAAAGTTGTATCTTTCAGTCACTCTGTCTAATAATTTTCGCGTCGTCTCCTCCGTTAGTTTTCGTTTCTTCTTTAAAGATGCTATCGGAGGCGGCGGAGGTGGGGTATCCATCGACAGGGTCGGAGGGTTCTCCTCTTCCTTCAAAAACACATCCGAAAATATGTTTTTGATGAAGGAATCGTCAGCATCGAATGTCAAATCCATAAATTCCTATACAATAATAATGTAGTAAGTGAAAAACAAAAAACAAAAACAAAAACTTACTGATTCAATGATAGTGTTGGAGGCGGCATCATCGACGGCGGAGGCGGCAGTGGTGACATCAGAGGAAGCACTAGTTACATCAGCAACTATCGACTCCAACGACATTGCTGGATTAGACATTTTTTTTGTTTTTTTGATTGGTACTATTGATATGTCACTCAATATTTTAATTTTATTATAACTCATGCCTGTCGAAAGCAAACTGATCGTAAAATGAACTAAATTATTCTTAAATGAATACGGGAGCGAGCGAACGAGGGCGGTAAGAATGATTATGCAAAACGGAAAACCATATGAGGTGATATCATATGCAATAGATTATACTAATTAGTATTAGAATTCCATATAAATCAAAGTTTTATTATAATCTAAAAAAATTTAGTCAAGTCAATTTAGAGCCTGAAATGTGCCTTTGCGCTAGGTGCGACCAGGTCTTATTTATATTTTATCTCACTAAAAACTGTATAATATGCATGAAAAATGTACTAAAACGTCATCGAACTATAGTTAGAGTAACGTCGTCGTCGTCAGTAGAGTACAAATTATAACCTTGAATGATGCAAAAACGTTATCGAACTATAGTTAGAGCAACTATAAGGTTAGGTTTTATTATTATAAAGACAGCACACGTGTCGCTAATAAATCAGTTTGATTAATAATTTCATTGCGAAAGCAGCATAATCAGCAGCATCATAATACTAGTAAATCAGTTTCTTTGTGTTAAAACGTTAAAAAAATGTAAGTAAATATTTTTCATTTTTGCATAAAAATAAAAGTACATATTATTTTAGAGAAAAATGAATTTAAATATTTTTCATTTTTGCATAAAAATAAAAGTACATATTATTTTAGAGAAAAATGAATTTAAATGAAATAAATTCGTCTCTCCTAGAAGGTGGTGGTGAAAATAAACCGGTGGTTGCATTGAAAAGCCTGCCAATTAATGAGCCTCAGAAAATCTACATTGCTAAATTGGTTAATTCAAAATATGGTGAAACGATTTTGCTTGAACTGGAGAATCGAGTTATATTCTTACCACGTCGATCATTATCTATTTTGAAGAATCACGTTGATGAATTGGGAAACGGAAAATATTCTGTGGTGTATCAAGGTGACGACGTCGTCAATGAGAAGAACGCTGAAAAAGGAAACCCTAAAGCACTCTTTAAGTTTGTGAATAGTAAGTTTTAATTTAAAAAATGTCCGACCAATTAATAAAGGATATTGATAAACTTATTTTAAAATTTTATGAAAAATTTCCTCATATAGACTGTGAAGCATGGTTAAAACATGTAAAAATTGCGATTGATTTATGCTGTGATAAACTTAAGAATGCTAATTTATTATCAGGTCAAGTTCGATCGTGGCAAACAAAAATTAGTCATTTAAAAGTTATATATAATAAATTACATAATATGCCGACGACTTCAGTAGAATGGAATGATTTAATTTCAATTTTCAAAAATAACGTTATTACTGGGATTATTATAAATTTAAGACATAAAGATGTTCTACCATTTTTAATGGATGCTTTTAAAATTTTTTGCGAAAAAGTAGAAAAAGTTTTATCAAAAATGTCATTAATAAAAGTAAACACTATTTTTTGTGGACAGTTTATTAGAAAATTAGTAGATGATAATGACATAGTAGATTTTAAATATTTTCACAGTAAATATGCTCCGATTGATTCTTCAACAATATTATTTGAATGGTTTACTAATCATATAATCAACTATATTTTATTTAAACTATCGGAATTTCAGGAACGTTCGTCAAATTGGGCATTAAAATCCGTGATATCGCTTGAAGTTAATATTAATAAGTTTGTAGTAGGAAACGGTTGCGGTGACGACAGCGATAGTTCATCGTTTATTAAATTACCAAAACAAATTGCTAATAAACAAAGTTGTGTAAATATTTTTAATTTTGACTTGGCCTGTTTTTATTGGAGCATTGTAAGTGCTCTGTATCCATCAGAAAAAAATTCTAATCGAGTTACATCGTATCCTTATTATGACAATGTGTTGAATTTAGATAATGTGGAGATTCCAATGAAATTAAATAAAATACATGTTTTTGAAAAGAATAATAATTTATCCATAAATGTATATGGATTGGAGTTAATCAATAATAAGTATATAGTAGTTCCAATACGTTTAACTAAAAATAAATTGGAAAAACATATAAATTTATTATTAATTCAAAATCAATATTTTCCCAAGTTAAATGATTATGATGCGCCTGATCCTAACGATACCCAGCATATCGATATCAAATATCATTATTGTTGGATAAAAAACTTATCACGATTATTAAGTAATCAACTCAATAGAAAAAAAAATAAAAAATTTTTCTGTGATAGATGTTTAAATTATTTTTCAAGTGAAGAACGTTTGAATTTACATATAGAATTATGTGAAAAAAATAATGAATGTAAAATTACAATTCCGAAGGAAAATTTTATAAAGTTTAAGAATTTTATTTACAAACAAAAAACACCATTTGTGATATACGCTGATTTCGAATCATTATTAGAACCGATTCTTGATAATGTTAATATTAACATGATTAAATATCAGCGACACATTGCATTCAGTTGTGGCTACTATGTTAAATGTGACTATGATAATAGTCTGTCATATTTTAACAGTTATCGAGGTCCTGACTGTATGAAATGGTTCGCCAATGAAATGGTAGTATGCGCACAAATGGTTGAATCTAAATTTAAGAATATAGTTCCCATGAGAGAAAATTTTTCAAATTTTAAAGCTCATATTTGTCATATTTGCGAACAAAGACTTGTTGAAACGGACATTATAGTGCGAGATCATGATCATTTTACTGGAGATTTTCGGGGATTTGCTCATAACTCATGTAATTTGAATTTTAGAAAGCAATTTGTAGTTCCAATTGTTTTCCATAATTTAAGCGGTTACGATAGTCACTTTATCATAAGAGATTTGGCTAAATTAGGTAAAATTTCTTTACTACCAATAAATAATGAAAAGTATATATCATTCACTCAACACATGGCTAACGGTATTAAATTTCGTTTTATAGATTCGCTGCGATTTTTAGGAACGTCTTTAGATGAATTAGTATCCCTTTTGGATATGCAAGACTTTAACAATTTAAAGTATGCATTTGAATGTTGTACTCGAGAGCAATTTTACTTACTTACACGTAAAGGTGTATTTCCATACGACTACATTAACAATATTGATAAGCTTAAGGAAACTCAATTACCTCCACAATCTGTTTTTTTTAATAAACTTAACAATAAAGATATTACTAATGAACAGTATGAACATGCTCAAAAGGTATGGAGGTATTTTAATATAAAAAATTTAGGTGAATATTCAGATTTGTATTTGAAAACTGACATTATTTTGTTGGCCGACGTCTTTGAGAGATTTCGAAAAATCGGATATAGTACAAGTGGTCTTGACCCAGCCTGCTACTACACAATACCCGGATATAGTTGGGACTGTATGTTACGATATACCGGATGTAAATTACAGCTTCTTCATGACATTGATATGATATTATTTATTGAGAACGCGATACGCGGTGGGATTAGCCAATGTTGTTGTCGTTATTCCGAGGCGAATAATAAATATATGCATAATTATGACAGATCTAAACCTGACAAGTACTTATTATACGTAGACGTCAATAATTTGTACGGTTGGGCAATGTCACAATCACTTCCATACGGCGGATTTGAATGGGATGATACAAATATAGATGTATTGAGTATTCCCGATGACGCAGACATCGGGTATATACTGGAGGTTGACTTAGATTATCCCCATCACCTTCATAGTATGCATAAGGATTTTCCTTTTTGCTGTGAGCACAGAAAACCCGAAGGATCAAAATTTTGCAAACTTTTAACAACGCTTTATAACAAAACTAAATACATTATTCATTATCGAGCTTTAAAACAAGCAATAAATCATGGGTTAGTCATTCGTAAAATACATAGAGTTTTAAAATTTAAACAATCAGCATGGTTAAAACCATACGTAACTTTAAATACACAGTTTCGAGCACAAACAACAAACAAATTTGAAAAAGATTATTATAAATTAAAAGTAAATTCAGTATACGGTAAGACGATGGAAAATATTCGAAAACATCGTGTAGTTAAATTAGTTTCGCAGTGGGAGGGAAGATATGGGGCAAAAAATTTAATAGCAAGTCCAAGGTTCCATAGTAGAACCATTTTTTCGGATGATTTAATGGCTATTGAATTACGTAAATCAGAAATTTTATTCAACAAACCCATATACATTGGAATGTCTATTTTAGATATTTCAAAAACATGTATGTATGAATTTCATTATGACTTTATGTTATCTAACTTAGGAAATGATGCTTGTAAGATCCTATATACTGATACAGATTCTTTTATCTATGAGATTAAATGTAATGATGTGTATAAGGAGGTGATTAATGCCCATATTGACAGATTTGACACTAGTGATTATGCATCAAATAACCCATATCAAATTCCACTGTGTAATAAGAAGGTTCCAGGTCTAATGAAAGATGAGACAAACGGTAAAATTATAACTCATTTCATAGGCTTAAGATCTAAAATGTATACGTATAAAGTTGAGGATAAATCTATAGTTAAAAAATCAAAAGGTATTAAAAGTTCCGTAGTAAAAAATGATATAAGTTTTCAAGATTATGTGGATTGTTTAATTGAAAAGAAAGATAAAATTATTTCACAGTGTACAATTCAATCGTTTAAACATAAAGTTTACAGCATAAATCAAACAAAAATTGGTTTAAATTCATTAGATGATAAACGAAAATTATTAGATGATTCACATGACACCCTCCCCTGGGGTTTCCATCATCATCATCATCCGGATTAGTGATATCAATATCCTTAGACATTTAAAACTTACTATTATCCATTATATCTATTATAATATAATTTACATTTAAAAAATATATATATTATTAAAACTGTTTTTCTTTTTTTATTTAAACTATCCTCTATTATTATTAGATAATCGTCCATACATACGACTTATAACAGGTGATGTATATGTCTTTAATAAATGAGTAGAAAAAAAATATTGTGAAAAATTTTGCTCGACAAAGATATTGTGTAAAAAAATCTCTGCTGTGACCGCGATAGCACGCGCTCGAGGCTGACGAAGGTCGTCGCAGGGCGATAGCGCGCTCTCGCACGGTCCCAGCTGAGAGCGGCGGCGGCGGCCGGCGCGTGGATCCCAGCAGCGAGGGCGGCCGGCCGGTGCGCGGACCCGGCTGAGAGCACCGCCGACCGCGAGGTCGTCCGACCTCGCGGTCGGCGGCGCGCTCTCACCGGTTTCAACAACGCTGCTGGCCGCTGAGTCCTGAGTCGCTAGAGCAGCACACACCTATAATAGTTCAAAACATGAGTGCATTTAAAAGCGGTGTGGAGAAAATGATGGGCTGCGGCGGCGGCGGTGGCGATTTTCCTCAAGCCGATTGAACTAGAAGCAGAAGAAGAAGAAGAAGGGGGATTTGTGATTAAAAAATGGCAATACGTTTCTATTTGTATTATATTGAATAAAAAAAATAAATCTCTTATTATTGGTTTAATTATGAATGCATGCATAGGCAACCAACATTACGCTACAACGTAAAACGGTCGGTTGTCTATGCAGCAATTGTGTCTGTGCTCCACAGTGCCGGCGTCAGCGGTGACGCTCGATGGAATTCTGTGGGGGTGGGCCTCAAAAGCCTCATTTTTTTTTAGAGGCCACTTTTTAGAGGCGGCCAAGGCTCGCGAACCATTTTCCAAGAATACATTTTTTTTTAAAACCATCTAGGCCACTTTTAAGGCCATTTTCAAGACCGGGGGCGGCGGAGGTGGCGGCGGTGGATATTTTCCAATGTCATTTTACAAAGGCTGCTCTTCCACAAGCATCAAGGCCACTTTAAAGCCTCATTTCAAGGTCGGGGGCGGTGGTAAAGAAAATTTTCCAAAACCATTTTCCGAGGAAAACCACTAAGGTCACTTTAAAGGCCAGTTTCAAGGTCAAATTGAGCCAGAATCCGCCTTGTTATACTACTCCGGCATTTACAGCTATTTCAATTGTATTCTTGTTAAGTTAAGATATTAATAAAGTTCCGCTATTTGAATTTTGTATTTTTTTAACTAATTTTTCATGGACGAACCTAAAATTTGCTGATAAAATTGACCCCCAATCCACAATTCGTTTGTTTTTGTCAATAACGTTAAGTTTATAGATTCTTTATATTACTTTCCTATATCTCTTGCCAAATTATCGAAATCTTTCGCTTTTTCGGACTTAAAAAAGACTTGTTTTCCTCACTTATTTAATCCAGTAGAATATTAGAATTATGTCAAACCAATTTTACTCTTGAATTCTATAGTCCGTATACTGTGTAATCGGAAAATGGCGATATTGGTCATTCGGAAAGGTTCGCGGAAAATTACTTGTTTGATTTCAGAAAGGAAATTGTAGATTATTGTAAATCTGGCGTGGACGTTTTGACGAAAGCGTGTTTGAAATTTAGACAATTAATGCTAGACGTAACAAACATTTGTCATTTTATAAATAGCCATTCAATGGTGAATTTCGCAGGAAAAACTACGTAAAATTAATATTCATCGTGCTGCTAAAAGTAGAGAAAGTTTGGTTGCGGGAATGCGTGTAGTTGAGTATTGTCTTTATCACGGATGCATTCGTTATTTTAAAACCAACAGAGATCAACCGCTCCCTAATACTTTAAATTCGAAACTCAAACTAAAATTAAAAAATTAAAATCAGAAAACTATGACGATATTCAGATGTGGGAATGTGACTTTCGTAAAAATATGACAGACGAAATTCAACAATATACAGAATCACATCCTCTATTGAATACGATGCCTCTAAACCCTCGGGATGCGTTTTATAGCGATAGAACCGGAAATGTAGTAAAATATTATAAAATTAAGAAAGATGAAGAAATTAAATACTTATATGTATGTTCTTTGTATTCTTTGGTTTGTAAATACGGTCGATTTCCTATCTGTCATCCAAAACATTTTGTTGGACACGACGACTGCTTATCTTTAGATTTCTTGCGTACCTCTTATCTTGAAAATGTAAAATCCTTTCTTTTCATCCGGTACTCGCAGTAAAAATTAATAACAAATTAATGTTCACTTTATGTCTTACTTGCGCCAAAAAAATTACATTGTACTCATTCGGACGAGGAACGAGCTATTATCGGTATATATGTTATAGAAGATGTAATTAAAGCGGTTCAAAAAGGATACACGATACTAGAATTTTATGAGATTTGGTCATACGAAACGATTCAATTTGATAAAATTTCCGAGTGCAAGGGTTTGTTCATCAAAATGATGAACACATTTGTAAAAAATAACCAAAAGTCTTAGGACTGGCCAAAACATTGTTGTGCCGATGAAGAAAAGGAGCGTTATATCGAGAAGTTTTCAGGACGCAAAGATGTTAAATTTGAAATTGAATATACGTCAACTGCATATTTCCAATTAACGAAAATATTTTGGTTGTTAACTGGGAGTCAATTAATACCGTTTGCGTGGTAATAAAAGCCTATGTAACGGGTCTTGCTCGCCCGAAAAACTCGAAGATGGAATCTTTTATCCAATACCAATTCGACGATATTTGTTTCGAAACCGAACGAATATGAGGTTCCAGCTGGAGAATTTATCGGGGATATAATAGAAGAATTAGCTGAATTCGGTCCTGGTTCCTACATTACCGAATTTGTCTCAAGCGGTCCTAAAAACTAAACCTTTAAAGGTTTTTCACCAACGTCTAATACGGAAAGTGTTGTTTGTAAAGTCAAATACAATTTTAACATCCGATCAAGTAATAAACGTAATTGGCTCAAATATACACCGTTCAAAAGACCATTAAGTTACCACAGTCGAAACCACAAAATTATAGGGTGGGGCATAGGAACCAAGTGTTTTTATATTAAGTATTACACTGTCATTAGAAAACGGAGGGACGTGCGGCATTTTATAATCCGTTCCTTGACTTAAAGCATTTCACTTTCAGCTGCGACCATAGAACCATGGACATTAGAGCAATGCATATTTGCATTTTTGCTTTATTAGGAGTGGCGAGTCGGTGATTGCAGTACAGGAAATTCCACTGGAGATTCAATATCAATCGAAATGACTCTGTTCCCGCCCGAGTCACAATCTAACGTTGGGTTAATAATCTTCGTCGTTGTTCAGTAACGCAATACCGCATCCAAAAACCTTTTTCTGGTATTCAAGTGATAGAATTTTCAAGTCTATAAATAATATAAAATTTATTTTTATTCTAATTTTGGGACCACCCTCTATAATAAAAAAAAGGTAAGCTAATACCCAAGTTACATTAGAAGATATTCTAAATAGTGAAAAAGTGTAGTTTCTATTAAAAAAAATATACCTCAAAAATGGTTAAAGATAGTCATAGGCAAATATTTAAAAAAGTTATTCAAAATAACGTGAGTATTCCTAAAATTAAAAATATGCAGGGTACCCCATTTAAAAAAACGAAGTTATAACCATCTTCCGGTATAACCGGAAGTGAACGAAGGACGGAATGGGGCATTTTAACGCGGCCGTTTCAACGCGGCTGTTCTGACACAACCGTTTCGATGCGAAGACCCTTCGACGCGAAAAATATATCTATATGTAACCAAGAAGTATTGTGCAAAATTATCTGACAAAAAAAATTACTTACTATAAATATATAAGCGAGGGTCTTACATCTACTGCCACTTCCCGCATCTCATTCGCAGAAATTTCTATCACGCCAGTCGTTTTCTCTCAGGTCTCATTTTGTCATAGCTTCTTTTATCCCTTTTCTCCATGTATATGTTGGTCTTCCCCTTTTTCTTCTATTTGGAGGCTGATATTCTGTCGTTATACGTGGTAACCTTTCTTGTCCAATACGCATGACATGTCTGTACCAGATCAGTTGTCGTTGTACTATTCATTCTACCACCTTGTTTATTATTTCTAATCGTTGTTTAATTAATTCATTTGGTATATGTTCTGATCTTGAGAATCGATACGACCTCTTAAAAAAGTCCTTTTCGACAATTTGTAGTTTTTGTTTTTAATTTAATTTTTAATCTGTTTTAAAACATTATAAGTATTTAATAGGTAACAGGTAATAGCCAAATAATCCGATGTTCCCTTAAGTTAGAAGGCATTTAATAGCTGCAAATTAATTTCGAATCAGTTTAAACTAGTCCATCATTTAAAACCGTATTGACAAAAAAAATTCATTACAAACTCTCAAAATGTGTACAGTACGATCTTTGAGCTGCTACTCATTTACGAGAGAATCATCCTAAGCCATATTATTATATCTTATACAATTGTAACTAAAAGAATTTTCATGATTTGGAAGAACCCTAATATTATATATAGATTTTTCGCATCGAAATGTGAAACGTATTCGACGATATACAATTATCATAGAGATTGGCCTACCAACTACACCAAACCATTCATCTCCAATCGACCTTGTGGAAGTGAAACGGTCCCTAATTGCCATTAGTCTTAGTCGCCTATCTTGTGCGGCTGTGGTTCTTCTTGGAGGTCCTGTACCTTTAGCCCTTCTTTCCCTATCATCATTAAGCCAGGCTCGAACACATCTCATCCTTGTACGATCCATGTGACGAGCTGTTTCTCTATATGACACGCCTGCTACAAACTGATCGATAACTCGACCCCTATCAAACTCACTAAACTGAGAGAAATTTTGCTTTTACGTACAACAGTCATTGTACTCGATGTTTATCTTTCGGAATAAACATAAACTGCGTAGATGAAATGACATAACGTAATAAATATTGTTTTAAATTTAAGGCCTGTTTCAAGAAAAGAAAAAAATACAGCAAAAAAACTGCTGGTTGAAATGGGCTTGTTTTTTATAGGGTGTCTTTTTAGAGGTGAGAACGATGTATACAGAGTGAGAACATTTTTTTTAGGTTTTACTATGTGTTGCATTTTCCATGTCATTCAGTATATTAATATCGGAGGTACGTCGTCGTTTCTAAGTAATCACTAAGTTTGCTTAGCTTAATCGCCACAATAAAGATTACACTAACAAATGTTAGAAGAGCAAACAGTTAACTAGATGAACAAAAGTATTCTATTTTATTATAAAAACAAATAACCTACATATTAGTCCCTAACTTAAATTTTTCTCATCTTATATTTATTTAAATATAAGAAAATTAACGTAGATTCATATACTTGACAATTGTTGACTTTACCTTGTCAGAATTAGTGCTATTTGACAGTGTCAGTTTGGACGAGACGTCCGGTCAACATAATTATTTTGAATATTAGCAAAGTAATATTAGCAAATGTAATTATAAAAATTGATATATAGCTGAATAAATTTACAACAAAAATTAAAATTATTCTGACTTTCCAATTTAACTTTAAAATGATTTATAATAAAACGAATAATTTTAAGTGACAATTTACTATTCCTCAACAAAAATTTACTAAAATACTTGTAACTTAAAACTTTTCTTAATTTTAATCTGTTTCAGCTCTGAATAGGGATAGAGCTAGTCATCCAGTTCAAATGTGTATAGTGAGGTTGGCCCAGTTTTTCATGCTGAGCTGAAGAAAATGCGGTTGACTGGTGAATCTTCAACGAGACAAATGTATTAATTTGGAGAGTGCTCTTTGTCAAATCTATGAAGAAGTATATGGAATTCCCACGACTAGACAATAAATGTACTACATATCTCAGCATTTTGTCTGTGTCTGCATCTAATCAATATGGCAGATTAATTAAATATTTTCTTTCGGTTTAATTTCAAATTTTTATGCGCAAGCAGTGTTTTAGCCCCACTAGAGTAAACGTTTAAAATGTTGGGGGGAGGGCAAGATTATTCTTGAAGCTCTCTCTTGACCGTTTTTTCGTTTCTCCCTGTAGTATAGCGTATTGCCGTAATCGCTCAGTTTTGAAATGGTGTTGTGTAAAGAGTAAGAAAATATTTCGTTATTTATTTTATAGTTCCGGAGATTTTTGCTGATTTTTGATATTTGATGTTTAATATTTGATTTTGCTACCTGATTTTTTATTTTTGATAAAAATTCATTTTTGATTTAAATACCTGTTTGATATTTTATGCAAATTGATATTTATTAGTTATCTCTGTAATTCGTTTTGACCGCAAAACCACTGCTTGTGACCGTTGGGGTAGAATTTGTATTGGGTGGGCTCTGAGGTAGTTATTTTCTTTCATTTAATTTCTTGGAAAAATGTTTCTAGTCAATATATTGAATTTTTATTTTAAAATTTAAATCTGTCTTTTATTTCGTTTTTTTTACTGGAAGTAAAGTGTTCTTAATAATTTCAAAATAGCAACCGGTATCCAGGTATCGTGGTGGAAAACAATTAAAGCATGTTTTCCACTGCTTTCAAAATGCTGGAATGCCGGAGCTCCATCTGTTACTACCTAAGTACTCTTATTGTTAATTTAAGGGATCGTGTGTTCTTTACGAAAACAGAGGACTGGCGGCGGAGGCTTCATTGAAAGCGCCATATTGTAAACACTGATTTTCCAGAACGCTGGAAAAACTCGTTACAATACATAAGTAAATATTTTTCTGTGGTATCTCATTCCGAGTATCAACTTTTGCTATTGCCCATGACCATTCTTTGACCACCACTTCTCTGCGATATCAATGCTAAGAAGGCATATTCGAAAAGTTTTCCTTAACTTAATCAGTGATTTCTAGTAATGCAGATTATGATGTAGGCGGATAACGCTAGCGATGACATATAATAATTATGTTACACTTCATTTAGCTATAAACTCCCAAATTTATCTGTAGACATTTAACCTATTCTTATCTGCTTTTCAATTGCAACTATCAGTATGTGGTTGGGAGACTCAGTTTTAGTTTATAGCCGATTATTGGTGTTTTGAGTTAACAGGAAAACATTTACCGGGCGTTGACTTAACTCAATATTCCAACAAAATAAAAAATTGATTAAGATGAAACTAAAAAATACCCAGAATATAGTCCTGTGAAATGTCTATTTGTCAGATGAATTGGTTGGAAAAAAATGGACTAAGGCAAGGTAACTCACATTTCAAACAATTTCAACCTGGTATTAAAAGCCGTAATCAAAGGAAGTCAAAAAAACAGAGAAGGAACTATATTTAATAATGTCCGGCATATGCAGATGACTTGATAATACTGGCAAAACCAAGGAAGAACTCTAAAAAAGCCGTCGTCGTTACTTTTCATTAGATTTGTCAGTATGAATATCAATCTGTATTTCCCTTTTCAAAATGCACCTTTTTTAAAACTGTATGTTTTTTACTATTCTTTCAAATTTGCTTCAAGAAGGTTATATATTTTCATTACCACTGACGATAAACTTATATGTCTATAATTTTGACATTCCATCACCTTTTTTCATACAAAAACAAATAAGTTCTGTTCCCAGTCCTTTGCTCTTTATTCCGATTTATATTCTCACTAAAAATCTAACAGCCGACAAGGCTTCCTTTCCTTTCAATCACTTCAGCATTACTTGTTTTTTCAGTTTTTATTTTTTTCAGTATTTTTTTCATCTTTTCTAAGCTGACCTGATTTGTATTTTATTTATTTTGCATATTATTTAAAAAGCGAACCTGAAAAATATATTTCTAAACATAAACAAACGTGATAGACCCGTTGATCTGACTGATTTCCACATTCTTTGATTCAACTTGGAATATAATTCTTACTGGATCAAATATTTTCCATAAAAAAAGGGGGAACAAATATAAATAAACAAACTTTACTCAATAATGTTAAACAAATAAACAATAAATAACTTATCTACAAAATATATGAATTGGCAGGTGCTAAATACAATATAATACAACGAAAATTTGAATGTTGAATTCAACATTAAGATATTCACTGCAATGAGAATAAGAAATTATTTATATCTGTTTTTATGGCTAGTACAAACTAGAATTTGAGTAGTTACAATAGGTACTTATCTGTTCTTACTATAATTGCAAACTGACACTGTTTCAATTCTCATGAAATATAAAATATTTAATTTAATTAAGAAATAAGTAAACAACGAAATATAATTTAAACTTTAAAATGTAATTTTTTTAAAAGTAACAGGCCAAATTTTAAAATTTAAAGACGGTTTTAAAGAGAATTTAAAGGAATTTAAAATTGTACCTTACTCGACCCCTAATGCCATTTAAGTATTTTGGGGCGATTGTTACCCTCGCTTGGAGGTGTAAGAAGCGAAGTCGAAAATACCGGAAAAAAGTGTCCCACTTAAAAAATCGACGGGTCTCTGCGTTTTTTTAAAACGTTGACGCAGTTCCTGATAATGGCTCTGTTTCGTTTTCATTTGGCCACCCTGTGTATATTTGTCATTTCTTTCCTAATTGTCAATTTTACTATACAATCAGTGAATTGCGACATTTATTATAAAATATAATATCCAAATATTATTCAGAAATATAATGGAATAAATAATATTAATTCGTTTCTTTATGGTTTCGTCAAAAGTACAATTACCTAGAATCCCCCAAAAAATGTTACCACACATTCCATTAGTAATTTTGAATTGGCCGTAAACAATGTAGCGGAAATAGGCAGTTGATCGATGGAAAATACAAAAGAGTCGCGAATGTCGCGGACAAGAGACCAGTAGCTAGAATACTGTAATTCCCTACATGATAGATGCTGACCGACTACAATCTACCAAACTTTTTTTCATCGTAAATAAAAGCGATGAAATACGGAAAGTTTATCTGAGTGTTTGAAAAAGACGCGAATCAGGCAGATCAAGCGTAACTATAGGAATTGCAGAATTTCCAACGTAAATTGAATTTTCACTAGAATGCATCCTGGCATAGGCATGTATACTTTCGAATTGTGTATTTAATTATTTTGATGAAAACAACACTGTTGAGATATGTTCACACTGGATTATATTTTCACTTCATTATTTACCAAGTTAATAAAAAAAAATGCTTGTGGTACCTAACTTATTACCGTAGGTGCAGGGTGTCTGCGAATTTTATGCAAAACATTATTGATTAAATTTCTATATTAATTTATATACATGTTTATCTTAAAAGAATTTGTTAATAATTAATAGGTAAATATTCAAAAAATAAATTAAATTGCTTTGTTGGAAAATCTACCTCTTATAAGTATACCAAATTAGTGTTTCAAATTTTAAGACCAATAAGCTAGTTTTAGAAATAATTACAAAACATAATTGAAATAAATAAGCAATGGCGTAGCATAAGATTGTTGGCATTAATTTCAAGATTAAATCAATTTAAATTTAATAGCAATCAATCAAAATAACCAATTTATGATCGTAGTGATTTTTTTGTAAAATTAGCTTTCACATGAAGTGTCACCTTTTGGAAAACGTAACAGTTTTTTTCCTGCAAGAGAGAACTAAAATTAAAAGTAAAATAAAGAACAATAATTTTGGGGAAACTGACCAACACCGCTTCTGTACCTCTGTGCACCTGTGCATGACATCGTCGTCTTAGTTCCAGCGAGTGTGTGCATTACTAGTACACTACGACTGCATCCACCGTCAGAATAACATTTTTAATTTTTTACTCTATTATTTTGTTGTGTTCATTATGAGTTTATTTAATAAAATTAATACAGTCCACAATCATTATTATAAACAAGTTCATTCCACATGTTTGGCCCTTTGAACCGGATTATAAGACTACAATAACAGAGTGTTTCCTTTCCTTTTTCTTTTCACTTAAGTATTCGAATCTTAATTTATGATAAAAACTTTCATTTCATTATTACATACTTCAAATATTTACGTTAATACCAACTGCCCTTTCTCATTAAAATGCCTAGTGAGGAAAAAATTAAAATTAATAAGCTAATTGCTCAAAGGGGCCAACTAAAAATTAGCATTACTAGATTTGTTACATTTTTAAACAATGTGACCGAAACTAACATTAGACAAGTTCCATTTAGGCTTGCAGAAATACAAAAATCACTCAACGATTTTCAAACAATTCAATGTGAATTAGATTATTATTAGCCGATACGAATGTTTTAAGGCATCAAGAATATAACGAAACTTTTGAGGTAACGCAAAATTACAAACAACTCAAAGCTCTCATATGGGCACACATCTCTCGGTTACCACTGCTTCAGCATTGCCAGTTACGAATAATCAGATTTCATAATATAACATTAAACTCCCTCAAATTTCGTTGCCGAATTATGAAGGAGCTTATGATCAATGGACTAATTTTTACGACACTTTTAATTCTATCATAGAACAAACTTTAACTTTAACTAATATTCAAAAACTTTATTATTTAAAAACTAGTTTACAAGGAGACGCTTTACAAGTAATACAAAATTTACAATTAACGGACATGCTAACTGAACGTTACGAAAACAAAAAACTACCTAATGTTATTAAAGAGTCACATACGTCTCTAAGATCTTTCTCTGATAATTTTTAAAAGAACTTTCGCGCTCTAACAAATTTGAAAGACCAAGTAGAACATTGGGATACTATTTTACTCTATCTTTTAACTAATAAATTAGATTTAAATTCAAAAAAAGAGTGGGAAAGTCATTCGAAAGATTTATCATCACAAAAAATTAGTGAATTTACAAAATATTTGGCGGATCGATATTTACTCTTGGAAACTATGGACACTAAACATAGTAATAATGTAAATAAAATTGTATTCGAAAATAAAACACGTGTTCATTTAAGTTCAAATAATTCTTCAACAAAATGGTTATTTTGTTATTAAGTTTAAAGCTTTGCTAGTGGCGCTACGTTGGCAAGATATTAAAAATATGAAGGCATGTACGAATTGTTTACGTAAAGGTCATTTTTCAGAATCATGCTCTTCCTCCATTAACTGTGGAACCTGCAATAAAAAACACCACTCATTATTACATATGGATTAATACTCAAAATTGTCAAGTGACAACAATCAAATTACAGATGAACTACGGATCAAAATACAAACATACCTAAACTTGACGACACACATACTTACGATACAATCGTGCAAATTCCAAATAATTCTAAGCAAAATCCAGCAACAAGCACCTTACACGCTCAAATTTATACGACTTCATTTACAACTTCAAATCATTTAGATCAACGTGCCCTATCACCCTTATCTGGTGACACAGCAAACACCAATCACTCTAAAACAGTACTACATAACTCAAGCACTTATTATTATTACGACGGCAATCTTAGCTACTGCACAAATTAAAATTTATGACAAGTATGGTAACGTAATTATTACTAGAGCACTATTAGAGGCCGGTAGTGAATCTTCATTTATAACTAAAGCATTAGCCAATAAACACAGATTAACAAAAAAATCTCTAAATATTCCTGTGCAAGGAATAAGCTCAATTATCGTAAGAATTCACGGTTATATACACGCTAAAACAAAATCCATGATTGCAAACTTCGAAATTTCATTACAATTTTTAATTTTAAACAAGATTACTGGTAAACTTCCAAATCAATATTTAAACACTAAATGTATTACTATTCCCCAAGGAATTACTTTAGCAGATCCATGCTTTAATTTACCTACGGAAATAGATGTTTTATTAGGTGCTGACATTTACTACCATTTACTATTACCTGAAAAAGTTATGTTAAATAATCATATGCCAATTTTTCAAAATACCGAACTAGGTTGGGTAATATCCGGTAGATTATGGGATCGAAACACTAAATTTTCATGAACTTTATTACAGAAACAACTTGAACAGTTTTGGTCGTTAGAGGAAGTTAATCAATATCAACACCAATTAACAAAGGATGAACAATATTGTGAGGAACACTTTCAAGAATCACACGCACGTTTAACAAACGGTAGATTTATGGTACGACTACCTTTTAAAGAAGATTTTCGAAAATTAGGTGAAAACAAAGAAGAAGCTATTAATAGGTTTTATTCTAAAGAAAGAAAATTTGCAAAAGGCAAACTGTTTAAACTGACATATTCAAACTTTATACGAGAATACGTTAACTTAGGACATATATCGAAAATGGAGACTAATGTTATAAAAGACAAAACGTTTCAACACTATTTGCAGCATCACGCTGTTAAAAAGAAAACCTCTTTAACTACAACATTACGCACGGTATTAGCTCTAAATCGAAAACCGGACTTTCATTAAACGATGTACTTAGAATCGGACCAAGCATACAAAGTGACATTTTTTCAACTCTAATTCATTTTAGAACTTACAACGTAGCATTTTGTGCCGATATCGAGAAAATATATCGTTAAATATTAATCCATGAAAACGATCGCAACTTTCAATATATTATATTGAGATATTCTCCAGAACAAGAATTAAATCACTAAGTAATAAATACAATTACTTATGGAACCACCCCTGCTTCCTTTTTATACACAGGTTGTCTCAAGCAACTGGCTGTTGAAATTAAATAGGAATTTCCGGAAGCGGCGCATGCAATTGAAAACAATTTTTACATGGACGATCTTCTTTGCGGCGCAAAGGACATACAATCAGCAAAATACTTAATAACTAGCATTTGTAAAATTTTAAGTCAAGCGGGTTTTAATCTAAGACAATAGCTATCAAATAAAAAATATATATTAGACGATCAATCACTATTATCCACTGACACTAATTACATAATAAAATACACACAAGGTTCCAAAACTTTAGGAATAGATTGGGACCCAAACTCTGATCATTTTTACTTCTATGTTAATAACGAACAACAAAATGTAAACACTAAAAGTCTATACTTTCGATAACAGCTGAAATTTTTGACTGCATTGGATTACTCGGGCCTATTATAGTGAAAGCAAAAATACTCTTACAATGTTTATGGTCGTCCAAATTGTCATGGGAGGAACCGATCACAGGAGACTTATTAAATTGTTGACAAGAATTTTATACTCAATTAAAGGAAATTAATAACATTGCGGTTCCACCAACTATTTATTTAGAAATATATAATACATTACAAATACATTTTTTTAGTGACGCCTCTGAACGTGCATACGGTTGTTGTATTTAATTAGTATCAGGAAATAATAATTCTAAGTTAACTAGACTAATCTCTGCCAAATCTAAAGTAGCACCTTTAAAGGTGCAAACTATACCAAGTCTTAAATTATGCGGAGCACTTCTCACATCTCAGTTGTACAAAAAGTTATCAGAATTTTTAAAATTGAACTTTACTCATACTTACTTTTGGACAGACTCTACTATAGTTATACATTTGCTTAAGGGCGAACCAAGTAAAAATCATATTTTCGCGTCAAATCTTATCTCAGAAATTCAAACATTAACTCAAAATTGTGAATAGAATCACGTACCTACGGATCTAAATCCCGCTGATTACATCTCTAGGGGGGAAATTAAAAAATTTGTCGGATTGGTGGAACGGTCCTCCATTCGTGAAACAAACTAATGACTTCTGGCCTTCAACGAAATTAAACTTTGACTCTGAATTACATGAATTAAAGAAAAACGTATTGATAGTTCTAAACGAACATAACACTTTTAAACTTCTTCAAAAATATTCAAGTTATACTAAACTATTGTACATTACTGCATATATTCTGCGATTCATTCATAACGCGAGTCATACTTCAAGCAAATTATTAGGTCCATTGTCAGTTGACAAAATTGATAATCCCTTATAGAAAATTGTGAAACTCGTTCAAATAGAAGCATATACTTCTGAAATTCGCTCACTTCAAAAAACTATTAACAAAAATTAAAACTGAGGTAATCTAAATCTATTTTTTGATCACGAGGGTATTCTTAAGGTAGGAGCTAGGCTTTTTAACTCACACCTCCCAAATGACGTAAAACATTCTATGATTATTCCTTCCAAGCACAATTTCACGATATTACTTATTCGCTATTAACAATTTCAGAATTATCATGCAGAATATCAATTTTTACAGAACAAGTTACGTCAAAAATGTTGGCCTATTCACGGCAGACAAACTGTTAAAAGTATTTTGAAAACTTGTATTGTTTGTTTAAAAATGAAACCTAAATTTATAAATCAAATCACGAACTGAATTGACGACAGAAGCGTTTCTTAATGCTTTAAATTGTTTAATATCTCTTAGAGGTTTATGTTCTAAAATATGTTTTGTTAATGCCACAAATTTTGTTGGCGCAAATAATTACCTAAAAGAATTTACACAAATGTTTAAAAAAATACATGTTCATGATTTTTTATTAAAAAATAGAATTAACTGGTCATATATTCCTCCTAGGTCTCCTTTCTTAATGAGCAATTAACTTTGAAAGAATTCTTTACATTTTTATCGCAAATTGAACCTATCATTAATTCCCGTCCTTTATCTCCACTCACTGACGATATTGATGGTCTACAAGTTCTAACACCTGGTCACTTTTTGGTCGGAAGCCATCTTTAATCACTACATGAGTCGACACCTGATAGACTAGATACTATTATTTCCCGATACAAGAAACTACAAGCTCTAATAAAAACTTTTTAGAATAAATGGTTAACTATTTATCTGCAGGTCAGAAGTAAATAGAAATTTTCCAATGTACCTGATAAACTTATTGGCAAATTGGTATTATTACTAGATGATAACCTACTCTCCCACATTTGGAAGAATGGAATCTTCACAGTGAGAACCACTTCTTCTACGTTACGACGCAGCATTAAGAAAATCTTTTTGCTACCAATATATCTTGACAGTTGAGAGAAATCCTTACTTTCAACCGGGGGGACTATGTTGGGGAAACTGACCAACATCGCATCTGTGCCTCTGTGCACCTGTGCATGATGACATCGTCGTCTTAGTTCCAGCGAGGGTGTCCATTACTACTACTACTTCTGCAACCACCGTCAGAATAACATTTTTAATTTTTTATTTTATTATTTTGTTGTGTTCATTGTTTATTTAATAAAATTAATATAGTCCAAAATCATTATTATCCATAAGTTCATTCCACAAATCATATTGCTCAATTCCCCATAAAATTACTTTTTCAATGATGTGTCATAGCACTTTCCCTATTTAAATGGTATTGATTAACGTCATTAAAAGGAGGGAAAAAGTTTGACGTGTTTTTTATTTTTCTTCATTGTACGTAAAATTAAAAGTTATTTGGACTGACGGGTTTTGAAATGAAAGCAATGTATAATAAAAGCTGTGAAGCATTTTGCATATGAGTGGAAATATAGCACAAGAATACGGTAATTTCTGGGAGTATGTAAAATGTATATAGTTCGAGTTATTTACGCCTACAGATATAAGTTTAAAAAAATTATATATAATAATTTAGGTAAAAAGATATGCCGAGAAATATCCAGGACCCATTGTTCCCAATAGATGGCAGTAGATAGATGGATAAGGGAAACTGGAACTATTTTACCTACTGCTCAATCATCGTGGAAATAAAAGAGTAAAACGCACATTGATAAATGAAAAAAATGTTTTAAATTTAGTAGAGGAGATACCAGGAATAAGTATCAGAAGACTGTCGTTACAAACGGGAGTTTCTCAGGTAACATGTTGGAGAATTCTAAGAGATAAACAGCTGTATCCCTGTCACTTGTAAAAAGTTCAGGACCTTTTAGAATCCGACTACGAATCTAGAATCGAGTTTAGCGACTGCCTGTTGAGACAAATTAGAAGAGATAATGAATTTGTTAATAATATTCTTTTTATTGATGAAGCAACCTTTACCAGAAATGGCATATTTAACATGCATAATGAGCATGTCAGATGAAAACCCACATTTTACGAAAATCAGCAGTTTTCAGCATATATTTGTTTGAGATCTTTTACACAAAAATACAATATTTTGTCTAGCTGTTATCCGAGGAAATATCAATTTCTGATAGTAAGCTAGGACAGTCCACTTTACCATTCAATAACTTATGTAAAAACAATAATAACGATTGATTTCTACGCATTTCCAAAGACATGAAATCAAATCTAGCTAATAATGCGATATAATCGCACCCTCTTTGGGGATATGCTCCAGTAACTTCAGTAATTTCAAGAATTTCTTTTGAACCCTTTCCACAATATTTGAATATTGAGCATATATTGGAATCCATATTAACGTACCAAATTCTAACTTAGACCCAATTAAACTCATATATGTACATAGCAATTAATGCTGAACATTATTGAAACTTTGGCAATTCCAAACAATAAAACCATACGAGCGATGCGCCGAAGAAACGATAATATTAATATGGTAGTTTAATGTAAGTTGACAGTCTAAATGAATACTCAGATCTTTGATAGTATTAGTCCTTTCCAGAATAATATTATCAATTGCATATGGAAGTAGCAAAGTATTCTATTTACGACTTTATGTTAGAATTTTACATTTTGATACATTTTGGTAAAGTTGATTGTGTAGACACTAATTCTGTAATAAAATAATTTGTGTTTGCAATATAGCACAGTCCTCTAGAGCAGGCCTTCTTAAACTATGGGTCGCGACCCCAAATGGGGTCGCGTAGCAAAATTCTGGGGTCGCGAGAGATTTTAATGTTTGTATGTTTCTAAACGAATTCTAAAACTATATATTTTCATATGTATATGTATATTGTTACCTAATAAATAAATCATCAAAAAATATTTATTTATCTTTCTTTTATATTTATATGGGGTCGCCAGGAAACTCGAAATCATAAATGGGGTCGTAAATGAAAAAAGTTTAAGAAGCACTGCTCTCTAGATATTTCTGGCTGATATCTAACAGTCGCACTCTTGGTGGTGATTCTAATATTTATGTTCGACTGATAAATACAATCCGGGTAAAATTTTTCGGCGATTATTGGCCTAATGATAGATCTGTTACTGCCTGTCTATGAGTAATTTGGGTTGTTTAATTTCAATATAAAGAAGGGGATTGGTAAAAATTATATTGAGTTCTGTTATCTGTTGCTTTTGAGGCAGGTTGTTGAAAACTTGGGTTTTCGAAATTTGTTAGATGCTCTACAGTTTGATCAGGGTTTCAGAGCTGGTTAAATTCTTTATTACTGCCAGAAATTTCTGCTTCAATATTAGTATCATCATTTGAAAAATTGTTAGAGTCTAATTCTTCGCTTACAAAATTAAGAGTTTGTCAGTAATTTTGGAAATAATTATTTCGGATAAAATTGTGATTATTAATATTTCTGTTCGAATTAAACTAGAATTTGATTTGGTTTAAATACATTTCGCGGAGGCCGAATATATGTGTATTCGTTGGGTAACTTCGAGGAGGATGAGGTTTTGAATATTGGTAGGCTGGCTAGGAAAATCCGGTTTCTGATAATTATGACATTGATTTTGACTAAAGTAATTTGAATTTGGATACTGTTGATTATGTTGTAAATTGCTTTTAGTATATTTTGTAATTTAAAATTAATATTTTTGGAAGATTGGTTTCTTTGTTCATTTTAATTGTCATATAATCTTTCAAAATTTTTGTATTCATTAACATAATCCATAGTGTCTTCTAAAGATGCCGGCTTTTTAAGATGCATATTATTTTTCAGTATGCCAGTACAACTTGCAATAAAAGTGTTTTATCACAATGATTGATTTGGCATAATTTATCGTCTCTAGTTAAACTACTATCATTACTAATTCTTTGAATTACGTTACTTCTTAATAATTGAAGTTTTGAACCAAAATTAATCATATTTTTATTTTTAAATGACCCTGTCCTTGTCAACTCTTGAATAAGACAATCTGAATCCCTTCTATGAGAAAAACATTGCTTTAATGCATTTTTGAAAGTGTCCCAATTATTTAATTCCATTCTATTACCAACCGTAGCCTCTGCTTTCCACATTAATTTTTCTTGTACGGATTCAAAAATATGATTATGTAATTCTTTATCTTTATAGGTAGCATATTAATTTTTCGCAATGCGAGTTAAATTTATTGAGGGTATTGCTATTCCCTTCATGAGGTTTAATATTATCTAATTATAATTTAAAAAGATCCCAATTTATGACTTGTGGGCCTTGTTGAATTGGAGGCATCATTTTTGAGTTATCAAATAAATCTAGATTAGAATTATATTCGCTATTATTTTCTAAATTAAGATTATTGAATTTACTTAATAGTTCTTCAATTTTGTTCATACATATTTTCAATTAAAAACTTTATATATATATATATATATATATATATATATTCTTAATACTATCTATCCTAAAACCTTTAAACAGAGGGTAACAAAGGCAAAAGAAACTTGGCACTTACAGTAATAGCCTGGAGTTCCGGAGTTTCTTCCCTGACTTCTTTCTTCTCCTTCTGAAGTTTCTGTGACCTCTTTGGTCCACTGAAGGAGGTAGGTTCTTTGGATTTGCACGTCGATGTTGAAACACCCACATCCTGGAAAGTTTTCTTGACACAATGCAAAAATGTTTTTCCACAACCCGCACAAATCCTACTGACTGCGCCAGAAATAAATTAAAAGTCGGCAGAAGCTTTTTTTTAATTATTTTATTCAAAATTCTACAAAAATATCGTTTGTGAAGTAATTGTGTTGAAGGTTGAACAAGAACTAAAGTAATTTTTATTTTTATTATTTATTATTATTTCCTGTGTATGCGTGACGATACAAACATCTGAAAACGTGTTTTCGGTGTCTTATAAGTACGTTTGTTATTCAACCACAATCCAAAAATCAGACAGTTCGGTAAAATTTTTGACATTTTTAAAAATACAATCAGGTCAGACTTGATTATCTAAGACTATCAGGTGGAAGGAGTCTCTTCTATAAGGCCCTCTTTTGATCCTTGAATATGAATATGCCACGTGTAGAGATACTTATGCTAATGCTTAAGTATTATTCCCGATTTAGCAAAGAAAAAATAGTATCAAAGTAAACTGTAGCAGTTTGAAATGGCATTAATTAGGCTGTTAGACGTTGAATTAATTTTCTATATAAGTCTATTTTATCCTGGATTGACGGTGGATAAGTTTATTTTGTATTAGACCTGCATTTGATAAATTAAGTATATCAGTTTAAAATGATGTAATTTACATGCATATAATACATAAAACATATCTATGAGTGATATGTCTAGGAAATATTTCACCCTAAAAGGTATAATTTTTGACAAAAATTCTGTATCTTGCTTCTACAAATTTAGAATACACATTGACAATTCGTCTTAACTTCGACATATGAATGATTTTCTAAGTCATAAAATGTGCATGGGGGTTATGAAATGTCAATATATTCGCTTTTAGTGGATGGTCAAAATTTTAAATTCTTTGTGCAAACGACAATTTTTCTTTCTTTACCAGCTGTACAGGGTGATATAATCCACGAGGGTGGAGGTAAAACGGTGCACTTTTTAATAAACCAAATTACGTAGCAGTTTAAGAAGTAGGTTTAATAAGACAAATATGGGGTTTTTGATATATTGTATTAAGCAACAGAAGGGGCTATTTGAAAATTTATGAAAATACCATCGCTTTGCTGAGTTATACATACTAACAAAGCAGAAATTATTTAAGACCACATTCTTAAAAGCACTGAAATTTTGGAAGTCAATAAAATTAATTTACTACTACACATTTGAATAGAACGTATCGCATTAGTTATCACTCGACTTCTTAGGAGTTGATAATATTAATAAAGTAAACAATACTCTGAAGGATCATTGATCCTCTTGTAAATACTATGGGCTTGTTTTCCCTTTTTTTAAATGTATTATTGTATTAATAATATCAGATAATGTAATAGTTTGAAAACTCTTTTTCGGCATTTTAAATTAAATAAAAATTACATGTTATAATGATACGATGAGGAATCAGTTAATTGATTATTTTAACTCCCGTTACTTTGTGCGAGAGGCCATACTGCATATGAACATTTAAAACTTTAGGTTATAAATTAATTTTTTAATTTTTTTAACAGTTTATGAATATGCCGTTGTTTTGTCATTAGTCATTTAAACAAGCCAGACATTAATCAAGCCCATATTCTTATAAGCTCTAAATCTTTAGAAATCGAAGAAAAATGTATGCCATTCGTAAAAATTAATTTGGTGAAATTCTTAATTTTGTTCAACGAAAAAAATCTCGTTTATCAATACGAATATTTATATTAGTTTTATACATATATTTTTATTTTAAACATACACACGCCTACTATTCTGTATATCACACAGGCAGATAAAGTCTTGGAAATTCAAAATTTCAAGCAAGAGAGAAAGAAAACGAACTTGGGGTATATCCAAGGCTATAACCAGCTTTATATTATGAAAAAATAAAAGATAGGTAGGTATCTATTCCCGACCGAGCAGGTACAACAATAATATTTCAAAGTATTCTTCCAGATGTAGCCACAGACGAGCGTTGCACAAACTCGTAACCAATTTGTTTTGTCGTATCTCCACTGTGTACACAGGCTGCGCAGTCATTAAGAGTGGTTAAGGGTGAACTTTAATTGGTCATAAATATTGCTTGGCTTTATAAAAGCAAGGCGGCTAGGATGGTCGATGATGATATTGATCAAGCTTTAACCGGCTGAAGAAGACTGTCGCAGCTGCAATTGCCGGCTTTAACATGGAAGGCCAATCATGTGCCCTTGAATAGCCCTCAGCCTGGTGATGGGAATGCCGATCGTTGAAGCAGGGCTACGACGATTTTCGATATGTATATTTTCATCTTCACTGTTTTCTTCTAATCCTTATTCAGTTTTTATTTTGGGAATCAATATAGGGTAAAGCACATTTAAAAACAAAGTTCAAAAATTTTATGACAGAAAGAATCAACTCTGATTTGACAGTCCAAAAATAGGTCGCAAACTCTTGATAAAATACATAATAATCTTACATATTACGTTTACCTCGAACTATGATACATTTAATATATCTATACATATAATATATTTATACTGCTAATATTTCATCACCGGTTTTATCCAAGTCATATGGACTTTTCAATCCAAAGGTAACCATTTTATGGTAGAAAGAATCAACTCCGAGTTGGCAGTCGTTTGAGCCGAAAGCTATATTTTTCATAACACCTGTTTTGTCTGGCTATAGCTTCTTTATCCCAAATACTTAAATCAAAATTCATAGAATGTTGCGCATCAAAAGCCAGGGGTTCTAAATGACTCGAGATTCTACTTACTTTCGATTCTAAATTAATAGCATTGGACCAGTGTTCGCTAGGTAGAGAATCCACATGTTGAAATTCTGAAATAATATAACGTTTTAGTAGAAAAAAAATCGAATATCTTTCAGTATCAACTTTACGATAGGGTAGCGCACATTGGCAACCAAAGTAGTTATGAATTTCTTCCTACTCCAACTTTTTGTTAATAGCCTCCTTAATACTGTCTAATTTCACTTGAGACATAGTAAAATTAAAATAAATTTGTTTTACCTTAATCACAAAATGGTACCTGCAACAGCAGATGAAGCGCAGGATCTTGATGATGTTTTGACTTCACACTGAATCTTCTCTACTTTTGCTTCTACTATAGTGTTAACACGCTCATTTTTTCCCCTTCTTAAAACTTACATGTAATAAATAAATAAATAAATTTCAAGCGAGCATAGAATGCAATTAGATTCAATATGGAATTAAAATTCGAGACCTTTATCAAGGACATCGTTGGCGGTTCAACTATCGATTCACATCGGACTTGCTACATTCTAGAAAAACCTTTACAAGTACATGACTTATTTAATCAAGCGAAAGTTTGAGCCTTAAAGAACAATCGACTTTGAGCTATCAGTAATATCCTCTGTAGGTCAAACACGAAATCTCACTTCTCAAAACTCGAATTTACTTAAAGGGAAAAAGTTGACCTTTTCCGACATTCAACTATGACTTCGGGCTGCAAAAAATTGCCCTTGGTCCGACCTTCAACTATACGACTTTGAGCTGTTAAAACTTGACCTTGGCAAAGGTCATAGATAATTTAGCGCTAGTATATTCACCCTCCTCTATATTCAGTACCAGCTTAAATATCCTACTGACATTAATATAAACAAAAATTAATTTAAATTATTATTAGAGTTTGAAATATTAAGATCATTATCTAGGATTTTAATTAATGTTTGATTACAATACATTTCTAGCTTGTCGCAAGTATTGTGAGTTATAAACTTGATTGTGTACAAAAAAGTCACAACCTCAACTGTATCAGATAACCAAAATCGAAATTAACTCTACATACTATAATAAATTATAGAAAAGTAATTTTATTATTTGAGCTATTTAATCGAGACTATTTTGTAAGAAGCTTTTTGCCCTAGACTTTTTTGTCATTAATTTATTTTGTCAAGAGCCGATTTGTCAAAACTATTTTGTCGCCGGCTTGAATACTGTAACAAAGGATAAGAAGAACAAGATATTCGAAAATTACTCACGGCTGACCAATTTATGATGTTTCCTTTCTGTTAGTATTATCTAGATAGCCTTCTCTCCGTTAGCCGCTTATTGTGGATTATTCTCGTTAAGCAGACGCCGGTAGGAGAAATATAC
Organism: Hermaeophaga mercurialis; assembly: GCA_951812935.1. NCBI lineage: Eukaryota > Metazoa > Arthropoda > Insecta > Coleoptera > Chrysomelidae > Hermaeophaga > Hermaeophaga mercurialis. The sequence goes on from OX638364.1 coordinate 32,929,113, forward strand.
TGGGGGGACATTTTAAGGCAAATTTAGGCCGACTGCGGGAAAAAAAATATTATGGTATGTACAAATCCTTACTAAATAATAAAATATCAAATTTAACGCTTGAGAGGGCATTTTTCAAGATACGAAGTAATAAAACTACTGACATTTATAATAATCTACTGAAATTGACCGTGCACTATAAATTTAGTCAACTCATGAAGAATGGTAGAAAACACATTAATCACTGAACTATTAGCAGAAGCAAAACGGATCAGAATTAAAGAACGCAAACAAAATCTCAAAAGTTTGATTGCCTCTAACAAAAAAATACCTAAAAATTAAAAGCCCAGAAATAAGAATAGAAAAACGAGATTTACAAAAAGAAACAGAATAACTAAAAGAAAAGACCAAAAAATAATTCGGTAATAATTTTGGGTTTAGAAAATCCTAAGGAAAATTTAACCATAGACAAAATTTGTATGTTCTTTGATTCACTATTAAATATACACGTGGAACCAATTGAAATTAACAATTTCTGTTTCTAGGAAAAAACTACAAATTACCCAATGAAGATGAATTTGTAGCGTATAGGAAGAAAAACACTTTACTGAAAAATTGCTACAAACTAAAAGGTAACACTATTAGTATCGTGAATGAACTGATATAAAAAAATATCTATTCTAGTAAAACAAGTCAACCAAAAAGACTGCTAATTAGAGGAAATAAACTAGTAGTAAATAACATTACTTCTGCTGTATAAGATCTGACACACAAAGAAGAAAGGGAAGAATTAAAAAATCAAACAGTGCTCCTGATACACCAAGTGTCGAATAGGCAGATGCCGATAATTTGTTCACAAAAACTTATTTATAGAAATCAAATTAAAAAAGAAAAATAAACAAAAAACTAGAACAAGGGGACTTATACCTAGTACTTCCAAACCAGTTACAAGTGTACAAGAAAAACAAAAGCAACTGTAATTTGATGTAAAAATAACAACAAAAAGCGACTGATTAGGTTGTAATTTTAAAATTGCAATAATTTACGGATATATACAGTATGTCTAATTTAGTTAGAACCATATAGAAAACTATTTATTATTGGTTTATTGAAAAAAAAAGGTATTCTTTATAAAAAATTCTGCATGGCCTAGAACGCAAAATAAGATAATCAGATATCAATTTTTTGCAATCGTATACGAGGTGCCTCAAAAATATATAAAAGTTTCTCAAGAATAAAGTACCTTCATTTTTGATAAAATAGAAAAGTGTTTAAAAAAATTAATCAGAATTGAAAAGTACATTCATATATGCAATTACATCTATTTAGAATGAAAAATAGGTTTCGTAATTTTTTACAAATCCCTCTACACACTGAGTCTATTTAAAAACGTCCTAAATTACTTTTAAGTTTATAAATTTCAATACTAAACTTTATCTCTCTTATCTATTATAAATATGATAACCTTTCCATGTCTTAATGTTTTGTAATTTAAATACGTAATGAATGCATAACCATTATTTATATATTTTACAAATAGGAAAATCCATAAAAATAATAATTTGTAAACAAACTATGGCCTTATCCAGTCTCTTTTTCTAAACATTTAATCGCTCTTTCGCCAAACTCCCATAAAATATTCAGTATTATGCCTGGAGTAATTTTCCGGCATTCTTCAGAAGTAATCTTCTTCAAATAATCGAAAGAGCCCTTATTAATAAACCTGTTGTTTTAATTATACCCATAAAAAAGTCAAGGGGGTTAAGTCAGGAGATCTGGTAGGCAAAAAAATATCTGTATACCTGTGAAGCACTTTTCCAATAAACATATTTTCAAGATATACTCTAACGTTTACTGTACTGTGGATTGGGGCACCATCTTGTTGGAACCAAATTTCTGGACGTTCTTGTAAGTTCGTTCATAAAATCACCAATTTAATTGTGTAATAATTGCAGCATTCATAAGATGAAGTTGAAAAAAAATGGTCCAATAGTGGTTATGCCTTTTTATTGTAATGTTTGGGTAAATGTCAGTGCACCATCGACAACTTTGTGATGAGAGAGTTCCATAAAAAGGCAACATTGGCTTATCGGAAAATATTATACATTTTGTTAAAAAAGGGTCTTCGTCTAACTCTCTTTAAATTAGAGAGCAAAATTAAAATTGTCTATCGTAGTACTTGCAATGTGTGTACGATTTGCGGTTTGTATGGGTAATATTTATTTCGTTTTAAAACATTTGCCACTGTATCTTTACTTAGTGAATATTTTGTATCATAGACTCCCTTTTGCGAATTGCCATTTTTGGATTTTCTGTAACAGAAAGCATCATTTCAAAATAGTTTCATTAGTTTTTAATTTCTTTAAAATTTTTGTAACTGTTGAATGTCCCATATTTCTATTCGGATGACTATTAATAAAAATATCTCCTGCTTCCCTATGTGTTTTATAGCTGTCTCTTACAGTCAAAACAATTTCTATTTTCCTTCACAGATTAATAAAGCTGCTTTCTAATATATTTAATAAATATCAACATGCTTTGACGTTCAGTGTCAAACATTTCTTGTCAGCGCATCCTAGAATACGTTAAATTGTGTCAAATATTTCTTGCCATTTCATCCTAGATTTTACTGATAAAATTACTACAGATATATGAATAATTTATAAAAAATTACAAAATCAATTTTTTTATGCTGAATGGATTTAACTGCATATCTAAATGTACTTTTCAATTTTTTTTTTAAACGTTTTTCTATTTTATCAAAAAATAGGTTACTGTATTTATAAAATTTATATTTTTGACACACCTCGTATACAATTATAAAAAATTGATATCTGATTATCTCATTTTGCGTTTTAGTCCATGCAGAACTTTTCATAACGAATACATTTTTTCAAAAACCAATAATAAAAATGTTTTTCATATGGCTCGAACTTGAGTAGACATATTGTATATACAAATATCAATGACGTAGGACGATTCTATGATTTACCTGAAACATTTGCTAAAAACTTTAAAAGCATATTTCTCAAAACTACTTTTTTTAACATGCTTAATATTGAATCTCAATTTTGATTTAAACGATTTACTTTAAATTTTTTACCAATATTTAATGTAGAATTTTCAGTTGTCTTTACCATTTTTCTATTAAAATGATTTTTCTTGCTATTTTAAAAAATTAAAAAGAAAGTGTCCAAAAATGCCTTTTTATTCAGATAGCTGCCATTTGCGAAAAAATATTATCTTGTTTCGTCAGGTAGAAGCACAAGGATATTCTTAAAAATTAAGAACCTATTTTTTCTTTCAGTGGATCGGAAGCGTTGCCAACCAGCATACCTCTTATTTTTTCTCCCAAATGTACCAGCTCATAATTTATTTTGGAAAATATCAATATATAAGTTGTAAGAAATGAATGGCATTTTTTTTTTATTTAAATAAAAATTATTACTAAGAAAAGATAAATATAAAACCAAACCAAAATGTAGAAACTTTCCTTTGGATCTGAAATGACAACGAGCTAAAGTAGACTCTATTTTTTTTTCTATTTTAAATCCTAAAGAAACATGCTTTTAAACAGTTGGTCTTGCAAATAGTTAAAAATATCAAACGCTTAAAGATGGCATGAGAAAATTTCAGTACAGAAAGATAAATAATACTTATTTTCAGCCTTCCAAAGCGTTTTAATATGTATTCAAATCTACTTACGTTTCGGTATATGACAATACCATTTTTCAAGACAGAAAGTTTGCCAGATCTTTTTTTAAAAATGTAAATACATTTCGTGTCATAAACCTGACAACCAATCATTATTAAGCAATACTCTTATTTTTCTAAAAATATATTTGGTTAGTATTATGAAGGTATTTAGTTCAAAAGATAATTGAACTTCCCAGGTTTAGTTGTACATTCAATATTGTATATTGAGGATATTTTAGGTATTTCTTTATTTGACATTTACCCGATTTTGAAAATTTATTAATTTTAGGTTTTACATAGGGTGATTTGAGTTGTAAGGTATAGTCATATGTGTATGAGTTGGTTTACGATAAATTGAATATTGAAGATTACAGTTTACTATTTTGATATTTATATCTAAGAAATTTATAGAACGGTTATCCTCAAATTCAACAGTAAATTTTATTTTTTTTAATAACAATTGTTAATAATACTCTCCCTTATAAATCAAATCACCCTATTTAACATAAATTAGCAGCTTATAATTCAATGATACATAGACCCATTTTAATACCAATGAGTAAAGATGATTTTAAAAGGGAAATTAATATAATAAAACAAATCACTACCTCTAATAATTGTCCATTGCATCTAATAAATATATTTATTAATAACCTGATCTTTCTGAAACAACCTAAAGATGTCCTACAGAACAATTACATATTTTGCAGATATTTCAAACAAAATATAAAAAATTATATCTCATACAACATCTTATACAATACTTTTTAAAGTAAGAAACACTGTACGTTCAATTTTATTAAATGTAAAACCTAAAATTAATAAATTTTCAATATCAGGTGTTTACAAACTAAATTGTCCGGATTGTAACTCCATTTATCTTGGCCAGACATTAAGAAATTTTAGCATAAGCTACTGTGAGCACTTACGAGCTTATAGATTAAAACAACCAGATAAGTCACATTACGCAAAACACCTCATTGACACCAAACACAAATCTACACTTAATAACACAATGGAAACAACAGTGAGGTACTTCATATAATTGACAAGAAAGAAGAACTTGATTTTTTGGAGGGATATGAAATAAAGAAACACATAAATTATGCTCAATATATAGTATTGAATGAACAATTAAAAAAAAGATATGTCAAACTTCTTTCTGTCTTGGAAAATGGTATTGTCAGATACCGAAACCTAAGTAGACTTGAATACATATTAAAACGCTTTGGAAGACCGTGGAAATTCAAGATAAGTATTATTTATCTTTCTATATTTATTAGGGTTAATTTCTATAAAGTAAGAGTTGAAGCAATTAATTTAAATTTAAGTACGTTTCTTGAAACAAATATGAAAAGTATTATTTTAAATGTGAACCTACAAACATACGATATTCCTTTAAACTTGAATACTAGATTTGGTAGAATATAAGTAGTTCGATGATTTTAATAAAGTAACCTTATATTATCATGGTGTTTTTTAATTAATTAATTTTAATTTTGGAGACTTTCTTATCTTTAAAAAAATCTTTGTTGGTAGAGAAGCCAATCTATAAATGATGTTTTATGGAGTAGGTAGCGCCCTCGTCTAGATAGAGGTAAAACTACTGACCGGATCTCATAGCGATCGATTATGAAGGATACAGAAAACTAAGGTTCTAGTTAGGACTAAAATTTTTTAAATTATATAACTTATTTTGTAGATATATAAATCTAATAACTTCGACTTTAAACAAAATGAAACTCACAAACTATTAGAATGCCATTGCTATTTAGTATTATGAAGATGTAGAAACACAAGTTAAATATTCTCACTTTGTAATTTATTTCTCAAGGCCGAATTAATGTAGAAAATTTAAATTTTTGGGATTACATCCTTTCATAAAGAGATAATTATTCGATTTTGTTAGTAATACTATTATGTTATAAAACGGTGAAATTAACAACCCTTATTTTATTTTATTTGAGAACTTTTTTATGGGGTTGAGTTTATATAGTAACTTTTTTAGCTCTTGCTTTTTCCGTAGAACTAATAGTTTTCGAACAAAAGATGCAAAATGCGATACCATTGTTTTTAATGTTTATTAAGTAACATAAATGAATATGCAAAAAATTTTAAATGTAAGAACATAACATAAGTTATAATAAGTGTTCTGCGGGTTAAAGAGAAAAGGTATATTGAGTGTCTATAAATTACATTAAAAATATAGTTTAAATTATGTGGAATACATTAGTTTTTTTTTAATTTGTTGATTTTGCAGTTCGGGTTGGGGAAGTGGAATGGAGGGGGTTCACAAATGGCAGATGTCTCTATCGTAAATGTGTCCCCCTTAGAACAAAAATCGAGGTGTATCAGAATTTCCTTAAAATCTAATGAATACTGCCAAACATCGAGGCGGACTGTTTTCTGTGGCCCACTCTGTATATCCCGGCCGTAGTGGGCTGTCAGAGTCATATTATCAACAGGCATATAGGACTCAGTTTGTAAATTTTCAGTACTATGGAAATGAGAACTCATAATACGTTACTGGCCCTTTTTCTATAATGGTAATACTAAAAAAATAGAGAATTACGTTTATATGAGTGTATGTAATTGTCAAAATTTCAAGATTTTACATAAACTCGGATTTGAGTAAAAAATTAAAAAGTTAATTTTAGTTCCGTAATTTTGGGGGTGAGTAGCGTTAAGAAAATTATTGTCTAGGAAAGACCCCTCACAATGTTTAACGAGAAACCTCGTACTGAACTTTTTCGCATGAATTTAGAAATACCATGTATATTACGGAATCAAGGAGAGGTGTGATAACTTCAACTCTTATTGATATTCTACTTGACAATTTCGGTTAAATATGAATAGCAATTTTGTTGTAACAGAAATATTGTAATAAAATCGCAAGATTACAATTGTTTTGAATTAAATTGTTTTTATCTTTTGGGGGAAAGGTATTGTGTTGAATTCGACTTTTACTGATATACTACTAGCTGCGAGCAGTACACGTCATAGCTATCTCCAGATATTTTTTATCGTTACCATGTTTTTGTACGATATACAAAAATTTGTTTTTGGATATTATTATTTTTATCCTCGTTTTTTGAATATACTAATATACATATTACTAATATTTTTAAATCGTTTCAGTTTGTAGGAAGAATAATTACAGTTAACTCACCTACATTATTTGGTAATCCTGATAGAAGGTTTTTAAAAAGCATTAGTACTCTTTTATCTTAATAATTTTCAAACAAAACTGCACAATAGTTTGATTGGTAAAACATTAACAGGGAACACTATTCAACCTAATAATAAATTGAGGTTTTACTTCCTATTTTTCAATTTGACTTGGGAAACTGTTCTTCCTCTTTTTAGAGACGAGAGAGACGAAATCTGATAGTTTAATGAATATCTGCCATATTCCCATCATAGTGTTAAAAACTTGGATTTTACTTTCTTTTACTAAATAAAATACACACTGACTTTGTAAAAAACTTTTAATCATAAAAGTAAAATCCAAGCTGACATTTCTTTGATACCCTAGGTAACATCTACACGTAATACTTTTACGTTTTGAGTTTTACTTAATTTTAATGGATACATATTTTATTAAATAAAGTAGAATTAAAAGATGACGTTAATAAATTATTTTTAAAATGTCAATGAAAAGGATCACAACAGTTAGTAGTTCGAGTTAAAAATGAACTCCATTCTGCCCATATATTAACGAGAATATCCGCTTATATATTTTAAGAAAATATTCACGAAACTCATTGACACATTCATAACGAGGTTTTATCGAATATAACGACCTCCTCATTTCTGAATTTTCATGACAATATTTTCTACTCGGACAAAATTTTTCATTCCGTGAAACCAAGATTGATTTAAATGAAATCTGCTTCTCAAGGCCTGTGACAAAATATGGACAAGGCTTTGTATATAGTCTTCTGAAAAACATTATTTTGAGAGGATTAAAATTTTCATAGAGAGACAAAAATGTTATAATATGTTTCAGCCTTTTTTTCATGCAATAAATTAAATAATAATAGAATGTAATGACCATTTTTTATACTATATATTGGTCATTAATCTAGTTTTTTAACTTGCAAATTCAAGAGAATAGTTTTATTATTTATTTTAGCAGCTTGTTCCAAGAAAAAACTGGCTAAAAATAAAGTTATATAATTTTGACTAATAATGAAAAGTAACAGTTTACAGATAACATATTCTTTCTACCCTTGCTTTTTATTAATTTGGCTTCCATAACTTTTAATAATATTCATATATAAAAACACAAAATTGCGAAGCAATAAGACTCGCTACGAAATAAATATTATGTTGACCAAGTACATAAGAAAGAAATAATCTGTTAAAAAAACTATCACCCGATAAAATTTACCACCCTCTGACAAAAGGCACTAATTAAATATAAAGGATTGGCTAGTTAGATTAAATTATTTATGAAAGTGTTAGCAAATTTATAAAAATTCATAAATCATTTAAAGGACTTTTAGTGGTAGAATTAAAAATGTTTAAATATCTACGGGGATATATTAGTATGTGATCGGAGAACAGACATGTATGGCGATAAAAAATAGAATGTAGGAGTAGTATATAAGAGAGTAATAAAAAAGTGGAAAGCTTAGAATGACCAACGAGGGGTTGACTCTAAGATTTGGCTGTATTATGTAACATACGAGTATATTAAAAACGTGGGACATTGATGTTTAGAATTTGAAGGACGGAAAAAGAAGGTGATTCGAAGAGAAACCAATGGAAATGTTCCGAAGAAATAATGAACAGAAAGAATAATAATAAAAGACACAACAAAAACATGAAGAAGATTAAATCAATATGTACATATTTACTAAGAGGTTCTAAAAGTTGTAAAAGCTATACAGCAGAAACAAAACGACTTCCAAGAAATAACAAAATGAATAAAACAAGAAAATGAAAAACTAAAAAGAAATAATAGGCATATTAGAAACAAAATGTTATACATGAAGCCAAAGATTAGGGAAACAACAATCAGGAATAATATAGTTACCATGGGCCTAAAAATTGATATGAAGCTAAGAGAAGTCATACAAAATACTTTAGAAAACTTTATATAGCAGAACGTAGGACTAGTTACCAAAATAAAAACGTCACATAAGTTTGTAGAGAAAACGTTTAAAGTTGAGTTGGAAAAAAAATAAAAAAAATAAAAGTAATAAAAAATAAAATGAAAAAAAATCAATAGAAAATTTTCATAAAAAATTAACTAACAAAAACGGTAAGAGAAATATAAAAAAATAAGAAAAATATAGAAGATAGGATTCCAAAACTCAGGTTTCGATATGGGATAAAAGGAAAAGCTGTCAGAAAATATAGAAACGAAAACGGCAAAGGACAGGGATACGAAAGGAGCAATATATAGGAAAGAGAAACAAAAATAAAAGACAAGGGAAAATACCAAAAAGGAAAAATAAAATTCGGAATCTGGAATATAAAAAGTATCAATGGAAAAGAATATGATGTAAAAGAAGAAGTAAAAAATTAAATTTGGACTACATAGTGACAGAAACAAAGAGGAAGGGTAAAGATACAAGAAAATCGGAAACCATTTACGGGATGTCCTGGTTAGGAGTGGATGAGAAAGAATATGCCAGGGCAGGAGTAACCATAATTATAAAGGAGGAAAAAATAAAATTTGTTGGCAAGGAAAAGATGATCAGCAAAACAAGGATACTAGAAAAGACGAAAAATATACATTTTTGCAGACTTATAAGAAGAGAAATTCAAGTGATTCAGTGTAAAGTTGGATGGTTGATATTAATGGAAGAGCAGGGAAAGACAACGTAGGACTAGAATGTACCTAGAAAATAATGGAGAATACGCAAAGAATAAATATGGAATATTTTTGGAAACTTTTTTTTGGAAAAAAAGTTAAAAATTGGGAATACACATTGCGCAAAGAAAGAAATACAAGACAGTACTAGGCAAAAATGAAAAATATATAACGGATCTTTTTCTAGTAAGGAAATATTAAAAAAAGTAAAAGACATAAAGGTAAAGAGGGGCAGAAATCGGAATCGATCACTTCTTGCTAATAAATTATAAATTATATAATTTACAAAGAGTAGAAGTAGCTAAAAACTATCAACTAAAATGGATACTTTGATATTACTGAAGATGATTGAAAAAAAACCAAGAAGAGAAATGGAAAAGATACAAAAACATAATTAAAATAGCGGCTAAACAAGCATGTGGGGTAGAACGTAAAATAAATAGAGAAATATAAATACAACACATTGATGGAATGAGAAAGTAAAAACAGCTGTCAGACAGAAAAAGAAAGCATGGGAAAAATATATACAAACAAAAGACGGGACGGATTATCCAGATTATAGACAAAAAGGGGACAAAGTAAAAAAAAATAATTAGGAAAGAAAAAGATAATAGTTGGAAAGGCCTCGCAAATAAAATGAAAATGCCATATAATGAAAACTAAAAACTATTCTTTGAAACGTTTTGTAACGATAAGGAAAATTAATAATAGAAGAAGAAAAGATTACTACAAACCTACAAAAATATATTAGAGGGAAAAGACATCTAAACCAAACTAGAAGACAAAGGAACAAAAAAATACCAAAAAAAAAGAGATAATTATAAGAATCTAAAGAAGCAGTAGGAAAAGTAAGAATAGCGCCAGGGCCCAACCAAATGGCTAATCTCGAGTTCCCTTCGATCCCTAATTCATGAATTCATTTCCGCGGACTTACTACCTGTATTTGTCATTAACCCCTTTCCTGCGAGAAAGGTAATAATGTTTTTGTTTTTTTTAGTTCTTGATGGTTACAAATTTAATTTTCACAAAAATTTTTAATATAATATTCAATGTTGAACATGCAATTCCAAGCCATGTAAATCTTTTCTAAAAATAAATGATAGAAATGAAATTGTGGATAGGTATATTGCTCTTATTATGATCGGATCGCACAAAAAGTTCTTAATAGGGAACAACTTAGTAATAAGTTAAAAAGGAAGGCTGTCGATGATATATCTTTCAGACTGTACAAACTTTTAAATACCGAATTAAGGAAAGGTGATATCGACACTTTAACCGGTTGCGATGTTGGTTTTATTCTTAATAACATCAGTTACGCAAGAAGATCAAATCTTCATAAATTGTCAAAAAGTACTCCTGATTCATGATGTGCTAGATAATATAGAAATCAAAATAAATAGGAATGAACATTTTCTTCTGACTAACGATAAATCTGTAAATATTGTCATATTTAAGTCAATCTTGGTGGAGAAAAATTCAAGGATTAGGAGTGTGGAATATAAACAAAGCGATTCTGTGGTTGAAAATAAAAAAAAACTCTTTGGTCTTGCTTTCCTGAAACCTACCGATGTAGATGAATGTTTCACCTACGATTTAATGTCATTTCATTCATACAATAGTGGAAAAATGTTGTTATTATATTCTGGAAAATTATATAACAAATGATTTACAATTTTCACCTGATGCTTGGGTTAACTTTTCTTCCTCTGTCGTAGGAACCATTCATGGATGAATTATTTTCATTCTAAATTCAACATAAAAGCGAAGTAAATAGTGATTGTTTTTTGATCACGGGAATGAATTCAAGTACACCGAACCAAATAACAACTGAGATAAAAAAGAACTCATATAAAATTCTACACAAGAATAAGTTTACAAGAAAGAAAAAACCTCAAACGATTGCAGGATAGGAATAATAACACTGATTTATAAATACGCAGACAGCATAAACTGCAAAAGTTATATAATAATATATAAAAGAAAAAAATTATGCTCGAGAAATTCGTAGTTCAATTATAGAAGTGTGGTGAAGAGGTTCGTAAAATAATACGTTTTATTCACACTTAACAAAAGTAAGCTTGATCTGATGCGACAAGAAATATATCGATAAAAACACACACTTTTTTTCTAATATTCAACTAATATTTTATTTTTATCTTTGTCACTATGATATATTTTAACTATATCTCAAACACAACAGTTTTCAAAATTTATATATTTTTGATCAAGAAGGAAATATTGGAGAAGAACGGCAAAAGGAGGAAATATATTTAATAGTCCAAAAAACAAATGTCTTGTTACAAAAGAATAATACCAATGGTGACATATGCCTCAGAAAGCTTTAGAAATGAGATTCTTAGGAAAAGTGTAAACTAGAAGCAAGTTGGACAAAGTAAAAAATATATTAAAATAATATACAAGTGAAATCATTATACAATAACAGAGAAAGGAACATTAAGATGGTATGGACTCATAAAATGGATAAATAATAGTAACCTAATAAAAAAAAATGATGGCAAGAAGAAGCTAAACAAACGTCGGACAAAAAAGGAAAACATGGGAAGATGGTAAAGTGTGATACAGAATAGAAGAAATGGAAATAATATGTAAGACTTCTAAATAAACTTAAGAAGATAAATATCTATGGGAATACTGGCGTAGAATTTACATGCTCTAAGAGACACACGTGAGATATATTATTTTAATAGTAATCTATCAAACTCTTATTTATAAAAAAAACAATTATTTATTCTTGGAATAAACAGATTTTACAATAAGATTTTATGGCATTCCAAATAAAAATAAAAAAAAAGAACAAGCAACAAGGGGGCATAAACATAAATATCAAGAATCAATATTATATGAAAACATTTAGAAAAATTTAATCAGGAAGCAATATTACATAAATATACATTTTTTCAAAAATATTACTTATTATTTCAGAACGTTCATTTGAATTATAAATAAGAGATCATTGTTTTGTATTGATATTTCATAAAGTAGGGGAGCATGGGGGAATGGGAACCTACTAAGGAATATTGTTAATAAAACTTATAATTTCCAGAATTTGAATATTTATTAATTATAAACATAAGCTTTACTTATCCGGTTACCAAAAAATCACAGAAAAATCATAAATCTAATTACTTAGATTTTTAGCATAAATAAAAACAATTCTAAATTATGTCTTCCGCTCCGATTACCCAACACTTCGGGAAATAGAAGCCAATAAATGTCCCATATGTCGAATGGGAGCCATTTAAATTTTAGTCAGTCTAGAGCAGTCTCATGTTAGATTTCAATAAGCCTTAAATAAATCTAGCTTAATACCTAAGTATTAAATAACAAAAGAAACATTTGGTAACAAAATCAAATAAAGTAATCATTAATAAACAAAAAAAAATGGTAACAAAATCAAGAATCTAAATTAAGAACAGAAAAATGTAAATAATCTTAAGGGTCCAAACAAAATTCACATATGTAATCATCTGGACTATCAGTGCCAGAACATTCTGCATGCGACCAGTTTCTGCAACTTCTACAACAATACCATAATTTTCTGCCTTTGCCTGCGTTTAAACAAACGGCACATAGATTTTCTTCTTCGGAGTATTCAGATTCGACATTGCAAATTTCATCTAATTCTTCATTAGACGAATTTTCTTGATCGCTGTTGAATATATATTTTTTCACTTTTTTAATTTTCTCTGATTTGATTATATTTTTCTTTTGTTTAACCCCATTGGTTGACTTTTGCTTTTATTTTTCTTTGATGCACTTGTCTTTGCCACATTTTCCCTTGTTTTCAGTTTTTGAGTCCTTTTCTAGACGTTTCTTCTTTTTTTCTTCGAATACAGTCTTCATCGGTGTACTTGTCAAAATTTCAGAATGTTGTTTCTCTCTTGTAGTCCTCCTTGTAGATATCGGAAGCAATGGTTTTGGGCTTAAAACGGAAAAAGCGGAAGCAAAATTAGACGATGGTTGATTGACATCTAAAGTGAGCTTAGAAGATCCCGGTTGTGCCTGAAATTCCTCGGATTGTCCTACTGTGGCTGATGATCTACTGTGATGTTGTTGTATGTCATTTGTTGTGAATTAGACGGATTTTAAATGAACAATATCTAGCTGTGGAATAGCTAGTTGTTGTTGTTGTTGTTGTTGTTGTTGTATTTCAATTGATGTATACAGGGTAATGTTAGCTGAAGCTGGTTAGCCGATATCATCAGTATTAATGAAATCTTCATCATCCAAAACTTCAGGGTTCATGGGAAATATCCCCGTTACTTTAAAGCCTGAAATTCCCTTTTCTAAATTAGCATCCTTACTCTAAGCTTTATTGAACAACCCTGCGATTTCATACGGTGTAATTTTGATCATATTGTTTGATTTAATGTACATGTCACTCTCTTTGCTATATGCTTTTTTCAATGGCCCAAAAAAGTAACATCTAGTGGTTGCAGGCGGTGGGATGAATGTGGTGGAATATAGCTCTCATTACTCGGTTAATCTTGAAAAGAACAAGAAAAATGTCAAAATTACATCTCGTATTCTATTCCAAATTCAATAGTAATACCTTAAATTAGTTACATTTAGTAATATAATTAATGTAAATAGAATATAATATGTATACATTTTAATGCTTACCTGGGACGTTAAACTTTTGTATTTTTTATAAGCGCGCAACGAAAAACACATAACACATCAGGAAAGTCGATTTTTTGGTCGCTCACATTACCCGCGGGCTTCTATTACCCCATGCTCCCCTTCTGTGTACCACATTTGAGTTAAATTTGATCATTGGTTCAGACTTAGCAATATTTTAAGGAATAGAATAATAAACAAAATAACACAAACACTCATTTTTTGTTCATAATTTTTAATTGAAGTGAAGCATTTTAATTATGGAGTATGAAAATTACAAAATCGCCGAACTTCCAAACAAAAAGCATAATATTATATTTACTGGTTTTAACAATATTTTCTATGTGACTTTATTTTAAAATTAGAAGTTTGTTTATTAAATTTTGTTTTAAATTAATGCTTATTTTTATCATTTTTTGGCTTATTATTTTTTCCTATTTTTATTAATATGCACTTTTTTGTATGATTTGTATGGAGACGTCAAGAATAGTTAAGGATTTACGTTACATTAAATGCGAACAAATATTCTTTGAGTTTTTTGTTATTCTGTTTCTGTAGTTCTAAATAGCTTAAGCGCTAAATGCCCTAAAGAAATCTAAAAAGGATCAAATAGGTAATAATAGGAATTAAACGTATCAATTACTTTTTGAAATGCAATACTTTTCAAATGCGGTCTTCTGACACTACAAAAGCCATTCTTTCCTCTTTTAACTATAATACTAGAACCACTACATACATCTTCCATCCTTTTTTAAATATCTGAAATGGTAAAATCGCTTTTTTTGTCTGAACAATGCTCAAAACTGATATAAGTAGGTCCTATTAGATTCTAGATAAGTTGTTTTATTTCGGTAAATAGCATAATACTGGAAACACAAAGGTTTTTTCTTTTCATTGAGAGACGTCGGCTCGGGGGAAATTGTGCTTTCGACAAAATACAATATAACCTAATATCGGTTAGTGTTTGCTTTGTTTGTCCCGTCTTTGGTATGTTACCGTGATAAAATAGGATATTTCTTTAAAATCGATATTAAATAAAAAAGAATCTTCTTATTACTTCCAATTTTAGTATTCTAAATTATCTCTTCTTTAGATTCACAAATTCAATATAAATACATTTTTGCAACAACCCCCACTTGAAAACGTTCTTTTATGCCACCAACTTGTTTTACATACATCAGTAGGTTAAGAAAATTGTAATTTTTTTAGGTAGGTAGTAGGTTGAGAAAATTTGTAATTTTATGACCTTAGAATTTGTGTTCAATGTGAAAAGATTATATAAGACAATATAAAAAAAATAATAATCTATTTGATTTTTTAGTTGGTGTCATGAACAAAAAATATACTTGCTAATAATGAAATCAAGTGTAAGCTGTAACTAACTTTTAATTTAGAATAACCTGATGTTTTCGCAAAAATAAATTTAACAATATTTTATTGGTTGTATACCATATTTTTCACACTATTTTACATTACACTATTTATTTTTATCTTAGTCTGCATATCCAAAAAAATTATTTTTTGCTATAGTGCGTTTAATATATTTCTATGGATGAATACAGTGGATTAAAACTAAATTTAAAAAAATTGATTTTTACGTTTTTGAGCTAAATAAACAAGAAGTCAAATGTTTAGTTGAACGAAAGCATTCATACTTTATATATTGTTTATAAACTTGGTAAATTTACTAATAATAATAAAGTATTACTACCATATCTACTCACAATATTGTACCATATATATGTGAGCAGTGAATTTTCCAATTTTATTTCAACAATTTGAGCGTTGTGTGAGAATAGTTATTAATTATACTAGGGATAAAAGTAGCATATCTGCTATCACTTTTAATACTAGTGCAACTTTTGAGACTGGACTGAAAAATTAAAAAAACGTAAAACGAATTATATTATAATATAACATTTTTTCAAAACTGTTTGCACACATGGCCTTTCATATTAATTTTGAACGCTCCAAATCATTCGCTTTCATTCTAACCGCCTAAACAAGGTATTTCTAATACAAAGTCCAAACAAAAACCACGTTGAAGCTCTAACAACGGTAATAATAACCGGTAGCTTAAGAATAGTCAAATACAATGAGAAACATATATCTGGAGGCATACTGTGCATCTGCTGATATAAAAGGATGATGAAGCGCAAATACAATTCTTTTTTTGTAATAAACTTCAAGTGGGGTAATTTTTTCTGCGATGGTTTATACAGATTGTTAAGAAATGTAATTTAGTTTAATTTTTGCTCTCATGAATTTAAAATCGGTTCTGATTATTAGAATTATTAAAATCATAATTCTACGTTGCATTTATTTTAAATTGTTACAAAGGCCGTTCAGGTACTCTAATGACAATTAAAGCTTTGATGAAAGCAGTGATTTTCCTCTATAATATGTTGTATTCTTTAAATATTTTTATATGAGTTTATTTTAAACTGAGTCCATTTGGAACTCGCTACACACTCATATGTGCAGTACTCACTCGGAATATTCGAATCATGCCAACAAAGCCATCCATTTTAAACTTCCCGCATAGAATATAAGCGTAAATGATTCTTTCTGCCAAAGTACTCGTTAGTCTAATTTTCTAATGACTAAAGTCCACTCCACGTGCCATTAATTACAAGACATCCATATATTAGGAAATATGATAAAGAAAAAATAATAGAAAATGACAAATATTATCAATCCGAAATTCATGCCAAAATTGTCTAATTTTCAAATTAGTTTGAAAATGATTTTTTAAATCTTATTTTTAAGGATTACTGTTTCTGGAGGGTTGTATCAATTTTGAGATATTACTCAACGTTTTGCCATAATGTCATAAGCGCGTTTTTGATGAAGTGAAATCTTAGACCATATATAATCAAGACCGACTGTGCATGATGTCACTCTTATGGTCTAACAGAGATGGAAACAAAAGGGGGAACAAAGCACACAAATGCATATACTTTATAAAACCGCGGTAACCAGAATATAAGCACCACTGATTATTTCCCCTTCTATTGCCTTGTCGCTCTAATTATATTCATGACCATTCTCTCTCGCACACACTCGGTCCATAAATTATATATGGTCTAAGGGTCAGATATGCACTAGAAGATCATCCATATCCGAAAAAGAGTAATAAGTTAGTTGTTGATTTTTGTTCGAATTAAAAAAAAATGGAGTAATAATAATAAAAATAATAGGCTTTTAATGTACCCATAGAAGAAAAGTAAAGTTGGCTGGGCGAGATCTGGCCTAAGGCTACTCTAACCTCTAACCCTTAAATTAAAAACTTAAGACATAATTAGAAAAAGAAAAGAAAATACTCATTTAAATACCAATCCTAAAGTGAATAAAAATGTAAGGAAATAACAACATCAAAATAAAAATAGTAAAGTAAAAGAAAAGTACACAAGGTGTAGACTTTACGTAAAAATAAAATATAAGTAGATATGTTTAATTTTAATATTTAAAAAAAAAGTTACAGATGACGCCTTTTAATTTCGGAGTCTAAGTCATTATACCACAGAGTAGTACTACGTGACCTTCATCACTCAATCCCGACAGAAGAAATAATAAAAGAGCTTGAAAAAAAAGGACACAAAGTCAGAAACATTATTAATGTAAAGCATAGGGTAAGCAAAGAACCCTTGCCGATGTTCTTCGTCGACTTAGAGCCAAACGAAAACAACAAACAAATTTACGACATAGGAAATCTAATAAACTCCAATATTAGAATTGAAGCTCCCCGAACCAAAAAAAATAATATAATTCAGTGCATACGCTGCCAATCCTATGGGCACTCTAAATCCTATTGTTACAAACCATATAATTGTGTCAAATGTGGAAGATCGCACGACAGCAAAACCTGTACTAAATCAAAAAATACACCAGCAACTTGCGCCCTATGTGGTGGCAGCCATCCGGCCAATTATAAAGGATGTTCAATCTATAAAGAACTGCGATCAAAAAACTACCCAAATCAACAATTTAACAAAACTCCTATCAGAGCCAACGGTATACCTAACTCCACACTAACCCAACAATCCAGTCAACGACTACATCAAAATGTACCCAATTACACATATGCTTCAGCAGTGAATAACAATCCTAATAACGACCTAACTGATAAATTTACTACCTTTTTGAGCGAATTTAAAACAATGTTTTCACAATTGCTTAATCAAAACAGCATGATACTCAACATGCTAACCACAGTCATCACCAAATTAGCAAAATAATGCCTCAATCATTAAGAATTGCAGCCTGGAATGCCAACGGTTTAAAGAATCACATAAATGAAATAACAATGTTTCTAAATATTAATAAAATCGATATACTATTAATATCAGAAAGTCACTGTACTGCACATAATACAATAAAAATACCTTACTACAATACATACTATGCAAATCATCCCGATGGTACAGCACATGCAGGCACAGCAATTATAATACGATCAATTATAGACCATTATGAACTACAACCGTATATTACCAACAAAATACAGTGCACCATAGTAAAAGTGAAGACATTTCCCTGGTTATTAACTATAGGAGCAATATACAGCCCACCGAGGCACATCATTACTGCAGAAGAATACAACGACTTTTTATCACCATTAGGATCACATTTCTTAGTTGCAGGTGACTGGAACGCCAAACATACCGACTGGGGTTCAAGATTAATCACCCCAAAAGGAAGAAACCTACTACAGATTATACAGCTTCTAAACTTAAAAACTATGTCAACTGGAGAGCCAACATACTGGCCGACAGACCTGAACAAAATACCAGATTTAATTGACTTTGCAGTAACTAAGGGCATCTCAGATATACACAGCCATATCGAAAGCAATCTAGATCTGGATTCAGATTACAGCGCTATTGTAATAACTCTGAGCACAAACGTTATCTGGAGAACACAAATTCCAAAGCTATGTATCAACAAAACAAACTGGGACCAATTTCAACATATAATCAATAACAACATTAGCTTAAATCATAGAATCCAAGAACCACAAGAAGTTGACGAAGCTGTAGAATATATAACAAACCTAATACAAAATGCAGCCTGGCAATCAACACCAATAAATTATAAAGAAACAGCAGAATCACACAACTTCCCGCTTCACATAAGGCAATTGGTAGCAGAGAAACGAAGAGCTAGAAGGAAATGGCAAGCAACTAGAAATCCTCGAGATAAATCAACTCTCAATAGACTAACTCACCGTATAAAAAACGCTTTAAGTGAAAACCGAAATGATACATTTAATTACTACATTTCCAATCTATCATCCCAAGATCACACAATATGGAAAGCAACAAAAAAATTTAAGAGACCTGTTATTGCAATTCCACCACTAAGAAAACCTGACAGAAACTGGGCTCGAACAAACGAAGAAAAAAGTAACACTTTTGCAGAACACTTAGCTAAAGTTTTTACGCCGCTACCATCAGTTAATCCAAATACAGATTCAGAGGTAGAAACATTTCTAAGCTCTCCCAACCAACTATCACCTCCTTTAAGAACCATTTCACCAGCAGAAGTTTATCGAGAAATACAACTATTAAACCCACATAAAGCTCCTGGGTATGATCTTATTGTCGGAAAGGTTTTAAAATATCTACCAAGAAAAGCCATTGTACTTATTGCCATAATTTACAATAGAATACTAGGGACTACTCATTACCCAATACAATGGAAATATGCTCAAATAATCATGTTAGCGAAGCCAGGAAAACCGTTGCAAGAACCCAACTCATACAGACCAATAAGTCTACTACCACAGTTATCTAAAGTCTTCGAAACGATTCTCCTCAACAGAATTAATGAAGTGATACCTAAAAATGAACTGATACCCATACATCAATTTGGTTTCAGAGAAGAGCATTCGACCATCCAACAATGCCATAGAATAGTAAATCATATTAAAGAAACACTAGAACAAAAAAGTTACTGTTCCTCAGTATTTTTAGATATCCAACAGGCGTTTGATAAAGTATGGCACCAAGGGCTGCTATACAAGATAAAACGAATATTACCTGATCACATTTTCCTATTACTCAAATCCTATCTAAGCAACAGATATTTACAAGTCAAAGTTCAAACCTGTTTATCCAGCTACCAACCCATAAATTCAGGCGTTCCACAAGGAAGCGTCCTTGGTCCGTTCCTTTATCTGCTATATACTGCTGATATTCCGACCACCGACAATACTCTAACTGCCACCTTCGCAGACGATACGGCAGTCTTGGCATCAGATCCAGATCCTAGAAGAGCATCAGAAAAGTTACAACATCACTTAAATCTGATTCAAGACTGGCTTCAACAATGGAGAATAAAAGTTAACAATGACAAATCTACACAAATCACGTTCACTACAAAACACACTGTTTGCCCACAAGTCTCGATCAATAACATACAAATTCCAGTGAAAACTGAAGTTAAATACCTCGGACTATATTTAGATCAAAAGCTAACATGGAAAACTCATATTAAAGCAAAAAAAGAACACTTGAAGCTAAAAATCCAAAAAATGAATTGGTTAATTGGACGTCGGTCACAGTTGTCGCTAGAAAATAAGGCACTTCTATATAAAGCAATACTGAAGCCAATTTGGACATATGGAATAGAGCTTTGGGGTTGTAGCAAACCATCGAATACGAAAATTCTGCAAACGTTCCAATCTAAAACCCTCAGAACGATAGCTAATGCTCCATGGTTCGTAAGCAACCACACACTACATAATGATCTTGGCATTCCAACTATCAATGAAGTGATCCAGAAGTCAGCTAAAAGAAGCAAAAATCGTAACGAGAATCATTCAAATCCACTGATTGCTAACCTATACAATGATCCTATGGAACGCAGAAGACTAAAACGTCATTGGCCAGAAGACCTTCTAGAATAGACTCCGGAGCCCCATCAGTGGATGGTGCCCGCCTCAAGCCACCTAACGAGAAATCAATCCATTTACTTATTACTC
Organism: Hermaeophaga mercurialis; assembly: GCA_951812935.1. Classification (NCBI taxonomy): domain Eukaryota; kingdom Metazoa; phylum Arthropoda; class Insecta; order Coleoptera; family Chrysomelidae; genus Hermaeophaga; species Hermaeophaga mercurialis. Next base: position 32,950,238 of record OX638364.1, read on the forward strand.
TGTGTACCTTTGAGTAGATTGTAAATTTGCAATAAAATAAAAAAAAAAAAAAAAAAAAAAAAAGAAAAAAAAAAAAAAAAAAAAAAAAGTCATTATACAAGTTAATTGGATTCTATGAAAAACTGCGCTTAAAAATGAGATTAGAGCGAATATTGACGTTATGTACATTAATTTTAAAAACTAATTTATTGTAGAAATATAGAGGTAAGGGGATATTGATGTAATATTTTTCAAATTACTGATGAACCTACAATATGTGTTTTGTAAAATTTGAAGCGTGTTGTTTACAGACGTCAAGCATGGAACATACGGCATTATTTTGGAAAACCCAAGCTAGAGCAGAGATTGGTTTTTATACTTTAATCTCGAAGAATAATTTTGTTAGTATACAGTTAACGAAGTGTATAGAAATCCTGCAGAATAAAATTTATATGTTTCTTAAAACGAATGGACTCATCGAAATATAATCCCAGGTTTTTAACTTGATCAGCATATGGAATACTGTCACTAGATATTTTCACGATAGCATTTTATTGTATAGTTAATGTTTCAGATTTTTTGCACAAAATTAAACAAAATTAATACGAAAATAAAGTAACGATTAAAAAACAATGATCATTTCTAGAATAAATTAAGAACAAATATATAAATCTCTATTAAAAATCCCTAATATCTCCTCACTAAAAATAAATTACTGACACTCTGTATTTATGTTTAAATAAAACTTTCTATGACCTTATTGGAAAATTGCAAAAATGCAACGTAAAAAAGTATTGTCTTTCTTTTTTTATTTCGCATTCTAGATTTTAGAGCAGTTATGAAATTATTAAAATAAAATTTATGTGAATTGAACCTCGATATTATTTTTTTGTACAGGGCTTTTCTCAAATAATCCCCCAGTAGTACAGAAACGTACAAAAGTACAATTTGTAAATTTTTAAATGAGTTATTTAATTTATATAATTAACTAAAAATCACTTGGTTTTAAAAGAAAATCCAAATATTTAATTTATTTCGTAAATTCTCCATAAAGTGTTAAATAAAAAACTAGCCATTCACAACAATGGACTAAACCATTCCACAGGCAGTTATTAGGTTACGATAAGGGGCTAAAATTATCCGAATTATTTCCAACACCAGCTATCGTATTTATGTCCCTTTTCCTTTGATGTATTGGAGTATACAGAAATGCAACAATACATTTAAATGAAATCAAAAATGTTTTTTTTTACTTCTATATTTTATATAACTTTAATAACGTGAAGTATCAGCGTAAAAGTTTTATAGTGTACCTAATAGTTTCGGAATCACGCCACCAAGCGGCATATTGTCCGTCGTGTAGGTTGGCTATTGGGAAAAGTGAAATTCATTAGAGGGCGTTGTCATCAATCTTCAAAGTAGTAAAACAAATATCCGTAAACACGATTCTTGTGATTTTCATTACAATATAGTAAAGGTAAAATAAGTTCAAACAATGAAAACTCGAAAACAACTTCTGCACCATAACACAACTATGATTTATTTTACTGCTTTTAAGTGTTCACTTTTTTTTCACCAGAAATCGTATTTGAGTTATACTCAAGTATGTTTGTTGACACAGTAAATAGTTTCTGTATCGATTCTAAAAATCATGGGTTGTTAATTATACAGGATTTTCTAAAGTAAATTAAAATAATTAATAAGAACAACGAAAGAAGTATAAAATTTTTAAATGGCACCTTCTATATTGTGCTAATTTGTTAAGATCGTGGTATGCGAGTTTCTTGAAATAATCTGATCAAATAATTTAAAAATGTATGTTACATTATTCTATATATATATATATATATACCGGGTGTTATTGAAATACACGTACATATTAAAACTGGGTATTGCGCAGATCCCCACTGAATGTAGAAAAATATTATTTTTTAAAAATACCCCTTATTAAGGGAGTTATTTATTTTTGAAAATTAATTCTAAAACAAACGTACTTCACTGATATGTTGAGGATGACCTATATAAATTAGGTTTATTTACCTATTTTAAACATCAACAGTAATTAATATGCAAGTTTTTGTCAGATGATAAGAAAACTAGTCTTGTAAGAAATAACCATGTTGCCAAGATTTTCGAATTAATTTCTATTTCCGAAGACTGGTTTTTACTACCCTCGTTATCAAAAAACTAGAATATTTGATAAATGATTGTTTTTAAACTATACATTTTTGAAACTATAGATTATTAAAATTTTAGTTGATTTACGAATCTGGCTAACACGAGCGCGTCATTTCCAAGTTGGTAAAAAGTGTTGTTACGATTACTTTTAAATATTTTTTTACGATGCCACTATTTACGAATATTGAACTAACCGATATAGTGCTGGTTTATGGGGCAGCTGGAGAAAATTCTCGGCAAGCACAAATCCTGTATCGCGAACGGTTTCCAAATCGGAGAATTCCGGACTGTCGTACGTTTATTTCAACTGTTCAGCATCTAAGAGACCATGGAAAATTTGAGAGTGTCAATGCAGATCGAGGGAGAACAAGAACACAAAGAACATTGGCGGCCGAAGAAGAAATATTGGAAGCTGTTGAAAACCGGCCTCAATTAAGTTGTAGAAGACTAGGTCTTGAAATTGGAGTGTCCTCATTTGTTGTGTGGCGGACACTTAAAGAACAAGGTTTACATCCTTATCACATCCAAAAAGTCCAGGCCTTATATCCAGGTGATGAAGAAAAGAGAGTGGAGTTTTGTGAATGGATGATTCAAAAATGTGTTGATATTCCTGATTTTCTAAAAATATTATTGTATACTGACGAGGCTTCATTCACTCGTGATGGCGTGTTCAATATGCACAATACGCATATTTGGAGTGATGAAAATCCTCACGCCATTAGGGAAACTGGGCATCAAAGAAAATTTTCAATAAATGTTTGGGCTGGCATAATAGATCAGTATTTAATCGGGCCTTATGTTCTCCCGAACAGATTAAATGGGCCAGGATATCTCCACTTTTTAGAAGATATTTTGCCAGTACTCCTAGAAGAGATACCGTTACAATTAAGGCAACGGATGTGGTACCTACTAGATGGCGCTCCTCCTCACTTTGATTTAAACGTACGGCAGTTTTTGAACATTAGATTTCCTCAAAAGTGGATAGGCAGAAATGGACCTACTAAGTGGCCTCCGAGATCTCCGGATTTAAATCCATGCGATTTCTTTTTGTGGGGTCACATGAAACAACTGGTTTATAATGAACCTATTAATAGTGTTGAACAATTAACCAATAAAGTTAATGCGGTAGCCGAGGAACTACGACAAAATCCAAGACTAATTTCTAATGTTCAAAGTTCTTTGGAAAGACGATTGCAAGTGTGTGTAAATAATAATGGACGGCATTTTGAACAATTACTGTAATAAACTTTATTTTGAATTAATTGGTTTTGCTACGGCAACAGTGCAATTTCTATGGGTAAGTTCAATTTCGATTTATTTTACTTCTTTAAATATGGAAACTAGTAGGTCGGAAAAGGGGACTCTTCCCCAATATTTAAATTTTAGAATTTGAAGTTAAAATTGGTGCCAATCGTTTTTGGTCATTACATACTATTCCCCATTTTAATATGTACGTGTATTTCAATAACACCCTGTATATATATATATATACATAAAGGGTGCGACAGACAAACCGTCGGTTAGACGCATCCCGAAATGAAAACTGAAAGTTTGCATGGAGTGATTTGGATGGCTGGACTATTTAATGAAAATATTTTTATCTTTCTGTCACTTCCGGTTATTCCAGGAAACTGGTTATAACTTTCGTTTTTGTAAATGTAACTTGGGTAATAGCTTACATTTTTTACAAAGCATACACGACATGACATTGTATAGTTTACAAATTTGAAATTGTTTTTATTATACAGAGTGGTCTCAATTTTGGAATAAAGTGTTAAAAAGTAACATAATAATATTTTTCAAATCGAACACCTTGTATATGATCGATTATTCTAGAAGTAAACATTATTCAGTATCTACTTTGTATTAGGCTTACCTATACTTATCTCATGTAGGTTTCCGGTAATTCCGTTTTGATTATTTTTCCAATACTAAATTTCATTTTTAAGAAGGTTAGGAGAAGTAGACGGAGAATACATGTTGTATGTATTGTCAACTCAAAATCTTCTCTTTCTAAAATAAACAATGAAACCTTGAACAGAGTATTTAATATAGCAAAATGCAAAAATTTGGAATAAAAGATCACTATTTTAACAAATGTTCAGAATGGTGTCCATCAACTTTCTGCGCTCTTTTCCCAAAATTATCATTAGAAGCTCTTGGAATTGATTCATTATCCATTTAGTTGAACGTATAAAAAGCTCTATTTATCAGGTCTTCTTTGGTAGTGACGGGTTCAGAGAATACCTTATTTTTAACATATCCCCAAATAAGGTAATCCAGGGGTGATAATTGTGGGGATCTTGGTGGCCAGCGGAAGGGACCGTTATTAGCTATCCACCTATATTCATATATTTCATTAAGCAACGTGCCAACTCTATGAATATTGCGAGCAGGTGCACCATCTTGCTAAAACCAACTTTCGTTAGCCTAATTATCAGGTAAATTGTACATTGCCGGTAAAATTGCTTGTTCTAGAATATTACAATAACGCTTACCGTTTAAATTTTTATCATAAATCATAAGAGCAAATATCTTGTCATATTTTACAGTACAAAAGAAAAGGACTCTTGAAATGTATTATCACATGTGATATAAGGATTTTGGTCACTCCAAAGGAGGCTGTTGTGTTGTTTTCGTAAACTTATCACACCAAATTATCTTTTTTGTAAAATATTCATCTTCTTGACTTTTAATTAAAATTCACTCACAAAATTCTAGACGTGGTATGAAATCTCCTAGATGTAAATGTTGAACAACTGTATAAGAATAAGGGGTGCAAAGATGATATTTTTAAATTCTGTGAATAGTTCTGGATGACACCTGTAACAGTTGCTCACAATGCCGCAAAGATGAATTCGGATGAGCAGCAAAATATCCAAAGTCTTTATTATCAACATGAGTTTTGGGCTTGTTTTGTTTCTTGTAAAACTAACAAACTCGGAACAGTTGTTTAGTAAACGTTTAACAGTATTATGGTATGGTCTAGGTGTCTGTCCGCAAAAACACGGCAGGTTTTTTCTAATTATTCTGTTACACTCACCGTAAATTATGATTAAATTTAAGAAATCATCATTTGAAGATCTTTGTAAATAAGTCATTATTATTTTGCTAAGAAAATGGACTATAAACTGCCATTATCTGTCAATGTACTCCACAGCGCCTACTAATGAAAACAAAGATTTAGTGTTAAAAAAATTAGCAAAGCGGAATTACCGGAAATCTACATTTACATCTACAAATTTTTCACAATAAGGTGAATATTCCTAAAATTAAAAATATACAGGGTCTCTCATTTAAAAAAACGAGGTTATAACTAACTTCCAGTATAACCGGAAGTGACAGAAAGATCACAAAAGCTTCATTAAATAGTCCAACCATCAAAATTCCTCCATGCAAATTTTCAGTTTTCATCTACCTGTAGTTCTAGAGAGCCGTCTAACCGACGGTTTATCTGCCGCACCCTATATATAATGATTTATAATTATTGAGAATCCAACAGAAACAGAATATGTACTCTTTAAAATTATATCCGAGCTATCAAAAATTTTATTTTCATTCAGGGAACTACAAATTAAATTAAGTTTATAATAATATTATAGAAAAAAAATATTTTTATAAAAAAGATGTTACTTACAATTTTAAGAGGTTTGTTTTATATGAATATTATTATAAACCCATAACATAATAGTCCATAAGGAAAAAAATGTTAAACTTTAAGGAATAAATTATTTAAATAGCTTTACAAGAGATATTAATTGTGCAGAATTTAAAATATTTGACATTTACAAAATCTTTATAAGTCATGAAATAACTTTGATTTTTTATAAAAAAAATGTTGTTTTCGATATATTAGTTTATTAATAACTAGTAATAATATTGTTGTCAACATATAACAATATTTTTCACTAAGATGTTTTATATCACTTTTTTTATTAATTGTATTAACGCAGAACACGTACATAAAGAAAAACATAGTATAAATTATAATTAAACAAAAATTTTAGCTAATCAACCAAATTATTCTAAAAATCTTTTTTTAGAAATGGCCTTCATATCACAAATAATTCATTTTTATATTATGAATAACGAGATTAAAGAAATGGAGTGCAGAGTCATGAAGAAACTTGAAAGTTATATATTATTGAGAAGTGAAGAGGTTGATGAAAAGTTGGAAGAGCAAAATGTTAAAATAAAAAAGATAGAAGAAAATTCTGAGAAATTTTTAAGTGATATTAAGAAATAAGTAGAAGAAATTAAGAAAAAAGAACTAAATAAAGAGAATCTACAAGAGGTCAAAGAAAAAGATAAAAGTACCATGACAGGGATATAGATAAGATTGGCAGAAACGATAGAAGAAGTGAAGGAATGTAAGAAAAATAAAGAAGTTATAATAAGTAGAGAAATAATATTAGACAATACCATGAAATTTGATGGAGATATTAAAAAGTTATATCCGAAAATATTTATTCAGCAATTCATGATGAATATAATAGAGGTTAGAGAATATAAAGGAAATAAAAGCGACCATGGATAGTTTACTGAGTGGACCTGCATTGTTATGGGGGCAATGTAAAAAGAATTTGATTCAAAATACTGAAGAATTGAAAACTAAATTTTTGGAATATTTTTGGGGTGAAGTAAAACAATCAGAATTTACTGTTGTCACCTATGCATAGGAATAACCAACGTTCATAAAATAGTGTCCTATTACGGTGTTTTGCCAAAGTTTCAAATGTTTATGGGTCCTTATTTTAACAGAGTAACATGGTTTTAGATTGCCAAAAAATTGAAGACTTTTTTTATCCATTATTATTATTTAAAAAAAATTATCAACCAGAAAAGATGGGCAATTTAAACTATAGCGTAGCTCAGGATTTTTAACCAAGTGAATCTCCTATAATCCTTATAATTTGTTCGACATATTATAACATTTTTATATACTAACATACTTTCGTAACAATTCAATTGATGCATCTGTATTGGTACGTCTATATTTCTTATGTGGTTTTAAAAGCCAATATCATCACGTGAATTTTTCAAACTAAAAACATTTGCCTTCTTATAGACCATAAAGTCGATATAGATCTACAAAGACACCGACTAAAAACACGTTTTCATTCTTCCGATTTGATTTCATGAAAAAAAGAGATAAACAAATACGATTTCACAAAACTGCTTTGGCAACATAGCCTTTCCACAAGAATACTACAATGGCCCGGTTCTAATAGAAAACAGATTTAATTTTTTTGCCGCCAATACAAATGGATGGGGTATAATATATGTTTGTGATTGGTTAAATTTATGGAGAAGTGGCGCACTGAAAATGATTTAAAGAGAAAGTTACAAAATAGGATCAATAATCACAACGATAAAGGAAATAAAAATTTAATAGATATAAATAATTGCCGGATTCTTCGAGTCAAATTTCAATTAATTTGCTTTAAAAATCTGCATCTCTCAGTTTTGAATCATCTCATTACCTCAATCCGTTTTAGAATTATTTAGAATTTACGATTTCATGCTGTATCGTTGGTTCTTAATGAATAGTTCATTACAAATCAAACTACAGAATCTACTAATTTTTGTAGACTATTAAATGTCAGAATGCACTGGCAGGATTCGATTTTTATGGTTAGGATTGTGACATAGGTGTGTTTCAGAGTTATTTAAAACATGCTCATCAAAACTTGATAGATATATAGTGGATTTTAGTCGAAGGTAATAAAAATTGTTTGCTGGCAACAATATAGTTTATAAGGATAGGTATCCAGAACGCCGACAACCAACTAAAATTACTTTTGAAAGGTTGTTGGAAAGAGTTTATTCACACTGGATCGATGAATGTACAAAAAAATATTATTACAGAGAGATGCTACAATACATTTTTTACTATCACATACGAAAATCCCCATTTGAGTATCCCCAGTATTTTAAGGTAGACTAGGAAGTAAGGAATAATGATTTTGAAAGGAGGGTAACTTTTTGTGAATTAGAACTACAAAAATACAAGAGCACATATACTATTTTAACACTGAGTTATTTGGAGACGAGGCGAAATTTCATAAAAATAGATATATAAACAGGAACAAATTTCATTATTATTTCACAACAAATCCTTATCATACCATCACCCACAGTCAGACTAGGTGGTTTATAAATGTATGGGGTGGTATATTTGTAGAATACGTAACATAATCTTATTTAAAAAAAAACGGTAAATGGGGAAGGCTATTTATATTTTTTAGCGAATCGTTAACCAGTAATTCTCTTGAGGACATTCCGCTTTGTACACGTCAACAAATATAGTATCTACATGACGGAGCTCCTGCTCCACCATAATGCACTTATGCAAAGTCAACTGGATGATATGTTTCCTGAAAAATGGATTAAATGAGTAGGGCCAATTAACTAGCCACCAATATTACCAGAGCCAGCGATACCGCATGAAATCGTAAATTCCCAATATTTCGAAAACGGATTGAGATAATGAGATGATTCAAAAACTGAGAAATGCAGATTTTTACACTCAAGGGGAGACGTATCCTTTTTTTTATATATTTTTAACTATCGAAGAAAATGTCAAAAAGCTATGAAAACAAAAAAAAGGAATACATCCCACCTTCATGCAGTTTTTTAAATTTAAATATTTAATGCAACTTTTTTAATTTCAACTATGTAAAACGAAATTTGAAATACTAGAAAAAATTAGATTACGTCTATATACTATAAATACACAAATCTATAATCTGGCAACAGTATTCATACATTTTAACAGATTATGCTTTCACGGCTGACGTTGACTATGAATCCATTCCTTACAAAAGTATCGAGAAAATATAGCATCGGAGGAGTCTGATTTTCATATCTATGTTGAGGCTAAGATTTTTGAACACTTTTGCCATTTGATTGAAGGCGGCGGTAACTTTCTCTATTCCTTATTTCCTGTGAATAATCCCAATCCTCATTGATCATGGTTTCCAGGTAAGCGAACTGTGATACCCTCTCTATATATAATTACCATGAACTTGGTTTTACTAATGTTGATTTATAATCCACATTGACTGCTAACGTCTTTTATTGTGTTCATTAGTTCTTGTTAGCTGTTCATGCTATCGGTAAATATCACAGTATCATCTGTGTATCGAATGTTGTTCAATCATTCCCCATTATGAAGGATTCCTATGTCGATATTCTAAAAGGCTTCCATGAAGATTTCTTCTGAGTAGAGATTTAATATGAGTGGCAAAAGGATGCCCAACGCTTCGAAGAATATTGAGTGCGTTGGTGTGCTCCTCCACATTGATCTTAATATTAGCTGACCGATTCTAGTAAAGGTTCCTAATAATTCTGAGATCTTTATTATCCATTTCCATGTTTGTCAAAAATCTCTATAATTTTCTCATGCTGTATTCTATCGAACACCTTCTAATAGTCGATAAAACAAACGAAAATATGAGACAAATAATGTTGTTGCTTTTCAAAGATATGAATGAGTATTTACAAGATATGGAAGTTGTAATCGATGAGCTTAATCAAGTGGGGCTGAAAATAAATATTAAAAAGTGTGAATTTATGAAATAGGAAATGAATCATTTAAGTTTGGTCGTAAATGAACAAGAAATATACATGAACCAGAGAGAAATAACATTTATAAAAAATATGGACAGCCTAATAGTTTCAAAACTGATACTTATTTTAAATGAATCAGAAATTCCACTAATTAAGTTAATAAAAAAATATTTAAATGGAAACAGGCTAAAGATATTAATGTTGCGTTTATTAAATTAAAGGAAGTGATTTCTGATTAAATTAAAATATGTCTTATGAGATCTGATATCGCTGTTATTTTGAGAATAGATGTAGCATCTATCGGATTTCTTGCGGTATTATTACAAGAATACAGATGTTTTAAGTTCAGTTTGTTTTATCGTAAATGATTATATACTATATTTGCAAATGAAAAAATATGTCAAAAATTAATAATTTTGGGCATAGCAAATGCTTGATAAAAATGAAGCATGGTAAAGTAGTACTTCTCGATCATGATTTAAAATACAGAGTGATCCATAAAATTATGGTGAAAATAATGTATTCAATTTATTGAATATTAACAAAATCAATCGTTTTTATAAATTTTCACAACTCTTAAAGACGGTGGCCTTAACGTTGTTCTTGTACTCCTTTTTAATTATACAGGGCATTCAACCTGTTACAATTTTTATGGAAAACTGGTTAAAACTATTTAAGTACCCTGTATAACATATTACAACTTATATTGTAATGTTATAAATAGGAAGTGAAGCAGACTTCAAGTTTGAAGTAAAATTAAAAAAAGACCTTGATATGGCCCGGTACCGTGTAATATCGTAATTTTAAAATATGAAGCTTAAAGCTTCGTACAATTTTTGTAAATACCCTTTTTCGTTCTTTTGTTATTACAAATCTACTGAGCTTTACTACACTAATCAATTACCCTCTATAATAATTTTGTATGAAAATATTTCTTTTGTAAATATACAATTTAATTATTAAATAACGGGTGTATAAGTACAATCTTTTTATAATATCATTTTATGAATATTTGTATATTTTTTATTTAAAATAAATATTATGCCCACAGATAAGTGAATATTTAAAGATATGTGCATTCTCTCATTTTTTTTTTCGTTTTTGTTATAGCAGACTCAATTTTCGTTTTTTTTTTTTGCATAAATTTTATTTATTTTATTTATATATTAGTTTATGCGTTGCTGTTTTATTTTAAAAATTAAAACTATTTGACGAAAAGCAATACCAAATATTAGGTTGACAAATTTAAATGATTTGACGCCAGGTTTGGATTTTAAGATCTCCGTCGTTCTAGAGACGTGTAATCTTTTTACGTCATTGTCTTCTCTTTTATTTGTAAATTTTATGTGATATTAATTTTCAGACGCTCTTCTAGTATTTCGGAAAGAGCTGAAAGATCAGGTAAATTGTTAGTTAAATGGGAATTTTGCATTATTTCATTAAATTCATGTAGATTAACGTTTAAAGAAGCTGCTTCTAAAGTATTTAAATGATATTTAGGATTTATTCGAATTTCGCCTTCTGAAATAAGGACATATTGTAAATTCTGAATTAATATTTGTAGGTTTTCTAAATTTTAACACTATTCCTATGAAATCGCTAATTAAACTTTTATTGGAAAAATATGTATTTAAATTTATTTTAGTCAAATCTTAGTTTTATTATTCCACCTATGAAGTAGTGGAAATCATGTAGTAAAATGTTAATTTTGCAACTATTTTTAAATCCTGGAATGTCGGTATTTCTCCTTGAGACTTGATATGAACACTATTGAAAGATATTATAATAATTATATTTGAGTAATAAATTCAATTTGGCCATTAAAGGCATAATGAATTATTTTTTTTTCATTGTAGATATATATCTATAAATAAATTTAATTTGGGTTACTTTATAGCAGAGGATTAGTACAAATTATATTCATTTCTGATGTTGCATTTTAAGTTTTCGAACTCATTAAGATCATTATTCGAGCAAACATAATTCTCTGGTTCAATATTATTAATAATTGTTTTTTTGAAGATTGGTTTCTTTGTTCATTTGAATTATCATATAATCTTCCAGAATTTTCATATTTATCAACATAAACCATCTAAATTCTAAAGATCTGTTTAAGATGCATATTATTTCTTAGTGCGCCAGTAATACCTGTAATAAAAGTATTCGGAGCTGTTTTATCACAGTGATTGATTTGACATAATTTATCGTCTCTAGTTAAGGTACTATCACCGCTAACTCTTTGAATTACATTACGTGTCAATAAGTTTTTGAGGGTATTGCTATTCCCATCGTAAGCTTTAATATTACCTAATTTTAATAAAAAAAGATCGAAATTTATGACACGTTAACCTTATTGAGTTCTTTAATTCCATTCATACGGACTTTTAACTCAAAAAATTAGGTCTTGATTCTAAGAAGTTAGCGAAAAAAATAAAATCGATATTCTTAATACTATCTATCCTAAAACGCTTACATAGAGGGTAGGAAAGGTAAAAACAACTTGGACTTATTTTTTCTCTTTTTAGAGCTGTTGCGTTATCTTTGGTATACTAACGGGAGTGGGTTCTTTAGATTTGCACTTCGATGTTGAAACATCAAGATTCTGGAAAATTATTCCCTACACGATGCGAAAATATTTTCCACAACCCGCCCAGATGCTACTGACTGCGCCAGAAAAAAATCGAGAGTCTGTAGAAGCTTTTTTTTTAAATTGTGACTCTTCAACAAAAAAATGACACTTCAATAAAAACAACTAAGCCCTGCCTACTCTTATTATGACCTAGTTTTTTGAAACATTGAACACCATCTACGGTAATAAGATGAACATGGTTTACTTTTTATGAAATATATAAATATCTGATGTATTAGATGTATTTCTTATTCATTTAATATAGAAAACTAGTTGGAATAAAATTATTTTGGTCGTTATTTTTGAAAAGGTCTAAATTAACAACTACAGTGTGAAACTTTTAAATTTTATAATATTTTATTTAAGAAAATTATAGGTCGTTGATGTTAGCTTATAAAACAATGAAACAAAGGACCGGCTGTACTCATATTACATGAATCAAGCTGTATATTTCTTTTTTGGTTCAGAGAACGTACAATTACGATTTTAAAATGTTTTTAAAATGTCAAAATTATTTTTAATCCAATCATTAGATTTACTGTATTCCCTACATCTTAGAACACCATTTCATGGCATCTCAACATTTTCTTGCTTTAAATTGATTAAATAATATAAAGACAAAAAAGTTTCTGAATAATTAATATACATTATTATAATGAACTTTATAGAAAGTATATGATTTGTTATATTTTGATCTTAATGAATTTTAGTTCATTAATGCTTTGAACTTTACGCAATATTATATTGAATTATTATTAAGTAATGATTCTAAATATTCATATATTAAAAATATATTCAAAAGATCATTCAAGTGAATTCATTATTAGGCACCTCCCAGAGAACCTAGCATATGCCCAATTTTAATGAAACACCTTGTATAATACATAAATTCTAAATATCTTAAAACTGTTTTAATTCTATTCCCTATGTAATATTTAGTAAAAAATTAATGCCATCGGGCTGTATAGCCGCACAGCACTATCCATTACCTTAACTTAGTCCCCTTTAATTACAACTAAAAAAGTTCCCGACAAATGCAATCTCTTCTTCTATTAAAAAAAATCGGTATACCCTATGGGAATACATCAAACAAAACAAACAACCTCCGGTAGGCGTACATGAAACTCACAGAAGCGAAGGGGACATTTGCGTCAAGTAAAGGGTGCTAATCTAGAGGTTCACGACTCCCCTGATGCAGCAGCCATTGCCTAATTAGAATTTTCATTATATCGCTACGAAAGTGCTTCTGAATCTACCCTTATTTTCTGTTTGTTATCGTTTCGATACTATGGCTTCCTCTTGCGCTCCTTTGGTAGTGTTTTTGTCTTCCGTATTTTGTTTTAACATAATAAAAGATAGGCTGGGTTCTCTTGTCCTATTATTATAACTGTATATATATATATATATATTTATTATATTAATATTACAATGAATTCCAATTTCCCATAACATAATTTACTACATTTCATTTAAATTTTAAAATAAGGAGTGTAGATTACCTTAGAATCTGTTTTTCTGGCTAGATATAAAAAAGTATTTGAACTAAGTAGTTAAGATAAATTGATAAAAATGACAAAATTAAAAACAAAAAGATAGACAAACTAGGACATATGTACATTGAAAACCCAATGATACAAGTAAAAGGCCCATAAAAATGGCATTCATTGTAAGAAAATGCATATGTTCTCAAGTAATAATAATAAATAAATCTTTAATTTAAAACTGTTAAGCTGCATCAAACTATATCTAGAGCAAAAAATTATCTCGAGAAAACACAGTAGGATAAGAAATTCTAATAAATTTAATGATTTGACCACATGTTCCAACTTTCTTAAAATTAACTTTTCGTGATATATGTATACATTTCCAAAATATTGTGCATATTCTGAATAATTTCAATTTATTACATATTACTAATAGTAAATATTTTGCGTTAAATTTAAAATGAATAAAATACTACTAAGATTATTTTTGTGAAAGAGGAAGAAATTTGAAAAACAATAACCAATAAAAATAAAATTTTTGTTGTTTTAACCAATTAAAAAACTGATTTAAAAAAGTATTTAATGTTAGAGTACAGTAATTTTCTGTATATTTCATTTAAACAATAACAATAATTATCCTTCGAGTTTGTTTTAATATTAAGAGTTAAAAAATTTGTTACAAAAATAGTCCCTTTGAATATTTTTCAGAAAAAAGTTGCATCTGATTCGATGTTATTTTTTCTTTGTATGCAATATATTAAACAAGGAAAAGATAACTTCCAGCCAGATGGCTATTATTAAAAGTATTATACTTTTATATTGCTTATACATGCTTATTTGGTTAAACCGAGATTGTTATTTTTTGCTAATACCAATTTTGAAGATACTCCGTTGTTATTATTTATTTTACTAATATTTCAATTCTTATTTTTTCTGAGCCAGCTATGAAATAAATAAAAGACCTTTAAAACAGGATGTCACAAGATCTTATGTGCCGTTTGAAATTTACAATTCAATAGGCATCCCGACACCACCGTGAAAACGTCCGTCGTAGTTAACTCTTATTCCAAAATGTAATATTTTTGATATAGTTTCATATATTAATAAAAGGGGGGGGGATGATTAAAAAATATTCTATCTCAATAGTGAGAATGTTTACATTCTATTATTAAAAATTATTTTGGAATTAATACATCCCACTAATGGCCGTGGAGAAAATAATTGCAATATCAGGTTTAGCAACACTCAAATGAAAACCAATAATATCAGTAAAGACGCTACCATGGTTCATAATCAGACTAATAACATTATATTGGCTTCTCTACCATATATCACAGATATCGCTCTGAAATTAATAAAGCTATTCAACAATATTAATAATTTAAAAGTTACAAATTCAACAGTAAACTCTGTTTATCCATAAGTTAAAGATAAAATTCAAACAAATTTACATTTTGTGAGAAGTGATTATATTTTCTTTAATTCTTGATATGTGTCCTATGTATTTTATTTTACATTAAAAATATCAGTAAATTAGACAGAGAAGAAGAATTCCTTGATAAAATAGACCAATTTCTCCTGTAAATCGCTATAAGAAAACCGAAGATTCAAGTAATTTTGGTACATTTCTAGTTCAACCGGCTGACGATGCGCTTAGTATAACTGTTTCAACACATGTCATCTCTTTTATCTTTCTCTCATCTGTCATCTATCAATCTAACCTAACCTAAATTCAATTTATAGAATTAATATTTTGTTTTTATTTAATTTACTAGACTCGACCGGGAGTCGGACTCGGTTTAACAGCATTATAGCACCGTGCCTTAGCCACTAGAACAGGAGTCCACCTTGAGATAATTGTTCAATATTTATTACAAATAGGGTCGCGGTGACGTAATTAGAGCACGTGCTATTGCGAACCACCATAATGATATATGGACTTTATATTTAAAGACAAAACATGCATATTAGCATTGCTGAAAAGTCACCTCGCTACTGAACAGTTTGAATGCGTGTAACAACATTCTATTATATAGGGCGAATGGAGATCTAACGGCAGAAAAAATCATGCGTAGATCTAATACTAAAAGAGCCGTAGCAACAATTTTATGATTAATTGTCCGATAAAGATAACAAGTGATATTATATTATAAATATATAATATTTTATACGGTGTGAGGAAGACACAGTACTTGATCTTGATCTACAATGTGGGAAGAATCACTTTTACCAGCCACCGCCAGTTAAATCTATCAACCTCGATGAAGTTATTTGTTACTCTAGGAAATTAGTATTTGTTTCAGTAAATTGTTACGAGTATTTGGTATTAATATTTTAAGAGCCAACATCATCCCGGTACTTTTTCCGACTAAAAACCCTTGCCCACTTACGTCTTCCACAGGTATATAGACCGTTAAATATATAAAAGAGTAACGAGTTATATATTGAATTTTATAGTTGTCAGATACAATAATAAAGAATAACAATTGTAGAGAAAAAGTAAATTTGAACTTATTTTTGAATCAAACGTAAATATTTTTACCATAGTTTTTTTAAACATGGATAATGATTAGCTCTCCAAAGTACAAAATGTATGAAAAAAATATTTTTCTGGTTCATTTAAGTGAAAAAGATGAAATATTAATGATGATCGGTTATGGTAATTAGAATCCAATATCACGTTCAACAGTTACTAAAACATTACAAGGTTTTAACACAACTGGGATGGTCAAAAATTAGCCAAAACCTGGAATACCGCCTATCGCAACGAACTAAACTATTAGACAAAACATTGCAATTGATTTAGAGGAATCACCTTATACTTCTACCAATTTTGGCACTAGGCCATGGTTAAAGTCGACGTTCTGTAGGGAAGATATTGAAAAGAAAAGGGTATCATCCGTATAAGATACCATTGGTTCAAGAATTGTTTGACGATGATTTTGACCAACGGCTGGAGTTTTGCGAACGACTGATGTACATCTGTAATATTGACGATAATTTTCCAACTGATATAGTGTTTTCCGATGAGGCAACTTTTTGTTTAAATGGAACAGTTAACCGCCATAATTCAAGGTATTGGTCAAACGAGAATCCTCATTGGATTCATGAAGCACATACCTAGCATCCACAGAAGTTGAATGTTTGGTTGGGAATTGTCGAAAATAGGCTTATAGGCCCATTTTTTATAGACGGAAACTTAAATGAAGACAAGTATTTAGATTTACTGAAAAACCAAATTATTCCTGCACTTCAACAGAATGGGCAGTTACCACAAAATGTTTGGTTTTAACAAGGTGGAGCACCTCCCCACTTACAAAAATATTTTTAATCAACTCTATCAAACATGTATTGTTTGTACTTCTTGTATAACTAATCGATATTTAACTTGGTATATTTATTGTGCCTGACATTAAGAAGAAATGTATTTTATTTTAAACTGTGCTTGATATCTACAAATATAGAAAGTGCATTTTTTCCAAATATTCTTATACAGAATGTGTCAAACATTCGAAAAATTTTGAATGATTATATCCTAAGTACGGCCCTGTAGTCACATTTTTCAGTGATCTGTATTTATAAATATACAGACTCAATTCAATTTTTGTAAGTTAAGTAAATTTTATTTCAACCAAAAAATTTACAAAAATCTCTCCGATACCATTTCATAACCCCCATAATGCTCATAAATTATAGTATGAAGGTAAAATTTTGTCTGCGGAAAAATAAAAAGTAGATGAGTAGATTCAGTTTTTTCTGCTATCTCGAATTATAAAAAGCAATTAAAAAAATTTCGATATATAAGGTGTTGTTTTTGGGAAATACGAATTTTTAAATTTTTTGTTAAGCCGGTTCTGAATTTTCTGTTGGTAATACTTTGGTAGATTTTTCAAATAATGGTGATTAGGCATACCAAATATCAAAATAATATACAAAGTAATTCGAAAGATACGAGCTCCGAAAAAAATAGGTCAAATTTATAAAACTCCTTGTATCTCAGTTATAAAGACCCATTGAATATGGGTTATTTGAAACCATCAAAGTGACGCCTATCTAAAGTTAAAATCAAGCTCTTCCCCAAAGAAACACCCTATATTAAAGAACATTGGGAAAATAAGTGATAAAATAGACAAAGTTTATTGGCCTGTTTATGATAGCCCCGCTTCAAAATGGTATCTTGGAAGTTATCGAATTGAATTTAATAAAAAGATTCGAGCAATTCAAATGGTAAAAGGATGCAGGACCACCTGGACCATTGTTATATACTTGAGATATTATGTATACCTTATAGTCTTTAGTTACTTACTACCTTTGTTCCTTGTTTTTATAGTTATTCGTTAATTTGCTATATATCAGGGTCAGTAGAGTTATACGATGAATAGAGTACGTTTTAGTTTACCTTTTGATTTAATTACAGTACAATGACAAGAATGGCTACGTTGGAAAAAGGCATTTGAAAGTTTCCTCACTGCAAGCAAAGAACTTAGCTATAAAATTAAATTAAAATTATTAACTAACATCTCATATTTTCGAGATCATTAGCGATATTATAGAATATAAAACTGCTGTTACTGCTCTGCGTTCATGCTACATTAAACCTAAAAACAATCTTTAGCTAAACATTGCCTTGCAACTCGACATCAACAAATCGGCGAATCAATAGATCAGTATTTACAAGTTTTAAACATTCTCAGCAAATAATAAAAATTTGAAGATGTGAAAGCATACTAAAATAAGGATGGCTACTTCATAGATGCTTTTATAGCTGGCTTCTCATCGAATTCCATTTGACAACGCTTACTAGAAAGTACTACCCCAAATCATTGAGAGGCTTACAAACAAGTGTTGTGGTTAGAAATTGCTAGATAGCTAGTCCTGCAAACCACATCCAGATCTTTTGAGACTGATGTTAGTGGAACCTATTAATTTTGTGGAAATTTGTATCTTTGATAATTGTTCGGCCGCTGCCATGTGTTAGATGTCGTAAACGCGGTCATTTTTTTAAAGTTTGTAGAAATTGTCAAAACAAATATCAAAACTCTTTTGATTCTTCTAAGTGATTAAATTATACCATCTCATCTCTTACTTCCTCCCCATAATACCTTGATAAAGTACTACGGTATAGCGCTAATAGATACTGGAAGCCCAGGAAGATATATAAATTATTCCACTATAAAAGGTAACTTCTTTGTTAAGATTAATTTAAATGCTAAATGCTATGGCAATGTCAGATTATCAATAATGGAATATTTATGTGTCGTTATAATATTAGGGAATGGCTTTTTAGAACGACATCCTATAATAGAAATTCATCTCGCAATCTTGCTGTTGCTACTACCCCTCCAGTATCACTATTCTCTAGTATAAATAACTAGGGACTGTAGACCAATATAAATAAAATCTAATCGCCATTCTCAAGGTGAGACTAAGTTTATTGAATCGGAATTTCAGAATCTATTAAGCGAAGGTATTATAGAGAAAGGCGTATTTCCTTGGCTAGCGCAAGTATTAATAACTTCTAACAAAAAAAAGGATGGTTTTTAATTACACCCAGACTATAGATAGATTTACGGAATTTGATGCCTATCTTCTTCCAAATATCCAAGAGATCATAGTAAAAATTTCAAAATATCGAATATGTAGTATAATAGATCTTAAAAGTGCTTATCGTCTAATTCCGATAATGAAAAAAGAAAGGCCGTACACAGCATTTGAAGCTGCTGATAATTTATAGCGATTAACAAAAATTCCATTTTAACGGTGTTTTCTGTTGTCAGAGAGTAATTAATTCGTTAATAAGAGAAGAAAAATTATTAGGAACAATTGCCTATTTGGACGATATAACTGTTTGCGGAGTGGATGAAACTGATCATGATAAAAATTTGCAAAGATCCATGGAAGTTGCAATTAAATCAACTTAACTTTAAATGAATCAAAGTCCAAATTTTCCTTAAAATCAATAAGACTTATTGTTAATAGTATAGAAAATAATCAAATTAGATCGGACCCAGACAAAATAAAATCGTTGTTGGAATTTTCTGTACTATTGAAGTTTTACTATGTCCTCCATTTAAGATGAGGCGTGAGGTAATATTGAGGTTTAAAGAATTAGAATTAGACATCACAAAGTCTGTGGTAAATTCAGTAGATGACAAACTACCATTTATAGTGGAAACTAATGGGCATATATTATTTCTGCTGTACTGTCTCAAGATGGAAAGCATGTGGCATTTTTTTCTAGAACTTCATTAGATATTCGGCTGTAGAAAAAAGAGCTTATGCTATTGTTAAATCATTAATGAAATGTAAGAACTTTCTGGCTGCTCGACATTTTCGATTAATAACTGATCAAAAATCAGTATCATTTATGTTTAATGTTAACCATGCTAGCAAAATTAAAAAAGAAAAAAAATCAGCGTAGGAAATTGGAACCCTCCCAAATTTATCGCCCTAAATCTGAAAATACGGTATGTGACACCTTCCCCAGAGTATGTGTAAGTACGATTGGTTATGTAGCGAATTTATCTAGCCTGCATGAATATCTCTATCACCCTGATATTGTACGCATGGTACATTGGGTAAAATAAAAGAACTTGCCATTTTCTGTTAAAGATATTAAAAGAAATACTTTCTCCTGTAAAATTTGTGCGAATATTAAACCACCAATTTCAATTTGTAATAGGTATTTGATGAGTCGGTTCAGTTTTTTCTGCTCTTTCGAATTATAAAAAGTAATTTAAAAAAATACGATACACTCAGTGTTGGTTTTTGAAAAATTTTTTTAAACGGGTCCTGAATTTTCTTTTGGTAATACTTTGGTAGATTTTCCAGATAATGGTTATTACGCATACCAATTATCAAAATAATATATAGAGTATTTAGGAAATTATGAGCTCCAAAAAAAAATAGGTCAAATTGATAAAACACCCTATATCTCAGTTATAAATGGTGGAAGATCCTTTAAATATACGTTATTTGGAACACATCTACAGTTAGAGTTATGCTTTTTCCAATGAAACACCCTGTCTCAATGGATATTTTATGATGACCCTGAAGATTTCTACGAGGAATAATTAAAGAATAAATAAATAAATAAATATTTTAGACATAACAAATCCATATACAGATACACGTTGTTGTCTGAAAGGCACCACAAGATACAAATATACACATATTATAAAACTTTGAACAATAACAACAACAACTGTAACACATACGTAAAATCACTGGTAGTGGACTCCAGCTTCAAATTTGCTTACCTACAATGAATCACCTCTTGAATACGTCTCTTGAGACAATCTCATTGAATTAAACGAATACTTAAAGCTGCTAATTGCTTCGCAAAGTGTTGGAAATTCTTGAAGCAAACATTACATATTAACATTTACAGTGAAAAAATTTACATTTACACACAAATGTAGACAAGTTCGGTCGTCATTCGAAAGTTTGTAAAACATCCCATATTTTCGTTTCTCTAAAAGCATGGTTATTCGAACAGCTGAGAGAAAACGTAAAATTTGAAAGATCCAACTCCTAACATTGACTCAATAAACAAATGGTACGTTGATAATTTAGTTGTAACTTACCAAGATTGTTATGACAGATACCATAAATAAAAATTTTAGATTTTATAAGGAAGAAATAAAATATTTGAAGGTTGGCATTAATGACAAATTTAAAGTATTTTATGAACAATTACTCACCCAAATTCGTTGTGATATTGAGAAAATAATAATTAAAACAGAACAAATAAAACATACTCAAGTAATGAACTATCTACAAAAATAAAGTTAAATTAAATTAAAATTCACACTTAATGAAGAAAATGATGGATCTTAAAACAAATTTCAAAAATGTAGAGACAATTGTCAATATTAGCAAAGATCTTACTTAGATAATATTATATACTCTGCAACAAATTATAGAAACTAGCTAAGATCGAAATTTCTCCACACATCTCGTTTTTATAGACCTCGAAAAATGCTACCATGCCGTGCCCTTGAATAAAATGTTTGAAATTTTGACAAAGATCTGACTGAATAAAGTATATATTCGTACAATGCAAAATATTTATAAGGGCAAGGGCCCAGCTCTATATTGGATACGCCTGTGATGCGATAACTATAGTTAAGCAGTGTCCAGCGCGGTTAGTAGTTGGATGGGTGACCACCAGCGAACACCGTCGTAATATGCCCGTACAGCCTGCAGCGACTAGTAGCATATCATAGTTCGCAGGCACTATACCAATGAGCACGAGGTATAGTGGAGATATGCCGTCTTTCGGAGGAAAAAAAAAAAAAAAAAACCTTAAAGCACAGTGAAGATCGCAAATAAGACACCAAACCGTTTAGAGTTACAAAAGTTCTTAAAACAGAGTTGTTGTTTATCGCCAACTCTGTTTAAAATATATATCCAAGAAGCCTTAAAAAACAGGACAAGACAAGTGCTCAGGAATGGGCATAGAGATCGGTGCCTCCTTCTTAATAACGCTATTGTTTGCGGATCAAGTTATTGTTGCAAATTATGAAGAAGATATCGACTATATGCTAAGGAAACTTCAAGAAGAATATGAGAAGTGGGAATTGAATATTAACATGAAAAAGAGAGAGTACTTGCGTATAGAAGAGGAAAAAGAAGACCTCAGTTTACAATTAAGAGAAATAAGATCAAGCGAAGAATACAAGTACTTGGGATGTATTAACTCAAGAGGGCAATAGAACAAAGTTCAACAGGGACAAAAATGTGTACGAGTTTTTCACGTCTCTAGTTTAATCAGATACATATTAACACGAAACTGACAATCTACAAGGCAATTGTAAAGCCTATAATGACTTATAGATAGAGTGTGGGCAGTTATGTTTCAGGAACAGAAAAAAAATTGAAGCGGTGGAAATGGATTTTCTCAGAAGAGCTATTAAAGTGTCCAGACTACAGCATATACCGAATGAAGAGATTAGAGTAGAAGAAAAACAAAAATAATTTACACAGCGACAGAAAGAATAGGAACCAGAAAACTTATAATGGTATGGACACGTAATGAGAATGGATAACACTAGATGGCCAAAAGAGCGCTCAGTTGTGTACCCACGAACAGATAGAAGAAAGAAAGACCGGCTATAAATAACATGCATGAAGGAAATAGAGGATGCAATAAAGACAGAGGCATCAACGAAAATGAATGGAGAGATAGAGAACAATGTATATATATATATATATATAGGGTTTTTCTATATTCGACCGACAAAGCTTTATCCTAGAGAGCTCTCGTTAATTAGTGTATTTTCTTTAGAAACATGAACACTTAAAGAGTATAGTTACTAACATAAAGGGTGTTAAAAGCTTTAAATCAAAATTAAAAATTTGCGATTAGCTAAGAACTCCTTTAAATATTGTTCTCAAATTTGAAGAAAGTATTTACTTTGATCCATATTATTAATTTCCAATAATGATTAAGGGTACCTTAATATGTAGTTGAAAAAGAGATACAAGCTATTTATGGACTTAATTTTTAAACCAATTGTTGCAATTTAATAAAATTAAAAAACACAGTAGCAGAAGAGTACAAAAGCTATCAAAATTAAAAAACAAATGTATTACAATAATAAAATTAAGAAAATTACAATAGTTGATCAAACTGTATATATACATTTACAGCGTGACGCATTAGTGTGGCAAAGCTCGATTAGTACGCTATTATTGAAGTTACGAAAAAAAAAAATATTTACAAAAAGTATGAGATTCACATTTTAAGATTAATTCCAGGAACGTAGTGCCAAATCAAAGTTATATTTTTTAAATAGAAAACTCCGTAGGTTTTTACATTTTTATAAACCTCTTGAGGAGCTGATTTCAACAATGTATCACATTTTATGTCTATTATGTTTAATAGAGGATCTACAGCCACCTGAAAATCAATTTTTTTTTATTTAAGATGTCTATAGCAGCCAAACCGTTGAAAATCAATAAAAAGGGCTTATATGTCCATATCCTACCTTTTTAAGTTCTATGCTGTGGCATTAAAAAATATTTATTACATAGTGATCAAAATTAGATGGGATTTTAAATATTTTTGGTATGTTTTTCCTTAATGTACATATTTGTGTACCATTTATTTTATTTATTTTTTCAAATTTACCTTCAAATAATTTTCTCCAAAAATAATCCTCTTCATGTTTATTTTTTAATTTTGTTTCTCAAAACCTTGTATGGCAACAGCATACACAAACAAAGGACATGTGCAGACTCAATACAAAAAGCTGTAATTGTTTGTTATTTCTCAATATTAAAAACTTCAAATATGAAACTCCTAGCATCACCCTTAGAGAGGATATGAAAACTATATTTCTTGATATATTATTATCTATATCACTCTGTGCGTATATAATATTTTATACTCATTTTTCCTATTTTTTTAGTACATATCGATGACCCAGTTCCATACAGCAACAAGTCCAAAATTCATGTTTTCTATTTATTGGCTATTAAAGATTTTAGCATGATTAATTGATCTATAAAAAGTATTGTATGGGTATATTTTAAATTGTTTGTGAGGTTATTTATTGAAGACCCTCTGAACTTTAAGAATCTGATACAATAAATAAAACATTTTTTTTAAATTATAGTATTTTAAATAATAATACTGTTGTAGGTTAATAAAGAAACATGTCGATTAGAACGGGCTAAATATTAAAATATTGAGTTGTTGCCGTATAAAACTAAGAAAACCACTTAATGAGAACTTATATCCGTAATAATCCGAAAATGGCAAAATTCGGATTTGTTGCTGTATGGAACTGGGTCATCGATATGTAACTGCCAAAATAAGTTTCTACAGGATTTTCTAATCAACAAAATAAAATATGTAATGAGGTATTACTCAGTCACTTTCTCATTCAAGATCTTTAAGTTCAACATGGAATTCGTGTTACCCCGATAAGAGATGGAACAGCTTTAAAAAATATATCTTCTTATTGTTAAGCTATAGTCAAAATTTGTTTCTTTTTAACTTTGATATTAATTAAAATATTAATTTATAAGAAATCTATATGGAGATCCAGTATACATATAAACATTGGTGTTGACCAAATTTTTTTAAAAGATTATTTATTCATCTATAATAAATGTATATTATTACGCAAAAATCCCAAAAAATTTGTAGATAAATACCTAAATGTTTATTTAAACAAAACTATATTATGATACAAAAAATATTTTTTTGGTCCACATAAATGAATCTTGCAGATTGGAGCCATCTGCATGCTCACGAACGATTTCATTTTCAAAAGAGTAGGAAGTCAAAATAGGAAACACTTGAATCGTTCTCATGGCTCACAGGAAAACAGAAGTTCAGATTCGGCTTTGTTGTTGTCCTTCCTTTTCTTTTTTTGTGTAAATAAAGAAGCAACCGTATTAATTAGGGCTGTGAGTACTTTGTTTGTTATTATCTTTTAATCTCTGAATTGTCCACGGTTTTCCGTCATGAGGGATAATTCGATTAAAAACGGTGCTGTTCTGTTTTTGTGTTTTGTCGGGCTGCCGGCAGGGATTTATGGATCCCAGGCGCTTTGTTGCTCGTGTTTTGACTTCGGGCCGTACACGATACGAAGGGAAAGCATGTGGTCTTTTTTCATAAAAACTTTGTGAATATAAACTTTTCGGAATTTATCATTAAATTACCAGAAGATCCAATTATGCACAGGCTTACTTTTTGAATGTATACCATTCTTTGAAAAAAAATATTAAGTTTTTAGAAATAAAGACCTCTACCACTTGTTGAGCGGAACGATAGTATTATAGATGGTGTGCCTAGCTCAACTGGACGGAACCTAGTAGGGAAACCACGAAAGATATTAAAAATTTCTTCTGCAGGTATATGTTTGGCCTGTGGCAGCTACAATTTAAATTTGGTTGGAGATATACAGGATGTCCCAAATTAGGACAGCAATATAAAGTTATATTTATTTAATGTAACATCCTTTATTTCATTTTTATTTTGAAGTCTACTAAAAACACTAAGGTCACTTTATTTACACCAATAAAATACACGGTATTTGAGTTAACATTATCATTAAACAAAATATTGAACTGTATAGACTCCCAATGACAAATACCCTATATACTTCATTTAAATTTTTTTAGAAATAAAGCTCCAACAATTCGAACTAAAGAGTATTATAAATACCACCATCATATTCTGCAAAAAATTCTGCGTAGTTTTTGTTTCACAAGTTTTAGCCTGTTTTTTCAAATAAGTAGTAGAAGAGAGTCGAAGCGTTGTTATAAAAAAGCCTATAACACCGGTTGCTTGATCATGATTGTTTGAAATGTTTATGGTATGAAATCAAGTGTTCCTATTATTGGAACACTAAGTTTAACGTTCTACATCCTTCTCTATTTTCCTTCATTGATTGTATTATGTTTTAACACTTTTCATTGTAATTTAAGACCTGAAAATGAGTTATAAGCCGAAAATAGTTGTCTTTAAGGTATTTATCCTTGTGAAATTAAAAACAATTCTGTGGTAAAGATATTGAAATTTTGATTGTTTCTATAATTAATTTTCTTAACTGGTTATAAGCATACCTTTTGTATATCGGTAAGCACTTGTTTGTCTCATATAAGTATCGCTTTGCAAATTAATGGTAAAAATTCGCATTAAATCTCGCATGGAATGATTCGCGCGCAGGCTGCACATTATCGCGGAATGTAATGGAACGGAATGGAATGAAACGGAATGAAATGGAACGGAATGAAATGGAACGGAAATTTTCAACAGCATATAACTAAGTTATAGTCCCCACACCATGATGGATCGGAACAGCTTGGAATGGATGGGAACGGAACGGAATCGTTGGGATTGCTTACTGAGCGAATTTATCCGATGTTCCGCAGTACCCTCGACTATAGTTCATGTTCTTTGCAGTACGAAAAATTAGTTAATACCAAGTACAACTTTTCGAAATGTAGTATATTGCATTTGTATATCCCTTAGAAAATTAATCAGACCAATGTGATCAGAATGTTCTCCAATTAAAGATTTTAAATTATTTGGCAAATTGTGACTTTGTCTTTCAAACGTGTATAACAGACAATCTATTAAAATATGGTGAACCGTCAGCGGAGTGTCACAAGCATAACATGAACGTTCTTCATCCCCTGAGTTAATGTTGATGGGTCAATTGTTTGTGTCCTATTCTTAACCTAGCTAAAATAACTTGTATAAGTATATTATTAGGCATTGTTTTCCATGGTAATACTGATATTTCCACTTGGGATAGAGTTAATTCTGAACAGTTCCATTCTGAGTGTCAGCTATTGATAACCATATATTTAAAGTAAGTCCAAGTGCACTATCTCTTCAATTGTAACCACATCTTGTCTTGATATTGCTGACTTTGCCAATGCATCTGCTTCTTCATTTCCCGGTATTCCCACGTGTGATGGTACCTACAAAAATTGGACATCAATATATTTTTCATTAATTTTGTGTAACTCCGATTTAATGTGTAAAAGAATTGGATGGGAGGGGAAGACTTGTTGGATTCCACTAATTGAACTCAGGGAGTCTGTTATAACTAGATATTTAGGTAATTGTTCTTGTGTTATATATTTCAATGCATGAAGTATGGCCATAAGTTTTGCTGTGTATAGAAAAACTGTAATAGGAAGTTTAAAAGATAATTTGTGATCAGGGGTAATAAAGGCTGCTGCAGTTCTTTCATCCGATTTAGCTGCATTGGTGTATATGTGAATGTATTCTGAAAAAGGTTGAAAGGTTTCTAAGAATTTTTGATTGATTAACTTATGATTACAGTCAAATTTTTTGAAGGAAGTCAGGGTTATATTAAGTATCGGTAATGTTACTATCCAAGGAGGTGTATTAATATCAAGAGAGGTAAAAGTAGCTGGAATATTTATAAAAAGATGGTTGAGGTAGTTTTTAGTGCGTTGATAAAATGGAAGAGCTATTCTTGTTTTCCTTCTGTATACATCTTGAAAACGATTTGTAAGTACATGTGCTGAGTGGGGTTATTTGGGTTTTGTACTACAGATGATGTATAACTTAATGTAAGAGTCTAGGACTGGTATAGAATGCTCCTAGTGCTATTCGGATTCCACTGTTATGAATGGTATATAGTTGTTGAAGCCGTTTCTTTATCGCAGAGTTATATATAATACTACCATAATCAATTTTTGATCTTATTAATATTCTGTATAAATTCATAAGTATGTTACGATCAGCTCCTCAATGTTTGTGAGCTACTGATCTCATTAGGTTTATTCCTTATTGGCAATTTAGGCGTAACGATTGAATATGTTGCTCCCATGAGAGTTTCCCATAAATATAATTCCTAGGAATTTAATGTTATCCAAATATTAAACAGGTTGATTGTATTGATAAAGAGATGGTAAGTTAATATTTTTCTTTTTTGTAAATATTATTGCTTTTGTTTTAGATATATTAAATTGTAAGCCTGTTTCTTCAGACCATGACTCTATGTTGTGACCAAGTCATCCGCGTATACCCTTGCCTTTATGGGTGGTTTCCATGATTGGCTAATTTTGTTTATGGCAATAAGAAAGGGAGCAACGCTTAGATTAGAACGTTGAGGAATTCCATTTTCTTGTATCGTCTGTGCTGACCAGCAACCATCTATTCTCATTTGGAATGTGGGATTCTTCAGAAAATTATTTATGAATATTGAAATGTTTCCATTTTAAGAGTTTTTAGGACATCATAACGCCATATACTACCATATGCTTTCTTTACGTCAAAGAAAATTGCTATGGTTTGTTGTTGGCAAGAAAGTGCCTCATATACTTCGGATTCAATGACCACCAAATTGTCTATAGTTTTTTTATTTTTCTAAGTACCACATTAATCTTTAGCTGACTATTTTTTTGAGAATCTTATACATTGTACATGTCAATGATACAGTTTTCTAAAAAGAACTTTAATTCTTCAAAATTAAGAGGAATAGACTTAGTTGTATCATTTAAGAATGCCTTTACTGGTTCTATTTTTTCATCTAGCGAGTCTATTTTGGTTTGCTCTTTTTTGGATTATTTATTTGTTGGTGAAATTTGAGGATTTGTAATCGTTGGTTCTACTGATTTTTGAGATGGTGATGTAATAATATGTTCAACTTGTCTTTTCTTTAATCCGTTACTTGATTCAGGTTTTTCAGAGGTGTCCATTTCTTCCGAAAATTCAATGGTATGAACAGGATCTTTTGGGCGTGTGAGGTCGGGAGTTATTAAAGTGTCGGAATTATTTTGTTGATCATTATCAGTAGGAGTTTTTAGTATATCGATTGTGTTTGTTTTAATTGGATTTTGAATAGGTGAATGTGTAGTTTGAGATGAAATTTGAGTGATTTTATTGAAGATTGGATGACTGACATTCTTAGGAGTTGGTTGTGTGTTTTGAATTGGTGCATGATTACTTGTGTTCCATGTGGTAGGTTCAAGGTTCAAGCTATTATGGTAAATCCTTTATGATGTTTCATCATAATCTATTATAATAGACTCTGGTATCGATATATTTTTTAAGGGAGTAATAAATGCGTGTCTACGAAAAGTACGAATATATATATGTTTATATGCGGGGTCTGAAGTTCCTATTCTTAAAAAGTTTATAGGAGTTAATAGGGTTAGTCCAATACTTTTTAATTCATTTTCAACAGTTATGTGAGGTATTGAAGGGCAAACGTTAGAAATTATTAATCTCTCATTAGGATGTATTAGTCTTCTAGCTTGTACTGCTTGGTTGTTAATGATTACTGTTGCATTTTCGGTGTTTATAAATTCTTCCGCTACTGCTTCACTCGAAAGATAAATACAAATTCGGGACGAAAACAAAATATTATTTGGTTGTACTTTCTTTCCGACTACATAAAGGTATTCTTCTAATTTAGTATTTTCAATTGAGTTGAATACTATAGCTTGTTTTTTAGATGGAAAAGGATATTGAGTTATCACGGATGAATAGGTTCTGTTTCATTTGCATTGGTGATATTTTGTTTTGTTGGTTTTTGTTTTGTGGTTTTGGTCGTTTCTTCTGTAACTGTATATTCGTATTCACTTATACATTCAATTTCCGCTCTGCTAGTTGACTCAGCTTTGGTTACATCACCAGGGGTGTCCGCCATTACTGGCCCTTCCGCCGAGGGCTTATTACTTTTTGTTACTCTGTTTTTTTTCTCTTTATTTACGTTTTATTGCCTACCTTTAATAGGTTAAGATGTGGTTTAATTTGGAGGTTTAATGCTTTATTTTTAATATTTAATTCACTAATTTAAAAACGCGAGTTAACTCGTATATTGTTTTTGAATATCTAGAAATTTCAACAAATTATAGAATTTTTCGTTAGACATTCAGAAGTACGTTCTTGAAAAATTTTTGATCGTCTTCTAAGAGATCTCGGAATAGATTATGAAATTCTCCATAATCATGTCTTTTCAGGGTTATTTCATGGACATTCTGTAATAACTTAGATAATAGTAATCTAACTCAAATAATAATTAAACAATTAGAGTACAGGTTAAAAAAATACAGAGTGGCTATGAAAAATTAGAAGAAATTGAGCTTAGATGAAGTAGAAAAAACTGATAGAGGAACTATTGAAATTCGTAAAGAATTTAGTAAGTGATCATGGATCGGAAGACAGATCTGTCACAAACTCTGGGAGTAGAAGATATAATGTAAAAGTTTCCACAATAAATTTACCAATATTTAATAGTGAATCAATTGATGGTTAGAATTTAGAGACCTCTTCACTGCACTTGATAATAATGAATCACTAAGTTCTATAGAAACATTTTACCATCTGAAAACGTCTTAAAGTGATGATTCACGTTAATTAATAGCGAAATTAGATATGACTGCTGAAAATTAGAAAATGGCTTGGCAGTCAAATAGGAATGAAAACAAAAACCTTAGTACTTATAATCATATAAAAGGTATTTTTGGAAAGGCGCTATGCAAACAGAATCACTTGTAAAACTTAGGGACTTAACTGATACACTAAATGACCATCTATTTTAAAAAGTGTAGGGAAAAACATGGAGTCGTGGGATCGATTAATTGTTTATATTATGACAAAACAATTTGACGAAACAACTAGTCGTGAATAAGAATGTTTCAAAATACAAGGTAAGTTACCTACTATGATGGATATGCAAAAATTTTTAAATGAAATAAATCAAATTTTGGAGAAATCAGTTATTGATAAATTAGTAAGGGTAAAAGTGTCGGTGCTAAAAATCATAAATTTAAAAAGCCTAAATCAAGTTATATGTTAGATACCAAGGAGGCTAAATGTTACTATTATAATGGACATTGTATGATGTACAAATCTGATGAATTTTTAAAATACTCGATTCCAGGTAGGATTGACCTGTGTTCATTCAAATCACAATACATCTTCTTGTCGTTTATAAATTTTAAATATAAAGGTGTGCATAATTTATTAATACAATTAAATAAATCTAGTACGGAGGACGCGCTTGCGACTGAACAAATAGAAATTGAAAACGCTAATTCAGTAAGTAATTTTAATATTTTTGATAATTGTTCATTTGCCGACTAATGGGGCCTCAAGTACTTTTGTCTACCCCAATAGTAAAAGTAAAAATCGGTGTTAATGTCTTTAAAGCAAGAGTACTTCTAGACAATCCATATTAAAGTAATTTTGCTACTGAATCTTTTTGTAAAAAAATAGGAGTGAATATAACTTAACATGATGTAAAAGGAGCGGAAGCAGAAATGATTAGAATTAAATATCAAGCTGATTTCGAAATATTTTCTTATTGCAATAAATTTTCTGTAAATATTAATTGTTTAATTATAAATGAAATTACAAGCAATTTGCCAAAATTATCATTTGACAAAAAATATACATAAATTCCTAATAATATTCAGTTGGCGAATCCAACATTTAATGAGTCCAGGAATATTAATATTCTCTTAAGTGCTCATGGTTTTTGGAAAATTTTACTGGCAGATCAAAAAACTATGGAAAAAAATTAGCCGATTATGCAAAATTCCAACCTTGGATGGATAATTTCTGGTCAATTAGGATCTAAACCTGATTAATTAACGCATTTAGTAGTAGCGGCTGATGATAATATAAATATTATAGTATCAACATTTTGAACTATAGAAAATGTTAATTATAAAGTGTCATTGTCAAAAGAACAAAAGTATTGTGCCGAATATTTTGAAAAAACTTTGTCTAAAGATGAAAACGGTAGATGTATCGTAAGCATTTCATTTAAAGAAAATCTTGGAGAATTAGTTAATTCACAAGATATTGCCAAAAGTAGATTTTTTAATTTAGAAAAGAAGTTACTTAAAAATTCTTATTTGAAAAAAGAATATGCTAAATTCATGGGGGAGTATAAATGTTTATGATATCCGAAGAATTTAAGGGTAAATTTGAATATTTCATACCACATCATGCTGTGTTGAAATCTTCAAGTCTTACCACTGAATATCGCGTTATATTTAATGCTAGCGTTCCGACCGAGAGTGTTTAAATGACGTTTACTATACTAAACCATAGCTTCAAAATGATATTTTTGACATTTTGGTTAGATTCAGATTTTATCAATACGTTCTTACAGCTGATGTATCAAAAATGTATTAATAGATTTTAGTTAATCAATTAGATGGATTTTTTCAAATAATATTTTGGCGACATGAACATTGAAAATGCTGAAACTTATCCAATAATTAGTGATATAATAAAAAAGTATTTTTATATTGATGACTTAATAACAGGTGCTAATTCAAAATCAGAAATTTTGCAAATTGAATTTGATATTTCAAAAGATATTAAAACGTTCAGGTTTTTAAGTTAGAAAGTGGCTTTACAATGATAAAGAACTTTTGGATGAAATTTATATTAATATAGTATTTGAAGCGTGTGTGCTTAGTATTAGAGACAATCATAATAATAAAATATTAGGTGTTTACTGGAATGTACATAATGATTATTTACAGTATTCCGTTTCTATTACAAATAATAATAATATAATTAGCAAAAGGAATATTTTATCTAGTTTATGTCAAATTTATGATCCTTTAGGTATCATAAATCCCAAAGTACCTAAAAATACAGAAAATGCTTAGGATACATTTCAAAGTAATTTACATGATATAAATAAATTTAAAATTCCTCGAAATTGTATTTTTTCAGAATACTCTATTATAGAAATTATAGGTTCTCTGATGCTAATGTCAATGCTCACTTACGTGTGGTTTATATACGTTCATTTATTTTTAGTCGTGTTTAAAACCAATTAGTTTACCATGATTAGAACTTTGTAGTGTTGTTTTGCTTACTAATTTGATGTACAAAGTTTACCAGTCTCTAAAAACAAAGTTTAGCACAAAATTTTACTGGACAGACTCAACACCACACTGGCATGGATAAAGGCAGAAACTAGTAGATGAAAAACCTTTGTTGCTAATAGAGTCATTGAAATTCAAAATTTTTTACGTATAGATGACTGGTATTATATTTCTGGGATTGAAAATCCTGCAGATATATTATCGAGGGAAACTTATCCCAAGGATTTGGAAAATTCAACATTATGGTATTATGGTCCAAAATTTTTTACTGATCCTTAGCGATACACGGTAATTAAATGACAACTTATGTTTAGATGATGAAGTCACTGAACAATGAAAGATTGTTTTAGTACTTATTTATATTTCTGAATTTGATTGTATATGTTTAATTAAAACTACTTCAAAATTATTGCGAAGTTTGGCATATATCTTGAGACTGTTATAACACAAATAATAAAATAAATAAATAAATATAAACGTCCACTCAAAATTGAAGAATTGGATAACTCTCTTGCTTTGATCGTTAAAGTAGTTCAAATTGAATTCTTTACCTCTGAATCAATGCATTGCTACAAAATAAAACAATATCCATGAAAAGCAACATTTTAAATCTAAATCCTTTTTTGCATAACAGAATTATTCGGGTAGGTGGTAAAATTGAAAATGCAAATTGTTCTTTTGATAAAAAACTTCAAATTGTTTTGCGTAAAAACCATCATTAAACCGATATAATAATTAGACATGAACATTTAAAACATTTGCACTGTGGCGATCAAATGCTATTATATTGTGTACGTGAAAGATTTTGGCTTATGCATGGAAAAAGTATTTGTAAGAAAGTTATACGCACCTGTGTTAAATGTTTTCATGTAAAACCGTAACTATTGATTATTTAGTGGGCAATTTGCCAGTTTGTCCTGTTAATTAGGCGATGCCATTTTTAAACGTCGGGATAGACTACGGTGGTCCTTTTTTAATTAGATAGACGCGGACATGGATCATTAACTTCAAAATGTTACATATGCATATGCATATACACCTTGAGCTACTTATAGACCTGTCTACTAATTTCTTTTTGTCTTCTCTTCGAAGATTTATTTCTTGAAGTAGTAAACCACATAATATTTATTCAGACAACGGATCAAATTTTCTGGGAGCAATTAAAATATTTGTATGAATTTTTAAGTACAGATTAACCAAATTTTTCTGATGCGTTGTTATTAGAGAGGATAGTTTGGCATTTTATACCGGCCTACTCTCCTTCCTTTGAAAGAATATGGTACTAAAAGTACAAAATTTCATTTAGAACGTGTAACAGGAGACTTAATTTTAACGTTTGAAGATTTTTATACGGTATTATTTTAAATAGAATGTATTCTTAACTCTCGTCCCTTATATATACTATCAAATGATCCTAATCATCTAATTCCATTAACCCCTACTCACTTGCTGTTCACTAATTGCCATTCCTGAGGGAGATACCTCTAAGTCGTCTAGATAAATTTAAAAACATTCAAACAGTTTTGGAACGTGCGGTCAAAACTGAAAGTTATTCAAGAAAATTCAGCACCAAGAGTTATAGTGTTATTTAAAGATGAACATTTGGCACCGTTAAAATGGAGAATTTTTATAAAATAATAATAAATAATAAGACAATATATCGTCGCGCTGTTAATAAATTGTGTATTTTACTTATTACTTCATAAATAACTTCATTCAAAGCAATGTTTCAAGGTGGGCGGAAGTGTTTTGTTAAAAGTATTATTTTTTATATTCAATGTATTGTATGCATTGTATATTTGTTGATTAATAACTTAAGTTATGACACCAGTTCAGCGAAATAAGACACCGCCAGAATGAAAACTTGCATTCTAGCGCTTTTGAGCTGAGAATTAATTTTTATTCACTTTTATGTTAGATTCTCAGTTGTAAAGATTATTTAAGTTCAAATAATAAATTGGTAATTTGAATTTCGTGTTTTAAAAAATTATGTCCAATCAATATATAAATAATTGGCGCAGTCAATAGGATTACAAAACGGTTCGACAAAAATCGCGAAATCGCTCCGTTTTAACGGTTTATTTGTAATAGAAGTTACCCCCAAAAAATTGACAATTTGGAAAGAAGAATTAAATTTGTCATCGTACTGTAAGTCGAAAAATTTTCCTTTATTTATCCTATACGAATTTTTACATATTAATTCCTGTAAATTACATTTTCAAAAAAAAAAATGAAGGTATTTCTTCTTGTTAATGAATTTATTTAAATTAACTGTACTTATTCAAAACCCAGAACAAATAAAAATGGTAACTAATTATCAATTACTTAAACTTTATATTGATACTATTCCTCGATATGATGGTAATCCACAGACTCTAAATATTTTTATAGATAATTGTGAAACGTTGATTAATCAACTTTTTGATCAAAATGATCAACAATTAAATAGCTTTAAATAGCTTGTAAAACTTAGGGACTTAACTGATACACTAAATGACCATCTATTTTAAAAAGTGTAGGGAAAAACATGGAGTCGTGGGATCGATTAATTGTTTATATTATGACAAAACAATTTGACGAAACAACTAGTCGTGAATAAGAATGTTTCAAAATACAAGGTAAGTTACCTACTATGATGGATATGCAAAAATTTTTAAATGAAATAAATCAAATTTTGGAGAAATCAGTTATTGATAAATTAGTAAGGGTAAAAGTGTCGGTGCTAAAAATCATAAATTTAAAAAGCCTAAATCAAGTTATATGTTAGATACCAAGGAGGCTAAATGTTACTATTATAATGGACATTGTATGATGTACAAATCTGATGAATTTTTAAAATACTCGATTCCAGGTAGGATTGACCTGTGTTCATTCAAATCACAATACATCTTCTTGTCGTTTATAAATTTTAAATATAAAGGTGTGCATAATTTATTAATACAATTAAATAAATCTAGTACGGAGGACGCGCTTGCGACTGAACAAATAGAAATTGAAAACGCTAATTCAGTAAGTAATTTTAATATTTTTGATAATTGTTCATTTGCCGACTAATGGGGCCTCAAGTACTTTTGTCTACCCCAATAGTAAAAGTAAAAATCGGTGTTAATGTCTTTAAAGCAAGAGTACTTCTAGACAATCCATATTAAAGTAATTTTGCTACTGAATCTTTTTGTAAAAAAATAGGAGTGAATATAACTTAACATGATGTAAAAGGAGCGGAAGCAGAAATGATTAGAATTAAATATCAAGCTGATTTCGAAATATTTTCTTATTGCAATAAATTTTCTGTAAATATTAATTGTTTAATTATAAATGAAATTACAAGCAATTTGCCAAAATTATCATTTGACAAAAAATATACATAAATTCCTAATAATATTCAGTTGGCGAATCCAACATTTAATGAGTCCAGGAATATTAATATTCTCTTAAGTGCTCATGGTTTTTGGAAAATTTTACTGGCAGATCAAAAAACTATGGAAAAAAATTAGCCGATTATGCAAAATTCCAACCTTGGATGGATAATTTCTGGTCAATTAGGATCTAAACCTGATTAATTAACGCATTTAGTAGTAGCGGCTGATGATAATATAAATATTATAGTATCAACATTTTGAACTATAGAAAATGTTAATTATAAAGTGTCATTGTCAAAAGAACAAAAGTATTGTGCCGAATATTTTGAAAAAACTTTGTCTAAAGATGAAAACGGTAGATGTATCGTAAGCATTTCATTTAAAGAAAATCTTGGAGAATTAGTTAATTCACAAGATATTGCCAAAAGTAGATTTTTTAATTTAGAAAAGAAGTTACTTAAAAATTCTTATTTGAAAAAAGAATATGCTAAATTCATGGGGGAGTATAAATGTTTA
Source organism: Hermaeophaga mercurialis (assembly GCA_951812935.1). Lineage (NCBI taxonomy): Eukaryota > Metazoa > Arthropoda > Insecta > Coleoptera > Chrysomelidae > Hermaeophaga > Hermaeophaga mercurialis. The sequence goes on from OX638364.1 coordinate 32,987,311, forward strand.
TGATATCCGAAGAATTTAAGGGTAAATTTGAATATTTCATACCACATCATGCTGTGTTGAAATCTTCAAGTCTTACCACTGAATATCGCGTTATATTTAATGCTAGCGTTCCGACCGAGAGTGTTTAAATGACGTTTACTATACTAAACCATAGCTTCAAAATGATATTTTTGACATTTTGGTTAGATTCAGATTTTATCAATACGTTCTTACAGCTGATGTATCAAAAATGTATTAATAGATTTTAGTTAATCAATTAGATGGATTTTTTCAAATAATATTTTGGCGACATGAACATTGAAAATGCTGAAACTTATCCAATAATTAGTGATATAATAAAAAAGTATTTTTATATTGATGACTTAATAACAGGTGCTAATTCAAAATCAGAAATTTTGCAAATTGAATTTGATATTTCAAAAGATATTAAAACGTTCAGGTTTTTAAGTTAGAAAGTGGCTTTACAATGATAAAGAACTTTTGGATGAAATTTATATTAATATAGTATTTGAAGCGTGTGTGCTTAGTATTAGAGACAATCATAATAATAAAATATTAGGTGTTTACTGGAATGTACATAATGATTATTTACAGTATTCCGTTTCTATTACAAATAATAATAATATAATTAGCAAAAGGAATATTTTATCTAGTTTATGTCAAATTTATGATCCTTTAGGTATCATAAATCCCAAAGTACCTAAAAATACAGAAAATGCTTAGGATACATTTCAAAGTAATTTACATGATATAAATAAATTTAAAATTCCTCGAAATTGTATTTTTTCAGAATACTCTATTATAGAAATTATAGGTTCTCTGATGCTAATGTCAATGCTCACTTACGTGTGGTTTATATACGTTCATTTATTTTTAGTCGTGTTTAAAACCAATTAGTTTACCATGATTAGAACTTTGTAGTGTTGTTTTGCTTACTAATTTGATGTACAAAGTTTACCAGTCTCTAAAAACAAAGTTTAGCACAAAATTTTACTGGACAGACTCAACACCACACTGGCATGGATAAAGGCAGAAACTAGTAGATGAAAAACCTTTGTTGCTAATAGAGTCATTGAAATTCAAAATTTTTTACGTATAGATGACTGGTATTATATTTCTGGGATTGAAAATCCTGCAGATATATTATCGAGGGAAACTTATCCCAAGGATTTGGAAAATTCAACATTATGGTATTATGGTCCAAAATTTTTTACTGATCCTTAGCGATACACGGTAATTAAATGACAACTTATGTTTAGATGATGAAGTCACTGAACAATGAAAGATTGTTTTAGTACTTATTTATATTTCTGAATTTGATTGTATATGTTTAATTAAAACTACTTCAAAATTATTGCGAAGTTTGGCATATATCTTGAGACTGTTATAACACAAATAATAAAATAAATAAATAAATATAAACGTCCACTCAAAATTGAAGAATTGGATAACTCTCTTGCTTTGATCGTTAAAGTAGTTCAAATTGAATTCTTTACCTCTGAATCAATGCATTGCTACAAAATAAAACAATATCCATGAAAAGCAACATTTTAAATCTAAATCCTTTTTTGCATAACAGAATTATTCGGGTAGGTGGTAAAATTGAAAATGCAAATTGTTCTTTTGATAAAAAACTTCAAATTGTTTTGCGTAAAAACCATCATTAAACCGATATAATAATTAGACATGAACATTTAAAACATTTGCACTGTGGCGATCAAATGCTATTATATTGTGTACGTGAAAGATTTTGGCTTATGCATGGAAAAAGTATTTGTAAGAAAGTTATACGCACCTGTGTTAAATGTTTTCATGTAAAACCGTAACTATTGATTATTTAGTGGGCAATTTGCCAGTTTGTCCTGTTAATTAGGCGATGCCATTTTTAAACGTCGGGATAGACTACGGTGGTCCTTTTTTAATTAGATAGACGCGGACATGGATCATTAACTTCAAAATGTTACATATGCATATGCATATACACCTTGAGCTACTTATAGACCTGTCTACTAATTTCTTTTTGTCTTCTCTTCGAAGATTTATTTCTTGAAGTAGTAAACCACATAATATTTATTCAGACAACGGATCAAATTTTCTGGGAGCAATTAAAATATTTGTATGAATTTTTAAGTACAGATTAACCAAATTTTTCTGATGCGTTGTTATTAGAGAGGATAGTTTGGCATTTTATACCGGCCTACTCTCCTTCCTTTGAAAGAATATGGTACTAAAAGTACAAAATTTCATTTAGAACGTGTAACAGGAGACTTAATTTTAACGTTTGAAGATTTTTATACGGTATTATTTTAAATAGAATGTATTCTTAACTCTCGTCCCTTATATATACTATCAAATGATCCTAATCATCTAATTCCATTAACCCCTACTCACTTGCTGTTCACTAATTGCCATTCCTGAGGGAGATACCTCTAAGTCGTCTAGATAAATTTAAAAACATTCAAACAGTTTTGGAACGTGCGGTCAAAACTGAAAGTTATTCAAGAAAATTCAGCACCAAGAGTTATAGTGTTATTTAAAGATGAACATTTGGCACCGTTAAAATGGAGAATTTTTATAAAATAATAATAAATAATAAGACAATATATCGTCGCGCTGTTAATAAATTGTGTATTTTACTTATTACTTCATAAATAACTTCATTCAAAGCAATGTTTCAAGGTGGGCGGAAGTGTTTTGTTAAAAGTATTATTTTTTATATTCAATGTATTGTATGCATTGTATATTTGTTGATTAATAACTTAAGTTATGACACCAGTTCAGCGAAATAAGACACCGCCAGAATGAAAACTTGCATTCTAGCGCTTTTGAGCTGAGAATTAATTTTTATTCACTTTTATGTTAGATTCTCAGTTGTAAAGATTATTTAAGTTCAAATAATAAATTGGTAATTTGAATTTCGTGTTTTAAAAAATTATGTCCAATCAATCTATAAATAATTGGCGCAGTCAATAGGATTACAAAACGGTTCGACAAAAATCGCGAAATCGCTCCGTTTTAACGGTTTATTTGTAATAGAAGTTACCCCCAAAAAATTGACAATTTGGAAAGAAGAATTAAATTTGTCATCGTACTGTAAGTCGAAAAATTTTCCTTTATTTATCCTATACGAATTTTTACATATTAATTCCTGTAAATTACATTTTCAAAAAAAAAAATGAAGGTATTTCTTCTTGTTAATAAATTTATTTAAATTAACTGTACTTATTCAAAACCCAGAACAAATAAAAATGGTAACTAATTATCAATTACTTAAACTTTATATTGATACTATTCCTCGATATGATGGTAATCCACAGACTCTAAATATTTTTATAGATAATTGTGAAACGTTGATTAATCAACTTTTTGATCAAAATGATCAACAATTAAATAGCTTTTTCTCCGTCCTATAATGGGAAAATTAGTAGGTAGGGCTTTAATGCTCATTGGTTCAATAACTGAATTAAGAACTTGGGTTGACATAAAAAATACTCTTAATTTAAGTTTCGGTGACCAGAGAACAATTGATTGTCTGGTCAAGATTTAATTGTTTTGCGTCCGCAGAAAAATGGTAAACAATTCAATTTTGTCATGCGCTGCCAAGAAGCGCGTAGTTTAGTTATTGCAAAATTAAGTGCTGAAAAAGATCCTGGTTTAGAAAAAACTAAAAAATAAACAATTATACCAATTATTTAGCACTAAAAACTTTTATTAGAGGTTTAACTGGTCAATTACAAAATAATATTCGTCTGTGTAACCCTAATAGTTTGGAAAAATCCATGTATCATGTTATCGAAGAAGTAAACTTCTTATATAGTCAAAATCGTAGTAATGTTTAAAATTACAACTCTTATAAACCTATATACTCCAAGAATTACTCCGATCATACAAAAACCACAAGATATTCGTCCTAACTACCCTAAAAATTATTTCAACCCACAATTTAGGAATGTGCAATCGGCGATACCAAACAATCAATTTTGATCGCCATAATAGTTTCAACCTATTCAAAATCAACAAAATTTCAACAAAAACACTTAATTTCATTAAACCTTTCACTTAAAATAATCCCACGCAATGGAGAACAAATAATAACTTTTCTAACCAGAGACAACAATTCTTTAATCAAGCAAGACCAAGTCAAATCATAAAAAATAGGCCATTTTCTAATCTAAATAGAAATTTTTCAATGAAAAATAAACAGTTCACTCCTGAACCGATGGATACCTCCTCTAGCAACTCTAGAATTGTACCACAAAAAATATTTACCCACAATGAATTATTTGCACAAAATATTTTTAATATTTAATATTTTAAAAATCCATTTGAAAATTACGCTAACGGAAACCATAACGACATTTACGAAAACCAACAAAATTATTCAGAATTTCATGACCCTAACCAATCTCAAAGTGAACAATACAATGATCTCCAAGACGTCATTGACCAAAACGTAAATTTTTGCCAAGCCAGGAATACCAACAATCCACCATAATAAATTTAAATCTCTCAAAAGCTAATTGCCGCATATCTTGATTCAAGAACTTAATTCTAATTTTCTTATAGATACAGGTAGCACTCGTAGTTTGATAAATCCATCTTTAGCTTATAAGTTTTATCATAAATATATATTCCAGGAAAATTTCCATATCCAAAGTGCCCATAGCATAACTTATCACGACGAGGTAATGAATATCCCAATATACCAGAATACCATAAATTCTATCTGTTTAAATTTAGCTATAAATACGATGATCTATTAGTTATTGATTTGTTAAAAAACAATTAACAGCTTCGGTTAATGTCGGTATGAAAACAATCATTATCCCTTATGTTAAAATACCAATAAGATATGAAGACGAAATTGAAACAACGTTGGAACAAAATCAAAAAATTATATTATATATAATATTATTATATACTTATAATTTAATAATACCACCCAGAACCCAAACAATAGTCAAAATACCGGCCTATTAGAATATAAAAAATATGCTCCTAATGTGGAATCACCAGTCGCTATAGTTATTGGTAAAATTTATTTTGCTTTTACCACAATTATAAATTCTAGCATTAAAAAATTTTGAACTCTTTTCACCTTTAGAAATTGTAAACTTAGACATCTGTGAACTTAATTTCTTAGAAAAAATGGAAACTCATCTAAATATAAACGAACACAATGATAATCTTTTAAAAGCGAATTTAAAAAACATTGACCTAGACCTTTGTAATTCAGAGAAAAAACAAGCTATTAAAAAATTATGTTACGACTACCGTGATATATTCTATTGTGAAAATATTCCTTTATCTTTTACAAATCAAATCTAACAGACGATACGCCCATATTCACTAAAACATATAGATATAGAAGTTTATTAAGAAGAAGTTAAAAATAATATTGAGAAAATGTTCGATCAAGGCATTATTCAACACTAAAACTCACCCTATTCAGCCCCTATTTGGATTGTACCGAAACGTTTTAATAAATCTAACAAAAGAAAATTTGGACTAGTAATTGACTATACGAAACTTAACGAAACGACAATCCCTGAAAAATATCCCCTGCCTAACATTACCGAAATTTTAGACAAATTAGGCAAAAGCCAATATTTTAGTACTCTAAACCTTGCAAGCGGATTTCACCAAATCCAAATTAATGACGAAGACATACCTAAAATTGCTTTTTCATCTCAAAATGGACATTATGAATTTAAAAGAATGTCCTTCGGACTCAGAAATTCATCTTCAAATTTTCAAAGAGTAATGGACAATATTTTAAGAGGACTTCATAACGGAACTTTCCTAGTTTATTTAGATGATATAGTAATATTTTGTACATAATAACCCCAGAAGGAGTTAAGCCCAACCCAGACAAAATTATAGCAGTCAAAAATGATCCAATACCAACTACACAAAGAGATATAAAAAGCTTTTTAGGATTAGTTAGCTATTATAGAAAATATATCAACAAAGACTTTGCTAAATTATAAAACCGATGACCTCATGTCTAAAAAATAATTCTAAAATAATTCACAACGAAATTAGTATCTCTTCATTTAACACTTGCAAAGAATTATTGACAAATGCACCTATACTTCAATATCCAGATTTTACCAAACCTTTTGTGCTTACCACTGATGCTTCCAATATAGCTTTGGGTGCCCTACTTTCCCAAGAACCAATTGATTCAGACAGACCTATTGCCTATGCTTCAAGAACCTTGAACAGTTCCGAATAAAAATATAGTACTATAGAAAGAGAATTGATTGCAATAGTTTTGAAAAATTGAAAAAAAAATATTATTGGAAAAACATGAAAACAACAATTACCGAATATATAAACTTATGTGAAATTTGCCATCGTGCCAAATCTGGTAGGCACCCACCATACACACCTCTCGTAGTTACAGAAACAGCTTCAAAACCCTTTCAAATAGTACACGCAGACATATTCTTTTATATTCATAAAACTTATTTAATCTTAGTTGACTGATCAAGCCTATCAAATTGAAGGTAAAACCTCAATTTATATAAGTAAAGCCTTAATAAAATATATTTCCACTATAGGAATCCCAGAGAAAATAATACCAGACCATGGCACCGAATTTAATAACGACACAGTTAAATAATTTTTAAATTTACACAAAACAAAAGTACACTTTACGACAGTAGCCCATCACGAATCTAATAGTATACTCGTAGTAGAACTATTTAATTCCAGTTTAATAGAACATCTCCGATTGTTAAAAGAAATGTACCCTAATGACAATACTGATCTGATTGATTATGCTATGATTGGTTATAACAATTCTATACATAGCTCCACAAACTACACATCTTTTCAATTAATTTTCGGACATACCCATTCGCGAAATCCTAACGAAATATTTATACCAACAGCATTTTTCTCTGACTATGTAGAAAATCACAAGAAAAAACTAGAACACGTTTACAGAAATATCAAAGATAAATTAGAAAGTAACTGAAAAACGTAATAAAAAGGGTGACAATAACCCTAATTTTAAAATAGGTCAAACAGTCTTTAAACAAAATTCACAGTACAGAAATAAGAAAAATAATAAGTTCTTAGGACCGTACGAAATTACTGAAAATATAGATAGAAAAAGAGTCGAAATTATTGATAAAAAGAATAAATATAAAAAAGAAATAATTCATATAAAGGAATTAAAAAACCCTTCACTTGTTACAGGTTGTGCATCCAAATCCACGCCGGATTAAGCAACCTTAAATTCCACAGCCTTAAAGACAATCCTAGTCTTTTACCTAACAAGTTAGGAAATGCACAAAACCAAATCGATTTCTAGGTCATTTGTCCAAATTTTCGATTTTTCTAACATGATTAAGGAATTCCAACTAATAAAAACAAATTTTAGAAGATTTTAGAAAAATCATTCCCACAAAACAATACTAATCCAAACCAAAAAAATGAATTTCAATTAAAAATTTAGAACAAAAAATAAGCACTCAATTGAACCAGTTAAATCTAGTAATAGGAAAAAACGAGGATTATTAAACGGATTTGGTACAATAATTAAATCTCTGACCGGCAATTTAGACGAAAACGATGCTGAAAAATACGACAAAGCAATAACCTTAATTATCGAAATTAAAAACGTTAGCTCAAAATCAAATAACACTTCTACAAAGTACTATAGAAAATTTCAAAAATAGTACAATTAATCTGACCCATAATCAACAAATTTTATTAAGTCGTATAGAAAACATCGAAGCGAAATTAAATAATAAAAATTCAGATTATCAATTTTATGTCACCTATACAATCATTTCATAAATCATTCCTGTCTATCAAGTAATTTACAATATTTTAGAAAACGTTGTAGTAGCCATTTCCTTTTCAAAGTTAAATACATTTCCTAATTCAATTATTGAACCTAATGAGTTAATGAAAGAAATAACTCTTATTAATAAACAATTAAAAAATCAAAAACTTCCTTTCGAAGCAAAAGTAGAAAATATTTTATTATTCGAAAAGGTCACTGAAATCAAAAGTTATAACAAAGTTAACCAAATAATATTTATTCTCGAAATACCAATAGTAGAGAATGAAATTTACAGTTATTATCATATGTATGGCTTACTCACGCCCACATTAAATTCCTTTAAAATAATTCTACCCCAATCAAAATATCTAATCCTTAAACAAAAGTTCAGTTGGATGTTATTATTAAGAGGATGGTCTACCATATAACTCCCTCCCTTAGACGAGGACTTCGGATTCCAAAGGAGACGAAGGCCTTACTGTAATGTTGTTCTTTTCTTTTTATGTAATATCTTTCTTGCAGGTCTCCACTTCTATAAAAGTTAAATGCCGGTTGAAGTAACCAAGAAACTGATGAAGTTAGGGGTTTTTTGGTCTAAAATTTTTAAATTCGGTCCGTCGCTTTGGATGTTTGGCAGGGGTTTTCCATAAGATGGTTTAATTGAAATATAAATGCAGGAAGGGCTTCCACCTTGAATGAGGGCCGTAATACAGTCTTGTTTCTTGAATTCCAATTTTCCTTGAGGATACAGGTAATTTCTTACTAGTAGGAAGCAGACATCATCTATATACTGGTAGGAATTTTCATTTAGAGCCAAATAGGTGTGGAAACAGGTGATAATATTCAAGCATGTGACGCTAAATAATAGGAATGTCTATGGCAAATATGATTCTATCAGTCATAAAATAAGAAATGTTATGAATAATAGTATACCTTGAATTTATATTTAAATCTAAAATTTCTGAACTTTGATAACGTTGTTTTAATTACCTGATAATATTTTTTAATTCTTTTGGTGTTAAAATATCTAGATGGACTGTGTGTACATTTGAAAAGGTTTCAGCATTTTCTATATTATCTAGGAAATTATTTATGACATTTACATTTATAAATACTTGATCAAGCATACTGGAATATACTTGTAAAAGTCTTTGACAATTTTCTTTTGATTATTTATAATTAAATCAATAATTTCTGAATATTTATTTAATATTTTTTTTTGAAATTAACATTTGTGGATTCATCTCCCTATCTATATTTTGTTGATTACTTTTTAATAAGTTAATTGATTTTTATATTCTTTCTTAATGTGAAGTGTCGAGAGTTCCAAATAGAAATTGTTGAATACTACCTCTTAAATTTATCAAACCACGTTTTTATCTAGTTTTAAATAGGTTAATATTTTCTAATAGGTCGGGTAAGGCTAAGATAAAAGCATTCAAATGTTTATATTTGTTTCGTAAAGACAATGAATGCATTGGTCTTGCAAATTTTACAATTGAATCATTTAATGATTTATATGAAGCTATTGTATTTTGAAATTGATCACTTAATGTTTTTAAATCGATAGCATATAAGAAAATATGCTTTCTAACAATGATGTTTGCTGACCCAAGTTTAAAGAAGTAGACAAGGAGAATTGCTTATGTCGGTGACGGTAATTTCTTGACTATTTATCGTTATTACCTATACTTTCAATGCTAGAATTATTTGAATTTTCAGTATCCTGTTCCTGTAAACAGTAATATACTTTTTTTGTTTTTTATCTTGTATTTTTACTTTATTATGTTCCAATAATTTAGTTATTGTATACGAACCTACAATTTTATTATTGTTCTTATTTTTATAATAGGAATTTTTCTTATAAACTATTTGATTAACTTTCAAATCTAAATTTTTGTCTCCGACTACGTTATTTTTTTTTTATTTTTCTTTTCCTTTTGCAATAAACTTGCTCACATTTTCATAGACATGCTTTAGTTTTTCTTATGTTTGTTGACATAATTGGAAAACACTTCTTTTGGCGAAAAGATTTCTTCCGGATTTCTAAAGTTTGTGTGCCCAAATACTGATTCAAAATGGGTAAAGCCAGTCGCGCTAGAATGGAACTATTATACCCAAGTACTTCATAATTTATTAAATAATTTTCATTCAGATAAATATCTTTCAAAATTCTTAAATATTCTATTATTGTAGAGTGAAATATTTCAACAATTGCATTGGACTCATGATGTCCAAGAGTTGTTAAATGCATTTTAATTTGGGATAAATTTAAAATTTCACGCACGGTTTCATTTTTAAATTCAGTCCCACTATCGAGAATAAATTTTTCTGCAATGCCAAAACTCTGGAAAGTGTCTATATGTAGAATTTGAAACAGTTTAGTCGCTGTCTCTGCAAGACTAAAAATATTACTGTTTCCTCAATTCCACTGTGGTTTGTTTTCCCTTCGTGATGATTTTTAATTAACATTATTTGATCATCAATGTCTTTAATTAGGTTTACCAGTTTTATACACATAAATAAGCTCAAATAATCTTTTCTAAAAATTTCAGAGTAAATTTGTGAATATCGTCGAATGAATAATCTATTATCGAAATAAATATAATAAATGTTTGGTTTGAAATAATTTTTAAGTAAGTATATTACTAAACCTCTATTATTTTTCGAGTAGTTTTACAGTGCATATTTTTTGTTTTTTATTTTGTACTAAAATCATGTCGAGATTATGCTTAAAAACGAAAATTGGATTATTTTTATAATTTATTATTTCATCAAAAATTTTCATGCCGTCATTTTGAGCTCCTTTTAAAAGGGAATTTGAGGTATCGAATCTATTTGATCGGGGGATTTAATTTGAACATTGAAAATAATATTTATTTTTGATTCACCACGTGGTATATTACTAGGACTAGCTTCTTCAAAATCTTTATCTAAAATGAAGTTTCTGGGATATTTCGCTATGCTCCGTAGAAGATCTAAACTTTCTTTATTAATATCTCCCGGATTATTTACAACTGAATCTGTTTCAAAAATAATGATTTTTACTCGACTTAATGCATATGCCGTTACTATTTAATTTACCAGGTTTATAAACAATTTTTTAATCATATCCCGCTAATTTTAAGCACCATCTTATTAATTTTAAATTCGGCTTTTTTAAATTAAACCAACAAACTAAAGGGGATTCCAAAAATATAAGGTCGAAACGTCTTACAATCCCAAAGGATTGCAAGAAGTTCCTTCTCCTTTGTGCTATAGGATTGCTCTGACTCATTTAAAGTTCGTGGCCAATAGTGCCTTGAGATAAGACTGCCCCAATTGCTACGTTGCTAGCATTAACTGTAAGGATAAAGGGTTTCGAAAAGTCGAGAACCTGTAAAATGGGATCGTTGCACAACATTTTCTTACAAGTGTCAAACCTTTCAATAAACTGTCCGTCATGTACTACTTTTGCATTTTTCTTGTAGGTTTTATAATTTTAGCAAAAGCTTTAATAAACCTATGGTAATAACCTATTTATATATTTTGAACAGTAAGAATGTTATCAGTGTTCGGTTGTACACCATCGGGAGAAATAATGTGACCTAAATAAGAAACTGATTTTGTAAAAATTCAGAATTGTTTAATTGTATTTTCAAATTCGCTTTTCTAAATCTGTCAAAAACACTTTTAAGTCTCGAAATGTGTTCTTCTATTGAAGAACTAAAAATCAAGACATCGTGAACGTAACAAACGCAAATAATATTATTTAGACCTTTTAAGATCCATGACTTGTTGGAAAGTGAAAGGAGCATTTTTTAATCCAAAAAGCATCCGAGTAAATTCGTAATGACCATTCAGACCAGAAAATGTTTTAGGATTCAATTTTTTTGGTACAATACAAATATTTGAACTGAAAGGGCTAGCAGAGTGCCTTATTATTCCTTGTTCAAGTATGTTTAGTATTTTTTCACAAACTTCCTGCTTATGAATCTCCGGAAAATCTCCTTGTTGCATTTGGGAAAATATTATATATTAACAGTACCTTCTTGAGTTGTTAAGTTTCCAGTAAATCTAATTTGTTTAAGTAACCCAGTACCTTCTTTTTGACTATTCTGTTTGTCCTGAAATTGTTATTGTATAATTTTCTATTTTAAAAATGTTCTTTAATTTTGGTATGTTATCAAAAATTAATGGTATTTTAGCTCGAGCTATGATTAATAATTTCGTGTTTAAATTTATTACGATTTTTAATTGTTTTAGTAGATCCATTCCTATGTACGAGTATAAATCCCTGATACTTTTTATTGAAATTAAAGATGTAAAATTTATGTGTTTCGTTTACTTTAAATATGTGAAAAATTAGAATGTCGACTATACTACTATTGTTACGATAGTATGTACAGGAATTTAGTTAAATGTCTCCCTGTATATAAAATTGATTTTCTATTTTCCAAATTATAATATTTACTATTTATTTAACATTATGTGAGCGAAAGTTATAGGACAAGGCTGCCTACGAATGTTAAATAAATATTTTTAGTAGATTCATCAAAATTTATAAACACAAATAAAAGGAGATCGGGAGTCAAGTTTGGGTTCTCGGATGATCGAGAGGATGATAGTGACTAACCCTGCAATTAAATGTGTTATTTGTTTAAAGGTGTAAGTTGCCGTTATATTTCATATTAGTTGTTTTTTTAGATAAATAAATTGTTATTATTATTTTTACTCACCCTCTATATTTTCAATTCATTCAATTTTTCATATATTTATTATTCAGAAAAAACTACCCGATATGTAACATTATCGTAAAAGCTTATATTGTGAGAAGTTTGAATCTTAATAAAATTGTAATAAAAGTTTTAAGCAATTTCACTATTTATTAAACTTCGAGAGCTATCAGTGTCAATTAAAAATTTGGAGTTTAATTCTGGTACATAAATGTTACGGGAAATCATTTTCTTGTAAATAATTTATGTTTATCATGTCCAATGGTCTGCTGTCGGCCCTAAGGAAAATCCTGATTATAGTCGGAATCTACATTTTGTTCGTAATCGGAATTACCTTCAATAGGATTAAAATCTTCAGTAGAGAGTAAATAGAATTGGAGAGTGCTACGGGACCACTGATGAAATCCATGAGAGTGCTACGGGAGCACTGATAAAAACCATGAGAGTGCTACGGGTGCACTTCTGTTTGTGGTCAAGAAGTACTGATAAGAAACCGACTAGTTTTAAAAAGTTCATTCCTATTCTGGTATATACATTTTGTTTTAACACCCAGTATAAGTTTCTAATATTTTAGAAAATATTAAACTATATTTATTTAATATCATATCACCGCATGTTTCATTTTGAGATAATATAACTGCGTATACTTTCCTTCTAATTTGCAAACGAATTTTAACTAATTATTGGCCCTAAAATGCATTTAGGAACCACAATGATTTTCAATAATAACATATCTTGTATTTTTATCATAAAACCCGTTTCATGTAAATTTATGACCAATACATCCTACATTGGATTTTTTTCATAATAAGATTTTTTATTGTTCGATAAAAAAGATATTGGTACTAAAATTCCGTAAAAATGATCATATATCCTGAGATAACCTAACCAATTCCTTCAAATATAATTTTCAGACCAGATTTATTGTAACTAACTGGTGCTAATATGCAACTAGCCACCACAAAATATTCTGTAAACTCATCATGGGGTATGATGATTAAATATTTTGGTTGGCACTAAAATGTATTTAGGACCACAACAACCTTTCATAATAAATGTATTCCTCCTGAGATAAACTAACCAGTTCCTTCAAATATAGATTATTCTTACTAATTATTTTTTGATTATTGGTATTAAAATACAACTAGCTTTTATAAGAAATCCTATATCCTGAGATAAACTAATCAATTCCTTTCTAATTTTTCCAATGATTAGAACTTTTAAAAATATCTATTGGGTGTGGGTAACACAAAAATATATAAACAGAAAATCATGAGAATACTGTAGTGATTTAAATCATCCACAATGGTGAAAATAAATGACGCATTGACTAAAAACAATATTGCTAAAAAAATATTAAAATTATAAGTAATATACAAATAAAATCAAAAAAGAGTGAAATGGACTCTAACATAGAGATTTTGGATGGGTCCTATAGTGACCTAAAACCAATTGGTTTAGTAAACGTAGTAACTTCAACACCAAATTATAACGTAAAACAAGAAGTGTTTAGTTTAGTTTAGTTTAGTTCAGATGCTGAAGAAATTCAACATTCTGCCAAGAAACTGATGTTGAAGAAGAGAAGGTTACTTTAGAAGACTATTTGAGACGCATGGAAGAATTTATAAATTTATATAAAAATATAGTTCAGAAGAAAAGTGAATATAAGTTCTAGTAATAAACTATATGCAATCGAATTCACTTATTTTATAGGTTAAATTGTAATAAGAGCTGTGTCGATGACATCTTCCTTCTTTTTAACGACCATTTGTAAAATTTTTAAGGAACCTACAAACTGTTGGCTTTTGAATACTTCAATGTTGTGTTTAATTCAGGGTAAGCATCTCCAGAGATCTGAAAGGGAAATTGATCCTAACCAATTAATACTTTCAAAACAGTAATGCTTTCAAAATTTTCAAACTGCAACAAAAACCGGTTAACATCTATTGATTCCTCCTTTCCCGCTGTTATAAAATCTTCAATAGTTTCTTTGAAGGATAAAAACTCCTTCCACTCTTTTTCACTAAAAACAATAAAGTTACCTTTGTTTCCAGATATTTTGACACATGGAGCAAAATTTAAATCATACGACAGACTCACTGCAATATATTTCGTATTTGATTTATTCAGGTAGAACTTTTGTTCACCCAAATAGATATTTTTCACTTTTAATTCTTCTGTAAACTGCATGATGACTGACTATACTGGAGAAAGTCTTAATATTTATTAGCAACATGAAAGGGTGGGGATTCTATATTTCTTAACTCGTCATTACTTCCGACTTCCGTAGTACACTCATGGTTCTTATGGCGGTGATTATTTAATTCTAATTTGTTAAGACTTGTCGGTTTCTTATCAATACTTCCTGACCACAAACCGGGATTTTTAAAATATGTTACGCTTCATAAATATTAAAAACTTAAACTTGTTAAAACATAAAATGTATATACTAGAATAGGAATGAACTTGTTAAAACTAGTCGGTTTCTTTTCAGTACTTCCTGACCACAAACCGGAAGTGCACCCGTAGCACTCTCATGGTTTTTATCAGTGCTCCCGTAGCATTCTCATGGTTTTTATCAGTGCTCCCGTAGCACTCTCCAATTCTATCTACTGTAAAAGTTTCAAAATGCGCAAGAAAATCTGTATCATTAAAATCTGCATTCTCCAAATGTTCGTTAAATATGTGATTTTCAATAGTCGATTTCAATAGTTCTTTGTTCTGCTTTTTCTTCAAAGTTTCTTGTATCCGTAAGTTTAAAATAATTTCTATTTATATTTGAATTTTTAATTGTTCGGTTTCTAGAGCTTGTAGACTCTGGCTCTGCTTTATTTGTGGGAATTTATCCAGTTGGTTTAAAAACACTTACGCGATTACCAAAAACTTGTTTATTTGTAAAATATTTAGGCTGTGGTAAATTTTGGCTCGGCTGGATATTTATTGGTTGACTAAGAAATTATTTAGTTTGAGTTTTCCTAAAATCTAGGTTAATAGAATTTTAAAAATTTCTGTTAATAAAATTCAGGTTTGGATTTTGATAAAAAGCTGAGTAATTTTAGTTTGTGTTATTAGAAAAATGGTTAGTGCGGTTTGCTGGATTGGCTTTTGATCCTCCATTTCTATTTTGATTCAAATTATTTTTAAAATATCCATTCTTTTTCTGATATAAATTGAAATTTTTTTCTTTTATAACTTGACATTGCTAATTCGAGTGAATGGGATTTTTTAGTCTAAATAAGTCTTGAATAGAACCGGTAAGGCCACGTATAAACGTTTTTAACGCTAACTCGTCATAATTTTTTATTTTAAAAGTGCGCACTTCCTAATTTAAATTTAAAGAAATTAATTTTGAAGCAATCGCCCTTCGTGCTTTTTGAATTCTTTGAGGAAAATTTAAAAATAATTCACTTTTATGTGTTTTCATAATTATTAGCTCCTGTACTAGGCAATCTAAATTCCTTTTATCACCAAAATTCAGTCTAAGGAGTTGCTTTAATTTATTCCAAGCCCTAATTTGAGGTTTTGAACCTAATACCATTAGTGCATTATTTGATAGTTTATCTATCACGGCTCTTAATAAGAAACTATTTATTGTATCATTAATATTTGTTACATATTGATTTATTAATGAATCGCAATGTTCCAAAAATATTTCTAAGGTTTCTCCATCATCATTAAAATTTGGGATGTTACCTATATATACTTTCATCAACTGATAGTTGATAGGGTTCTTAATTCGGCATATTGATATCTAAAGAGTCGATAAGTTCTATTAATCCCTCAATCATTAATTTTGATTTTATATATATATATATATATATATATATTTTAAATGAAAATGTCTTAAATGTATTTAAATTATTATATCCACTAATAATTTTAAACAAACAAAGTGATTAAGTGCCTTTCCAAATATTATATTCACTAATATTTAAAAAAGACTGAATTCTAAATTTGCCACAGTAAATCGGAAAAAATATGTTGTGTTTGTAGGACCGCAAGAGTATAGCTACCTTTGAGTTGCTGAAAGAAAATGAAACGGTTGATGCTGATCGTTACTTTTCGCAACTTGAAGTTTTGAATAAAGAAATTCAACGTTAATGTCCATGTTTGGCCAACAGAAAGGAAGTAGTTCTTCACTACGACAACGCTAGACCAGACGTGGCAAAAAAACCGCACAAAAAATTGTAGAGTTGGGTTGGCAAACTTTACCTCAGCCAGCATATTCTCTAAATATTACACTATCTGACTATCATCTCTTCAGGTCGCTGCGGCAGGAGGCGAAATCAGCCAAGAATATCACATCAGACGAGAATGCCCAAATCGTCGCTGGCTCTGAGATATATCCCAAAAGGCTGGAGAGAAGTTAAAATTGTCTTATTACCCAAACCAAGAAGTACGGATTACTACATTCCTAAAGTGTATCGACCAATCAGCCTCACAGCGTTTTCTCTGAAAACCTTGGAGGGACTGTTCTAAAGATCCATAAGGGATTACGCAAAATCCGCTACATCGCAATTAATACGCATACACCCCAGTCAGATCAACCTAAACAGCACTCCAGTAAGAAAGAGCCTTGGAAAATAAAGAGTCCACTTTGGGAGTTTTCATTGATATAGAAGGTCCCTTTGACAAAACAACCTTTCCCAGAATAAAAAGCTTGTTTGTAAGTAGAAATGTTCTCCAAACGATAACTGGATAGATATACAGTATGCTCTCAAAGAGTTCAATAATAATTAGTGTGGATGTCACCTTAAAAGAGTTGATCGTAAGGGGATGTCAGTAGTAGAGCAGGCGGGTTCCTGGACCACTTTGGTAATCTGTCCATCCACTTCTCTAAGTGGATGACGGTGTCGCCGAAGAAGTCCAAAAACCGCGACAATTTTGGTGACACTTTGACTTCTTGTGCATTGTCAATGACCAGGAATGTTCTTAGCACCTGACGACATTTGCAGATATTCTTTGTATTGACAATTTAAACATTTACTATTTTCCACATCAGTTTCCCCACCGCGCTTTTGACATTTGTATTTAATTGCAACAGGCATCTTTGTACAAACAAGAATTGGTTTTTCTTGAAAATATTGGAATAAACAACCCACAACGATGTCTAATTATTTAATGGAAAGGTTTTTACAAGAATATGACTTATAATAGTTATTAGTTCATAATGAGAAAAATAAAAAATAAATAAATAATTTGTTTATTTATTTAACCATATACAAAACAACGAATATGTTGTTCTTCAAGTTTTACAAAGTTTTCCTTGAACTGATCAAAAGTAAATTTAAAATTTTGTATAAATTGTTGTTATAGGCTAGTAGTGATGATAATAACCAATTACGTAGGCAATAATTTGGTTCGCTGAATTTTTTATTTCAGTTCCAAGGGGAAATGTCTCTTTAATAGAGTAGAAAGCTGTATATTGATTCAGGTTAACAATTGTTGCAGACTTATTTTTAGGTATCTGATATAAATAGAATACTCCTCTTGCAATGTAAAATGTATTATTGTCAACTCCAACTTTTCTCGATTGTACTATACAATCAGCTACATTTAAGCTAGTACAGATAATAGTCAAATTAATGTTTTTTGAGACATAGTTTTTGTACTATACCAGGTGTGTAAGTATGAAACCGGAATTTGCCTATAGGTGGCGCTAGATGTCGATGCAGTTACCGACACATCACGTCAGCGGTGTCTTGTTATTGTTTTGATATCCGACAAAGATTTCCAACTCACAATAACACGAGTTTCATTCAGTAGCATTAGTTTATTAGAGATAAACATGTCGAGTTTTGTGCCAACAAATTACGATTTGCGGACAGCACTACTTTTCTGTTTTCATCTGAAGAAAACCGCAGCCGAATCGCATCGAATGCTTGTGGAGGCGTTCGGTGAGCATGCTCTCGGTAAAACACAGTGTTTCGAGTGGTTCAAAAAGTTTGAAGACACTGACCTGCAAGCCTTGTTGGACGAAGACGACGCTCAAACACAACAACAACTGGCGGATCAGTTAAAGGTGACCCGAGAAGCCATCTCCCTTCGGTTGAAAGCCATGGGAAAGATACAAAAGGTGGGGATATGGGTTCCACATGAACTCAACGAAAGACAGCAGGAAAACCGCAAAACATCATGCGAAATGCTGCTCGCCAGGTTCAAAAGAAAGTCATTTTTACATCGAATTGTGACTGACGATGAAAAGTGAATATATTTCGAGAATCCTAAGCGCAAAAAGTCATGGGTTACTCCGGGTGAACCATCAACATCGACGGCAAGACCAAACCGCTACGGACGAAAGACAATGCTGTGTGTTTGGTGGGATCAGAAGGGCGTAATCTACTACGAGCTGCTGAAACCTGGGGAAACTGTCAATACTCACCGCTACCGACAACAAATGACCGATTTGGATCGAGTTTTGCGTGACCGGACTCACCGGACCTTGCCCCATCCGATTACTACTTTTTTGCATCGATTGAACACGCACTTGCTGAGCAGCGCTTTACTTCTTACGAAGATGTACGAAAATGGCTCGATGACTGGTTTACCTCAAAAGAGCAACAGTTCTTTTGGCGCGGAATCCGCAAATTGCCAGAAAGATGGGAAAAATGTATAGATAGCGACGGACAATACTTTGAATAAGTTACTTTGTATCATATCATTACAATAAACGTGTATTTTCTGTACAAAAATTCCGGTTTCATACTTACACACCCATGTACAACACTGTGGTTGACAACTCAATAAGGTATACTCGTAATTACACAACTGTTACCATATTTGTTAATGGATTGTATTTACTTTACGATCGTGTATAGGTAAAGCATATACTGTAGTATTATGTGGAATTGTTTTCTTGGTTTCAAAATCTAGTCTAATATCAACACTATCGCCTTTAACATTTTCATTTATATATCGGCAGTCAATTACAAAGAGAGGTGAATTTTTTAAATAATCTTATGGTGGCAAAGATGGTTCTGAAATAGCTTTGTAATATAATTTATTCTGAGAATCAGCATACATTTCACAAGCTAAAGCCCACTGATTTTTATCAAAATTGATATTTAAATTGTCATATAGATACACGTCGTTATTTAAATGTAATTTTACGTTAGTTATATTACAATGATGGAATATTGAATTGTCTACAACAGGACTATTTTTTAAATTAGTTTGAAATCCTAAAATTACAAATCTAGGTTTTTCCATTTGACTAGCGGTCTGAATTTTCCACGTGTGGTTCATGGTTTGAGGAAGAATTGGATATTCGTTAAGTTCCCATGTTCGAAACGCGATCTCAAGATTTTTTCCACTTTCATTGTTTGAGTAGATGTAATTTCTCTACGTCTGACACTTGTACGTGAGGTACTTTCCATATTAATTTATTAAAAATGATTTTTGGTGTTTCTCCGACCTTTATTGTTACAATGGAATTAATTTCGGTCGTACTTCTGATTAGAACTAGTTCTTGTTTTATATTAATTACAATTGATTTGTGATCCTCGCAAAATCCCCATAAAAGTCTTAATGGAATTCAAACGCTAAAGTTGCCATCTTTGTCGACTATTTCAGGTGATCCCGTATGATTCCAACCGCCATTATAGAAACGTTTAAGTTCATTTGGTGTATAAGATTTTTCATAATAGTCGTAATACCGACATTTCTTACTCTATTAATTATTACCGTTCCTCCCAACTCTTATTTCATCAAATAGATGTGTAATTCCATTATTGATAAATTTTAGAGTGTTGCTATGTACACCCTTATTATTTAACAATTGCCCTTCAATATACAAAAAGCTCTATGACGGAAGTGTATATAAATCCTGAGTTTGTATGGGTAATCTAATTTCATCAGATACATGTAGACTAGTATTTGCATACGGACCGTGAGTATGTGATTCTGAACTAATAATTGAATTATCTTCAAACACATGTTGACCAACATTCAAAAAATAAAAACTCATTTTTCTTTTCTTGAATATCCACAATTACACTTTATTAATAAAAATAGTTTACGAGTACCACTTCGAAGATTTACATTGAATCTTATCCAAAAATTCTTAATTATTGATTTTCGACCAATTGTGTTATCGCAATTTGAATCCCAACGAAATTAAAAACTGCTTATTTTCAGGTGTTAACTCTGGAAGAGTAGCCGTTGAAATGTTCTTAGCACAAGTAAAAGTATTTTTTATAGACACTGACTGATTAGAGATAAATGATGGAATATTATAAACAAATACAATTTTTTTTATTGTGGACTTGCGCTTTCAAGTATAACCTTACGGTTATGCGTTAACCATTGAAACTGATCAAGTTTCCATCTTGATCAACTATTTTAATATCAATCTTATCAATATAGTTAGTGTTGATAGATAAATAAGTTACTTCAGTTGGTTTTTCAATGATTTTATAACCAGGATGTACATTTGCAGCAAACATATACAATATATGACAAGCTGTGTTATTACGATAAGAATTTGAAACTAAATTACATTCTACTGATATAGAATTTACAGGAGATACATCTATACTGTAGTCAGAACTGTTAGTGACATTTGGTTTAAGTTTATGTCTACTAAATCCAAGTAACTCTCCAATGGAATTTTCTTTATCAAAATCTATTTCTTGATTACTTCCGATTTTACATTTATACGTATTTTCATTCGCTTGTATTCTAAGATGAGTCTTTTTATCATTCGTAGGAGCAACTTCCTTTTGTTCTGGTTTTCCTGTGTTTGGTATCGATAGTTTTTCCTTATTTTTTATCTACTTAGATATTATTTGAGATTTTAAATATTGCTCGATATCACTAATTTCATATGCACCTTCAGGTACTTTAAAATTATATTTTCCAATAGAAAACTTATTATTTTTTGTTGTGACATTGGATATTGTATTGTATGTAATTATATCAACTAAACCCAATAAATATAGAAAATTTTCGTTTAGTCTGATGGGAATTAGTAATTTTGTATAGAGTACTGAAGTTCTACCC
Source organism: Hermaeophaga mercurialis (assembly GCA_951812935.1). NCBI lineage: Eukaryota > Metazoa > Arthropoda > Insecta > Coleoptera > Chrysomelidae > Hermaeophaga > Hermaeophaga mercurialis. The sequence goes on from OX638364.1 coordinate 33,008,827, forward strand.
TCTAATTGGAAAATGTAATGAGGCATCGTAACTGATTGAAGATTGGAAATAAAATGACATTGATTATACTGGTAGTAATTATTTATTGTAAAAACGAAATAACAAACATAAATGACGACAGTTGAAAGTATTTCTGTTTTGAAAGTTATCATAGTTATATAAAACTTTAATTGGTTTCTCATCATTGTTGTTTGAATTAAAATATTTTATAGCTTCCCTCGCGGGTTTTAAATTGCCATAGTTATCAAAATAAATTATATGCTTTCCTGTTTTCTTGTAGACAGACCAATGATATCAGGGATCTGCGGTTACATCTAAATTAATTATTCCATTTTCATTTTTTCATATTTTCTTGGGAAAATTGTCTCTCATACAAACATTTCTAAAATGTGGTATTTTCAAAAGTTTCGCATATTTTCTAAGATCAACGTCGGTAATGGGTCGTTTCAGTTGTTTTATCTCTTGTATCGTACTATGGATGCTGTTGGGTATAAAAAAAGTCCCAGTTCAGTTTTATATGGTTTTACGAATAAACCTTTACCCATGGCTATAGACTCCATTGTTTAGTTGTGTCTTTGTGATTCTTATAATTTTTGTCTCGCTGATCTAGCATCATTAACGGCCTTTAGAATTTTCATTACACGTATAGGTTTTATTTTTCTCTTCAGATTATTTGCAGATCTTAAAGCTATGAGAATAGTATCACTTAAAGTCTTCAGTTTCCTATTTCGAAATTCTTTTTTTAACAGTCGTATTGCCGAAGTAAAACCAGTAGTTTTTCTTTTACATTTGGTTTTTTATTTTTTTTTTATTTTATTTGGTTTGTACTTTTTCATTTTTTTTCTCAACAACGGTCATTTTTTTTGTTTTACGCACTATGGTTAAAAATATAAATATTTTTATGATATATTTTCTATGAATATAAATTTAAAATAATTTATGACGTTTAGTCTCGTTCTCCTCCTCCTTCGTGTCTTTTTCTAAATCATCATCAATTAATTTTCATTTCCTGCTAACGAGTGTTTTAATATTGTCATTACCAAAATTTAGGGTATTTATTTTTCGTCGTTTTGCAAGAATTTTTGCATGTTCGTGTTTTATAGGTACATCAAAATTTAAATCTTCAATATTTTCTAATTTACGTTTTCGTGTATTTTTTTCTTTAAATGTCATATCATCAAAGTCGTCCTCCATCTCCTCATTAATATCCATATTATTGTTTTTCTTGAAACTTGTTTTCCTTTGTTTCATAAAAGTGGATTTCCTTTTTCTATTTTTCTTTTCATTTTCTTTCATTAGAATTACAAGAAAATAGTTGGGCTAGGCTAGGCTCGGCTAGTCTCAACAACCTATCTGTGACAGTTGTGTACAAAACGATTTTGCCTCTCTGCGAAACTAAAAAACCAAGTCTTGCAAATCCGTTAAATATTTATAGATTGCTTTCATAGACAAATTTATAATGCAGGTCGCTTTGAATCCAACGGACCCGGGTTCGATCCACAACACAAACCGCAAACATTTTTTTTCACAAATTCAGATTGTGTGCGTCATGTCAGGATGCTTTTGGGAAAATACCTTGTGACATCACAAGGGCGTGTCAAGGTGTGGTACAGGGGGTCATATAGGATTTTTAGTACAAATACCGTTGCACGTCAGGAGTGACGTACCTCTTTCGTCATAGTACTGCCAACTAATTAAAATTTCCCTAACTAAGATAAATCATGCGAAACATCACGAAAATTCACGAGGACTCATGAACGTAGTCACAGTACTAAAAAACCGAAAAAGTAATCGTAATTATTTTGATAATTTTAGAATTATTTCAATTATATTGGCTTATATACGTCTTATTCTTTATAATATAAAGTTTATAAATCATTATTATATGTTTAGTACTCAAAAAACCATAATTTACAATAAATAATTTTGAAATTTTCTACGCCCATGAGACTCGTATTTATGATGAAGAAATGACATTGTAGCGATTGGCATGCCTTGATGCGACGTTGTCGAGTATTTAGATTGAAATATTTCAACGATTTCTGACGTCCGGCCGTCTTTTTTATATGTCTCTATTTTATTTTATTAATAAAAATATAGTAAAAATAAACAACATAATATAACGATTGTTATAACAGATTATTGAATATTAAAAGTAGATAATACAGCAAGAAGAAGAAGAATATCACAGTTGTAGATTGCTAATGAATCAACTGAGAAAAACATTTTTCAAATGTATTTTAAAACTGGCAGGATGAAGTGTCTTGAGTGTGAGGATCATATATTGTTCATTTACGCTTCAATAAATTAATTTTTCATAATAATAAAGCTAAACAACATAACCTAACCTTACATTTTTGAAACTTCCTACATTCCTCGACAATTTAGACAAGCCGACAACACTTGCTATACTACTGATGTCCACAGGGAGGAATACTGTCACTACAACTGTGAAATATGGTGCTCGACACCCTTATCAGCCGCCTGAATGGTGACAATCTTCATACTATAGCATATGCGGATGGCTTAGTAATTCTGCAAACGGGTAGATTTGCGACAGAATGCAGGTAGCAGTCAAAATCACAGAACAATGGTGCAAGAGCCACTCGCTCTCCATCAATCCGAAGAAAACCGATATGGTTCTCAGCTCCTAAAAACATAATTAAACTTTTCCTCAGAGGGGAAATATCTAGAAGCCATCTTTGATAAAAAGTTAACGTGGAACTCTCATCTAGAAAACAGAGTAAAAAAGCCTATCTTTCTTATGAATAGTACCGAAGAACTATAGGGATGTGACTCCCAAGGTCATAAGACCTATGCTAATATATAGTACAATTGTTTGGAGACCTAAGGTGAACCAAGCAACAGCTGTCAGCAAATTAGGACAAATTCAAACAATAGCATGTAATTAATTCTTAGTCTCACCCCTCTTGACATCTATATCAAGGAGGTAGTTCTGATGACTATGACACGACTCTACACTGTTGGCATAAAACTTGATGTAGGATTCGGCGGATTGAGAAATCGCGAGTGACAGGTAGACATGTGGGCGTTTCCACTTCTACATGCAAACATGAACTCAATCGAGTCGAGATATGTCTTTGATAGACCCTACAAGATAGTAACTAAAACCGAACAATAATCACACCTTACGGATGCCATTCGTATTGATACTGACGGATCCAAAACAGAAATAGGCTCAGGATCTGGAGTATACGCCAAATCCTTAAACTTGAATATAAAGTGGGCAGGTACAGATATGCCATCATTATAATTAACAGATCAAACGAACTTACCTTAAGTGAAGTTCGATCTGAATTATATTTCAGCCTTGTTTCGTAAATAAGTATAACAGGTAGTACTCTCACTAGTGGTCTAGTCTCACACATTTTAAAGCAAACGGCCCTCCGGACCCCTCGCCCGTCGCATCATAGGATACCGGTTCTTCAGTCTTATTTAAAGCTCCATTGTTGCAATCCAGGGGAAATTTGGAAATGTGGTAGGGAGGGACTTATTTACTTCACAAGGCTTCATCATATAATTCAGATCGAACTTCACTTAAGGTAAGTTCGTTTGATCTGTTAATTATATTTCAGCCTTGTTTCGTAAATAAGTATAACAGGTAGATATTTAAAGCAAATTGCAACAATTTATCCAATAGGCATTTCTATTCTTCGGACAACTAAACACAGGTAATTGCATATTTCGATAAATGAAGAAACATTTATAATTGCAATACAACATAAAAGGTATTCTACTTTACCAAACTATTAACGAAATAAAAAGAAAAAATAAAATAAACTCAAGACTCACTAACTGAAAATTAACTAATACCTATTTAATTTTCGCAATTGAGAACACTTTCTGCAATGCTTTTTTGCTCCTGTATTAGACTATTGTAAAAGTTTGCAAAAGAAGAAGACTTCGCCGTCCACCCTGCTGCCAAACGAATAGTATCATAAGAGACACCTTTTCTAGCAGCTGCAGATGTTGCAGCATGTCGGGTGCTATGAGCTGTAGATAGATCCGTATTTAACCCACTTCTTCTAAGTATGATTTTTAACCATCTAGAGATAGTCTGGGAAGTTACATCGTGAAAAGGCTTTTTAAAAGTTATAAAAAGATTCTTAGATAGTTTCCTCATATCCCTTGTTTTATCTAGGTATATCAGCAAAGTTTTAGAAGGACAGATGTCCTCATCTAAATTATAGAATGGCAATAAGAGTGTGGGTTGGATACGGCCTTTACCCGAGGTTTTAAGTTTGGCTGGTATTTTGATTTCGATTCTGCTACCATAACAAACTATGTTTTGAAGCTCAATATTGGCCAGTGTTTGTACTCTTTGACGAGTTGCCAAAGCTATTAATATTGCCAATTTATATGATAAATCCTCTAATGATCATAATTGTGATTTTGCATGGTTTTTATATAAGAAAGAACAGCTGCCGGGTCCCAGGTGTAGGCCGAGTAGGTCTCAAACTATGAACGCCTTTAAAAAATATTTTAACTCTAAAGTCTAGGTTTAGCTCTGGGGCTAGTATCTGAGAAAGCGCTGCTCTATAACTGCTTAAGGATGCAGGATAGGCCCCCTATTGCTGACTAGTGGATTTACAAATAGATGCCAGACATATTTCTAAGGAATCTTCTGGAACCGAACCCGCCTTTAGGGCCTGTAGGATAAGACTCCTGCTACCAGGGAAATCCTGTGCTACAGTGGATGAGGTAATTTTCATGGCTGAGAGGTCCATAATGGTATAACTACAATTTCTCTAGCTTTTTTCTATCTTATTTTTTGTAGTACATGAAGAATTATAGAAAAGGGAGGAACGGCGTAAGAAAAGGAAATTGGTCCATTTCAATGTAATGGCATCGATGGCAACACTATTTGGATCTCCTTGCCTTGAAACAAATTTTTCGCATTTTGTATTATGATTACTAGCAAAAATATCTAATTCCGGTTTTCCAAATTTGGAAATTATATCTTGAAAAACTGCATCTCATTTATTTGCCACTCTGTCTCCTCAGATAATTTGACTCTAGATTCTGCATCTGCTTCAACATTGTCCTTTGACCTTATAGATGAAGCGTATAAATAAATATTTTTCTTCCTCCACCACTGCCAAATAGTGCGAGATAACTGATTTAATATGGGATATTGCACATCTGCCATTTTGTTAATATAGGCCAATGCCGTCGTATTGTCAACTCTACACAGTATATTACAGTTTGACATTTCACTTGCAAAAAACGGCCTTGAGCTCCAAATAGTCAATGTGGTGTTTCTTTTCCGCTTCCGACCAAAACCCATGGGCTTTTTTCCCATTAGCATATGCACCCCCTCCTGTTTTAGCTGCATCAGAAAACATCTCTAATTGATATGAGTCATTCTAAATCTTATTTGTTGCTTTTGAACTATTTCTCAACCACTATTCAAAATCCCCTCTACGGGTAGTTGGTAATTTCAAACCTGAATTAAAGTTACCTCCAGTTTCCCTTAAGGATAAGAGCTTCTGGCGTTTGAAGTACTTGGTATAAATCCAGCCATATTTGACCGCAGGACAAATCGAACAAAGTGTCCCGAGAAATTCGGAAAATTCCCTAATACTACAGGAATAAAGAACGCAGAACTTTTTGAGAAGTCTAGTAACTTTTCCCCACCTTCTGCTCGGGAAGTGAAATAGGCATTTGGAAAGAATTATATACAAAACCTAAAAACCTAAATACAATACAATTCCTGAGATATGACACCAAGGGTTTCATTATTTTTGTGAAAATTAAAGGAGCAGAATTTAAGCCAAAAGGTATACAGTTATACTGATATAGATCACCATTAAACCTAAACCTCAAATACTTCCTGTGATTCGCATAAATAGGAATCAAATGATAAGCATCCTTTAAATCTAAAGTTGCCATAAAGCAATGCTTGTGAATAAGTCTGCTCACTGTTTTTGATCTTTTGATCTTTCATTTTGCAATGTTTAGTCAATAAAAACGTGTTTAACGATTTGAGATTTAAAACTAATCTCTGGGTGCCATCTGATTTAGGCACTAAAAATACCTTAGAAACATATTGATTTTTACAAGGTTTAACCTGAGAAATGGCTCCATTTTTTTTTTTTTTGTTAATAGCAGTCCTAATAGAAGTCACTTCCAAACGGGAACCAGCTTGGTTCCTTAGGATGTTTTTGTACTGGTTTCGAAATAAACGGTAATTTATACCCAGTTACATATGACAAAATATTTTTATCGGAAGTTATTTTCTTCCATTCATTTACATAGAATTGTAATCTGCCAGCACATATACCAACCTCCTCATTCAGTGACGGCGCCGATCCCTCTGGAACCGACCCTCGATTGCATCTTGAGGTGGTCTCCGCAATGTTTTCCTGATCTGTTGGCCTCGGTTGCTCTTTTGATGTGCTTGGTAGCGATTCGGAGCTTTGTCGAACTGTTGTCCAACTCGAGCTCCTTTTGAAAAATGAGTTGGACCCTTGTTGTTTAACGAAGGTAGAAATTTCTTAGCTATCTTCGGTTTCTTTGGTTTAAGTTCCTTACCAGATTTCTCAAGACTTTGGCTGTTTTAATTCGCTCCTCCAAAGCTTGTCCAAATAGCCACTTGTCGATAAGGGCATTTGAAAGAGTATCTTAAGAGACTTATTTAGATTAATGGAAATATGCTCTCTACGAGCTGCTGTAATTTCCGGATTAAGTTCTGGAATCTTTAGTGCAGGAATATTCTCTGGTTCAAATCAAATAGGATCTATTAGTTTGAGAGCGAATCGTCCTGCCAAAAGGAGCAACAGTATTCCTACTGAAAGAATAATTTCTCGCCAGCGAAAATTAGTACAAAGTACAAAGGTAGTACAATATTTCTACCACAAGGAATAATATTTCGCTAGCAAAAAACCTATTGCAACTATTTGTCCCTGCCACCATGCACAACAGTATTCCAACCACGAACAATAATAGCTCGCTAACCAGAAACATATTGCATATATTTGTCCCTACCACAAGGGACAACAGTATTCCTGCCACAAGGAATAATATGTCGCTAGCAAAAACATTATGTATATATTTGTCCCTACCACAAGGGACAACAGTATTCCTACCAAAAGGAATAATATGTCGCTAGCAAAAACATATTGCATATATTTGTCCCCACCACAAGGGACAACAGTATTCCTACCACAAGGAATAATATGTCGCTAGCAAGAAACATATTGCATATATTTGTCTCTACCACAAGGGACAACAGTATTCCTGCCACAAGGAATAATATGTCGCTAGCAAAAACATATTGCATATATTTGTCCCCACCACAAGGGACAACAGTATTCCTACCACAGGGAATAGTATGTCGCTAGCAAGAAACATATTGTATATATTTGTCCCCACCACAAGGGACAACAGTATTCCTGCCACGAGGAATAATATGTCGCTAGCAAGAAACATATTGTATATATTTGTCCCCACCACAAGGGACAACAGTATTCCTGCCACGAGGAATAATATGTCGCTAGTAAAAACATATTTCAGTGCTTACCCTGAATTTGTTCCATGTCTACTATAGAGTGGCGAGGCAATAAATATTTTTCCCCAGACAGGGAAACAGTTGGCGTTAAGGAACCATTCCGCTGCCTCCGCACGTTAATTTCGTCCAGCTATCTCTGCATATCGGCAAACTTCGCGCCAGCCAGCTGTTCTCTATAAAACGGTCCCGACTGTCGCTACGGTACTGTTTTCTGCTGCGATGATGTCGCTTGGGCATTTTTATACACACACTGAACGACGTGATCAACTCGACACACAAATGAAGACTGAAGAACCGGTATCCTATGACGCGACGGGCGAGGGGTCCGGAGGGCCGTTTGCTTTAAAATGTGTGAGACTAGACCACTAGTGAGGGTACTACCTGTTATACTTATTTACGAAACAAGGCTGAAATATAATTAGCTTTTATAATTTATCTTCCCCTTTTACTTTCCTTTCGGGGGTATTTTCATTGTTCTTTTGACGTTATCAAAAGAATTTCTATCATTTTATTCTCTATTTTTTCTCTTTTATCATCTGTGCTATTCTCTTCGCTTCTCATTCTACTTTTCCCCACTTCCTTATATGTATAGTTTTTGTTTTTAATGTCTCTGGCCTTGGGTGTGAAAAGAGATAGATTGCTACAACGGCTCGAAATCCATATCTTTTATCAGAGCCTTTGCGTTAATTTATTATAAAAAATATTATTTACTTTTTAGTTTATTTGTATTATTTTATTTTAAAAACAAAAACTTATGAACAATTGTTTTCTGCCTACATTTAATTACACTTCAAATGTATTGTGTTTATTTTCACTTGTAACAGCCCTAAACCGCATATTTTATTAGAACCATAAATATCTGCAGGGCAGGATGTCCCTTAATAAAACTACTCGCAAATATCCACCAAATCTAAACCTTCACTTAGATATGACTTTTTAGTTTAATCACTTTGGCTCTTAATCTATGGGCGTTTAAAAAAATAATATGAGAATTTTGAATAATGTAAACATTTTTACTTGACCAGTACATTTCCAAAAACAAAAAATCATCTCCAGGTTATTCCATTGATTATATATATATATATATATATACAGATCTGATCAATATTACATACTCTGTGTAGCTCATGCAATTAGTTCTTTGGTTAGAATTTTGTTCCTATCAGCTTTCTTATTATTTATATATGTTTTGATATTTTTAACTAGAATATATTTTATTACAAATGTGTCTAGTATGGCAGTCCACTTCTTTGATTTATTCTGCTTGGTTCATCGTTGACATAAGTGGTATAATTACCATCTTCACAACGAGGGATGAGTGGCAGCTGGGAAAGCGGTCCCAAACGTTCCCCTGAGGGCATTAGGTGAAACAAGGCGAATCATTTTTGTAAAATAGTCTTAGAAAATCCTAAAAGAAGTCAATAGAAAAATCCATTACTCGTAGAGGCGTTAACTAGCCCAAAGAGTAGGCCGAATAAGGTTCTAATAAAGTCGAATAACTAGAACTAATGTGGCACCACAAACTGAGAACAAAACATTGCGTAAGCTAAAATCCACACAGACAAAAGACAATTTTGGAGTTTCTTAGTAGACTAGGAGTCACTAAGGAAAGGATTCGTTAAACTGGATATGTCCGCTAATTACAGACTAAAGACGTTAAAATTCCGCATAAAAGGGGACCAGAAACGGGAGTCGCAGGCAAATAGCTTTGAAAAAGGCTCCCAGTTCTAAAGGAGACCGAAAAAGAGAACGAAGCTCATGAGTCGATCGGCAATGGTATGGAAGCAGCAGCTCCTCGGGGGAAGGCGCTTCCAATCCAGAACAATAGAACTATCGGTGGAGGTGGAGGAAATCAAGGTTCTGCAAGAGAATCTTCAGCACGCCAAAGCTGCATCAGCTGCTTTGCTGCTTTATGCAAGAGATTCGACAAGAAGGGGATACATCTTCGTTTTGAAAAAATCTTTTTATGAAACCATGTTTTCATTATTAATTAAAATTTGATTGGAAAACACCGGTATCGTTTAAATTTTTATTATCATTAACGTTGTAAGTAGTGATCCATTCTTGGAAACTTCCTCTTTAAATAATTTTCAGTGCACTACTTCTCCATAAATTTAACCCACCGGAAACATACATTATACCCTGTTCATTCGTATGCGCACCAAAAAAATTAAATATATTTTCTAACCGGGCCTGTGTAGTATTCTAGTGGAAAAGCTATGTTGCCAAAGCAGTTTTGTTGAAATTGTATTCGTTTCTCTTTTTGTTTCATGTAATCATATCGGAAGAAGGAGACATGTTTATAGTTACAATGTTTGTAGGTGTATGTGGATTACACAATCTACGTATAAGGAGGCAAATGTTTTTAGTCGGAAAAAGTCATGTGCTGATATTGGCTATTAATTTTAGTCTTCTAATTTGGGAACTGACACAGAATTTTAGTTTTTTTACCGTGTGACTATTGTCGGTACAATTGTCAGGCCACTATTGAAATATAGTGTTTTATACGATTTATCAAGCAGCTTCATTCTATTATGACTTGTCTTTTATATATTATTTTAAATTTAAAACTATCTATAACTAAAAAACTACATAAAGTTGCCTTGTGACATTTCTCGATAATGATCTTCTTTAATATATCAGCCATAAATTTGTTAAAATTTGGCAAAATATTAGCAGCTTAGATATTATACAGTATCTTTAATAGGCTCAAGCAAATATTTGGGAATTCTACGAGAAAAATCACTATCTTTACGGGTTGACTCGGATTCTGCACCATTTTGAATAATTTTTGGTCGACTAGACATCCATTTGGATATTTCCGATTATAAGTGAAAATATAGTTTAGTACTTATTCTTATATAGAGTCAGAACTATTTGCTTAGCATTAACTGAAAGATGGCTGCATTTCTTTTACTTCCGTCTCATCTACATCAATATCGGGAATAAGTAATAACCTTCTGAATCATACATCATAACTATATCTCAAATTTACAACAGAATACGCAAAAATCACCAAAATAATGCGATACTGCCCAGTGAGCAGTAAACACGTAAAACTAAAAGTCGACTAAATAATAATTATACCTATTATTTTTGAGAATTCGTTTAGATTTAATATCTACCATTTGTTGATACCCATTTAAGACTCATTGAAACTAAGATTAGGAAATACAATAAGATCTATTCTGTGTAAATAATATTTAGAATGTCTGGGTCTTTTACTTCCGTCTCATCTACATCAATATCGGGAATAAGTAATAACCTTCTGAATCATACATCATAACTATATCTCAAATTTACAACAGAATACGCAAAAATCACCAAAATAATGCGATACTGCCCAGTGAGCAGTAAACACGTAAAACTAAAAGTCGACTAAATAATAATTATACCTATTATTTTTGAGAATTCGTTTAGATTTAATATCTACCATTTGTTGATACCCATTTAAGACTCATTAAAACTAAGATTAGGAAATACAATAAGATCTATTCTGTGTAAATAATATTTAGAATGTCTGGGTAGTTTATGAAAGTAGGTACCTAATAATACCTTGTAATGACTTTTTATTAATTTTTAATATTAAAATTTAAATAACTCACAAGTAATAAGTAAGAGCATATAAAAAACATCTGCTTCTTTCTTAATGTCAACTTTTTCTTTTGGTGCCAAACATCAGTTCTTATCTTCGTCAGCAGAATCCATGTCTATCTGCCAATACCCACTTTTTGGATCTAAACTGCAAAACTTCTTGAAAATAGTCAGCGTCAAGAGCGTTATTAATTCTTGCCAATGCATAATTCTTTTTCTAAATGCAATCTTTAAGCTTGTGGTAGTCAATATCAAACCGCATTGCCCCTTCTTCACGAGGATTACTGGACAGGTGCAGTAAGTGTCTGAGGGCTTTCCCACTCCTTTTCCACTATCTCCTGGAGACCTTTTTCCGTTTCATCTGTTTTAACTTGATAATGTTACTTAGGTGTTTAGCAAATCGTACACGTTTTATTTAAGGTACGTTTTGACATACTTTAAATGATATATTTACTAAATAATGTTTTATATATTTTTTATTATAATTTTGAACAAACATAATATTAATATTTAAGAAATCAATTCATTTATTTCCAGTATACTGTATTTTGAAAATAAGTCAAATAAAACGAAAACTGTCAATAGTTATAGGGGAAATCAGTTTTTTCAGTAGACTTTAAAATTATAATAAAAGTTCCATTAAAAAATATTTAACTTGCTATCCTAACTTGCTATATATTACTATCCTAATTTGAGATATCCTGTATATATCTAACAAAATTTAAATTGTAGCTGCCACAAAGCTACATATACCCGGCGAAGAAATGTTTTCAAATTCCACTTCGCAGGTTAAAGACGAAGTTGAACATTGACTAAGCGGTCTTCTGGTTATGGTTGGTGATTGTTTAGCAATGTTATATCTTATTTTAATTGTTATCTTGTTATGTTTGATTGTTTATTAGTAAGATCTGAATATTGTATGCGATAATTATTGTAAACGTCTTTAAAAAATTCTTAAAATTGTTGTTATTGAAGCTGCAATATCGATAAAACTGCAGTTAAACATTGTACTTTTTTGCTATTGTTAATAATAGTGGTATTTCGTAGGAATTATAATTCCTTCGTCAAGAATAGTAATTTTAAATTTTATTATTTGTTCTCCCCGGAGCTACACATCTTTTAAACTAACTTCACTTTCAGGTGCTTAAGTTAATTAAGTTTTAAAGCAGTTGGTTGAGAAATACAAGCTGATTGTTTGGGAGTTCCAATTAGATGTTTTAGATAAACTTGACATAATTAAAATATGAAAACTTGAGGTATGACGTTTACAGATATGCTCAATTGATTTAAAATTTTTAGAACATTTAACTACTACCGATATAGTCATAAACTATAACTTTCTTGTTTTAAATGTAACACCTTTACAAACTAAATTGTCCGGATTGTAATGAGATATAGTTTAAAACAACCAAATAAGTCAAATTAGGTAAAACACCTCCTTGACACCAAACATAAACCTACACTTAATAAGACAATGGAAACAACAGTGGAAGTACTTCATATAAGTGAAAAAAAAGAAGAACTTGATTTTTTGCAGGAATATGAAATAAAGAAACACCTAAAATATCCTCAATATACAGTATTGAATGAACAACTAAACCAGCGAAGTTCAATTATCTTAGATCACCTTTTGAAGTAAATAATACTAACCAAATATATTTTTAGAAAAAAAGAATATTATTAATAATGATTGGTTGTCAGGTTTATGACATGAAATTTATTTACGTTCTTTAAAAAAAAAAGATCTGTTAAGTAGACTAGAATAGACATATATTAAAACACTTTCGAAGACTGTGGAAATTGAAGATAAATATTATTTATCTTTCCATATTCATAACAGTGATACGTTTAACAATACAATCTGATAATAATAACAGATAACGAAAAGGAGAAAGACAGAGAAGAATAAATTTTCAACGAACAAATAGACAACAAGGAAGTTTAGAAAGAGAGACATAATACAAAGAACAGCAACATTAGACCAAATGACACATACAATAACGATCAAAATTTTAGATGAACGCTCTACTAATCAAAAACCGTATATTTACAATTATGAACACACTAGGGAATGCATAACTGTAGACGACAATTTTAAAGATGAGCATCAATTTCATTTAAGGGTACAACCTATTATTTTAATGGATTCTAGGTCTGAAGCATCACTGTTTAATGAGGATATGTTAACTAAATGTTCTCATTTCAAGGATTAAATAATTAATCTTATTGGTGCAAAGAGTAAAAAATTGTATAATACAAATAAAATTATTACCATTAACAAAAACAAATATGGAGCTATTATTTCTGATATATTAAATAAATATAATTGTATTCTCAATTATAAATTTTAAAAAAATACATTGATTTTGGATACATTTTTAAAATAATTTTGAACAATAAGAAAGAAGTAAATAAAATATCATTATCATATCATTTTATGTAGAGAAATACAAGAAGAAAGAAAAGATAATTTAATAAATAAATACAAAATTGATATTGTAATAGATTGTAAAGGATAGTACTATAAAGAAATTAAAAAGTTTATCATGAAATATAAAAAAAATGATAGTGGCAAAAAATTTCGTACATAAAATTGAGATAAAATATTTAGAAAAATTTTAAAGTTAAAACATATCCGATACCATATAAATACAAGAATGAAGTAGAAGCAGAAATACAATCACTATTAAAAAGGATATAATAGAATATAGTAACTCTCCATGTATCAATCCTTTAGTTATTATAAAATTGGAGATCAGGATATGTCTTGATGCAAGAATATGTAGCACCCATAAATATAGATCCAAGATTAAGTAGAATTACAAAATCAACTATTTTTTATAAAATTGATTTAAAAAATTCATTAAAAGTGGGAAATATATAGGATTTTTCATAGATGGGGTAATATATAATTTGACTGTAGTGTCTGTAGGTCTGTAGAGGGCATGTCTGCAAAGAGTACTTCATAGTTTCATCATTTTTTATTGAATTATGTCGATGATATTTTAGTTTATTCATGTAGAGATAACAATACAGGAACTTGATAAAGCAGGCCTAAAACTAAATATAAAAAATGTACGAGTATGTTTATTAAAAAAACATAACATATTTGGATTATTTAATTAAGGAAAACGGAATACAAGTGGATCCCGAAAGAGTAAAGACTTTATGAAATTACTACTTTATTTGAGTTAATTAGAGTTACCACTAACTGAACTATTAAAAAAGGGGGCACATGGACATGGACAGAAATAAGAGAAATGGTAATTGAAAAGATCAAAGATAATTTTACAGAAAATTTAAGAATATATCATCCCAAAATAATATACTGTTCATCCTTAAGACAGATGCATCAAAACAACGATTTGCAGGAGTATTAGTACAACAACAAAAAAACAAAGAAGTATCAATTTGTTTTGTGTCTCGGATTACAAAAACATATGAAAAAAATTATAATGTCAGTAAGTTGGAGTTAGCTATTATAATATATATATATATATATATTAAGATTTTATTTATTAGGCAATAAAATTTATATTGAAACAGATAATCAACCGCTTACATCGATATTGAATAATACGTTTGGAAATAGATATGCACTTCTTTTACAAGAATATGATTTTCAAATAAAATATGTTTCTGTTAAATATCGTGACAAACTATCACAAGAATGGTAGGAGGAAATAAAAAAAATTCACAATTCAAATTAGGATGAATATTTCATATATGCAATATTAAATTATCAATAAAGATTGACAGATAAAAAATAATTAAAATTGTCAGTAAAGGAAAATATTTATTAAAAAAATTATATGATAACCACCTATTTGTAATAACCAATAAATTATCTATTGATTCAATACAAGATATACATAAGGGATGTAGTCATCTTAGTATAATGAAAAGATCGTTATTATTTAAGGAAAGTTTGAGAGTAAAAAGGATATAACATAAATAAAAAAAATAATAAAATGTAAAATTGATTAAATGAAAAATGGAAAAATATATATAATCAAAACCAAACTAAGAAAATATTAGCTTGAAGACCATTAGAAATAATAGTAAGTGATTTTCTATATATAGAAGTTGATAAAAAGTACGATGAATAACAGACAAAATTAGAATTTCGTATTGTACTAAAATTATAATATCAAACTATAACTATAGTATTTATTTAATTTATCCATCAAAATCAACCTAAACCCTAACAAATTTACTATGACTGAATAGGTATTTTCAGTATCTTTCAAACGAAATATCACTTGCCATAAGAATAATTTACTACTAAATTAGAAAAAAATAGACATTTAACAGATAAATACCCTTTTTCAATTTAGTTTTTAAAGACGACAGATAGGTATAGGCAAAAGTCGAAGGGTATAAAATTCGCCATACACTGATGAATAGTAATACAGGGTTTTCCATTTGAAAAATTTGAAAATTGAAAACTTGGCTGGAGATTTTTGAAAAATGAAATTAATTTTTGACCACCCTATACAAAATAAGAAATTCAAACTTAATCTAAAAAAATCTTTGATCTATTGCATTTCTACATTGGTAGTTTTTTAAATTTCAACGATAAATCTGAGAGAGCAAAGCATTTTTAAATTGGAGCATGAAAATTTAAATTTTTCGGATAATTTTTTTTTCTCCTAAGGGGGTGGGATAATAAAAATAATATTTTATAGGCATGTACTAGTGACTATAGAGTATCTAAAAATGTAAAAAAAGTTGGGTTATTCCATTAAAAAAAAATAAGTGATTTGCCTATTTTACTGTTGGACCACCCTGTATACATGAAAATAATTTTAAAATATTTGGTTCGGGTCTCCAATGACAGATATCCTTGAAATAAATTGCTTATATTAAATAGAACATTTTATTTTTAAATTCTACATCAAATTTTGAGTAAATTTCCTATACTATATTATATACCAAATATTAATATTTTTTGGGATATTTTTTTTTTTTTAATTCTTTGGGAAAACCACCGTCCCAACTAAATCTCCATAACAACTCGCTTATTTCAAATACAACACCCTGTAATTATACCAGGTTTCCGTTTCTCTATTTGTTTTCATGTAATTAACACTGTATTCTCTAAACCTAAATCTAACCAATTTTCAGGTATTTCATTATTTTACTTGAAAAGTAAGGACACTTAATATTTTAATTATAAAAAAGTGTAGGCTATTATTTCCAGTGTACTAAGGTGATTTTAATTATTTTTGAATCAGTAAATGCTTTGACTAGGTATTTACGTTATCAATTTAAATATAGAGTTTACTCTCATTACAAATGAACTAAACATTAATATTATATAAATGACATGTTATAATAAACGTTCACCATCATTTGCTTCTAAATATTTATTAATTCTTTTCATTAAGTTATGATTCGTAATTCTAGAAATACGGTGTCGTCTTAATAAATGAAAAGCCATTAACACTCTCTGCATCATATCTACCTTTGTCGTTAAAAGTAAAAGGAAAAAGTAATCACATTAAAATGTTTTTTTGTTAAAAAATAAAGAAAGTTATAATCATTACATTATTGTAAATCTAAAATATAAAATATATATAAAATTCCACGGGTATCTATAAAATCTTTAAATATTCCTAAGACAATTGTTTCAGCTCTATTTGATAATGCCATGAAGGTAAAACAATCATATAAATACTTTCTCATTCACTATCACTGTCCTCGTAGTAAACTTCTAAATTTGTATTTATATGATCTAGGCTTTTTGTTTTATACTCTGCTGCTTCTCTTTTTTCCTTCAGTAATAGTGCAATTTTGAGATTTTTGATGTTTAGGAGACATCATCAGGAAGTCAGTAGGAGTCTCGATGTACATTTATTGTGTATCCCATAAAAATTGACAAATGTTCAACATCGTTGTCTCTCAAGTTAAACACTTGCGTTAACATAGCTAAATGTTTCCGTAATCTAGTAGAAGTAATGGTTTAGGGATTTTTTGCCCCACATAGTTTGGTAATTATTATTTTTATGTATTGCGGTATTTGAGTAGACACTTATTATTACTTATTATTATTATTATTATTACTCTTGAATATGAGGACTAAAGAGAACAGGTACACCACGTCCTCTTTTACTTCATATCACTATTCTTTTGAATCTCCAAGCAAAATTTTTTCAGTTGAAGTTACTATTTTTGCAAACTTTTCATATTTTTGAGAATGATTGAAATATATGTAATGAAAATCTTTGTAATTCACCAGGTCGTCGTCGATGAAGCAGGAAAACTTGAGAAAAAACAGTTTCTAGTAATGTAATATAAGCATTTCGATTATCGGTTTGAGTTTCCAATTGCGCCATTACAAACTCGGTTTTAGAAATTATGTAGTCCTTCAAGATCTTTAAGATCCATTTTTTCATACCAAGGTCATTTGAAGTTTGAGTAAATATTTCATATCGCCATTAACTTTCGATTAGCTGAATCAGTACTCTTAAATCAGCTTCGGTTTCTGCTGCTGAAATCGTAGAATGGACCTGGTTACTTTTAAGAACTTTTATAATTTCAATTTGACAGCATTACTTAATTGCTGTTCCCATATTAAGTGTCGTTGGTACAGAAGCATAAACTTCCTTTCATCTTAGTACTGCCCTATCATTTTTGTTGCAATTATAAGAAGCGGAAAATGTTGACGTTTCAAAACTTCAAAAACTGAATTTATGGTTTAAAAAGTAATCTTGCTGTTTCTCTCATTTTGCCAGAAGTAACATTTACAAAATGTTTTTCTCAAGGACTTTTGAAATAGTGGGCACCAGTAACTAAAATTATTGAATCACTTTGGGCTATATAAGATATTTCTTCAGGTCTCATTCATGTCGCTAAAGTTGCTTATTGGAGAAAAATCCTTTACAAATAGTACTGATAAAAGTTTTTTATATGTTAAAGGCTTTCTAAGAGGTTTTTGCACGTTACTACTATTAAGAAAGTTTTCTTTTTTCCTAAGTTCGCTGAGAAGCAAACTTCGATTCCTGTTTTTAGCTCTTAAAAAATATCTAGCGAAATTAAGAACATAGCTTTTACAAAACAGGCAAAAGTACTTTTTCTTATTCCCTTTACGCTTTTCAAAATTTTGTTTAAAAATACCAAACATATATCTTCCTTTTCTTTATTTCGTTCGGTAACATTTTCACAACCTTCTTTAACTAAACTCTTCTAAAAAAAAAGGAATTAAAGGATTATTTTGGAAAACGTATTCTCTGTTATTTTTCATAGAAGAGTATTTAAATTTAAAGTGTAACTAGTGAACATTAATGGGATTATTAAGATATGGGGTATTTTCTAAAATTAGGTGTAAATTGAACTACCCGATATTATTTTTTACAACTAGGTATGTAAATGTCTATTATTATTTCAAAAACTGACTAAATCAAAACTAAATTCAAGTGTACTCTTCACTTTGACTAAAAATCACTTTTATGTTTAAATTTTTTTATAGATTTGCTAATACAGCATATTAAAAATTAAACTAAATAATTATTTAATATTCCCATATTTTAATGACGCCAAAGTATTCCCTAATAATGATTAATATATGTATATGAACTTATTTTGTATTATTTAGAAGAAAGCCTAATTATTTCAAAATTATTATCAAACATAATAAAATTAAAAGACATTTTTTCTGTTAATAGCTTGAAATTAATCATGTTATTTTTGAAATAGAACCTTATGTAGAGAACGTAGTTCTCTGCTATAATTGTTATAGCCATTTAGAGAAAGATTGTGAAAGTAACAAAAGGTGTTTGAAATGCAAACAAAATCATAATACTCAAGACTGTTCTGAGGTTGATACAATTCCTAAATGTTTTCATTGTTCAGGTTCGCATTTCACTAACGCAGCGAATAAATGTCCAGTATTTTCACGTCAAAAATAAATAAAAAAATTAATGTCGCAAACAAATATATCCTATAAAGACTCAAACGAGAAAACTCCGAAACAAATTTACGCTCAAGTTAACTCTCATTTTAAGCAGATACCTTTCGCTTCTCAATTCATTTTACTCAAACCATAATTCAAAATTAAAGAGCTCGCCCCTACACCCCTGACCCAGTTGCAAGTACACATAAACAAATTTTAGGATCACGCATCAACCTTCCATCGACCACGGGGAATTCTCAGTTCTCCAGCCTATGAAAAAAACAATCCTGTTTATATTGGAAATTCTTCAAGCAATAATAATATGGCCATACGTGGCTTAGTAGATATAATTCAGACTATTGTTTACGCTCTTAAAAGTAAGAATTCATCTGATATACAAGAAAAATATATTATACACTTTAAACTTATAGTTCGGGAAGAGGTTTTCTTCATCTCCACAACTTTAAAAGTCTTTTTAGCTTTTTCAGCTGTACAAGTTTTAAATTTTTTTATGGACCATATTTAAATACATTACAATGGAACTGTCGTTCTGCTAGAGCAAATAAAGAAAGTTAGTTAACCTATTAACATCCAATAAAATAGATATTGCTCTACTCCATGAGACCTGGTTTAAACCAGAAATATACGAAAACTTCATATAATTCATATAACAATGTTCGAATAGACCGTCGGGATGGATATGGTAGAGTTGCTATTTTAATTAAGAATAAAATTAAATATGAAGAATATCAGATACCTGCTTTTCCCGAAATTCACAATATTTGTATACCAATCAATATAAACCACAATACTAATATTACCTATGTATCGCTTTATATAACACCTAAAACCAGAATTGATGTTAACAGATGGTATGCCTTTTTCTTATCTATGCCTTCACCATTCGTGATTGGGGGAGATTTCAATTAATACAATATGATGTGGGGATGTGCAACACATGACAGATTTGATAAATATTTAATCGAATCTTAAATAATCTGGTAGTACTAAATGATGGGTCCCCCATTCTAGTTAGTTACTCACCTAACTCAAATATTAGTGCCATTGAACTTACAATTTGTAGTCCTCCTATAAGTCGTCTTATGAACTGGAAGATTATTAACGACCCTCATGGTTCAAATCATTTGCCAATATCGTGTTGAAGGTATGTAGAAACATACAAATTTTCAACTCATCAGAAATGGAATATCAAAAAAGCTAAGTGGAAACATAAAAATAATTCAGTGAAGTAGCTTCTGTTAGCCTTCAACAGATCCTTCATATCATCATATTATTAATCATAACTCTGTGGCCGAACAAATAATTCCACATAGCAATAATAATAATAAAACCACAGGTAAACATTGGTGGAATGTCAAAAAGAAATAGAAAATAGGAACCAAGCTTTTATTTCGTATAAATCGACCCCTAACTTCAATAATTTAATCAATTTTAAACATATATGCCCTGGCTAAAAGAATAATTAAACAGTCAAAACGTTAATTCATGGAGAGCTTATTGCTCTATATTGAATAATTACACACCTTTAAAAGAAGTTTGGAGAAACCTAAATAAGCTCAAAAACAGAAAACAAGAAAATTTTCATCCAATAAACTCAGAAGGTCAGTGGTTATCCAATTTTTATAACAAACTCGCACCCTTATGAGTTCCTTTGGAACTGTCGCTTAAAGAACATCGCATAAAGGATACAGAAAATAATGCCAGCGAAATGCTTTTTCAATTATTGAACTCAATTATTCTTTGAGAAATTATAAGCAGTCTTCACCAGGAAAAGACCAAGTTAATTATGACTTGATAGCCAACCTAAGCAACATAGCGAAAAAACAATTATTAAACGTCTAGGATTACATATGGACAGATAACTTACCTATACACATGGATTGGCAGGAATGTACAGGGTGATTCATAACTATTGGGACAAAGGCTAAGGGCAGGTTATTTGGACCAAAATATGGCGATAGGACCAAATATACCTTAATAAAATATTTCTCTACATTTTTTCTCAATTTTGCTTACTGTGGACTGTGTAATTGGTTCTCGGTTGGGATATTTATTATTGAATAACGTACATACTTCTTTCTGCGTACGTGTTTTATCTCCACAAATAATATTAGAATTTCTATTCTTTCCGTTTCAGTCAGCTTCATGTTGATAAAAGTGTCAAAAAGTTTTTGATTTCATCTGCTACAATATCATTAACCACTTAATAAAAAATATGTTGGCTGTCAATAAAGGAATTTTAATAAGGGAATTAGTTTTTTTTTTTTTAAAAGTAAAAAGTAGTGTAAATATATTTTCATTGTCAGTGACGGCCTTTACCAAATTTATTTTAGGGTATCAATAAATATATCATAATCATATATAATAAATTAAGAAATCTGTTCGATTGTCATTAATACTACTTTTGACAATAATACTTAAACGTAATTGACATGGGTGGATAGATATTTAAAAGACCTTTTAATTGATGTATTGCAAGACCCACTTTTTATTTAAAAATGTTATTGATGACGTAATCACGCTCACATAACGTCAAAAACAAAAAGGTGATCTGACGAAGCGATTTACGAAATAAAGGATTTATTCCTGTCATTTGGACCATAATGTATAAATTTCAGTATCTATTTTAATCTTCTTACTTGTTTTATTTCTTTATTTGTTTAATATTCTTTATATTTCCAAATCTTGATATATATTTTGTTCACAAACTTATATTTACTTATTTTCTTAAAAAGTCATCTTAATATATCAATAAATTCTAAAGGGTGAAGGTCGGATATTTTTAGAAATGTCGGGTCTAAAGGTAGTATTAGCAACAAATAATTATGGAAGTGGGTATCTTTAGATATTTCGGGTCCATTATAAATATTTTTGTTGGAAACAGGTAATTATTAATCAATAGCTTAATCTACAAGCTGTTGAGTAATATCAGAATTTCGACTAAAATCTACAATTGGATTATTGTCTTTAGAATTGATTATTTCGTTAAAATAGTACTGGAGATTTTGATTTGAATTGGAAAATTTTGCTTAGGTATAAATTCATTATGGTGGATAGGTTATTATCGTCCGTTTCAAGGGTTTCTAAGAGATGAGCTCCAATGCATCGGCGTTAGCTTAAGTTTCCTTTGTTAAAAATAACCTAATAATCTTAACTTTAATTTCAACTGTTTAATTTTAAATATGGTCCAAAAGAACCATTAAAGGAACTTGTGGTCATAAATGATGTTAAAGGGTTTAATATTATATAAATAGATTCTAAAATATTTTAGAGTGTAAAGAGTAAACAATGGCTAAAAGCTAAATTCTGTACTTTTGTAAAAGAATTTACACTGTATTTTAAACTGAGTTCACTAAGTCTTCTGAAAATTTATTTTAAATTGTTTATCTTCTCGTGGAAAGAATTCGATAATATATATTATCGTCTATGTATAAAAAACAAATTTTATTTTGCAAGTCCTTAAGACCATGATCCAAGACTTGAAAGTGGCACGGATGTTCGGAATATAGATTTTCTTCTTTGAATTCTGATACATACTGATGATTTGGGTTTTCTCTTACTTCTTTTAAATATTGTTCAGTAGTGTATAAAATTTGGAGACCGCTTGAGTTAATGGTTTCCTGTTGAAAAACCTTATAGAAGGTTTTTTGGGATCAAAAAATTTCATGATTTGCCTAGTACCTGCTGATTTTTTTGGGAAATTTCTTTTAGTTTGTAGAGATTAAATATGAATTGGTTAACTGGGAAATTGTGGACTTGATGAACCGAGTTGATTGGAAGTATTTTGGAAGAACGAATTCACATGATTACTTCTAAAGAAATAACTATTTTGAGTGAAATTAATTACATGAGGTTTATTATATAATCTGGTTATTTGAATTAATGAAATACTACACTGATCGTTAAAGTATTGCGTGGGTGTAATATCACATGCTTCCGTGAAATTACTTAGTCTTTTATTATCAAGAATTATTTGATATTTTTCGTCTACGTTGGCTAATAATATGTCGATCATATTACCTTCATTTTGTTCCATCAATATAATTTTTCTTTCAATATTTATATTTCTGCATTTATTTTAATTTATAATGCAGATTTTACATGACAGATTCTACTTATAAAAAATAATTAATTTTCATTTTATTTTAATTTAGTTTCCTTATTAACTTTTGACGATCGAGACGATCGCCGAACTCTTTGTTTTATTAACGACCAGCTAGCAAAATCTGGCCACCACACCACAAAATATAAGACGATTCCTTATAATTTCGAGCCAGTAACATTAGATGTGAAATAATTTATTGTATTATCTGCCGTTGTACCATAAGTGTCATTTATCACAACATTGAAACTTTCTAACTTAATTGAGTTACCGCTAAATGTAAAAAATGAAAAAATTTTGCTAATAACTAATCTGCTTGTACTGTGGCGACTGTCGGTTGATTCTCTTTGAGAGATACATGTTTAAAAAATGTATTAACTCGTTTAAACTAGATATATTATTTTATATATTCTTAAATACTTATTTATGAAAATATTCTTGTAGAAAATATCATAACATGTAAATGTAAATTTTAATTAGCGTAAATTGAAAAAAGTATTTTATATATTTAATAAGAATTTCAATTTTTGTTTTTAAAATGACTAAGAATTACTGCATTTTTAAGAAGTGCTCTCAATTAAATAATTTTAACTCTGTCAACAGTAACGAGAAAGTAAATAAAATAAAAAAAAATACTTTAAGCGCTAACATAGTAAAGGGTAAAGAAAATAACGGAAATTAAGGAATTTTAAGAACTTTTGTGGATTTCTGAAGAGTAATGGTAACCAAAGACTCTAGGAATTGAAGATTTATTTTGAAGTGTTCTTTTATCTTACTTCAAATCTTCCTGTATTCTACTGACTCTCACCAATTATGATCTTTAATTAGGAACTCGCGTTTTATTATTATATATATATATATATATATATTATTTTACAATATATACGTATATACATATATACAGGGTGTACCAATCTTAAACAAAGTGCAATAACTCTCTTGTTATTATTGATATAACAAAATTTGCAAATGAAACTGATTGAAAGATTTAAGATACACAATTTATAATTATTTTGAGTTATATAGGGTGTTCAACAGTTCCGATACGAATCAAAGTTATGTTTTTTTTAATGGAATACCCCGCATATTTTTACTTTTTTATAAACTTCTTACTAAAGTGATTTCAATGATGTATCACACTTGATGTCTATTATATTTAATAAAGGTTCTACAGCCACCTGAACATCAATTTTTTTTTTATTCAGATGTCTGTAGAAGCCAAACCGTTGAAAATCAATAAAAACGGCTTACATGTGTCTATATTAACTTTTCAAGTACTATACTATTGCATAAAAAAATATTTGATACAGAGTGATAAAAAATCAGATGCGATTTCAAATTTCAAACTAAAAAAAATGTGATATAATACACATCCTGAATATATATTCAGAGAACTAAAATGACACAAGTAAACATTAATTAATATATAAGTAAATTAGTCATTATGCCACTAGCTTACTGGGAATATTAATACGTTTATGTGAGCGGCAGATGGACGGGATTTTCTTTTTAACTTGCGGTTACCTATTCATTTCTCTCATTATGTTAAAATTTATCTTTCATATGTACTGAAACTTCCCGTACAAAGGGTGTCACGGAAATATTACTTCATAAGAAATGTCTACATTCTTTCAAAACAACTTTATAGACTTTTTCTAAAACTTTAAGAACCGTCATTTTGTTTCTTTAATAGAAAATTAAGTAATTGTTTTTAACCAATATTTAACATATGTTTAATGTCATCACAAGATATTTTTTTTAACTTCTACCATGAAAATTTGAATGTATCAGAATGAGCTCTTGTGTTCGATCCCGTTTATTCGTTTTCACCCCTCAGTTAAGTGCGTCAGCGCCATCGAAGTCCTTGTAATAAATACTGTGGGGAACGACACACATACACACACTCTGCTCTTTCACTATAAGGGTAGATTAGAATCACGAGGGGTTGTTCTCATTACATTAGGCCGCCATGATGCCAGCACGGTCCTTTATGTCCCACAGCTCATTGGTTCTCCAACTCTTTTTGAAATTTTAAGTGTTTCTTGGATATGCCAAGCACTTTTTACATGTATACGAATAGAGAAAATTTCAAATAACATGAGTACATTATTGTTACATATTTACTCTTTGAAAGCCGGATGAAAATATTTTTAAAGTTCTCGGTCTGATTTTAACATAACATATATTCACCATACCAAATCTTCCATCAAGAGTCGGTTTAACACGATTTGTTCATTTCAAAATAGGACTAGATATAAGTATGCATAATATTTACATAATTAGAATCTTTTACAACTCCAAGTATATTGTAAACTAATCCAGGTCCAGATTTTTTTGTAGTTTCTAATAATTTAAACAAAAATTAATATCTTCTAACTGAACTCTGAAATTTTTAAAATTTCTTGTATACAATGTTTGGATGGCCTGCAATAAAAACACGTTTAAATTAATTGTTTTAACTCTTACTTTATGGAAATTATTCATAATAAATATGAAAAGCAAAATAATACTTATCTTGAATTTCCACAGTCTTCCAAAACGTTTTAATATATATTCAAGTCTACCTAGGTTTCGATATTTTGACATACCATTTTCCAAGATACAAAGGAGTTTGACAGATCTTTCTAAAAACGTAAATAATGATTGGTTGTCAGGTGTATGATATAAATACTAATACAAAAGTCTAGGACCTTTATAAGTGAAGCTTCAAATGCATTTTTTACATGCGCGTCGAGCTACTAATATTTCTACATGTATGTAGAAAATACAACTATTACTTTTAAAAAATAATTATAACAAAATACTTACTGCTCATGTTCAGTTAATACGAGCAGCCACTAAAAATTTGTAATTTTGGTGATATGATTTTTGTGCAAACGAAAGAACACTTAAAAACAAAATTAAGATTTTACCCAAGAGAATGATGCGAGTGTCACTGGTTTCTAAATTTGATATACAAGATATATAAAAGTTTGGAAACAATTATGCAACGTGCTTAAGAAAATTCCTCAGACAGATCAATTTTAGTTTTTTAAATGACACTATTGACTAGCAAAATTTAAGTTGGAACGTCTTTAGTGGTTTAGTGGTCAAAAATAAAATTTTAGTTTTTCTGAAAAAAAATACTTTTTCTCAACAAAATTGTTTTGCAAGATATTAATGTTTGTATAGCGTCATTCAAGTGGTAAGTCTATCTATCAAAAAACAGGAAAAAATCGGAGGTTGCCATTGAAAAAAATTAACTATGACATGACCTGTCAGAAAAATTTTCTTAAACAAGTTTCATAATTGAGTTAAAAGCTTGGTTCCAAATGTTATCATCACACTATATACTGCCAAACTGACAGAACTTATTTGAGTATTTGCTGATCCGCACCTAATAAATGCCGTGATATTGCAATGCTATAATCTACATATGCCAGTAGAATATACATAGGCTGAAGTCGCCTTTTCATAACATTATAAGAGAGATATAAGAGATTGTAGCTTAGTATATAAAACTGTATTTTAAAATATGTTTTAATTTAATTTTCAAGTTTTATTGGGAAGACTTTCGTATAGTTTTTTACTAGAGTAATGTAAGTGAAATTAGTATTTAAACTTCGATATATTTCCATAACAACAAAAGCTCGACTTCAGCACAACTACTTCTCGTATTCAGAATTTTTTTAATTCCTTCCTTCATTTGCAATTTGTAAAATATTATGTACAGTACTCACTTGTCATTTCTTTTGTCATGTCGGCTTCTTGAAAATTCTCCCATTGTTCATCATCTGTAAATTCTAAATTTTGCTCGGTAAAATCAGTATCTTCTTACAAAGTGATTGTTCTAAAATTTCGGTATTAAATAATTCTTCGGAATCAATATTTCGTTTTTAGTTAAAATTTTCTTCTGGTTTCTATTGTGAGGAGTAGTATTTCTGGTCGAAATGCTCATGGGCGTAGCCCTGGGCTGAATAGAATTAGGATTTGGTTTCCAAACATTCGGAGATTTGCAGATTTTGAGAGATCTTATTATTTCAAATTCGTATATACTAAGTTTACTTTTAAGTTTTTATACATTAGAGTAAAATACACAAATTGATATTGTTTGTATTAATAGTAAGAAATAAACGAGTACTATCTAGTAGGTAACTGTTACCAAACTGTCAAATTGTAATTTACGGAAATAAATTGTACGATTAAGAATGGTTCATTTAAGTGAAAAAGATCTTATTAAAATATTAATAATGATCGGTTATGGTGATCGTGTTAGAACTCATGAAGAAGTGTGTCATATTTTAAATGATTTGCATCCTGAAAAAAATCCCATATTACGTTCAACAGTTACTAAAACATAACAACGTTTTAATACGACTGGGATAGACAAAAATTTGTCAAAACCTGAAAGACCGCGGACCGCAACGAACGAAACTATTATACAGAACTTTGCAATTGATTTAGAGGAATCACCTCAAACTTCTACCATAATTTTGACACTAAACCATGGTATAAGTCGACGTTCTGTAAAGAAGATATTGAAAAGTGAAAAGTATCATCCGTATAAGATCTGACGATGAGGGTGACCGACAGCTGGAGTTTAGCGAACATCTGTAATGTCGAAGAACATTTTGCACCTAATGTAGTATTTTCCGATGAGGCAACTATATGTGTAAATGAAACAGTTAACCTCCATAACTCAAGGTATTGATCAAATGAGAATGCTAATTGGATTCATGAAGCACATACCCAGCATCCACAAAAGTTGAATGTTTAGATGGAAATTTTCGAAAATAGGGTTATAGATCCATTTTTTACAGACGGAAACATGAATTGTGACAAGTATTTAGATTTACTGAATAACCAAATTATTCCTGCACTTCAACAGAATGAGCAGTTACCACAAAATGTTTGGTTTCAACAAGATGGAGCACCTCCCCAGTTGATAAACGGGTTAGGGATTTTCTGGATGCGAATTTTCCAAATCGATGGATTGGACGTAGAAAATTCATCGAGTGAACTGCGCGTTCTCCGGATCTAAGCGCATTAGATTTTTTTTATTTGGGGTTATCTAAAATCACGTGTTTACGTTAAACGACCAACATATGAAAACGAGAATTATATATTTAAGTTTTGTAAAAAAAAATTGTGTTTTAAAATGTGCAAATAATTTTTGTGAAAATTTGGAGACATGAGTCATAATAATTTCAATAATTTGATTTACATTAAGTTAATTGTTTCAACTCTTACTTTATGGAAACTATCCGAAATAAATATGAAAAAGATGAATTATTATACTTATCTGTGTTTCCACAACTCTTTTTTAGTTCTATTAAAACGACCACGGTTTCGCTGTTTTCAAATACAGCATTTTCAAGTTTTAATAGAAGATTGACAGATCTTCGACAAGCATAAATTATTTCATGTCATAAATATTTCAACCAATCACTACTAGTAAACTATATATATAAAATTTATTAATTTTAGGATTTACATTTAATAAAAATGAACCAACACTATTTCTTACTTTAAAAGATGTTGTACGAGATATAATTTTAGATATTTATCCCCAAAATATATAATTGTTCTCTACAACCCGTCATCTTTAGGTTGTTTCGAAAAAATCAGGTTAACGTCAACCCTTTCTTCCTTTTTATTATTCAACCCATTTATTAAACGTAATGGATAATTATTAGAGGTAGCGATTTGTTTTATTTCCTTTTTAAAATCATCCTTACTTATTGGTATTGAAAAAGCTCTCTGTATTATTGAATTATACGCTGCTAATTTATGTGACACAGGATGATTTCATTTATAAGGGATATTCAAATTTGTATGAGTTGATTTACGATAAATTGAATATTGAAGATTACAGTTTATTCTTTTGATATTTATATTTAAGAAAATTATAAATCTGTTCTCTTCAAATTCAACAGTAAATTTTATTTTTTGATGTAATTTGTTAATAAAATTAAAGAAAATATCTAATTGTCTATTATTACCTGTAAAACCAGCCAAAACGTCATCAACATATCTATACCAAAACAATATATTTTTGGAGATACTTGGATCAAAAATTTTTTGTTCCAAATTATCCATCAAAATATTTGCCGAAATTGGTCATATTGGACTACCCATTGGCAAACCTTAATTTTAATATAAAATTTATCATCAAAAACATATAAATTAAATAGGTTTATAATTTCATTGACTAAAATTTGGTTAATGTGTTTTCTTTCTAAGAATTTAGTTATTAATGGTATACATTCATATGGAGGAATTTTAGAAAACATATTACTAACGTCAAATGAAACAAATTTTGTATTTCCATTTATTTTAGGTTTATTTAGTTTATGTATCAAAGTTTTTTACAGAGTATTTCGATATGTAACCGTAATTAGTTATAGTTTATTAAAAAACTCTGCTAGTTTACTATTTGGGTTATTGATATAAGAAACTACAGGCCTAATTGGTGTTGTATCTTTATGTAATTTAATTGTATCATAATTTTGGTGGTTCAGGATTTTTTTTATCATTGTTATTAAAAAGGGAATCTGATTAAGTAACTAGTTTCCTAACCTTCTCTGAAAGGTAGTACAACCGTCATTTTAAATACAAATAATTAAAAATTTAAAGTAAATGCATTTATTGAATCAAGCAACTAAAAATTCTCAGTAGGGATCTAACCAAAAAGTTTTCAGATAACCACATAATGCTAAAAAACAAACATTTTTGAAACAATGTTGTCAAGTTTATATAATAGCATTAATTTCAAATTACAAAATAAATAACAATTTTTTATTAGACAATAAATTGTATGAAACAAATCTAAATGTTTTACTATTAATAACAATTATTCCAAAATGTTAACTTTGACCACTTTTTGGATATCTATATTTTTAATGGCTCCCTTAATTTTGATAATTTTTGTTTTCGTATTTTCTTAATTTTCTGTATAATGTATTGCTCTTCTGACTTTTTGTCTCATCGACATATTTAGATAGCTTAATAAATTCCTACATTCGGGATAAATATTTTTCTGGAGTCAGCTGTTTTTCTAGTATATCGATTTGGTGACAAAATGTCAAATTTGGATTCAAATGAAGAAATGCATCTTGTTTTATACAATGGTTTGGAGCTGATGTTAAAATATTTCCACATCCAAATGTTTTGATTTCTCTAAATGATCTAAAATCACTAAAATCCATTGCTATGGTTACTTTTTTGTACCAGTAATAAAATGAATACTTTTTGGTACTAGTATAATAATAAGATATTTCTACAAAACGTGATACAAGATTATAATGTACTGTATTATTATCCGCTTGAAGAAAAATACTATTTACTATTCTATAATGTATAAACAATGTCAGAATGGGTGCTGGTATGAATGAATAAATATGCCTTATACGGTATCTCTACGCGAAACAGATACATAAAAGGCAATGATCTAGCGTAGCGTAGTGTAACGTAGCAGGTATACTGCCTTAAGAATCTCCAGATTTAATTTTAAGATGTTTGTTATCTATGACGCTAACGTAGCTTAAGGCCCAGCACTTTCATTAATTTATAAGAGCAACAAACTATTTATTTTCTCAGTGTTTTGTGTCACTCGATATATTTGTTCAATAGTTTAATATCCTTGTCAGAATCCAAATTGGCAACATAGGTTTACTAGTTTTCCTTCAAATCGCAATCTTTCGATAAGCCATTTTTCAAAAAGTTTTATTAATATCCGTAGAAATATTCTATTTCTATTTTTTAACTTTTTTAGGTATCTTCACTGTTTCTGTATTCAAATAATTTCTGCCACTTTTTGCTACAATAGATAAGTAATAAATATATACAGTATACGTTTTACTGCTTTATGGAACAGCTCTTGTAGTACTCTTAGAGAGATAATATCACAACCAGGCGACTTTTTGCGTTTAGTAAGGTATGAATAAAGTTTGTGACATGTAAATTTTTCTATTGGCTTGTATAAGGTATGACTTGTTTATGTCATCAATAATATCTTGATCTTCTTTCAGGGACAGATCGAAATGGCTAAAATGTTTTTTTAATTGCGAGTAATTCTGATTTATCTGTGTTCCTCTTAGCCCATTTGTCCCCTTAGGTCGGACAGAGTAAGTCAAAACTTTTTTCTGGATTTTCAAAGAATGTAGTCAGTTGCTCAGGTTCATTATAAATTAATAATAAATATTTTTTTTTAAATATTGAAAGTTAATTATCTCTTGCGTTGTTCTATCTAATGGGATATTATCTTCGGGTGTACATGT
Source organism: Hermaeophaga mercurialis (assembly GCA_951812935.1). Lineage (NCBI taxonomy): Eukaryota > Metazoa > Arthropoda > Insecta > Coleoptera > Chrysomelidae > Hermaeophaga > Hermaeophaga mercurialis. The sequence goes on from OX638364.1 coordinate 33,040,227, forward strand.
AATTTTCCACCCTTTTCTTGTTCTCGTTTTATTTATTGTTTTCTTTGAAACAAATGATAGTTCTTGGGTAATAGCTTTTAATTATAGGGCTAGATTACCATGCACTTTCCTGGTCGTATTTGTAAAAAGAGGACTATTTGATCAACCTCTAATTAAAAATGTAGTAGCTCATTTACTTCTAATATGTTTTAGATTAGTTCTCGAAATTTTCAGTTTATGTTTGTGCTTTAGAAATTGAAGCTTACTGTTTTCTAGTATTTTTGTACTTATATCAGTACTGGAAAATTGTCTGAAATTAAAGTAAGATTCTGTGATCATTAGATTAGATGGGGTTGCTTTAGATATTTCCAAGTCAAATTTATTTTTGTCGGAGTAAATATGTTGTCTCTGCTTCATTCGGTTTATAAAATTGTCTACCTTTAGGCATCATCCATCTGAAACAATAGGAATGCTTGATATTTTAATCTGCTGTACCCAAAAATTAATTAATTTACTCAAGAATTATAAAAATCACATATTTTACTTTTTTTAGAGTGTGTCAAGGGTGGAATGCAGAGCCGTCATAATATGTAGTCCACTTCTGTCTTCAACAAATATACTAACTCTTTGTAGGTATTCTTTATTGTAGGTTCCCAATTTTTAATGTTAATATTCTTAATCGTGATCGTTGCTCATCCATGTGTGGTATCATCAGGGTGATCAATGTTGTATTGTGCGTGAGTTCAACAAATTTATTTAAAAGGCTTGTTTACCAATCCTGAAACGACAATACAATATATCATTGTTATTAAAACTCTGATTCTCATGTAGGTTTCATTATAACACTCTAAAAATAGTCTATTTTAGGGATGATGCTATTTTTCGTAATTTTTTTTAAAGCCAAAAAAAATATTTTTAACGATTTTAATAATCATCCTCAAAACAAAATATTTTTGGTATTTTACATAAAAAAATAAAAATCGACACTTACACATTAAACGAATTAGAAGTATTCTAGTATTCTAAGAAAGTGCATAACAATAAATTGGTACGTAGCGGAGTTCAGCAAATTTGCGAATGCACTGTACGAACTAGTTATACTAGATATACAACGGCGAGCAAGTGGATAACATTTTTTTGTGTTTGCTTATTTTAGTGTATTATTTGTATAACGACATATAAAAAATTAAAATATTTGACGGAGGTCTCAACAAGCATAATAACAATATGGAGGAAGAAGCATACAGGGAGATTCAAAAGATAATAAAAATGTACATGTCAAAATTAATTAATATTTCTAAGGATCTCAACAAAGTCATGCTAACTAATGAAACAGGGTTTAAAGCGACTCCCAAACACAGGGAAATGCAATAAAGTCAATTGTCAATATTATTTAATATCCTTAAAAGTGCACTTTTATAATATTTTATAATAAAATACCTAATGAGGATAATTTCAATGTACGAAAAAAATATTTGTTTGCAAGGTGGTGAAATTTTATTATTATTATATTATTATTTATTATTTGAAGAAAATGGAATCAAAGACCAGTTAACTTTTATAAAAAATAATTATTTGTACCTAGTGTTGGCAATAAAGAAATGATAAATTTCAAATACATCACTATCCGAGTCATTTATCATTTTGGACGAAGTTGTTCTTGATATTAACTATGGTACAGAAATGGCAACAAGAAGTGTCTGTTTGGAAGAGAAACTATGACTTAAATGTGATAAACAAGAAAATGAAAATGTTTTGTAATGAATTATTCCTAGGGCATAATTCCATATAGTTATTTTAAATATGAACTTCAACTTATGTGGACTATAACAGGTCTTTTTCTAATTAAAAATAAATTTTCAGTACAAGAAGGAATAAATTAACGAACTGAGAATGTATAAAAAAGATTTATTTCCTTCTTTCCACAACCCCAAAAACCCATAAAATAATTAGTTTCAACAAAATTTTTAGTCTTCCCGTTTTCACTGAACAATTGGTATGTACGCAAATAGAAAGATATAAGATATGAAACATACACCGATAAATAGTTTAAGATTAATAGATTAAGTTTTTTCAATCGAAGAAGAAAACTGGTACAGAAATATCAAAAGTCAGAGGGAAAATAAAGGAAACGTTTGGCAAATGATCAAGGTAAGGAAGAGAAAGAAAAAGAATAGACAAATACCACCATTGATCAAGGACAACATACTTTATACAGATGAAAACGAAAATAATAAGAAAGCAATTAAGAGAAAATCACGAACTAACAAAAATCTATCCTATCCCCTAACAAATGAGAGAATTAACGTAGAGTATGAAACAATATTAGAAAGACCAAATGATGATGAAATATATCCAATAACGACTAAAAAAATTAAGAAAATATTTAAGAAATTGAAACACAATAGGGCACCGGGAGAAGACTTTATTCATACCTTACTAAACGCAAAAAGTCGCCTGGTTGTGATATTATCTCTCTAAGAGTACTACAAGAGCTGTTCCATAAAGCAGTAAAACGTATACTGTATATATTTATTACTTATCTATTGTAGCAAAAGGTGGCAGAAATTATTTGAATACAGAAACAGTGAAGATACCTAAAAAAGTTAAAAAATAGAAATAGAATATTTCTACGGATATTAATAAAACTTTTTGAAAAATGGCTTATCGAAAGATTGCGATTTGAAGGAAAACTAGTAAACCTATGTTGCCAATTTGGATTCTGACAAGGATATTAAACTATTGAACAAATATATCGAGTGACACAAAACACTGAGAAAATAAATAGTTTGTTGCTCTTATAAATTAATGAAAGTGCTGGGCCTTAAGCTACGTTAGCGTCATAGATAACAAACATCTTAAAATTAAATCTGGAGATTCTTAAGGCAGTATACCTGCTACGTTACACTACGCTACGCTAGATCATTGCCTTTTATGTATCTGTTTCGCGTAGAGATACCGTATAAGGCATATTTATTCATTCATACCAGCACCCATTCAGACATTGTTTATACATTATAGAATAGTAAATAGTATTTTTCTTCAAGCGGATAATAATACAGTACATTATAATCTTGTATCACGTTTTGTAGGAATATCTTATTATTGTACTAGTACCAAAAAGTATTCATTTTATTACTGGTACAAAAAAGTAACCATAGCAATGGATTTTAGTGATTTTAGATCATTTAGTGAAATCAAAACATTTGGATGTGGAAATATTTTAACATCAGCTCCAAACCATTGTATAAAACAAGATGCATTTCTTCATTTGAATCCAAATTTGACATTTTGTCACCAAATCGATATACTAGAAAAACAGCTGACTCCAGAAAAATATTTATCCCGAATGTAGGAATTTATTAAGCTATCTAAATATGTCGATGAGACAAAAAGTCAGAAGAGCAATACATTATACAGAAAATTAAGAAAATACGAAAACAAAAATTATCAAAATTAAGGGAGCCATTAAAAATATAGATATCCAAAAAGTGGTCAAAGTTAACATTTTGGAATAATTGTTATTAATAGTAAAACATTTAGATTTGTTTCATACAATTTATTGTCTAATAAAAAATTGTTATTTATTTTGTAATTTGAAATTAATGCTATTATATAAACTTGACAACATTGTTTCAAAAATGTTTGTTTTTTAGCATTATGTGGTTATCTGAAAACTTTTTGGTTAGATCCCTACTGAGAATTTTTAGTTGCTTGATTCAATAAATGCATTTACTTTAAATTTTTAATTATTTGTATTTAAAATGACGGTTGTACTACCTTTCAGAGAAGGTTAGGAAACTAGTTACTTAATCAGATTCCCTTTTTAATAACAATGATAAAAAAAATCCTGAACCACCAAAATTATGATACAATTAAATTACATAAAGATACAACACCAATTAGGCCTGTAGTTTCTTATATCAATAACCCAAATAGTAAACTAGCAGAGTTTTTTAATAAACTATAACTAATTACGGTTACATATCGAAATACTCTGTAAAAAACTTTGATACATAAACTAAATAAACCTAAAATAAATGGAAATACAAAATTTGTTTCATTTGACGTTAGTAATATGTTTTCTAAAATTCCTCCATATGAATGTATACCATTAATAACTAAATTCTTAGAAAGAAAACACATTAACCAAATTTTAGTCAATGAAATTATAAACCTATTTAATTTATATGTTTTTGATGATAAATTTTATATTAAAATTAAGGTTTGCCAATGGGTAGTCCAATATGACCAATTTCGGCAAATATTTTGATGGATAATTTGGAACAAAAAATTTTTGATCCAAGTATCTCCAAAAATATATTGTTTTGGTATAGATATGTTGATGACGTTTTGGCTGGTTTTACAGGTAATAATAGACAATTAGATATTTTCTTTAATTTTATTAACAAATTACATCAAAAAATAAAATTTACTGTTGAATTTGAAGAGAACAGATTTATAATTTTCTTAAATATAAATATCAAAAGAATAAACTGTAATCTTCAATATTCAATTTATCGTAAATCAACTCATACAAATTTGAATATCCCTTATAAATGAAATCATCCTGTGTCACATAAATTAGCAGCGTATAATTCAATAATACAGAGAGCTTTTTCAATACCAATAAGTAAGGATGATTTTAAAAAGGAAATAAAACAAATCGCTACCTCTAATAATTATCCATTACGTTTAATAAATGGGTTGAATAATAAAAAGGAAGAAAGGGTTGACGTTAACCTGATTTTTTCGAAACAACCTAAAGATGACGGGTTGTAGAGAACAATTATATATTTTGGGGATAAATATCTAAAATTATATCTCGTACAACATCTTTTAAAGTAAGAAATAGTGTTGGTTCATTTTTATTAAATGTAAATCCTAAAATTAATAAATTTTATATATATAGTTTACTAGTAGTGATTGGTTGAAATATTTATGACATGAAATAATTTATGCTTGTCGAAGATCTGTCAATCTTCTATTAAAACTTGAAAATGCTGTATTTGAAAACAGCGAAACCGTGGTCGTTTTAATAGAACTAAAAAAGAGTTGTGGAAACACAGATAAGTATAATAATTCATCTTTTTCATATTTATTTCGGATAGTTTCCATAAAGTAAGAGTTGAAACAATTAACTTAATATAAATCAAATTATTGAAATTATTATGACTCATGTCTCCAAATTTTCACAAAAATTATTTGCACATTTTAAAACACAATTTTTTTTTACAAAACTTAAATATATAATTCTCGTTTTCATATGTTGGTCGTTTAACGTAAACACGTGATTTTAGATAACCCCAAATAAAAAAAATCTAATGCGCTTAGATCCGGAGAACGCGCAGTTCACTCGATGAATTTTCTACGTCCAATCCATCGATTTGGAAAATTCGCATCCAGAAAATCCCTAACCCGTTTATCAACTGGGGAGGTGCTCCATCTTGTTGAAACCAAACATTTTGTGGTAACTGCTCATTCTGTTGAAGTGCAGGAATAATTTGGTTATTCAGTAAATCTAAATACTTGTCACAATTCATGTTTCCGTCTGTAAAAAATGGATCTATAAGCCTATTTTCGAAAATTTCCATCTAAACATTCAACTTTTGTGGATGCTGGGTATGTGCTTCATGAATCCAATTAGCATTCTCATTTGATCAATACCTTGAGTTATGGAGGTTAACTGTTTCATTTACACATATAGTTGCCTCATCGGAAAATACTACATTAGGTGCAAAATGTTCTTCGACATTACAGATGTTCGCTAAACTCCAGCTGTCGGTCACCCTCATCGTCAGATCTTATACGGATGATACTTTTCACTTTTCAATATCTTCTTTACAGAACGTCGACTTATACCATGGTTTAGTGTCAAAATTATGGTAGAAGTTTGAGGTGATTCCTCTAAATCAATTGCAAAGTTCTGTATAATAGTTTCGTTCGTTGCGGTCCGCGGTCTTTCAGGTTTTGACAAATTTTTGTCTATCCCAGTCGTATTAAAACGTTGTTATGTTTTAGTAACTGTTGAACGTAATATGGGATTTTTTTCAGGATGCAAATCATTTAAAATATGACACACTTCTTCATGAGTTCTAACACGATCACCATAACCGATCATTATTAATATTTCAATAAGATCTTTTTCACTTAAATGAACCATTCTTAATCGTACAATTTATTTCCGTAAATTACAATTTGACAGTTTGGTAACAGTTACCTACTAGATAGTACTCGTTTATTTCTTACTATTAATACAAACAATATCAATTTGTGTATTTTACTCTAATGTATAAAAACTTAAAAGTAAACTTAGTATATACGAATTTGAAATAATAAGATCTCTCAAAATCTGCAAATCTCCGAATGTTTGGAAACCAAATCCTAATTCTATTCAGCCCAGGGCTACGCCCATGAGCATTTCGACCAGAAATACTACTCCTCACAATAGAAACCAGAAGAAAATTTTAACTAAAAACGAAATATTGATTCCGAAGAATTATTTAATACCGAAATTTTAGAACAATCACTTTGTAAGAAGATACTGATTTTACCGAGCAAAATTTAGAATTTACAGATGATGAACAATGCGAGAATTTTCAAGAAGCCGACATGACAAAAGAAATGACCACCCTTAAAACTTTTAATAGATACCGGTGATACCAAATCTTTCCTAAAAGCGGAAATTGCTAAAAAATATTATAAAGACAAAATTTCTAGAAAACCATTTACTGTTTCGGCTGTCTATCAAACATCGACTCACCGAAATAGCACACAAATTCCTTTGTTTTTAGAATTTAAGGAAAATAAAAATTTGAAATTTCATCTCTTCAATTTTCATGAAATTTTTTACGGATTATTAGGTACAGATGATTTAAAATTATTAAATGCTAATAAAAACTTTACAAATTCAACATTAACTACTCTGCATGCAACTATTCCAATATATTACTTGGAGTCCAATAAAAAAGTTATTTTTTAGACAAAAATCGACCCACAAAATCGTATCCTAGTAAAACTTCCAGTTTCTCAGGGAAATTGCGACATTCTAATTCCAAAACAGACAATAAAAAATTATGAAATTTCCTCAATACTTTCTACATCAAAAAATGGAATTGCTTTAATAGAAATATGTAATACTACGGACGAAGATGTTATTTTTTCTATAAATGAACCCTTAAAATGTTTTACTTTTAACAAAGACACTTTTTTTATATAATTTTATATAATGCCGACATAATACCTTATAATAGTGACGAAAAAGCGGACATTGATAAACTTTTACGTACAGACGTAAATGCGGAAGAGAAACAACAAATTATTAAATTATGCCGTAAATATTCTACTATATTTTACAGAAAAAACGAAACTTTAACGTTTAAAAATCAAATTAAACGTAATATAAAGACTAAAGATGAAATACCTATTCATAGTCAATCGTTTAGATATCCTTTTGCACTAAAATAGGAAATACAAAGACAAATTCAGAATATGTTAAATCAGGACATAATAAGGCCTAGTACAAGTGCCTGGTACTCGAATGTATGGCTAGTACCCAAACGCCAGGATTCTTCGAAAAAGAAAAATTTCCGAATCGTCGTAGACTATCGGAAATTAAATGGGAAAACAATAGATGGTTGTTATCCCATTCCTAATATTAATGACATATTGGACAAGTTAGGTAGATATAATTACTTCACTACCCTTGACTTGGCCAGTGGGTTTCATCAAAATGAAATGAACCCAGAAGATATTCCTGAAACAGCCTTTATGTAGAGAACGGACATTACGAGTACACTCGAATGCCAATGGGGATGAAAAATGCTCCAGAAATTGAATCTTTAAAAATCACATACGTTAATGTAAGTCAGGGAATCCAACAGGGACTTAGTCACCCTTATTACATTGAATTAGAAAATTTTGACCGAGCTCTTTTATACGAATTAAAAATAGCAGAAAATAAAATAAATTCTTTATAGCTCTCCAAAAGAACAAAACGAGGTCTCATTGACGGATTAGGATCTGTAATTAAGAGTATATCTGGAAACCTAGACGCCAACGACGTAATTCGTTACGATAAAGCCATCTCTGAAATCCAAAATAATCAACAAGAAATTCAAAATTTTAATAAAACAATATTACTTCTAAAAAATAATCAAATGGTAATTGCAGCTATTATTAATAGGATTCGGTCCGAACTAAATCAGTTTATATTTGAATTTAATGATCATTGACATACTTGTAATATTTTAGATCAACTAAACATAAATTTAACAATAATTCTTCAGCTTCTAGCAGATATAGAAAATTCTGTAACTTTTACTCGTATCGGAGTTTTGCATACTAGTATTGTGAGACCGGACGAATTAGAATCTATAATAAAAGCAGTGTTAAAATATCATTCATCAAATGAATTAATTTTCTCAAATTTTAGTCGTAAATATTACGACATTATAAAAGTTTTTTTACTCTGACACAAAAATAGTTTTCGCTATTCACTTTCCTATAGTTTTTCCCGAAGATTTTTCCCTTTTTCATCTTTACGCAGTTCCTACCTTTAATTCTACTATTATAACTCCTCCAAATACCTTTCTGAATGAAAATTCGTACCAATATGCATCGCTGCATCGATCTCAAGCCTGACTACTACTGCCCTGAAGAAACTCTGTTCAATCGATTCGAAACAGTTCTAATTTAATGTCTGATTGATGTTTGTTGAGTGGATTTTTTGATTTCAAAATTATTATTATTCAGAAAGTTTTTAGTTTTTTCAATATATACTGTTCTTATCATTATAATTAGACAGTTACCTTTGTCAGCTTTTGTCACTACTAGGTAATTGATTCTTATTTTATATGAAATTTGTTTAATTAGTGAAAGTAGTTTAAAAACCATTTTTTTACGACTCTTAAATTTTGAGAATTCTTTTTGTAAAGTACAAGCTTTACAATAGAGTCATAGACAATTTTAAGTTCTACTTTAATGTTATCTAAATGTGCGTAATGTTTACGAATTTCTTTACGCATAATGGTGCGTTATATGTTAAATTTAAAGCTATTAGAAACCCTATGTAGAAAACTACGAACAACAAACTTAGGTGCTACTTTGAATTTGATGCATTGGTCTAAAAACCATATGTCAACTGAGATAATTTCTCTTTTCCTAGACAGTCTCAGATATTTGGTTAATTCCGCTACCATATTGTAGAAGTTATTAAGTTGACTGTGAGATGTGTACACACTTAGATTCATAGGTAAATGGATTGGTAAGTATAAGTATTTATTCAAAAGAAGTTTTGAAAGTGTGTAAAAATATAATTCTCTATATTACAAAATCATAGCTGAGCGCTTTCGACCAATCACCATCAGAGCTATTCCTAAAAGTGTATGTATAATATTAATTTAACTAGTAACAATGTTGTATGAACAACCTATATACACAAAAAAAATCCCAATTTCTAGGAGATATTTTACGTAACTAATCAAAAACGTTTTGTTACTAGTTAAATTAATCTTATATATACGAGTACACTTTTAGACTCTTTATCGCTCAGCTATGATTTTGTAATATAGAGAATTATAATTTTACACACTTTTCAAACTTTTTTTCAATAAATACATATACTACCAGTCCATTTACCTAATTTACTTTGTGTTCCTGTAGACAATTTTACTATTAAAATTTTATCTTCAAAGTATATCTAATAGGGAACTTGACATTTTTTTAATAATACCATTTATTTATATCTAAAAAGAGCATTACCCAATTATTATTTCTTAAAAAAATAACTTGGCAAAAAATGTTTAAAGTTTCTCGCGTCCTGGAAGTATTTCAAACGATCTTCAACGTTCGCTTAGTCGCGTGAAGTCATATGGCAACAATTGCTAGAATGTAGGCAATAATAGTGAATTTAAGAGGAATTATTCTACTGCTTCATCTTACTAATCTAATTAATAATCTTAAATTTGATATATGTTGTCACTCCACTTTTAGCAGGTTACATTTTACAATTATGTATCTTCAGGCTGTGAGGCTGACCGATCACTGTTATATAACAATAATAATAATAATAATAATATGGTTTATTGACCACTTACATACAATAGATTACGTTTGTAGTCATTGTCACAAATTATTAATACATATTAATTCACTTTACAAAATTTATAATGCTTCATAACAAAAAAGGTTATAGTACATAATAAAATATAAACATGACAAAAAACAAAGAATACAGTAAGACGACAGTAGGTATTCAACACGGGTATCAGGCCAAAAACCGGTTTTTTCAAGGCCAATGACCATGCTAAGGCTAAGGTCAAGGTCAAGGTCAGGATCATGAACCAGTTTCCCCAAGTCAAAATTCAATGAAAATGTATTAACTTTTCAACCGTAATCTTTAAACAAAGACAACAACTAAATTTAGGTTTTAATTTCAACCATTAATAATCTTTAAAGAAAGACTACTAAATTTTAGTTTTAATTTCAACCGGTAATAATCTTTAAACAAATACAACAACTAAATATAACCTTAATAAGGCATGATGCATCAGGCCACAAACCACCAAAGGTCAATGACCATGCCAAGGCTAAGACCAAGGCCAAGACCAAATGAAGGTTAAAATCCGACAAGCGGGCGCGGATTTTTCAGTTCACAATGCTTTGTTTGTACGAACAGAGATTAGATAGATTTTTTTAAAAAGTATTTAAACTTAAACAAGATATAATAAAATACGAGCAAATGCAAAACCTTATAAAGTGTTTTGAAAAAGTGAAAATAAGTGAAGAAGAGGGGATTCATTATAAATATAGTTGACCAAAACACCGCAGAGCATTGTACTCGACAACTTAAAAATGGATTTACAAAAAGTTAACGAACAGCTAATGTTAGATGTAGAGCACAAAGAAATTATAAAATTAAACCAACTACAACCCACATAATTTGGAGAAGTAGTGTTGATGGAACTTGCCCAGAACAGAATATATTTACCGGGGAGATCAACTGCATTTTTGAAACTCCACCTAAGTGAATTGGGGAATGCTGATTATTCCATAATCTATGCAGGAGAGAAAAGTCTGTCAATGGGGAAATCAACATCTTTATTCAAATTTAAAAAATGTCTATTTATTGAAAAATAAAAATATAAGTTAATATATATTTTACTTTCTATAAAAACATGCGAACAAAATCTAGACAGTTAGTGTACAATGAGCTTTAGTGAGGTATTTCCAAATTCAGTTCCAGACAGTCCACCTGAGGTACAACACTGGATAAATGGTACATGTTATATTTGTAAAGAGAAGCCAATACAAGTATTATTCCTTCCCTGTAGTCATAGGATTTTTTGTGTAGAATGTGGAACAAGAGTAAAGTATTGTACTTTTTGTCATGTCAAACTAGTAGAAATTGTTCGAGATGAGCAAAGAAGGTGTACCAGTCAAGTCTTATTATGTGGACGTAATGTGTGTAAAGGATATGTAAGATTTTGTTCGATATGTGGTTTAGAAAATAAATAAATTTTACTTAAACAGATTTTTTTTACACCATTCTCGAAATATATAGTTGATGTACGTGAACCAAGTTGTACAAATTTGGTGAAAAATTAATATTTTTTAACAACCAAGTCTTATTCTAAATAGCTAAAGAAGGTCATTCTTATTCTAAATAGATTGTACAAATTTGACAAAAGTGGGTTGATGTACGTGAACGTAAATAAATTTTGGTAAAAGTGTTTTAAAAAATTAATATTATTTCATGACTACCAATCTTATTCTAAATAGCTAATTTTGAGCAGATTTTTATTTTACACCAAGTTGGAAATACATTGTACAAAAGTGGGTTGATTGATGAGAATGGTAGAAGTGTTTAAAAAAATATTATTTTATAACTATCCCAAGGTTATTCTAAATAGCTGTACGTGAACGTTGAACAAGTTCAACCTGTTTTATAAATATAAAGACATAGAATTGAAATAAGAACGCAAACCTTGTCTTCAATTACTAAAGAACGTTGGGCAGTACAAAATTTTGAAAATTTAAAATTTGAAGATTTTGAAGATGGGTTTCCGATTATATTATATAGTGATAGTGAACGTCCGATTACACCAGATCGAGACATAACAACACTGATGGAAATATATAATAAACAACCTAAGGATCCCAGACAAGCACCACTACCCATTTGGAGACCAATAGAATTGAAGGTTATTTCATATTATCTCCACCATCCCTAAAATGTCTATAACCAAGTCTAAAGATGATCAGATCATCAATATGTGGCGAGCCTATACAACCCAAGTAAAGGTAGTAGATTTAAAATCTGCAATCACCTATTTTACAAAAACTTATGGAGAAGACAACTTTTAATGGGAATATGAAGCAACCTATGGTAGAAATAGAGAAATAGTTGTTACTCTGTAGAAGAATGTAGGGAAAAAGATGCTTCAGCCTGTAATGACTATCTTGAGGGTGAGCTTCACCTTTGCTTTTTACTCAATATTTTGGACAACCTAAATTTAAATACACGACTAGAAATTTCCAAATACCTACCAATTTATTTGAGGGATGCTAACTATGTAGAATAAAATGATGATGATGTTGATACAGACGAAGAAATGAAAACGTTGGATACTTTATCATATGAAGAAGCTGAAAAATTGGTAACAGAGTCAAGTCCATTCTAAATATTTTAAAATTAAACACATATTGATAAATAGATTTTATTTCATTAAAAATTGTTGTATAAAAAATATACATTTGCTAAAGCGCAAATACATTTGTCCTTTGTGTGGTAAAGACATGCAGGTTTCTTTAGTTGAAGTTTGGGTAACTCGTCAAAAGCAAACACAGGAGCCTTTGAAAACGTTTTTAAATAATTTGTCTTTTCTAATCCTTTAACATAAATAAAGTCTGCATCTTTGGTAACATCTTCGTAAATTTTGGAAAACTGATGGAGTGGTGTAAAGCCGGTATCCCATTCAATACACTGATGGTTATGAGTTAACCAAGATGCTTGCTTATAGAAATCAGGAGACAGCATTCTCATAGGAAATGGTGGTTTAAACACATAATGACAAATTTGAGAACTATTATAAGCAGCAAATTCCTTTACGATAAATTTATTATTTTCTTTTTTAAAACATTGTAAATCTACCACTAACTGCATATAGCTAATAATCAAAAATACAGAACTAAATTAACTGAACAACCAGAGATTTATATTAAATAAGGAGCATGCCTGTTAAACCTGCCGTACAATTTTTGTTAAAGGATTGTACATAAATTCCTTTTCATGTAAAATAAGACAATAAACAGAGACATTTTTACCCACATTTTTACTGGTTTCATATTCGATTCTTAGCACAATCGACCTCCCTTGAATAATTTCTCTTTGACGTGAACAGTCGATATGAAATAATGGAGCATTATTTTTAAATTCTTCTGGTGAAAAAATTGGTTGATTTGTTGGTAAATGATAGTAGGATTCTTGAAAATTAGCAAACATTTCATAAGCAGTAGCAAAACGATTATACTCAAAATCTAAATTTAAATCATGATATGGATATCGTTCCGAGTTGAGAAAGATACTAATATTTGTTAGATTACAGTAATTAAAATGACACATATTTTTCAACAATTTTCCTTTACAATTATCTTGAAAGGCGACTGTAATATGTCAAGGACTTTTTAATTTTGTGGAAGTTTTAACATTCCAAGTATGACGTGTGGAATCGTTTAATGTGGGATATTTTATTAGTTCCCAACTTCTAAATTTAATTGGCAAGTCTACGTTACTCTGAATTATTTTATTTAATCGAAATTGTTGACTTATACTAGGTGTAATATGTGTAATATTCCAATATATCTTGCTAATTTCAATTTTTGGTTTTTCTGTCTCATCTGTTGCAAAGATACAATCTACATAATCTTTTTCGCGAATGAGAATTAATTACTGCTTCATATTTAAAACAATTTCACGGAAATCTTCAAAGAAGCCAGAAAAAAGTTTTTATGGTATATAAACATTAAAATTACCGTGATTATCAATTAAAAGTTTATTGTTTAATGCAACTGTCTTTCCGGTAGAATCTTTTAAACCATCTTTAGGGAACCAGGCTGCATTTTGAAGTAATTTGTTCTCATTTTCATTGATTGAGAGATAGTTTTTCAGGGTAGACGCTAAGCCAACACCTCTAACCGAATCAATTATTACGCCATTCATTTCATATCTTATTTCCCTAAAGAGATGTGCTATACCATTGTTTATAAAATGAAATTTTGTTGGTGTCTTATTTTGTTCTGTTAAGAATTTCCCCTCTAAATAAAGATAACTATTACATGGAAGAGTATAAGCGTCAATATCTTGAACGGCAATTCTAATTTTACATTATAGTTAACAGCGGTTAGCCTATGGGGTTGATAGGTGTGAAATTAATAATCCTCAATGGTCGTATCAGTAAACGGTTGTCCGGTTACGTTTAGGAGATCCATTACAAACTTTAAATCCAAGAGATTGTAAACATTTACGGTTTTGCGATGTTAACTGCTTAGTGGTTCTCAAAATACTGTTTTCCTTATTGCTATATGGTATTTTATAATAATGGGGGTGACAACGTGGGAACAACCAAACCAATATTCAATCTTTCTAACATGTAAACGAATAGTAATTGTCTTGTTATTGAAATTTATAAGTTCACCCGTTTGCTGAAACACCTTAACTGTTATGTTTTTATTGTCTTGACGCTTACAGGATAATACAAAATATTTTGTGGTTGTTCCACTATTTTATAGCCATTGGGAACCTGAGGGAAAAGTTGGTGAATAATGTGAACCGGACGTCCATTAAGAAAAGAGCCGATCGCATTGTTACAATCAACGCAAATAGTGTTAACTTGTAATATATTGACTTTGTGTAAGTTATGAGCAACATCTGAAGAGAGTTTAGTGGAAAAACCTAAAAGTTGTTTGATTGAATTGGGTACATTGAAATTAATAAAAGTACCACTTTTGAGTGTAACTGTAGAGGTTTTTGGATCTCCTATTATGCGAATTGTTGCACCATTAAGAAAAATGTCTTTTTGAATATTTTTTATCAATACATTAATTTCATGTCCACCGCTTGGTATATGAGCAGAAAATTGATCGTTCTCACCCAACACTAGAATGTTCATGAACATTTGGAATGCTATTGAAAGTGTCAAAATTAACCAAACCAATTTCATAATCAGGAGTAAATATTGTTAAAGGAGATGTAATTTTATTTAAGCTGGGATCAAAACAGAAAATTTGTATTGAATTATTACTTCAGTGTCCGTTAGTCAAAAATGTCCAAATTGCAAGTCGTTAATGAACTTCATAAAAAAGCTCGAATTAATTTTAAACGTCGCCTTGTTTTAGTTAAAGGCTTGCATCATTTAATTCAAGCTGATCTGGCCATCATATCATCGTATGCTAAAGAGAACAAGGGATACAATTATATATTGGTCGCAATCAATACATTCAGTAAATTCGTTTGGACTAGACCTCTCAAAAGAAAAACTGGTAAAGATATTGTTAATGCCATGAAAGTCATTCTAACACAAATGAAACTTCCTCCCAAGAATCTTCAGACTGATAATGGGACAGAGTTTCACAATAAAGATTTTCAAGATCTTATGCAAAAATATAAAATAATTCATTATAGTTCCTATTCGAATCTCACGGCCAGTATTGCAGAAAGGGTAATTAGAACTCTTAAGTTGGCTTTTTGGAAACATTTTAGTTTACGAGGATCGTACAAGTGGTTAGACGCTCTATCTACTATTGTTGCTAAATATAGCGATACTAGACACTCGACTACTGAAGCCATACCCAGCAAAGTTAACAATAGAAATGCAAAGTATATTATTGCATTTAGTCGAGCGAAAATTGTAGATCCTCGAAAACCTAAATTTAAAGTTGATG
Organism: Hermaeophaga mercurialis; assembly: GCA_951812935.1. Classification (NCBI taxonomy): domain Eukaryota; kingdom Metazoa; phylum Arthropoda; class Insecta; order Coleoptera; family Chrysomelidae; genus Hermaeophaga; species Hermaeophaga mercurialis. The sequence continues at coordinate 33,056,148 of OX638364.1, forward strand.
ATTATGTACGCATCAGCAAATATAGACATGTCTTTAAGAAAGGCTACACACACAACTGGACGACAGAGGTTTTTAAAGTGAAAAAGTTCAGTTGACCATTCCTAGAACCTACATTTTGGAGGTTGAAAAAAATGAAGAGATTCAAAGTAGATTCTATGCGAAAGAATTGCAAAAGGTGCAATATCCAGATGTTTTCTTAATTGAAAAAATCTTGAAACGAAAAGGAGATCAAATTTTAGTAAAGTGGTTGGGAATGAAATCTTGGATAAATAAAAATGCAATAGTATATGTAATTTTTAATAAAATATTTTTGCATACAATGGGTTTTATTTATACAAATTTAGGGTCTTAATAAATAAGGATTTATAATTTTTGCGATTTCTTCTATGTGATGTTGAAATCTTACACGGTCACAAGCAGCTTCCTCCCAACATCTTCCTTTTCTGGCTCCCTTGTAAGCAAAACACCATTTGAAGAGGGTATGAAATTTGTTCATCGATTCATTAAAGATAACCTTCTTCTTCATAGTAGTTCTGGATATTGATATAGGACTTCCAACGCTAAACCATAAGTAGTAGGATTGATGTCTTTTATAAGCTCAAGAACTTTGAGAGCTGTCTGTACCATATTCGAGCTACCTCTGACACTCATTCGTAAAATGTACAAATTTTTGTACTCGATATAGATCAATGAAATGTTGTATTAGCGGCAGCTCGTGTAACGCCCATTATGTTGATAATGGTCGCCCACCCCTCTTCGTTGTATATTGCTTTATGTCCTTTGTTGTCTCATATTTTAATGCACGGAGCAAAATCACGAGATAACCTGACTGGCTACATACTTTGGGTTTGATTTTATTGTATAAAATCGCTTTTCACCTAAAAAGTTCCTTAAATCATATTTTAGAAAACTAAAAATGCCATGTTAAACTATAATGCCCCCAGGGCAATGTATCATAGGAATTTTGTATTAAATATCTTTTGTCGTCTGCCGAATTTAGACAAATTTTGGTTTGTTTTATGCTGTAGACGTTGTGAACATAAGAACGAATTGTAGATTGAGAGATAATTTTGTCCGTATTTTTATTTAAACAATCAACATAGTCGTCAAGTGTAATTTTAGTTTGTAGGACTCTATTTTTCACTCCCTTTGACTTTTTAACTAATTTTTGATTTCCAATTTTATAGCTATAAATTTTTGATTTTAAGCCTACAAAATATGTAATAATGTTACCGTTCTCTTCATCTTTCATTAAACCCGGCACTTTTTTATTACAAAGTGGTATATTATATGGATTTGTAGGTGAGTAATCACTTGTATCAAAATGGTTAATGCCCTGTTTAATAATTTCATCGTATATTAACTATTAATTTGATAAATGAAGGAATCGGTGTCAGTATATAAAATTTTACATCTGTTATTGATTTTAGGCAACATATAATCATAATGAAAATGGTACATACATGTTTTTGAAATGTCTAACACAGCCATTCCTATATACAATGGTTTGTTAAAATAAAGTTCCGCTTTCCGCAATTCAATAGCCATTAAATCTTCATCCAAGATTGTTCGACTTTGAAATCTAGGACTAGCTATTAAATTTTTAGATCCATATCTCCCCTCCCAACGAGAGACTAATTTTACATTACGATGCTTTCTAATATTTTCCATACATTTACCGTATATTGAATTTACTTTAAGTTTAAAATGATCTTTCTCAAAATTATTTTTAGCTTTTCTTAATTGAGTAGAGTAATTTTACCTAATTTAGCAAGATCTCGAATTATGAAATGACTATCGTATCCACTGTCGAATCCAAATTATGAAAAATAATGGGTATGAACAAATTGTTTGCGAAATTTTCAGTTGCATGATTCATGAGCAATTCCCTTGAAGTCACCTGTAAAATGATTATGGTCACGAACTATTATATCTTCATTTCTAAACACCTCTCAAATATGACATAAGTATGCATTGACTTTTGAAAGTCTTTCTTTCATGGAAACAATATGTTTAAATTTAGATTCAATCATTTCCGAACAATGTGTCTTTAGCAAACCATTGTATACCGTTTTCACCACGGTAACTATTAAAATATGACAAATTATTATCATAATTACATTTAACGTAGTACCCACAAGTAAATGTTTTATGCTTTTGATATTTTATTGTACTTTTCTTTAAATTATCCTCAAACGGTTCCAATATTGACTCAAAGTCTACATATATAACAAATGGTGCTCGCTGTTTATTTACAAAATTTTTAAATTTAACTATAGAATATTTAGGAAGAGATATTTTATAATCATTGATTTTTTCACACAGTTCTGTAGGTGTAAGAAGTCGTCCTACTAAAATAATTGAGACACCTATCACAAATATTTTTTTTTATCTTTTTTGAATTGAGAACCTATTAACCGTGATAAATCTTTAATATAACAGTAGTGATATAGTATATCAACATCCTCCTCCTCAGGTAGAGGATCAAAGTCATTAATTTTAGGAAAATATTTATTTTGAATCAATAATAGATTTACATGTCTGTTTTGTTTGCATTGGGTTAGATGTAGAGTAATTATGTTAAATCTCGTTTCAATCAATTCTAATCCATATACATTCACTGATATTGAATTTAGTTTTTTAAATTTATTAATTTTATCAAACTACAGTGGAGTATCAAGTCTTTCTAAATTTAAAACATTTGCATAATGCGGATATGAAGTAATCCTATATGGTTTACCGGACGATTGGTATAAGGCAGCAATGATACTCCAATAGAAACAAGCTTTATCAAAGTTTTGGACATTAATTAAAGCCCGTTTCTTTTCTATAGCTAGAGGCAGTTTAATGTAAGAAGTCCTATTATGAATTTCTAGTTTATTAACATTTACCTCCAACGATATTACTTGATTTAAAGACCAACCTAAGTTCTTTTCTTGGAACTCGGAGAGCTTGTTTGTTAAAAAATCAAAAACTTAATATATTAACCATTTCTTGAAATCTGTTGCCAAAAATTCATATTAACTTTAACCATTGATAAGTATCCTAGGATACACACAATTTTAAAATACATCTAATCAGAAACATACCAGTTAAGACGTTAATACAAATCTACTATATTTATATGTCAGCCCTAAAATTAATATATTTCCCAAATAAATGGAAAAATGCATGGATAATACCAATCCCAAAACATGGTAAAGATTTAAATAGATCCCAAAACTATAGACCAATATCATTGTTGAATATAATATCAAAAAGACTAGAAAAATTAATACAAAAAAGAATAGCGTACTATCTAAAAAATAATAAGAAATATGTATATAGAAGAACAATTTGGTTTTCTCAAGTTATAATTAAAAATAAAAATAGGTAAAAGAATTATTTTTTTTTCAACTGTCCTTCCGTGTTTTTTGCGCAACTCTCATTACTCACAAAAGAATATGAAAAACCAGAGTTTAGCGAAAGGCGTTTCACCAACAAAAGATGCAAGGTTAAAGCCGGTCAAAATATCCAAGTATCCTTTTAAATCTTATAGTATAGTCAAATTAACAGAAAATCTATTTTTCTGAAAAATAATTTTAATATAAATGATTTGAAATTGCAAAATTATATCTGTAAAATTATGTTTGTAAAACAATACTTAGGAGGGAATTTTCAAATATCAGATAAAAAACCGATTTTAGCGAAAGGCGCGTGCCTGAGGTAATTTGCATTTACAGTCAGTTTCGAATCTGTAGAATTATCCAAGTTTTAAATCTTATAGTATAATCAAATTAACAGAAATTTTATTTTTGAGAATTTTAATATAATTAATTTGAAATTGCAAAATTATATCTATAAAAAATGCTTACACCAGAAGGAAATTTTCAAATATGTATAAAACAAGTAAAAATCGCAAAAATATAAAAATTATGCTTCATTTAAATTAAAAATAGAATATAAGATTAATTTATGATTTTAGGGAATTTTATGTTAATATCCATTTTATGTAAAGTACAAAAAAATTCAAGAAAAAATTTATGTAGGATGGAATCTTATATGTAATTATCAAATCAGGTTAACGGTTGAAAATATAAAAATTATACAATATTTAAAATAAAAAACAGAATATAAGAATTCATGGTTTCAGGAAATAGTTTTATATATAGTACAAAAAATTCAGATCTTTTAAGTTATGCAATTATTAATGAGTTAAAAAAACGAAAATATTAAAATAAAAAACAGATTTTAAAAATTCAAGGTTTTAGGAAATAGTTTTATGATATATAATTTGTAGAGTACAACATTCAAGAAAAATTTGATGACATAAATATAATAAATATTTCGAATGCACCCGGCACGGCCGAATCAACACAAAGTGATGAAAGTGAAATTTGCCTTATATTATTGTCAAATTCCACATAAATCGAACAATAATAAATAATTCGAGTCATAGTCTAACAAATTCTATTCTATTTATTGAACATTCTCGTAATTATACTATTTTTGATCTAAAACAATTATTTTTTCGCAACATTAATTTTTATCTCAATTTATTTTAATATATTTGTTGATTTGAATCGGAAACATTTCGATTACACCCGATAGGTATTTCGCGAACAGTTGCTTAAAATATAAATATCCGAGCCGACTTTATACAGTTCAGTTGTTGTTAATGGTTTCATCAATATTGCACAAATTATTTATTTAGTTAGTTAAAAATGTCAGACAAACTTTGCTCAGACGTGACAAGATTGACTTCTAAATTTTTTGAAAAGTATCCTAATTTTACTGAGGAAGAGAGACTTAATTGACTTAAGCATATCAAAATTGCAATTAATTTAGTGACACAGGTTATGTCAAAGAAAAATTTAAATATTGGGAAAATAGAGCTTGGACATCAAAATTAGGTCATTTAAAGTTAACTTTCTGGAGACGACGATAATTCTCTGTGTAGGGGAGAAGTCTTATCCATTTTTAAAAATAAGGTTACAACAGGTGTAATATTGACTCGAAAGCACAAAGATGTTGTACCGTTTTTACGCGATGCTTTTACCATATTTTCAATCAAAATTGTGTGTATCCTAGGATACTTATCAATGGTTAAAGTTAATATGAATTTTTGGCAACAGATTTCAAGAAATGGTTAATATATTAAGTTTTTGATTTTTTAACAAACAAGCTCTCCGAGTTCCAAGAAAAGAACTTAGGTTGGTCTTTAAATCAAGTAATATCGTTGGAGGTAAATGTTAATAAACTAGAAATTCATAATAGGACTTCTTACATTAAACTGCCTCTAGCTATAGAAAAGAAACGGGCTTTAATTAATGTCCAAAACTTTGATAAAGCTTGTTTCTATTGGAGTATCATTGCTGCCTTATACCAATCGTCCGGTAAACCATATAGGATTACTTCATATCCGCATTATGCAAATGTTTTAAATTTAGAAAGACTTGATACTCCACTGTTGTTTGATAAAATTAATAAATTTAAAAAACTAAATTCAATATCAGTGAATGTATATGGATTAGAATTGATTGAAACGAGATTTAACATAATTACTCTACATCTAACCCAATGCAAACAAAACAGACATGTAAATCTATTATTGATTCAAAATAAATATTTTCCTAAAATTAATGACTTTGATCCTCTACCTGAGGAGGAGGATGTTGATATACTATATCACTACTGTTATATTAAAGATTTATCACGGTTAATAGGTTCTCAATTGAAAAAAGATAAAATTACACCTACAGAACTGTGTGAAAAAATCAATGATTATAAAATATCTCTTCCTAAATATTCTATAGTTAAATTTAAAAATTTTGTAAATAAACAGCGAGCACCATTTGTTATATATGTAGACTTTGAGTCAATATTGGAACCGTTTGAGGATAATTTAAAGAAAAGTACAATAAAATATCAAAAGCATAAAACATTTACTTGTGGGTACTACGTTAAATGTAATTATGATAATAATTTGTCATATTTTAATAGTTACCGTGGTGAAAACGGTATACAATGGTTTGCTAAAGACACATTGTTCGGAAATGATTGAATCTAAATTTAAACATATTGTTTCCATGAAAGAAAGACTTTCAAAAGTCAATGCACACTTATGTCATATTTGAGAGGAGGTGTTTAGAAATGAAGATATAATAGTTCGTGACCATAATCATTTTACAGGTGACTTCAAGGGAATTGCTCATGAATCATGCAACTTAAAATTTCGCAAACAATTTGTTCATACCCATTATTTTTCATAATTTGGATTCGACAGTGGATACGATAGTCATTTCATAATTCGAGATCTTGCTAAATTAGGTAAAATTACTCTACTCAATTAAGAAAAGCTAAAAATAATTTTGAGAAAGATCATTTTAAACTTAAAGTAAATTCAATATACGGTAAATGTATGGAAAATATTAGAAAGCATCGTAATGTAAAATTAGTCTCTCGTTGGGAGGGGAGATATGGATCTAAAAATTTAATAGCTAGTCCTAGATTTCAAAGTCGAACAATCTTGGATGAAGATTTAATGGCTATTGAATTGCGGAAAGCGGAACTTTATTTTAACAAACCATTGTATATAGGAATGGCTGTGTTAGACATTTCAAAAACATGTATGTACCATTTTCATTATGATTATATGTTGCCTAAAATCAATAACAGATGTAAAATTTTATATACTGATACCGATTCCTTCATTTATCAAATTAATAGTTAATATACGATGAAATTATTAAACAGGGCATTAACCATTTTGATACAAGTGATTACTCACCTACAAATCCATATAATATACCACTTTGTAATAAAAAAGTGCCGGGTTTAATGAAAGATGAAGAGAACGGTAACATTATTACATATTTTGTAGGCTTAAAATCAAAAATTTATAGCTATAAAATTGGAAATCAAAAATTAGTTAAAAAGTCAAAGGGAGTGAAAAATAGAGTCCTACAAACTAAAATTACACTTGACGACTATGTTGATTGTTTAAATAAAAATACGGACAAAATTATCTCTCAATCTACAATTCGTTCTTATGTTCACAACGTCTACAGCATAAAACAAACCAAAATTTGTCTAAATTCGGCAGACGACAAAAGATATTTAATACAAAATTCCTATGATACATTGCCCTGGGGGCATTATAGTTTAACATGGCATTTTTAGTTTTCTAAAATATGATTTAAGGAACTTTTTAGGTGAAAAGCGATTTTATACAATAAAATCAAACCCAAAGTATGTAGCCAGTCAGGTTCTCTCGTGATTTTGCTCCGTGCATTAAAATATGAGACAACAAAGGACATAAAGCAATATACAACGAAGAGGGGTGGGCGACCATTATCAACATAATGGGCGTTACACGAGCTGCCGCTAATACAACATTTCATTGATCTATATCGAGTACAAAAATTTGTACATTTTACGAATGAGTGTCAGAGGTAGCTCGAATATGGTACAGACAGCTCTCAAAGTTCTTGAGCTTATAAAAGACATCAATCCTACTACTTATGGTTTAGCGTTGGAAGTCCTATATCAATATCCAGAACTACTATGAAGAAGAAGGTTATCTTTAATGAATCGATGAACAAATTTCATACCCTCTTCAAATGGTGTTTTGCTTACAAGGGAGCCAGAATAGGAAGATGTTGGGAGGAAGCTGCTTGTGACCGTGTAAGATTTCAACATCACATAGAAGAAATCGCAAAAATTATAAATCCTTATTTATTAAGACCCTAAATTTGTATAAATAAAACCCATTGTATGCAAAAATATTTTATTAAAAATTACATATACTATTGCATTTTTATTTATCCAAGATTTCATTCCCAACCACTTTACTAAAATTTGATCTCCTTTTCGTTTCAAGATTTTTTCAATTAAGAAAACATCTGGATATTGCACCTTTTGCAATTCTTTCGCATAGAATCTACTTTGAATCTCTTCATTTTTTTCAACCTCCAAAATGTAGGTTCTAGGAATGGTCAACTGAACTTTTTCACTTTAAAAACCTCTGTCGTCCAGTTGTGTGTGTAGCCTTTCTTAAAGACATGTCTATATTTGCTGATGCGTACATAATCATCAACTTTAAATTTAGGTTTTCGAGGATCTACAATTTTCGCTCGACTAAATGCAATAATATACTTTGCATTTCTATTGTTAACTTTGCTGGGTATGGCTTCAGTAGTCGAGTGTCTAGTATCGCTATATTTAGCAACAATAGTAGATAGAGCGTCTAACCACTTGTACGATCCTCGTAAACTAAAATGTTTCCAAAAAGCCAACTTAAGAGTTCTAATTACCCTTTCTGCAATACTGGCCGTGAGATTCGAATAGGAACTATAATGAATTATTTTATATTTTTGCATAAGATCTTGAAAATCTTTATTGTGAAACTCTGTCCCATTATCAGTCTGAAGATTCTTGGGAGGAAGTTTCATTTGTGTTAGAATGACTTTCATGGCATTAACAATATCTTTACCAGTTTTTCTTTTGAGAGGTCTAGTCCAAACGAATTTACTGAATGTATTGATTGCGACCAATATATAATTGTATCCCTTGTTCTCTTTAGCATACGATGATATGATGGCCAGATCAGCTTGAATTAAATGATGCAAGCCTTTAACTAAAACAAGGCGACGTTTAAAATTAATTCGAGCTTTTTTATGAAGTTCATTAACGACTTGCAATTTGGACATTTTTGACTAACGGACACTGAAGTAATAATTCAATACAAATTTTCTGTTTTGATCCCAGCTTAAATAAAATTACATCTCCTTTAACAATATTTACTCCTGATTATGAAATTGGTTTGGTTAATTTTGACACTTTCAATAGCATTCCAAATGTTCATGAACATTCTAGTGTTGGGTGAGAACGATCAATTTTCTGCTCATATACCAAGCGGTGGACATGAAATTAATGTATTGATAAAAAATATTCAAAAAGACATTTTTCTTAATGGTGCAACAATTCGCATAATAGGAGATCCAAAAACCTCTACAGTTACACTCAAAAGTGGTACTTTTATTAATTTCAATGTACCCAATTCAATCAAACAACTTTTAGGTTTTTCCACTAAACTCTCTTCAGATGTTGCTCATAACTTACACAAAGTCAATATATTACAAGTTAACACTATTTGCGTTGATTGTAACAATGCGATCGGCTCTTTTCTTAATGGACGTCCGGTTCACATTATTCACCAACTTTTCCCTCAGGTTCCCAATGGCTATAAAATAGTGGAACAACCACAAAATATTTTGTATTATCCTGTAAGCGTCAAGACAATAAAAACATAACAGTTAAGGTGTTTCAGCAAACGGGTGAACTTATAAATTTCAATAACAAGACAATTACTATTCGTTTACATGTTAGAAAGATTGAATATTGGTTTGGTTGTTCCCACGTTGTCACCCTCATTATTATAAAATACCATATAGCAATAAGGAAAACAGTATTTTGAGAACCACTAAGCAGTTAACATCGCAAAACCGTAAATGTTTACAATCTCTTGGATTTAAAGTTTGTAATGGATCTCCTAAACGTAACCGGACAACCGTTTACTGATACGACCATTGAGGATTATTAATTTCACACCTATCAACCCCATATAGGCTAACCGCTGTTAACTATAATGTAAAATTAGAATTGCCGTTCAAGATATTGACGCTTATACTCTTCCATGTAATAGTTATCTTTATTTAGAGGGGAAATTCTTAACAGAACAAAATAAGACACCAACAAAATTTCATTTTATAAACAATGGTATAGCACATCTCTTTAGGGAAATAAGATATGAAATGAATGGCGTAATAATTGATTCGGTTAGAGGTGTTGGCTTAGCGTCTACCCTGAAAAACTATCTCTCAATCAATGAAAATGAGAACAAATTACTTCAAAATGCAGCCTGGTTCCCTAAAGATGGTTTAAAAGATTCTACCGGAAAGACAATTGCATTAAACAATAAACTTTTAATTGATAATCACGGTAATTTTAATGTTTATATACCATAAAAACTTTTTTCTGGCTTCTTTGAAGATTTCCGTGAAATTGTTTTAAATATGAAGCAGTAATTAATTCTCATTCGCGAAAAAGATTATGTAGATTGTATCTTTGCAACAGATGAGACAGAAAAACCAAAAATTGAAGTTAGCAAGATATATTGGAATATTACACATATTACACCTAGTATAAGTCAACAATTTCGATTAAATAAAATAATTCAGAGTAACGTAGACTTGCCAATTAAATTTAGAAGTTGGGAACTAATAAAATATCCCACATTAAACGATTCCACACGTCATACTTGGAATGTTAAAACTTCCACAAAATTAAAAAGTCCTTGACATATTACAGTCGCCTTTCAAGATAATTGTAAAGGAAAATTGTTGAAAAATATGAGTCATTTTAATTACTGTAATCTAACAAATATTAGTATCTTTCTCAACTCGGAACGATATCCATATCATGATTTAAATTTAGATTTTGAGTATAATCGTTTTGCTACTGCTTATGAAATGTTTGCTAATTTTCAAGAATCCTACTATCATTTACCAACAAATCAACCAATTTTTTCACCAGAAGAATTTAAAAATAATGCTCCATTATTTCATATCGACTGTTCAAGTCAAAGAGAAATTATTCAAGGGAGGTCGATTGTGCTAAGAATCGAATATGAAACCAGTAAAAATGTGGGTAAAAATGTCTCTGTTTATTGTCTTATTTTACATGAAAAGGAATTTATGTACAATCCTTTAACAAAAATTGTACGGCAGGTTTAACAGGCATGCTCCTTATTTAATATAAATCTCTGGTTGTTCAGTTAATTTAGTTCTGTATTTTTGATTATTAGCTATATGCAGTTAGTGGTAGATTTACAATGTTTTAAAAAAGAAAATAATAAATTTATCGTAAAGGAATTTGCTGCTTATAATAGTTCTCAAATTTGTCATTATGTGTTTAAACCACCATTTCCTATGAGAATGCTGTCTCCTGATTTCTATAAGCAAGCATCTTGGTTAACTCATAACCATCAGTGTATTGAATGGGATACCGGCTTTACACCACTCCATCAGTTTTCCAAAATTTACGAAGATGTTACCAAAGATGCAGACTTTATTTATGTTAAAGGATTAGAAAAGACAAATTATTTAAAAACGTTTTCAAAGGCTCCTGTGTTTGCTTTTGACGAGTTACCCAAACTTCAACTAAAGAAACCTGCATGTCTTTACCACACAAAGGACAAATGTATTTGCGCTTTAGCAAATGTATATTTTTTATACAACAATTTTTAATGAAATAAAATCTATTTATCAATATGTGTTTAATTTTAAAATATTTAGAATGGACTTGACTCTGTTACCAATTTTTCAGCTTCTTCATATGATAAAGTATCCAACGTTTTCATTTCTTCGTCTGTATCAACATCATCATCATTTTATTCTACATAGTTAGCATCCCTCAAATAAATTGGTAGGTATTTGGAAATTTCTAGTCGTGTATTTAAATTTAGGTTGTCCAAAATATTGAGTAAAAAGCAAAGGTGAAGCTCACCCTCAAGATAGTCATTACAGGCTGAAGCATCTTTTTCCCTACATTCTTCTACAGAGTAACAACTATTTCTCTATTTCTACCATAGGTTGCTTCATATTCCCATTAAAAGTTGTCTTCTCCATAAGTTTTTGTAAAATAGGTGATTGCAGATTTTAAATCTACTACCTTTACTTGGGTTGTATAGGCTCGCCACATATTGATGATCTGATCATCTTTAGACTTGGTTATAGACATTTTAGGGATGGTGGAGATAATATGAAATAACCTTCAATTCTATTGGTCTCCAAATGGGTAGTGGTGCTTGTCTGGGATCCTTAGGTTGTTTATTATATATTTCCATCAGTGTTGTTATGTCTCGATCTGGTGTAATCGGACGTTCACTATCACTATATAATATAATCGGAAACCCATCTTCAAAATCTTCAAATTTTAAATTTTCAAAATTTTGTACTGCCCAACGTTCTTTAGTAATTGAAGACAAGGTTTGCGTTCTTATTTCAATTCTATGTCTTTATATTTATAAAACAGGTTGAACTTGTTCAACGTTCACGTACAGCTATTTAGAATAACCTTGGGATAGTTATAAAATAATATTTTTTTAAACACTTCTACCATTCTCATCAATCAACCCACTTTTGTACAATGTATTTCCAACTTGGTGTAAAATAAAAATCTGCTCAAAATTAGCTATTTAGAATAAGATTGGTAGTCATGAAATAATATTAATTTTTTAAAACACTTTTACCAAAATTTATTTACGTTCACGTACATCAACCCACTTTTGTCAAATTTGTACAATCTATTTAGAATAAGAATGACCTTCTTTAGCTATTTAGAATAAGACTTGGTTGTTAAAAAATATTAATTTTTCACCAAATTTGTACAACTTGGTTCACGTACATCAACTATATATTTCGAGAATGGTGTAAAAAAAATCTGTTTAAGTAAAATTTATTTATTTTCTAAACCACATATCGAACAAAATCTTACATATCCTTTACACACATTACGTCCACATAATAAGACTTGACTGGTACACCTTCTTTGCTCATCTCGAACAATTTCTACTAGTTTGACATGACAAAAAGTACAATACTTTACTCTTGTTCCACATTCTACACAAAAAATCCTATGACTACAGGGAAGGAATAATACTTGTATTGGCTTCTCTTTACAAATATAACATGTACCATTTATCCAGTGATGTACCTCAGGTGGACTGTCTGGAACTGAATTTGAAATACCTCACTAAAGCTCATTGTACACTAACTGTCTAGATTTTGTTCGCATGTTTTTATAGAAAGTTGATTTCCCCATTGACAGACTTTTCTCTCCTGCATAGATTATGGAATAATCAGCATTCCCCAATTCACTTAGGTGGAGTTTCAAAAATGCAGTTGATCTCCCCGGTAAATATATTCTATTCTGGGCAAGTTCCATCAACACTACTTCTCCAAATTATGTGGGTTGTAGTTGGTTTAATTTTATAATTTCTTTGTGCTCTACATCTAACATTAGCTGTTCGTTAACTTTTTGTAAATCCATTTTGAAGTTGTCGAGTACAATACTCTGCGGTGTTTTGGTCAACTATATTTATAATGAATCCCCTCTACTTCACTTATTTTCACTTTTTCAAAACACTTTATAAGGTTTTGCATTTGCTCGTATTTTATTATATCTTGTTTAAGTTTAAATACTTTTTAAAAAAATCTATCTAATCTCTGTTCGTACAAACAAAGCATTGTGAACTGAAAAATCCGCGCCCGCTTGTCGGATTTTAACCTTCATTTGGTCTTGGCCTTGGTCTTAGCCTTGGCATGGTCATTGACCTTTGGTGGTTTGTGGCCTGATGCATCATGCCTTATTAAGGTTATATTTAGTTGTTGTATTTGTTTAAAGATTATTACCGGTTGAAATTAAAACTAAAATTTAGTAGTCTTTCTTTAAAGATTATTAATGGTTGAAATTAAAACCTAAATTTAGTTGTTGTCTTTGTTTAAAGATTACGGTTGAAAAGTGAATACATTTTCATTGAATTTTGACTTGGGGAAACTGGTTCATGATCCTGACCTTGACCTTGACCTTAGCCTTAGCCTTAGCCTTAGCATGGTCATTGGCCTTGAAAAAACCGGTTTTTGGCCTGATACCCGTGTTGAATACCTACTGTCGTCTTACTGTATTCTTTGTTTTTTGTCATGTTTATATTTTATTATGTACTATAACCTTTTTTGTTATGAAGCATTATAAATTTTGTAAAGTGAATTAATATGTATTAATAATTTGTGACAATGACTACAAACGTAATCTCTTGTATGTAAGTGGTCAATAAACCATATTATTATTATTATTATTATTGTTATATAACAGTGATCGGTCAGCCTCACAGCCTGAAGATACATAATTGTAAAATGTAACCTTCTAAAAGTGGAGTGACAACATATATCAAATTTAAGATTATTAATTAGATTAGTAAGATGAAGCAGTAGAATAATTCCTCTTAAATTCACTATTATTGCCTACATTCTAGCAATTGTTGCCATATGACTTCACGCGACTAAGCGAACGTTGAAGATCGTTTGAAATACTTCCAGGACGCGAGAAACTTTAAACATTTTTTGCCAAGTTATTTTTTTAAGAAATAATAATTGGGTAATGCTCTTTTTAGATATAAATAAATGGTATTATTAAAAAAATTTCAAGTTCCCTATTAGATATACTTTGAAGATAAAATTTTAATAGTAAAATTGTCTACAGGAACACAAAGTAAATTAGGTAAATGGACTGGTAGTATATGTATTTATTGAAAAAAAGTTTGAAAAGTGTGTAAAATTATAATTCTCTATATTACAAAATCATAGCTGAGCGATAAAGAGTCTAAAAGTGTACTCGTATATATAAGATTAATTTAACTAGTAACAAAACGTTTTTGATTAGTTACGTAAAATATCTCCTAGAAATTGGGATTTTTTTTGTGTATATAGGTTGTTCATACAACATTGTTACTAGTTAAATTAATATTATACATACACTTTTAGGAATAGCTCTGATGGTGATTGGTCGAAAGCGCTCAGCTATGATTTTGTAATATAGAGAATTATATTTTTACACACTTTCAAAACTTCTTTTGAATAAATACTTATACTTACCAATCCATTTACCTATGAATCTAAGTGTGTACACATCTCACAGTCAACTTAATAACTTCTACAATATGGTAGCGGAATTAACCAAATATCTGAGACTGTCTAGGAAAAGAGAAATGATCTCAGTTGACATATGGTTTTTAGACCAATGCATCAAATTCAAAGTAGCACCTAAGTTTGTTGTTCGTAGTTTTCTACATAGGGTTTCTAATAGCTTTAAATTTAACATATAACGCACCATTATGCGTAAAGAAATTCGTAAACATTACGCACATTTAGATAACATTAAAGTAGAACTTAAAATTGTCTATGACTCTATTGTAAAGCTTGTACTTTACAAAAAGAATTCTCAAAATTTAAGAGTCGTAAAAAAATGGTTTTTAAACTACTTTCACTAATTAAACAAATTTCATATAAAATAAGAATCAATTACCTAGTAGTGACAAAAGCTGACAAAGGTAACTGTCTAATTATAATGATAAGAACAGTATATATTGAAAAAACTAAAAACTTTCTGAATAATAATAATTTTGAAATCAAAAAATCCACTCAACAAACTTCAATCAGACATTAAATTAGAAATCAATTTATACAAAGATTTCTTCACAGATTCTAACATTAATGGCAAAAAATTTTACTTCTATGAGACCAATGGTTAGTTTTCACAACACACCAGTATATTTATTAGTAAAACACGTCAATGACGTGTTACAAAAAATTGTTTGAACTTCACTCCTACTAACACAGTAAAGAATTCTATCGATTTGGTAAATAGAATTTACATTTTAAATGAAAAATAAAAAAAAGGTGTGTGCGTTTTAAGTTTACACAAATCTTTAAATTAATTAAATTAATTTCAGTGTCGGTTAAATCTAACTAAAACCTAAACTAACCAACTAGTATTGATTAGACTCGATTTTAGTCGGTTAAAGCCGAAAAAGTTTCAATGCTTCTACAATTAATCGTAAGCTTGGTCTAACCAATACTAATTGGTTAGTTTACGTTATTGAAGGTGAGCTTAGATTAGGTCAGGTTTTTAGTTAGTTACAACCGGTTAAAGGTGGAAGCCTTGAGAACGCTAAAATTAAATCAAACTTAACCTAACCTAACTTACCAAACTTAACCAAATTTAACCGAACTCAACCTAAATTAACTTATTTTGGTAGAGGAGAAAATATACTTACGTATACATCCAAGGTGTGCTGGGTGTAGTGTAGAACTTTAGATGTCAATACCCACTAAAAACCCCTCTTTTCTTCAGCCACTAATTCAAAACATCGGCATGACCTGGGAGGCCTACTTCAATGTTGAGGTCTATACCTTTTACCTAATCTTGTTATTGCCGTTATCTTTCATCTTTTTACTTCTCTGTGATGGGGCTGTCAATTACTTTTCACTTATTGCTGTTCCTAATCATTAGGTCAATAATGTTGTCTATCCTGATGTTTTCGCCAATTTCAGCCTCAGCATTCAACCAGTTATCTCCCCACCTATGATAGTGAAGTACCGTTTGCTCTGGTATATCCTTTTCGCTTCAGTAAAAAGCACTGATTGTACCACCCCATACAGCATCACAATTCTTGTTTCCCGGGTGTTGCTCCCTCTTATTCCTTCTGTTAGTTATAGTCTCGCGCTCCTGGTTTCCTCTACGGCTTTTTGAATTTGGGGCATGCCATCTTGAGACCATCTTCACGTTTCAGGCAGTGGGGTGTCTTTTAGCATGCCTTAGCCCTCTTCTTTCTGCAATTTATACATGTTTCTTCCTTAACCTTGCCGTTTGTACACACCCTGATAATGTCCTAGTTACATGCAATTGTAGCACCTCTGGATTGCCACTCTCTCCTTAACCGTACATAGGACCCAATCTGTCCTTACCTTTACAAGTTTTATTAATCTGTGTGTGTCTTGTTCCGTGGTTGTTCGAGTATGGCGACTTTTTGTCATGATAATGGTTTCGTTGTCCTTATTTAAAACCCTTCCTAGTATTTTTGGGATTCTTGATATTCCTCTCTTTATCCCTCTGTGTCAGATCCTGTAGCAATGGATAGATATATTTACATTGTTTTCGTGATGATTTCTTTATCGCAGGACTCCTTAGGGTTCAGGAATATCGCTATATCCTGTTTATCTTTGGATCTCCGTGAATTTCCTTGCAAGATCTTTGTCACCTAATACAATGTGTTTGGCACTCTTTGTTTAGTAAAAACTATAGGTCTTCGTGTCTCTCTCTATAATGTAGGAGTCTTTCTATTTACTCCTCCTATTTGTCCGTATTGGCCTACGTTTGAGTTGAGTCACAGCATCCGTAATGTTTTTCTTCGCCATTCTGGTTCCTTGTTCACTAATTTCTCTGGCCTCTATTCGTCCTCTATTAGCTCTTTGGTTTTTGTCACAAATCTACCCAACTGCCTACTACTATTTTTTATTTCTTTTTTCGTGTGTATTCTCACGAATGATCTTTCCTAGGTCTTTAAATTTGTTGAAGAGTATTTTGAGCGTCTTTTCTTTCACTTGTTATTTCCCCTTCTTTGCTTTTGTTTGACCCCATTAGGACTTCATCTTTTTCCCAGTCCCCATATTCGCCGGTTTAGTGTCATCGCATTCCGTCCTTCCGCGTTTTTTGGTCTCTTTTTCGTCGCTGCTGAATGAATAAACCATGACTGACTCAACTGTACAGTGATCTGATAGCTTGTAGGCCGGGCTACTTTACAATTCCATGTCGTTCCAAATATATAAAAAAAATACATTTGATAAAGCACAAGCACAATTTTCACTAGTATGATAAAAAAATAATGGTTTATCTAATTACAATGAAGGAGACTCATGAAACTCATAGATAGGAACTTTAGAATATTTTCTAATATAATCCACTTTCTCCTTGCCTTTAACGTATACAATATCAGCATTCTCTGTTTTTCAGTGATAGAGACAAATTGATGTGAAGGAGTAAAACTATTATTCCAATCGATGCAATGTAGTTTTTTATTAGCCACAGTGCTTGTCTGTGTAAATGTGGTTGCAACTGATTCAGTGCGAAAGATACTTTAAATATATAGTGACTTAGTCGAGCTCCATCATATGTGGCAAATTCTTTTACCAAAAATCTATTATTATCTATTTTAAAAGACTGAATATCCACTACTAGTCGCATATTTTCAGTTTTTCAAATAATTTTATCAATTTTTCATCTGTTTATAAAAATCTATATCTCTCTTTAGTTTTTATAGATCTTGTGAAAATTTTACGAGCCTTTCTTGTAAGAACATTATACAGAGACTGTTGTAAAATAAACTGAATTTGGTTAATATTGCTTTACAATTTTAGTGGTGGGGTTGTAGGAAAATTCTTTTTCATATAATATTAGACAATAAGCAGAAGGGTCAGCTGTGGTTGCTTGTTTTGTTTCAAACTCTATTCTAATAACAATACTCCCCGCTTTCACAACTTTCTTTTGTCTTCAGCAGTCGATGTGAATTAATGGAGCAATATCTTTGAATTATTGTGGATTGAAGATAGGCTGATTCGTTTTAAGATGATATTGCTTTCTTGAAAATTGGCAGACATTTCATATAAAGTAGCAAATTTATTAGTATCAAAATAAAGATATATGTCATTGTACAGAAAACGTTCGGAATATAAGAAAATTTGTATATTTGTGAGATGGTCAATGGTCAAATTGTATCATATTTGCCGTAATTTTTCCTTTCCTATTCTTTTAGAAACCAATTATTACATGTCACGTAGTTTCTAATTTTGAACTTGTCTTGACAGCCCATGTGTAACTTGTAAAATTATTTAATGAAGGATACTCAAGATCGAAATTTAATAGGTAGGTCAGTATTAATTTTAACAATGCCTGTTAAACGAACCTGATTACTTAAACTAGGTGTTACATGACGCACATTCCAATATAATTTTGATATTTGGATTTTTGGCTTTTCAGATTCATCGATACTGAGAACAGTATCAATATCATCATTCGAACGAATCAGGATTAATTCTTATTTCATGTTCGTATTTCAATTTCTTATTTTCTATTTTCTTCTAAATATATGCCGGAATTAAATTGTAGCTTAATATTGATGAATTTCCAGTTAACGTAAAACTGATCGATTGAAATGCTTCTTTCAAATGATCAATATATTTTTTTGTAATGGTTATATAAAATTTTTAGAGAATAATGACCGCATATGAGTTGAAATTTTGAACTTTTTCATAATTGTAGAATATATAGACTCTGCCATCACCATTAAAATAGTTTACTAACTCTAGTGGTGGAGATAAATTACCATAACTGTCGAAGTATATGATGTTTTTGTTATCTTTTATGTAAGATGTCCAATGTATCGCTTCACCAGAGACTCAAATCTAAATTAACTATTCGGCTTTCACATTTATGAACTTTTTTAGGTAAAGTGTTTCTCATAAACACTCTTCTAAAATATGGAATTTTTAATGTTTTT
Organism: Hermaeophaga mercurialis; assembly: GCA_951812935.1. Classification (NCBI taxonomy): domain Eukaryota; kingdom Metazoa; phylum Arthropoda; class Insecta; order Coleoptera; family Chrysomelidae; genus Hermaeophaga; species Hermaeophaga mercurialis. Next base: position 33,075,301 of record OX638364.1, read on the forward strand.
ACGAAATAGTTCAAATTCATGTTAGTTAGAGTTCGACTAGGCAAATTCAGTTTTTTTCCTTTTCCATTTTCCAAAACCAAATTATGTCTATTCATTTCATCGATTTGCTTTTGCATCATTGATTGCTTTCTTAATCCTCGCTGCACCGCCACCTACAGCGCCCAAAGCACCTACAAGTGATTACAAAAACGGTAAAAATCCACCCTTTTTTGGAGCTCGAATTACGTGCTTCTTTTTTTTTTAACGAACCTCCCCTTTTCAATTTTCGATTATTTTTCAGGCCCATTCCAAACTTCGATTTCCCTTTCATTGCTGTTCTTACCAACTAGGCTGCTACTTTTTCACCTAAACTAGCGTCTTTAGATGTAACTCCATCCCAATCAGAGTTTTCTAATATTTTATCGGCTATATGTCGTTCTTGAAGATTATTGGTTTGAGAGTATCTAATATCGTAATTTTTGCAGTCTTCATCAAGTTTATTTATACCCTTATCTCCTCTCATTAATCTTTCATTTAATCGGGTTCCTGTATCACAATATTATTACCCTGGAATATGGGCTTTCAAATTAAAGAATTCAAAAGATCACGTCCTTGATGTGAACTACTTCGCTTTTATGGATACTCATTGTGGTATTTATGTAAAGCTGAAGTCTTTATATACATTTAGTTCGGTCAATTATTTAGTAAAATTAATAATTATGATTTTAATTTTAATTGTAATGAGGTAGGAAAACATGGATATTTATTTGGACGTAATTCTAAACGAGGATCAAAGTTTCTTTTGTTTTGGTCGACATAAACAAACAGATTATTTTTACGTATGTCAAACATACTCGGCTATTCCAAAACAATTAATAAAAGACAATACTAATCTTTTAATTTTTTTTTCAACAAGATTTAAATAAAATACGTCACATATTAGATGATCACGTAAACATTGTATGCCATTTCAAGATTTCGTCAATATTGCTGCAAAGATCATTTTCATTTTCTTGTTATTGATAAGGATTGTACAGTCATCAGGCAGATACAGAAAAAAATTTGATACATTTGTTAAGCTATAAACACACTAATTAAATATAAATCCGTTATTTACCATGTATCCTCAGAACACAAAACAACTCATTAAAGCTCTCTAGCTATATATAAAAGTTTATAAAGTGATATAGACAGATCTCAAACATAACTTGAGAAAACTTATAAACCAATAACTGAACCTCTTAAAGAGCTTCGACTTTATCAAAGAAAGAACCAATTAAACAAGAAGCTGAACTGTCAAAATTAGAACGTGTGCCATAAACTAACATATGATACATCTAATATATCTCCTAATTTTGAAAGTACTAAACTAAATGAGCCTCAAATATATCATAAAAATGTTTTATTAAATGAAGAAGCTTTTGACTTAAGAATTAGTAATAAAGAACCATCAAATGATAATCAATTTATTGAAGATAGTATCAAACAGTTTTATGAGGCAGTAAATAATCCAGAAGTTTATGAGAAATATATTAATGGTTTTCATCCAGTACCTAGAATAGATATCGATGAGGCTATTTGAGATGATGAAGGAGAATATGATCATGAACTAGGAGTGTTCCATGGCCAAATAAATGAAATTTTTTTTATTGGTAATTCAGAAGTTTTTGATGGCCTTAACATCATAATTAATGGTATAAAGTATTTGGGTACTCCGGGACTATATGAATGACTTTTTAAGAAAAATATAACTGGCTATACTACCGCCAATGTAGACTGATTATACTCATAGAGCAAAAAGAACAAATTTGTTTCATAGAGAATACAAGGGAGACTTACCAATTAAAAAATTTTCTAATAGCATAAAACATAAGTATGAAGATATTGTCAGAAGGAAGAGCAAAAACGGCGTGGAGTGCCACCACTGTTCAGACCACGAATATCTTCAGTAGTATAACAAGGCGGATTCTGGCTCAATTTGACCTTGAAAATGGCCTTTAAAGTGACCTTGGTGGTTTTGGAAAAGTTTCCTCGGAAAATGGCTTTGGAAAATTTTCTTTACCACCGCCCCCGGCCTTGAAATGGGCCTTGAAAGTGGCCTTGATGCTTGTGGAAGAGCAGCCTTTGGAAAATGGTCTTGGAAAATGTCCACCTCCGCCGCCCCCAACCTTGAAAATGGCCTTAAAAGTGCCGTTGATGGTTTTTTTGGAAAAGTGGTCTTGGAAAATGGTTCGCCCCGTGAGCCTTGATTCTTGGAAGAGCCGCCTCTAAAAAGTGGCCTCTAAAAAGTGGCTTTTGAGGCCCACCCCCCAGAAAATTATTCCAGCGAGCGTCACCGCTGACGCCGGCACTGTGGAGTCCAGCGCAGACACTTTTAATTGCTGCATAGGCAACCCTGTTTACGTTGTAGCGTAATGTTGGTTGCCATGCACGCATCCATAATTAAACAAACCAATAATAAGAGATTTTTTTTTTTTTATTCAATATAATACAAATAGAAACGTATTGCCATTTTTAATCACAAATCCACCTTCTTCTTCTTCCTCTTCTTCTGCTTCTAGTTCAATCAATTCGGCTTGAGGAAAATCGGCGCCGCCGCCGCCGCCGCCTATCATTTTCTCCACACCGCTTTTAAATGCCTAAAAAAAAAATTAAAATAAAAAAAATTAAAATAAAAAAAACGACTTACTGATTTAGCGGCTGAGGCAGCAGCAGCGTCGCCGCCGCCGCCGCCGGAGACGGTTTCCAGCGGCGGCACTGTGGAATCGCTCATGTTTTTGAACTAGGTGTGCTGACGACGGATGATCGCGCGCAACCGACTCAGCCGCCAGCGTTGTTGAAACCGGGATCCGCGCGCGCGCGCCGCCGCCGGCCGCCCTCGCTGCTGGGATCCGCGCCGCCGGCCGGCCGCCTCGGCAGCGTCCACTCTCAGCTGGGAGGAGGAGGTGTGGTCCGCGAGCGCGCGTGTCGCCCGCCTTCGAAGCTGCGACGACGACCTTCATGGGTTCGAGAGCGCCTGCAACCGCTATCGCGGGCGCGGCGGAGATAACCCATTCATATTTATAATGTTAGAGATGGGACTCAACAACAAGGTTGTTATACCTCAATATTAGATTATTAAAAAAAAAAAATAGCGAGATATTGAGCAGCAGCAGCAGCAGCAGCTACTAAAGCTCAAAATATTGGTTAAGAATATTTTTTAAATCGAGGTTATTTTAAATTCCCTCTCTCCTTTATCTTCATGCATATATAGAAGTTTTATAGATATGCAAAGTCAGTTGAAAAATAAAAAAATGGCAACTAGTAGTGAAACAAAAGTGAATAATCTTAAAAATCTCTTGCGAGACTTATCATGGCATTTGTTTAAGCAAGAAAGAATTTACGAACGTGAAAGTGTATATGGTATGGGTCGAATGTATACAGAAGAGGAATGTCAAATATTAACTGCTCGATATCGTAAAGGATCTCAAGTCATGAACGATTACGTAGATGGAATTATTTGTATATGCTGCTTGGTAAATATACTTAAAAAGTTAGAGTTTGAAGGGTATCTACGCAGAATGAAGAAATATTTACCCTCATATCTTATCGATGATGTGGATGATGATGACATTCTAGTAGACGAAGAAGAAGAAGAAGAAGAAGAAGAAGAAGAAGAAAATATGAAATATACTACTTTATAAAATATTGTTTTAATAAAAAACGTAATTCTTAATAAGCATTTTTTTTATTCATAAAAAGATATTATTTTTGACAGTAAAGTTTTTAATTGTTCTTTTAAGCTGTCTTCAGGACATGGAATACCAAAGAGATTCCAATTAAAGGGACCTGCTGCAACAACTTTTCGAGTATATTCACTAAATTTATAGTAAGTATCTTGTTGAAAAAAGTAAATGTAACCATCTGTAAATCTAAACGCTGACGTAATACCGGGTGGAAGCCCAGGAAATTTATCTGTTATTCGTCCACGATTACGTATTTCTTGAGGTGTTTCCAGAAACTCAATGTATGAAGTGTTATCGTAAAATATAAAAATGCTTCCACTATTTGTTTGAAATATAGCATTTATTAGAACGTCTTTAGATAATGGTAAAATAAAATCATGTTGAATATGTAATTCTGGGAATGAGGCTGCATAACATCTTCCATTAGCATAGGTAATCAGATCTCCTACAGCATTTTGAAAAATGTGAGTTATAGTAGATGTTTTTATTTCTTTAGGAAGATATGATTCAATTAAATCAAAATGTTGTGGTATTCGCATATCATTAAGATCAATTTTCCATAACTTACGACCGCTTCCAATATATAAACGATAATTGGGAAACGATGCGGTGCTAGCGAGAAAGATAAAATCAGGTGATTTAAGGCTACATAAATTAGCTGAAGTAGGTAGAGGTGGGGGTGTTGTAGTACTGGTAGTAGTAGTAGTAGTAGTAGTAGGGTTAATTGGCAGATAACGACGTGTTGGTATAGGGCCATAAAGTGCTTCAAGAGCCATTTTATCGTCTTCATGTAATGAGGATATATCGCTTTGATACCATGGATACATTATAGCATTTTCAATGCCACTATGACCCAAACCTAATGTATGACCTATCTCATGAACTAAAACTGCCAATAAACTGTTTTCGTTATCCGGAACATTCGTGATATTCAAGCTAAAATTCCAATTTTCATCAGAATCAAGATGAACCTCAATGCAATTGCTGTCGTCCCTTGGATAATAGGCATGACCCAAAACTTTTCCAGGTCCATCAAAATTCTGTGGACATTCAGCTTTACCCGAACAACTTGTTCGAAAACTATGACGTTTATTTCCGAGGGTTATGGTAATATCCGGTTTTGGCATAGCTATTTTAACATTGGTAAATGTAAACTTTGAATCTTTAGCCCAAATTTCGAAAGCTTTTGCGGCTACTGTAATGTACTTTCTTGATACTGATGGAAAATGCCATTTTAAATTAGTTTTATTCCATTTTCCGTGTACCGTATATGCATCAACATATCCAATATTTTCATCATAATTAGAACATCTTGGTCGCTTCATTAATCGAACAGTTTCATCATTTAAGGTACCATCAACAGGTAAATTAAATTTTTCTTGAAACTCGATTAAATACGATTCGAAATTTTCTAAACTATTATTATTACTAACAGAGGTTATGTAACCATATTGTTTTAGAAAAGAAATAGCATCTTCTTGATTTATATGTTCACAATGAATTACCAATAATATTGAGAGCAACAACGACACAACTATCTTTATCGACATATCGAATGAGAATGAGAGGTATAAAAGAAAAGACGATTTATTTATATAAAATTTATTCTACAGTAAATCCTTGTAAGGCATTTATAAATTTATGTTTATAAAAATAAATAAATTCTCTGAGAGCATTAGCCAATAATGGATCAGTCAAGTTTAATATATTTTTTAATATATTCTTCCAAACTTCTTCTTCTTCTTCTTCTTCGTAGTCTTCAAAATACGGTTTGATTATGTTTAATACTTGAAAGTAGTAATTGTTAAAATTAACATTATTCAATTCTTCAATGTAATAGCACAACAAATTTTCATCTATATCAATCAAATAATAAACTTGGTCTTTTGTCAATTCGATACAAACGTTTTTTTTATTTATACTTAAAAATTTTGTATCATCCATTATATATTGAGTTACTTTACAATTTCTTCCACATAGATTTTCAACAGAATCATATTCATCAGGAAATTGAGGAAGTGAGTCATCGAAAAAATTTTTAAGCAAAACTTTCAACATTGACATAAGATCTAACCATTCGAATGTATCAAAAGACATTTGCTGATGAGGTCGAAAGGGTTGACTTAAAACAATTGCAGGTTCAAATTTTCTCGCAGGACTAAGACCGCTTCCTACTGTCGCTGTTCCAGTCGAATACTCTTTATACAACAGTAAAGTATGCTCAAAATCGATTGCGTTTTCACACATTTTTTTGGAGACTTGATCAATTTGTTTATAATAATCACTATCCATTTGTTTATCGCTATAAGAACTTTCTGAAGTACATCCGGATGAGGATGATGATGAACTATACGTTGAACACATTTTATACAACTGACTGAGATGTATTGTTAATCTTGTTATTTAAGCGAATCCTTATCTATCCAACTGTTATGCGTAATGTCAAACCCCAACCACTTGACATAAAGTTTTCTACCTTTTCGCTTCAACACTTTTTCAACGAGATAAATGTCAGGATTTTTAACCTTTTGTAATTCTTCTTCGTAAAAAGCTCCGATGATTGGTTGACCACGCATATCTTCCAACAAATATGTAACGGGATTGGTTATTTTAACTTTAATGATTTTAAAATGTTCAGTAGACCAATTTGGTGTGTAACCTTTCTCAAACACATGCTTTGCTTTGCTTATGCGTACAACATCACCGACTTGTAATTTTCGCGGTCCGGCAATTTTCAGATATGAATATCTTTTCGTTAAAAGAATCTTTTCATTAGTCTTGTTCACATCCTTTGGTTTAAGTTTCGTTTTGCTATGTTTCGTATTATTATATTCTTGAGTTAACTTGGGTAAATAATCAATCCTTTTATAGGTTCCGTTTAAACTGAAATACTTGTATAATTTTTCTTTTAAAGTACGTATTACCCGTTCTGCTATAGAGGCCTTTTTAACACTAAACGTATTATAATGATTAATGGAATACTTTTTTATTAAATTTTTAAATTTTGCGTTAAAAAATTCCGTACCTTGATCGGTTTGTAAATTTTTCGGACGACGCTGGCGATGTTTCGTATGCGATAAAATGTCTTCGAATGCTTTGGTAATTTCTTCACCGGTTTTCGTTTTTAGCGGTCTAGTCCATAGAAATTTTGAAAAACAATCAATGACAACCATAATCATTTTAAAACCTTTGTTTTGCGGTGCATAGCGACTCATTTCAGCTAAATCCATTTGCCATAAATCATCTAGTCCTTTGATGACGGTACGTCGTCTCGGATAATTTTTTCGTGCATATTTATGAAGTTCATTAACAAGTTGAATCTTCTCCGGTGACGTAACCGCCGACGCGATTGGCATGATAATAAATAGACTGATTTATAATTTTACTATTTATGGTGTAGGCGTAAAAGTAGTCCTTGATGCCATTAATTTGATAATTTGCTCTTGATTCTTCTTTACATTTTGTTCAAGGTTTTTAATATTTTTTCTAATCTCTGAATAATTATCAACAAGGTTATTTCTAAGAAATAACTTAAGCTCTATTGATAATTTATTATTTGCGTTTTCAATACTTTTTTGCAAAGAATCGTCAACATACTTTTTTGTCACCCAATCTGTAGTTTGTTGTTCTTGTTTCGAAATAAACTGCATATTTTCATTAATATTATTTTGCATATCTACCATAGCATCAGACATATTTTTAAAGTTCTCCACTATTCGATCTATTGATTTTGAAAGGTTTGTTATCATAGAATCGACATACTTTTTGTTTGCGGCATCTTCATCAATTGTTGGCCCCTTAACGTTGCATAACTTTAAATGTTCAATATCTAAATTGCCATCAGAGGTGTGCGGTAATCGTACAATAGATGGTTTGAATGCAAATGCACGCGAACGTGAATGACGTCCGAATTTATCAACACTCATCATTGAAATGACATTCGTGTGGATGTGTAAACTTATTTTATCATATTAGCCTCCCTCAATTCATTCATTATGGCAACAATCTCATTGTTATGCGAAGTATTTCCTGCCTCTTTAGATGCGATAAGCAGTCTCAATCTAGTAATAAGCTCTCGGGGATCGTCCCAATAAATATATTCTATAGGTGCGTTATTATATTCTAAATGCATTCCTTTACCTTCTTTCGGTGATGAAGAGGCGAAATGTTGAACTAAACTTGAGAGACTAGATTTTTTACTTTTTTCTACGGTTTTAATCAAAGGTTTTATAATGTTATACCATTTTATACTGTTATCTCCTTTTAAATGTCCTCTACTATTCAAGTGCGCCCCCGTATGTTCTAATATGGTTTTATAGTTTACGAGATCATCGGGAGCGTACGATGGATCAGAATAAAATATTAATTGATAAAGTCCTGGCGTTCCTTTCACATATCCTCCCGAAAAGTCTTTCTCCGATAACAACATGATAGCACCGGTTTTAACATCAAAGGAAATTCTTCTATTACCAAGTGTCCAATTATCTTGTTCACTATCATATGTAGGACCATATTTTCTATCAATTTTATCGCTATTTGTCCAGTAATCTTTAACGTAAGTATGACTTATTGATGGATACTGATCCAGATATTCATCTATTACATCCTGTGAATATTCGATGGACGGTTCAGTGGAACGTTTCGGTGATAAATTAGGTTCCTCTATTATACTGGGCTCATTAAACTCGGCAACATCTTCTAAATCGAGAAATTTAGTACTAGTAGGATGCGTCTTATATTCTTTTTTAATAAATGATTCATTCTTTACTTGTATGGGGGCGGCAGCAGCAGCAGCACTAGTAGTTTTTTTTAAAGCAATTTCTTTTAACGGATCGGTTATTGGTTTAAAAAGTTTATTGATTGAATCGTCCACATTCGTTCGATTTAATTTCAATGCTAAATATTTTTTTCGTATAGCACGCGTTAGTTCAGCAACTTTTCGTTTATGTGTAGCCACAGCAACTCGATCGTCTGACATCATTCCATACAGTGACGTTTAACACAAATTAACAAATTTTTATATACTTATCGAAACCCATTCGATAGCGACCATTGTTAATGGGAAAATCTTTTACGATAACTATCGTTCCGTACCTATTAATCCAACACTTTGAACATAAGGTTTTAAATTCATTAAATGTTGTGTCTGGTGAGACGTGCTCCTCAAATATATGCTTTAGATTAATTTCATCTTGTTTAAATAACACAATCAGATTACAATTATCTCTTATCAATTGTTTCGGGATTTTTGAATATGTTTGACATAAGTAGGCAGCATCAATATCTTTATGTCTACACATGGAATAATATTCACGAATTTTTTGTTGTTTATCACATGCTACATCATCGAAAATAAAAATGGAGTTTTTTTTGGCTTTAGTGGGACTGATGACTTCATCGTTGTCTTTAAACGGAAAATAACCTATACTCTTTGCTTGAGTCATTACTGTTTGTAATAACTGATACTTTGGTTGGTATAAAGATTTTGAGTATACGTAAACATTTTCAAATTTAGCACCATTGGGATTAAACAACAGGGCTAACATTACATTTGTCTTTCCACAGCCACTCGGGCCGCAGATTATGGCGCGAAACGAGTCGGGCAACAACGGACCATGTTTACTAATACCATTTAACTTTTTGTCTTGAAAATCGTCTAAATTTTCGATCGGTAACGACTGCACTTGTTGAATCACCTTCATCGTCTTATAAATATCGAAGCTGTTACGCTCATTTATTAGTTTCAATGTTTGTGCACGAAGGAGAGGGTGTGTTAAATACATTGATTAATAAATTACCCTTTGAAATCCATTTAAGTGGGGGGTACCAATTCTGCGGTCCAGGAACAAAACTACAAAAACGATTGGCACGTGGTGATCCGGGTATTAATCCGCTAGACGCCGCGTGCAAACAACACGACATCGCCTATTCGCAGAACGATTCATTGAACGAACGTCATAAAGCCGATAAAATATTAGAAGAAGAAGCGTGGCGGCGCGTTAAATCAAAGGACGCTAGTCTTGGTGAACGTGGTAACGCTCTACTTGTAACCGGAGTAATGAAAACCAAACGTAAACTTGGTATGGGTTGTTCCTTTAACACTCACGTTGTAAAAAAAATTGGAAAATCCATGAAACCTGCCAAGACATTAAAGAAGGCCGTATCGTTGGCTTTAAAAGCAGCCAACGTGGCAGTTAAACGTGCCGGCGGTAAAAATAACATTAGAATACCTAGAATTATTCCATTTGACTCTAAATCTGGAGGATTTCTTCCTCTCATTCCCTTGTTTGCCGGACTTAGTGCCCTTGGGGCGTTAAGTGGAGGCGCAGCCAGTATAGCTTCTTCCGTCGTAAACGCTCAAAATAAGAAAAAGAAGCTGGAAGAAGAGACACGTCACAATAAAGCGATGGAAGCTATCGGTCATGGATTGTATTTACGAAAGAATAGCAAAGGAGGTTTCGGTCTGTATCTTGAAAATAAAAAAAAAAAAAAACCTCAAAAAAAACGTCGACGTCATCATCATTAAGGCTACCTAATAGAGCATTATACGATAAAGAATTACTGAAATATGCTAAACTTTATAAAATACCTCATTTTCGAGGTGTTTTCATGCGTGATACTCTACCTGGGAGAGTACGCGCCCAACGTGAATGTGGTATCGTAAATTTGGATAGTTGGAAAAATCCCGGAACACACTGGATCGCATATAGAAAAAAGAACGACAAAGTTGAATATTTTGATTCATTTGGTAATTTGAAGCCGCCTATAGAACTTGTTCGTTATTTAAGTAGTCGTAATCGTCCCGTCAAAATTTACTATAACAACGAACAATATCAAACTTATAATCAAATAAATTGTGGACATTTGTGCTTGAAATTTTTACGTGATGAATTGTCGTAGTCATCGTCGTTACCTCGAGGATGCAATTCAAATGATTTTATTGAACGTGAGTGATTTACAGACAGTCTGGTATAGCCTTCCCGTTGAGTACAGAATGGAGTTAAAACGGTTTTTACCATGTCAAACGAATTCCAGTCGACATGTATGGTCTGATGTATGTGGTACACAAATGCAATCAAAATGTATATATTGTTTTAAAGAGTTTAAATAAAGAATATATTTAAGTTATTGTATTTATTAAAAATTCGTTAGTCTTCGTTATGTCTCAGTTGTTGCGAGTCAATAGCACCAATCATATTTTTACATTTAAACCTCAAACACCCATCGTTTTGAATCCTGAAAAAGAATATGAGCTAGCGTTGAGATCGTTTCATTCATATAATTCCATACCGAACATTGAAGAGGGTCAAAAATTTTACTACTATGATGCACACAACAAATTAAACGAAATTGCCTTTCCAGCAGGTAGTTATGAAATTTCAGATATTGAGAGATTTATTCGGCATCGAATGGGTTTGGAGAATTCCGTTGATCCAGATCGAGATTTTTCATTGAAGCCTAATAACAATACGCTTAAATGTGAAATTTTCAGCAAATTCTATACCATATCGTTTAAGGAACCTAACAATATTGGACGTACGTTGGGATTTTCCGAAAAAAATCTCGTTCCGGCTCAGATACATTCGTCAGATTTACCCGTCAACATTATAAAAGTCTCAACCGTACGTTTTGATTCTAACATTACGACGGGGGCGTTTGACGGAAACACACCTGCTCATACAATCTACGAATTCTCCGTTAAATCAGATCCTGGATATATAATTGACGAAACGCCTTCAAATCTCTTGTATTTACCAGTCATTCCTCAACGCGAAATTCTTAATATTACCGTACTGGCAGTCGATCAAAACGGTGAACCAGTAAATTTCCGTGGTGAAACAAGTACACTAGTATTGGAACTTAGACCTCAACCTAAATGGTTATAAGCGGTGAAAACACAATTAATTATTAGTATAAGAAGATTCTTTGTTGACAACGTGCCATCCACACCACCACCACCACCATGTCATCGTCATCATCAATAGTTTACAAGAAAAGAAAAGTAGCTGAATCAGCTGAGAAATTACCGATGTTTAATCTATACGGGTCACCCGTAATAGATGAATCAATTCGAAAATGTGAATACAAATACTATGCTCCATATGTGAAATCGTTTAACTGCAATGACATTGTGGAAATTGTTATCAACCAAGTGGATTCGTTCTTTGCTATGTACGATTCGCTATTGGATATTAAGGGAAAATTAATAGTTACCGGAACGGGTGATGTTTCATTAACTCAAAATTTCGGAGCATTTCTATTCGATTCCTGTACATACAGCGAAAGTGGCAAAGAGATCGAGACGGTACGAGATCCTGGTATTGTTAGTACCGTTCGCGCTTATACCTGCTATTCACAGGACGACTCGCGTCACATGTCTATTGCCGGTTGGAATTATCCCTCATCACCAATTCTCACGAATAGTAAATCTTTCAGTCTATTATTACCGCTAAAGCATATTTTCAACGTTTTCAATGATTATCCTAGGATTACGTGTGGTAGACAAACTTTTCGCTTTGTTCGTGCTCGAAACGATAACGATTGTATAACTATTAAGGAAAATGGCGGATCGGTAACTACAGTTAAAATAAATATTGAAAGCATTGAAGTAAGAGTTAAACATATCTACCCCAATTATGAAGTAAATGAAAAACTGTTGAAGGCAATTCAATCGGACCGGCCTATTTTAATACCCTTCCGAAAATGGGAGCTTAATGAATTGCCAGCCATCACGCCAAATGCCAAAAAAGATATCTGGCCTGTGAAGACTAGTACGGCTATTGAAAGACCTCGCTACGTCATGATATTTTTCCAAACCGAAAAACGTGATATAGCCACAGCTGATCCTACAACATTTGATCACTTGAATATTCGTAATATTAGACTAATGTTAAATGGCGATTATTATCCTAATGATCGTTCGCAATTTGATTTTGCTAGTGACCGCTTCAACGATGCATATTTCAACTATACAGAATTTTATCCTAGCTACACAAACTCTAATCGAAAACGTACCCTTCTAACCGTTTCGGATTTTAAATTACGTACATTGTTTATCATAGATTGTAGTAAGCAGGAAGAATCTATAAAGTCATCAACCGTCGATGTAAAGTTGGAAATTGAATCGGACGTAGGATTCCCTGATAACACCAAGGTTTATTGCATCATAGTTCACGACTGTCTCATGGAATATCACCCACTCACGGAAGTAATAAAAAGCCTCTCGTAATAATAGGTGTTGACTCCAGATCTCTCTCTCTCTCTCTCTCTCTCTCTCTCTCTCTCTCTCTCCGGTAACATCAAGGTTTCTATTGCGACCTCAGTTTCACATACTTCGCTCTATCTCTCCGGTAACATCAAGGTTTCTATTGCGACCTTGGTTTCACATACTTCGATAATATCAAGGTGTATCATAGGTCACACACACGATTCACAGAAGATATAAAAAAGCCTCCCCTAATATGATTAAAATTAGTTGATTTGCAATCATCATGCGAGTGGCACTAGTAGATATTCAAGGTTTTATTATTGAAAAAGTGTTTCATCCAAAAGAGCTCTCCATTCATATTGGACAACAGCGATTAAATTTTCTATTTAAATCGCCAACACCATTTAAAAATCTTAGTGTTAGTGATAAAAAGACAGTGAATTATTTAGAGCAAAATCTGCACGGAATTCGATTTAACTCCGGTTATATTGAATATAGCGAAATTAATGACATTTTAAAAAATTACCTACTTCATTCGGCAGACATAATTTACGTTAGAGGTGAACAAAAACTTTCATTTTTACAAAGTAAGTGTAAGGAACTGCAAATATTTCCTATCATCCATGATGTAGTCAAGTATGATAAAACTAGATGGGATACGGAAAATTTTCGACAGACAATTCCACAGCAGTGTTGCCATCATCATTCAAAAGGAAAATTTATGTGTGCGCAAAGAAACGTGGATCATTTACTTTCTTGGTTTACTAATACTATTTTACCTAATTAAATTTTTTTCCATAAACATGTATAAAATGTTTTATAAATAAATGTGTATAAAACTGTTTTTATGTTTTTTATTTTCCCTTAAATATTAAAAAAACACTAAATAAAACATATCTCATATATATTATTTATTTAATATTTTCCTTAAATATTTAACAATCATTTTTAACGCTATAAATAACATTAAACCAAATGTAGCACATGTTATTGAAAATTGTCGTTGATCGACTCCTCCTAGTGTGACTTCGCCTTCTCCTCCTCCTCCTACTAATCCTCCAATTCCAGTCCCTATTCCTAGAGGATAAGTACAATTGGTGATAGTTTCACCAATTTTATACCATTTTTCTTGATCACCTTCACTTCTATTCGGAAATAATAATTTCAACTTGTAATATAATTCAGATGGTGTTGAGGGCAATCTTACGTAAAAAACTTGTAACTTTCCATCATTTAAATAGGTTCTACCCATAATTTGCCATTCAGAGCGGTTACATTCTTTTTGGTTTTCATTAAAACATACCGCTATATTAGAGACTCCATTAGGTATGGTTGTATACAACAAACCGTTGAATATCGCTGTTAATATCACATAATTTGCGTTTAATAGGACCATCATTTAAACACAAATTTGATAAATCTTTTAAAACTTGCCTGTTTTCTTCGTAAAACACAATATCTTTGTTTAGTCGAGAAATTTTTTCACAATATTTTTTTAGCTTAGTTCTGTACTCAACTACTAATGACATTCTCTACTTTCAACTGATTTATTAAAGACATATACATCACCTTTTATAAGTTGTGCGTGTGGGGGTGATCAGACTATTATCTAATATTAGGGGAATAGTAAGTTTAAATAAAAAAACATAGTTTTAATAATATATATATTTTTAAAATCGCTATCGCCTTCAACCGCTGAGATTTTAAGCGAGGCGTGATAATAGATTTGCCAACAACAACAACAATGGGTTTAATAACCTATCTCAACGTCGTCGTCGCCGTAGTCGTAGTCATCGAGTCAAACGAGACCCGTTCATATTTAATGTTAGAGATGGGACTCTATAGCGAACAACAAGAGTTACAAAATGATTTTAAAATTTTGAATCCGAAATTGCGCAATGATTTTGATCTAAGTAATTTATTATATTAAAATATCTGATAAAAAATAAATTAAAAATGATATGTGTGAATTATGCAGCAAAAAATTATTTTAAAAATTCCGAATCTGATATTGCAAAAATTTCACTATCAATTTGATCTAATCTAACTGCGTATTGATTTATTTTTTTGCGTAATTCACACATATCATTTTTAATTTTTTTTTTATCTTCTAATAATTTTAATATTCTAGGTTTCGACACTAAAAAAAAGTTGTATCTTTCAGTAACTCTGTCTAATTATTTCCGCGTCGTCTCCTCCGTTAGTTTTCGTTTCTTCTTTAAAGATGCTATCGTCGGCGGCGGCGGCGGATGCGGTGTAGCCATCGACAGCGTCGGAGGGTTCTCCTCTTCCTTCAAAAACACATCCGAAAATATGTTTTTGATGAAGGGATCGTCAGCATCGAACGTCAAATCCATAAATTCCTATACAATAATAATTTAGTAAGTGAAAAAAAAAAAAAAACAAAAACAAAAACTTACTGATTCAATGATAGTGTTGGAGGCGGCATCATCGGCGGCGGCGGCGGCGGTGGTGACATCAGAGGAGGCACTAGTGGCAGCAGCAACTATCGACTCCAACGACATAGCTGGATTAGACATTTTTTTTTTTTTTTTTGATCGGTACTATTGATATATCACTTAATATTTTAATTTTATTATCACTCATGCCTGTCGAAAGCAAACTGATCGTAAAATGAACTAAATTATTCTTAAATGAAGACGACGACGACGGGAGCGAGGGCGGTAAGAATGATTATGCAAAACGGAAAACCATATGAGGTGATATGCAATAGATTATACTAATTAGTAATAGAATTCAAATTAAAAACATATAAATCAGAGTTTTATTATAATCTAAAAAAAAATTCAGTCAAGTCTTTGCTCTCAACACGAAAAAATTTCCGATTAGGAAGTGTATGTACTAAAACGTTATCGAACTATAGTTAGATTAACGTCGTCAGTGGAGTACAAATTATAACCTTGAATGATGCAAAAACGTTATCGAACTATAGTTAGAGCAACATCAGTAGAGTATAAATTGCAGCTTTAAAATAAAGGTTAAGGCTGAGATCTAGGATATAAGGTTAGGTTTTATTTTTATAAAGACAGCACACGTGTCGCTAATAAATCAGTTTGATTAATAATTTCATTGTGAAAGCAGCATAATCAGCAGCAGCAGCAGCATATTACTAGTAAATCAGTTTCTTTTGTGTTAAAGTGTTTAAAAAATGTAAGTAAATATTTTTCATTTTTTGCATAAAAATAAAAGTACATATTATTTTAGAGAAAAAATGAATTTAAATGAAATAAATTCGTCTCTCCTAGAAGGTGAAAATAAACCGGTGGTTGCATTGAAAAGCCTGCCAATTAATGAGCCTCAGAAAATCTACATTGCTAAATTGGTTAATTCAAAATATGGTGAAACGATTTTGCTTGAACTGGAGAATCGAGTTATATTCTTACCACGTCGATCATTATCTATTTTGAAGAATCACGTTGATGAATTGGGAAACAGAAAATATTCTGTGGTGTATCAAGGTGACGACGTCAGCGTCGTCGATGAGAAGAACGCTGAAAAGGGAAACCCTAAAGCACTCTTTAAGTTTGTGAATAGTAAGTTTTAATTAAAAAAAAAAATGTCCGACCAATTAATAAAGGATATTGATAAACTTATTTTAAAATTTTATGAAAAATTTCCTCATATAGACTGTGAAGCATGGTTAAAACATGTAAAAATTGCGATTGATTTATGCTGTGATAAACTTAAGAATGTTAATTTATTATCAGGTCAAGTTCGATCGTGGCAAACAAAAATTAGTCATTTAAAAGTTATATATAATAAATTACATAATATACCGACGACGACGACGACGACTTCAGTAGAATGGAATGATTTAATTTCAATTTTCAAAAATAACGTTATTACTGGGATTATTATAAATTTAAGACATAAAGATGTTCTACCATTTTTAATGGATGCTTTTAAAATTTTTTGCGAAAAAGTAGAAAAAGTTTTATCAAAAATGTCATTAATAAAAGTAAACACTATTTTTTGTGGACAGTTTATTAGAAAATTAGTAGATGATAATGACATAGTAGATTTTAAATATTTTCACAGTAAATATGCTCCGATTGATTCTTCAACAATATTATTTGAATGGTTTACTAATCATATAATCAACTATATTTTATTTAAACTATCGGAATTTCAGGAACGTTCGTCAAATTGGGCATTAAAATCCGTGATATCGCTTGAAGTTAATATTAATAAGTTTGCAGTAGGAAACGGTTGCGGCGGCGATAGTTCATCGTTTATTAAATTACCAAAACAAATTGCTAATAAACAAAGTTGTGTAAATATTTTTAATTTTGACTTGGCCTGTTTTTATTGGAGCATTGTAAGTGCTCTGTATCCATCAGAAAAAAATTCTAATCGAGTTACATCGTATCCTTATTATGACAATGTGTTGAATTTAGATAATGTGGAGATTCCAATGAAATTAAATAAAATACATGTTTTTGAAAAGAATAATAATTTATCCATAAATGTATATGGATTGGAGTTAATTAATAATAAGTATATAGTAGCTCCAATACTTTTAACTAAAAATAAATTGGAAAAACATATAAATTTATTATTAATTCAAAATCAATATTTTCCCAAGTTAAATGATTATGATGCGCCTGATCCTAACAATACCTAGCATATCGATATCAAATATCATTATTGTTGGATAAAAAACTTATCACGATTATTAAGTAATCAACTCAATAGAAAAAAAAATAAAAAAATTTTCTGCGATAGATGTTTAAATTATTTTTCAAGTGAAGAACGTTTGAATTTACATATAGAATTATGTGAAAAAAAATAATGAATGTAAAATTACAATTCCGAAGGAAAATTTTATAAAGTTTAAGAATTTTATTTACAAACAAAAAACACCATTTGTGATATACGCTGATTTCGAATCATTATTAGAACCGATTCTTGATAATGTTAATATTAACATGATTAAATATCAGCGACACATTGCATTCAGTTGTGGCTACTATGTTAAATGTGACTATGATAATAGTCTGTCATATTTTAACAGTTATTGAGGTCCTGACTGTATGAAATGGTTCGCCAATGAAATGGTAGTATGCGCACAAATGATTGAATCTAAATTTAAGAATATAGTTCCCATGAGAGAAAATTTTTCAAATTTTAAAGCTCATATTTGTCATATTTGTGAACAAAGACTTGTTGAAACGGACATTATCGTGCGAGATCATGATCATTTTACTGGAGATTTTCGGGGATTTGCTCATAACTCATGTAATTTGAATTTTAGAAAGCAATTTGTAGTTCCAATTGTTTTCCATAATTTAAGCGGTTACGATAGTCACTTTATCATAAGAGATTTGGCTAAATTAGGTAAAATTTCTTTACTACCAATAAATAATGAAAAGTATATATCATTCACTCAACACATGGCTAACGGTATTAAATTTCGTTTTATAGATTCGCTGCGATTTTTAGGAACGTCTTTAGATGAATTAGTATCCCTTTTGGATATGCAAGACTTTAACAATTTAAAGTATGCATTTGAATGTTGTACTCGAGAGCAATTTTACTTACTTACACGTAAAGGTGTATTTCCATACGACTACATTGACAATATTGATAAGCTTAAGGAAACTCAATTACCTCCACAATCTGTTTTTTTTAATAAACTTAACAATAAAGATATTACTAATGAACAGTATGAACATGCTCAAAAGGTATGGAGGTATTTTAATATAAAAAATTTAGGTGAATATTCAGATTTGTATTTGAAAACTGACATTATTTTGTTGGCCGACGTCTTTGAGAGATTTCGAAAAATCGGATATAGTACAAGTGGTCTTGACCCAAGTTGGTATTACACAATACCCGGATATAGTTGGGATTGTATGCTACGGTATACCGGATGTAAATTACAGCTTCTTCATGACATTGATATGATATTATTTATTGAGAACGCGATACGCGGTGGGATTAGCCAATGTTGTTGTCGTTATTCCGAGGCGAATAATAAATATATGCATAATTATGACAGATCTAAACCTGACAAGTACTTATTATACGTAGACGTCAATAATTTGTACGGTTGGGCAATGTCACAACCACTTCCATATTGCGGATTTGAATGGGTTGATACAAATATAGATGTATTGAGTATTCCCGATGACGCAGACATCGGGTATATACTGGAGGTTGACTTAGATTATCCTCATCACCTTCATAGTATGCATAAGGATTTTCCTTTTTGCTGTGAGCACAGAAAACCTGAAGGATCAAAATTTTGTAAACTTTTAACAACGCTTTATAACAAAACTAAATACATTATTCATTATCGAGCTTTAAAACAAGCAATAAATCATGGGTTAGTCATTCGTAAAATACATAGAGTTTTAAAATTTAAACAATCAGCATGGTTAAAACCATACGTAACTTTAAATACACAGTTTCGAGCACAGACAACAAACAAATTTGAAAAAGATTATTATAAATTAAAAGTAAATTCAGTATACGGTAAGACGATGGAAAATATTCGAAAACATCGTGTAGTTAAATTAGTTTCGCAGTGGGAGGGAAGATATGGGGCAAAAAATTTAATAGCAAGTCCAAGGTTCCATAGTAGAACCATTTTTTCGGATGATTTAATGGCTATTGAATTACGTAAATCAGAAATTTTATTCAACAAACCCATATACATTGGAATGTCTATTTTAGATATTTCAAAAACATGTATGTATGAATTTCATTATGACTTTATGTTATCTAAATTAGGAAATGACGCTTGTAAGATCTTATATACTGATACAGATTCTTTTATCTATGAGATTAAATGTAATGATGTGTATAAGGAGGTGATTAATGCCCATATTGACAGATTTGACACTAGTGATTATGCATCAAATAACCCATATCAAATTCCACTGTGTAATAAGAAGGTTCCAGGTCTAATGAAAGATGAGACAAACGGTAAAATTATAACTCATTTCATAGGCTTAAGATCTAAAATGTATACGTATAAAGTTGAGGATAAATCTATAGTTAAAAAATCAAAAGGTATTAAAAGTTCCGTAGTAAAAAATGATATAAGTTTTCAAGATTATGTGGATTGTTTAATTGAAAAGAAAGATAAAATTATTTCACAGTGTACAATTCAATCGTTTAAACATAAAGTTTACAGCATAAATCAAACAAAAATTGGTTTAAATTCATTAGATGATAAACGAAAATTATTAGATGATTCACATGACACCCTCCCCTGGGGTTTCCATCATCATCATCATTCGGACCAGTGATATCAATATCCTTGGACATTTAAAACTTACTATTATCCATTATATCTATTATAATATAATTTACATTTAAAAAAATATATATATTATTAAAACTGTTTTTCTTTTTTATTTAAACTTACTATCCCCTATTATTAGATAATAGCCCATACATACGATTTATAAAAGATGGTGATGTATATGTCTTTAATAAATGAGTAGAAAAAATATTATGAAAAATTTCTCGACAAAGATATTGTGTAAAAATCTCCGCCGCGACCGCGATAGCGGTTGCACGCGCGCTCGAGGCTGACGAAGGTCGTTGCAGGGCGATATCGGCACGCGCGCTCTCGTAATTCACGGTCGAGGATCCAGTGAGAGCATCGTCGTGAGGTGGAGGCGGCCGGCCGGCGCGCGGATCCCAGCAGCGAGGGCGGCCGGCGGCGCGGATCCCAGCAGCGAGGGCGGCCGGCGGCGGCGCGCGCGCGCGGATCCCGGTTTCAACAACGCTGGCGGCTGAGTCGGTCGCGCGCGAGCATCCGTCGTCAGCACACCTAGTTCAAAAACATGAGCGATTCCACAGTGCCGCCGCTGGAAACCGTCTCCGGCGGCGGCGGCGGCGACGCTGCTGCTGCCTCAGCCGCTAAATCAGTAAGTCGTTTTTTTTATTTTAATTTTTTTTATTTTAATTTTTTTTTTAGGCATTTAAAAGCGGTGTGGAGAAAATGATAGGCGGCGGCGGCGGCGCCGATTTTCCTCAAGCCGAATTGATTGAACTAGAAGCAGAAGAAGAGGAAGAAGAAGAAGGTGGATTTGTGATTAAAAATGGCAATACGTTTCTATTTGTATTATATTGAATAAAAAAAAATAAATCTCTTATTATTGGTTTGTTTAATTATGGATGCGTGCATGGCAACCAACATTACGCTACAACGTAAACAGGGTTGCCTATGCAGCAATTAAAAGTGTCTGCGCTGGACTCCACAGTGCCGGCGTCAGCGGTGACGCTCGCTGGAATAATTTTCTGGGGGGTGGGCCTCAAAAGCCACTTTTTAGAGGCCACTTTTTAGAGGCGGCTCTTCCAAGAATCAAGGCTCACGGGGCGAACCATTTTCCAAGACCACTTTTCCAAAAAAACCATCAACGGCACTTTTAAGGCCATTTTCAAGGTCGGGGGCGGCGGAGGTGGACATTTTCCAAAGGCTGCTCTTCCACAAGCATCAAGGCCACTTTCAAGGCCCATTTCAAGGCCGGGGGCGGTGGTAAAGAAAATTTTCCAAAGCCATTTTCCGAGGAAACTTTTCCAAAACCACCAAGGTCACTTTAAAGGCCATTTTCAAGGTCAAATTGAGCCAGAATCCGCCTTGTTATACTACTATCTTCATTACCAGAATCTCTGCTTACTGGAGTCCTTACCAGAGATAAAGCAAGAAAAGCACTTAGTTTAATGGAATATAATAATAATTCTATTGATTACAAATATTTTAGTGATTACAATGAAATCATTGAGAGGTTACAATTATTGATTTCTTCAAAAAATGCATAATGAAATTGTATCCGTATTCGAATAACTGCGTGAAGGTGGTATTATTGCATAAATATATGTTGTCGTCATGCTTGTTGGTTAATATCATCTGATAATGCCTATCAACAAGTTTGGCGTTCATTTTTTGAGCGACTCAGCGGCTTCTACTAATTTCGTAGTTACTCTTTCTTCATTCTTTCACCTGTGCGAATCTGTAACTTTTTATTATCAAAATTAAAAGAATCAGAAACGAGGCTAAAAGTAAAGAATATTATATTTTGGATAACCAAAGAACTGTCACGCTCTTTCCCGTCAATGAAAAAATTTAAAATGTTCCACATTATGCAGCAGAGGATGTTTTGATAAATTCAAAAACCTATAAATTGGACCCTCTAATAGGAGAAAAATTTTTTAATAGAGATAAAATACAATTTAAATTAGGAAAACCTGATAAAATATTTATTGATATTGTATTACAATATCCAATAGAAAAAAGTGTCTAAATTCCAAGTTGGTAATAAGCTGCATAAACCTGCAAGAAGAAATTTCAAAAGACATTATTAAGGGATTGATAGACTTGATACAAGCAGATTTAGCTATAATGTTTACATATGCTAAACAAAATTGCTCATAATTATATTTTAATCGTTATCAATACATTTAGCAAATTTGTAATGGCAACACAAAATCAGAAAAAGATATTGTTGCAGGAATGAAAACTATATTAGCTCAGATGAAAAGTATCCCCAAAAATTTACAAACAGATAACGGAACTGAGTTTTATAATAAGGATTTTAATTAACTAATGAAAAAATATGGTATTAATCACTACAGTAGTTTTCTTAATCTCAAAACAAGTATTGCTGAACCAGTAATAAGAACAAGGTTCTTACAAGTTGGTAAATGTTTGAACTCAAATTAATAAAAAATACAATAACTCTAAGCAATCTACAACAGGAGCTGTGCCTAGTAAAATTAACCAAAAAATGCTAAACAAATATATAAATAATTTGAAAACTGTTGATAAATGAAAACCAAAATTCAATATTGGCGATCATGAACTAATCCCATCACATACATTCTGGAAGGTGAGAATAAAGAAGAAATCGAGATGGCTTTTACACAGAAGCGTTACAAAAGAGCAATTATTCAGATGTTTACTTGATTGAAAAAATTATGAAAACGAAGGGAAACAAAATTCTTTAAGTGGCTAGGAATGAACTGTCAGTCTTGGATAATAAGAAACTTGATTAAATAAAAATACATGTGTTTAATAATGTGTTTTATTTTGTAAAGTATTATACATTTTATTTGTATGAGCTATATTTAAAACAGGATTAATAGTTTTAGCCGCAATTTCTTTCTATTCGACGTTTAAAACGTAATTGATCAAGACATCTTGATTTCCAGTCACTTGTTTCAGGATCTCGTTCCCATGTATGAACCTGATTTTAATCTTCACTAAAAGTTATTTTCTTCATATTTTGTTTAAGAACATCAGGATATTTCAATATAAGTTCTAATAATAAACCATACGTAATCGGATTCACTTGTTTTATAGGTTTCATTGTAGTAAGAGCTATATCGATGGTATCTCCTTGTTTCTAACCGCCATTTGTAAAATTTTTAAGAAACTTATAAACTGCTGGTTTTTTATTACTTCTAAGTTATGTTTGATTAATGGTAAAACCTCTAAAGCTCGGAAAGAGAAGTTGATCCTAACCAGACAGTAGCATGTCCAGTTAACACTTTCAAAACAGTAATGCTTTCAAAATTTTCATTCTGCAACAAACACCGGTTTACATCTATTAAATCTTTCTTTCTTGCTGTTATAAAATCTTCAATAGTTTCTTTGAAGGATAAAAACTTTTTCCACTCTTTTACACTAATCACAATAAAGATTCCTTTGTTTCCAGATATATTGACATATGGAGCAAAATTTAAATAGTACGATAGACACACTTCAACATATTTCGTACTTGATTTATTCAGGTAGTACCTTTGTTCACCCAAATAGATGTTTTTAATCTTTGCTCCTTCTGTAAACTCCATGATAACTGACGACACTTAAGAAGGTTTTCATATTTATTAACAACAAAAAGTGGTGGTGGAATTCCTAACGGTTTAGATATTACGTAATAAATAACGTTTTTTTTAGTTGATGTAAGAAAGTGCTTCCGGCAAATATAGATTCTTATCAGTACTTCCTCACCACAAACCAGAAGTGCACCGGTAGCATTCTCCTGGTTCTTATCAGTGCACCCGTAGCACATACATGGTATTCCAATTTTTATATTTAAAGGGTCTCTATATTCACTTCCGATTTTTATCATCTGATTTCTCTGTCCTAAGTAATTCTCAAAAACCTCAATACACCTCTGACGCCGTAATGCTTGAGGACATTAATAAGCTGTCTATGAGGTACGGTGTCAAAGGCTTTTGCAAAATACTGCAATCACTTTTTCATTATTGTTAAGTCCATTTTTTGTATTATTTATTAGTTCATACATGGCATCTGCAGTACTAACTCCTTATATCAAAATAAACTGATTGTGATTTAATATATAACTAGAAACTAGATAATCAAATAGTTGATTTTTCATATATTTTTCAAAAATTTAGTATATATAAATATATATACAGAGTGGGCCACCGAAAACAGTCCACCCCGATATTTGGCAGTATTCATTAGATTTTAAGGAAATGCTGAAACACGTCGATTTTTGTTCTAAGGAGGACACATTTTTACGATACAGACATCTGCCATTTGTGACCCCCATCACTTCCACTTCCCCTACCCCTTAATTTTAAATAGGGAATATACCATGTGTGGCACATCATTAGAAAGGTATTTACATGGAGTATTCAGGCATATGATCATCCACGATTTTTTTCGATATTTATAGCGTTTTTGCAAAAAAATTTCTTAAATAATTTAGAGTTCAATACCTCTTAAAAATTAAACGCAACGTCTATGTTTTGCTAATGTTTAAATTTCAAGAGACTGGAAATGTAGTTAATAAAAAACGAGAAAATGGACCGCCTATAGATCATACAGCAAGTGAAGTTGCAGTTTTAGGACATGTTGATCTAGATCTTACGTTAAGTACAAGGCAATTAGGATCTGTATCTGGGATCAATCGAACTAGCATTCAAACCATTTTGAAGAAGAACAAATTCCATCCGCATAAAATACATTTAGTGCAAGAACTTAATGAGGATGATTATGACCGCCGTTTGCAATTTTGTGAAATAATGAGTGAGCGAGTAGCGAACGAACCACAGTTTCTTTTTAATATCTGTTTCTCCGATGAATGCAGCTATTTTATGAACGGTACAGTAAACCGTCATAATTGCCGCTACTGGTCTGATTCAAACCCAAGAATTTTCCAGGCGGTACATACACAGCAACCGCAAAACTAAATATATGGGCTGGCATTTTCGGTGATCGGTTGGTGGGTCCATATTTGCAATTACTGGAAGATGCTATTGACCCTACCTTGACCGATATTATTGAAAATGACCAACAGTATAGTGAAGATCATTTAATGTTTCAACACGGTGCTCCGCCGAATTATGCTTTGATTGTTCGTCAGTATTTATACCAACATTTTCCACGGCACTGGATTGGGAGAAGAGGTAGCATTGAATGCCCTCCACGGTCACCAGATTTGTCGCGCCTTGATTTTTTTTGTGGGGATACCTCAAAAGTAAAATCTACAAAAGACAACCAGCCTCTTTGGAATATTTACATCAAAGAATTGTCGAGGAGTGCCATTGAATCACTCCGGAAATTCTTCGGAATGTACGAGAACGTTTAGAACAAAATCTTTATTATTGTATGGAAGCGGGTCATCATAAATTTGAACATTTAATTTAATTAAAAAGTAAGTAAACAACTAAACATAATTTAAACTTTAAAATGTAATTTATTAAAAAGTATTAGGCCGAATATTAAAATTTAAAGACTGTTGTAAAGAGAATTGAAAGAGCTTTAAAATGATACCTTATTCGACCCCTAATTCCATTTAAGTATTTTGGGGCGATTGTTACCCTCGCTTGGAGGTGTAAGCAGCGAAGTCGAAAACACCGGAAAAAAGTCTCCCCCTTTGATAAAAAATCGAGGGGTCCCTGTGTTTTTCTAAAATGTTGACGCAGTTTCTGATAATGGCTCTGTTTCCTTTTCGTATAATACCAGGAATAGGTTGTTTTATTTTTGCAACCATATTAAGTTCAATGTTAACAAAGTAGTTGAAAAAATTGGCCATTTTCTTATTCTTATTATTAAATGGGTTGTTATTTTAAATATATTAATATTGGTTTTAATTTCATTTTCATTTGTTGCGTCAGGTATTATATTTTACATTTTTTATATTATTAGAATTATCATTGATTTTATTTTATTTTTGTAATGGTTTATAATTTGCATAATCTTGTTTCGATTGTTTGTATAATTTCTATATTCCTTTAATCAGTTCCTATTAGTTTGTTATTGATTATTATATTTTCCCATTTTTCTCTATATTTTATAGATTTAAGAATGCAATTAGTAATCCATGGTTTAAGTTGTTTATGAATTTGAATGTTTTTGTTTTATGGTACTCATTATATAAGTTTGTAAAGGTATAAATAAATTTTTGATAAGCCAGTTCAGGATTGTTTTCAGAAATCACATTAGCCCATTTATTACATTTATCCATTATTCGGATCTTACTTTCGAATTTAAATTCGTCTAACGTCTTTACCCTTTTCGTTTCTACACTTTGTTTAGAATAGTGTTCT
This sequence comes from Hermaeophaga mercurialis, assembly GCA_951812935.1. NCBI lineage: Eukaryota > Metazoa > Arthropoda > Insecta > Coleoptera > Chrysomelidae > Hermaeophaga > Hermaeophaga mercurialis. The sequence goes on from OX638364.1 coordinate 33,101,773, forward strand.
TAGCAAAACTAATATTTAAATGTATTGGAAAGTGATCCATGACATCAATATCTACAACAAATGAATCGTATACAAGATTAATTATTTATTTATAAAGTTTTTATTGTAAAAATGTGGTCAATACAAGAACTGCTTTCTGAAGTCACTCTAGTATATGAGTTCATGTGTGATTTATAACCAATAAAAAATATCATAAAAATGTAATTTTTCTGGTCACTCTAATGGGATTAAGTATCAAAATGTATGTTACCTATAAAAATATCTATCTCAATGGTTTTTTGCAACTTTACACTATGTTAACTGTAAAGTAAATTGAATGAAACTAATTTCTTTCTTCATCTTTAGTTTACTACAGATATATAGCTTTTTCCTGTTTGTATATTTTAAAATTCATAAAAAATTACTTGCATACAAGTCAGTTCAATTTTCAGGTTTTCAATTTTGTCTTTGGTTCTATCAAACCAAATTTTATTGTACCATGTTTACTAAGACTTAATTTTTGTTCACTGCTTTCATCTCTCTGTATGCTTGTTTCGTCATAATTACCCAATATAATGTATAATTTTTGTTATGAGATTCATAAACAGAATTGTGTTAAACGTCGTATGAACGACATTCGTCTAGTTGTATTGGAAAGAAAACTGTGACTTACGGTAGTTCTTATGTCTTTAATGTTTAACTACAAAAATCATGTGTTACATAGGGTTGAACTCGCATTGAAGAGAAGATTCCAAAATGACTGAATATACAGGGTGATGTATTTAAAAAACCAAAGTAACTAATAATATCAGAGAAACGGCAAATCTAGCTACATTGCAAATGTCAAATCTGGAATATCCGTATCCCAAAATAGGCTTATCACAAATTTTGTAGAATTCGGATTAGTAGTTTACGAGATAATTGGCCGTTTCCAGTCTTTTGGTTCAGTCTGTATTTATATATACGGTGTGATTATAAAGTTGAAACCAAGCTTTTAAGTCAATTAAGCAAAGTAAATTTCTCTGACAGGTCAATTTTATTTTTTTAAATGACCCTATTGGCAAGCAAAATTTAAGTTGTAACGTTTTAGTTTGTGCGGAGTGACGTTATTTGTTACCCAGACCATCTTTGGTATCGACCGAATTCCTCTACGGCTGTTAAAAACATCCCGTAATCTGGACCTCTGCAAATGTTCAATCTGCGCCAACTCGGTGTTAGTCCCTAAATTTAGCCTCCTAAGATACGCATTCATTTCATCAATTGCTGCCATATTATTTCCTAATCCTCCATTTCCATATTCTCTAATAGGGTGTTCGCCTGTTTGTTGAGGTTCTTTATTTCTATTTTCGTTCATTATATTCATATTATTTCCATTCATTTTGCTTCCACTTCTAGATTTGTTTTTTTTTTCTAATTATTTAACCCCGTTATCTGCACTATTATTTCTTAATTATTTTTATTTTCTCACTTCTATCACTAACGATACCTATTTTTAAATATTCACACAATACACTTGTGAATCTAAAACTACACTAAATTTGCAAATGGACATTTAATCTAATCATCTAATATTAAATATAACTAGTAACTTATTAATATGGTAAGAAAATATAAGATCAAAATTATAATAGCAGTAAAATCAATACTTTCAACATCATCAATAAACCTGAAAAAGAAACAATTAGTATTTAGTTTATCTTCCGGTACGTCCACCTGTATTTAAAGTCATACTAACTTTTCTTATATGCTTTTTTTTAACTTCAACTGTCTTTATTTTCTTTAATGACATAATCCTATATTACTATTTTATGTACTTCTATTATTTTTAAACAACTAATTATTTTCTTTTTGTACTAATCCTTTCAAATTACACTTGCCCAACTCTTTAAACAATACATTATAAGACATTCTCTTACAAAAACTTTAATTAGCATTAAACTAAATCCCTTATTTGATGAAAATTTTTTGCGTGCTATATTTTCTTTCATATTTTCACACTTCAAAGACCACCCTTAATTATTAACTGAAAATGACGTAGGCAATGATATTCTTTTCATTTTGAAAATCCCACTTTAATATTAGAAGTACAAAAAAAATATTACTAATAATAAGATCAAATCTTTTAAAACAGGTATCTTATTCTCAAGAGTCATTAATATTCATCATTTACCTAAATTCGGTTAAATACCCTAAAATTATTTAAAATTACTAAATCCCAAATATCGTAAATTTCTAAAAGGGCTTTATAGCTTTTCCTTTCTTTTTGCTATCTGTAGATTTATCCATCGTAAACGTTGAGTTAGGCCATGAACCATTTTCGCAATATGCTAATAGCAATGATTATTTCTCTTAATTGACAAATGTTTAATCTTCCGATCCCATTTTTTTTAAATGTTATGAATTCTTTTTCTGTTTTCTCTGTGTAAACTTATACTTTAGTTCAATTCATCTTATCTCAATTTTCAACTTCTTATTTTCGTCTATTACCTTTTTTCCATGTTAATCTTTCACTAATTATTAAATTTTTCCCTAATTTCTAATCGAAGGGTAATCGATTTTGACTACTTATACTTTTACTTCTCAAATAATTCTTTTTGAGAAAACATTACTTTAATTTTTCGTTACTTTTAACTACACTTTATTTCGATCATACTTAACCCTATCTCTAAATAACGACTATTGGTTTCGGCCAGAGTTGAAGTTAACTTCCTCGTCTCGTAAGATAAATATCTTTAATTCAGAAATTCTTTTTTAAAAATAAAAATTATTATTTTCAAAATTAATCTTTTATTTTAAAAATTACAAAATATTTATTAAGTTGTTTCATGTACAAAGATCAGAACAAGAATGAATAAAAAGTGAATTTGCATGATAATGCGAAGAATGCAACGTTAGCCTTAACCTGAGCCGTTCTTAATGTTTATATAATGGTGAGCTTATTTCTTCATATAACTCCTCCCTCCTTAGGAGAAAACAATACCGATGAGGGGTTGTTTTCAAGTTGTACCCTTAGTGTTGTGAGATTTTCGTGTTTCTTGGATCTCTTCTTACAGGACCATATGCAAATGATGATTGTAATTATTACTATAGATGTTAGACTTGGCATGTTACATATTACAGGGTGGATCTCCTCTTCTTGTACTGGTTGGCTTGATTCTATTTTCTTTCTTAGTTCTTGAATCGATTTGAAGTCAATAGAATGTAATTTCAGAGGCAAATTTTTATTTTTTATCGGACTGGCCGTCGACTGGGTCCACTCTAACTTCGGTAATATCAGAGGATTTACACGAATTTTATCTTCCGTGTTTTCGTATAGATTATTTTTTATTTCCACGCTGCAACCATTTGGCATTTTGAAAATTGTGTTGGCATTGATTACGATTATTCTTTTTCTTTCGTAAACTATACTGGCTTTTAGGGGATTCTCTGCTGGCAATACTAACAGAAATTTTGTGGTGATTTGTTCTATTATAGTATGATGCAAAACAGCGTTCTCTGCTTTACAAATTGGGTTTTCGGCTCGAATCAGAGGTATGATGCAATCTCTTCACGTTGTTCGCACAGGTATGTAAGTTGATTTTCGATTAAATTTTAAATTTGCGAATTTTACTTAATTTCGTCATTATAATCTAAAGTTCCAAAAAGCCATTTACTTATAGTTCTATTCGTTCTATTTGTATTTTTAACATCGTAAAATGCAAGATTTTTTAGTTTTACTCTAGTGGTATTTAATAAATATTTTGCACATTCAAATAGATTATATACTAATTCTACGTCTTCAAATTTTTCCTCAAAATTGTTTGTTTAGCTTAAAATGAATGTATTTCATACTTTATGTACACAGTGTAGTTGATTTCAGCATAAATCAAAATATTAACTACTATTATTCACAATTTTTCTTATTCTGATAATACGGTAAGTATTAAATGCTTATTCTATATTTTGATTCCCGCTTTTAATGTAAAATTGACGTCTGAGATCACATAGCGAAGACGATCCATAGGGTATAGGTGATAGGTATAATTTTATAAACTCATGAAAAACGAATAAGAAATATTAACAATTTATATATTAACTGGTATTTTAACTTTCGGAGGTCTTCTTCCTCATCTTCTACACTACTATCAAACTTTAAACTATAGGGTCTCTGAACTATTTTTTTACTCCTATTTTCATCGTCATTATCAGATGTTGATACGCCAGATGTTTCATTAGGCTTTTTTAAGTTTTAATATTTTTTGCAATTTTCTAGAAATTATAAATTTCATTCAAAATTCACAGAGTTAACACATTATTTTTAGTTTTTCGTTTCACAAAACTGTGTACATTTCTGACAAATTAAAATTTTAATAAAACAGCAATTATTATCTTTTTTAAGTCTACCATAACATAAAATGTTCAGTTTTTCAAAATAATTAAAGTGAATATATTAACCTTTCAATACTATACGATACTATGCATTGCACTCTTCCCAAAAACGTAAAATGAAATCATTAAAATACAATCTATGTATAACAAAGTTACAAACCAAACGAAGTTACAATAAATCACTCATAATTAGTTTACGTTGGCTATCTTGATTTAGACCTTCGCTTCCCTAAGTGTTGGATGAAGGGAAACTAATCTTATTATATACAAAAGTCATCGACAAATAACGAAGTATTTATTTTAAGCAATTACAAATATGCCCAAAGTATACGTGAGGTAAAATTCTTATGCATTATTATGGGGCTAATTAATATATGTAAAAGTAAATACTTTTTATTTCTTAATGATTGCATTCATTTTTGTTCAATATATTATTATTAATTAGTATTAATAATATTATTATTAATTAATAATAATACAATGTCAACTCCCATGTCTATCAAAAAAATTTGAGTAGTCAATTGAATTTATATGAACCTCTCAAATTTTATTTTTTACATTTCCAAATTACATGGATAGAAACGGATTTCTAACGGAAAAACAATTTTAAAATAGTTCATTCTTAATCGTTATATTAATATAAAGGTGACGCCAGACTGTGGCATTCAGCAAATACCAGCAACTCCTCAGTACTTGCTGAGTAATGTGGAGGAGTTGCTTGATACTTTGCGATCACCAAATTTACTACTTATACAGTACTCGCATTGTTTCCGTCGCTTTTTTGTATTTTGTATTTTGTAGCATATCAAAGCAAACTAGTATTCACCTTGCTTGGTAGTTGCTGAATCCCGTATGTTTGGCCCCATTTTAAAATAAATGGCGTTTAAGAAACACCAATTTTCAAGTCTTTTAAAGTTACAACCATATAAAAATGTTTAACAAACGTACTTTTGCTACCTGGGCTGTACTATGTAACAGGGCGGATTGAGCCAGTTTTTAATATCCTCATTAAAGTAACATAAATATTTTATTTTATTTTTACATATTTCTGTTAAACTAGACGCTTCCCTTTTCACTTTTTAGGTTTAGGAGTGTCAATGTTATGTTTTTGACGTGTTTAAAAGTTTTTAGGATTTTGTATTTTATATTTTATACTTTTTTGTATAGAAAAGTTTAAATAAAAACCAGTCCTGGTCTAGCGTATTATACGACAGGCAATTACAATCAAAGCAATATAAACATTAGTTATTTATCACTGACACGTTGTAGGGTGTGATTAAAAAGAGATCTCTTTATGAAATTCCTAATTGTGCATTTTCGAAAAAAAAAAATCTCTGTTATATCTGAAGGAAAAATGTGCTTTTATTTTTTTCAAAAAAAGTTGAATTAGTATTTACTGATAAATGCATTGCTTCTTGCATTTCATTTATGTTGATACCATGACGTAATGAATAAAGTAAAGTACTTTGTTGATGATGTATCTTTAGTATTGATTCGATTTTCTTTTAATATATTTCTTGAATATTTAACGAAATATTCTTGTGCAATATTTGTTTTACTATTACATACGAATTTTAATCGAACGTATTAAATATTTTTATTTCAAAAAAATTACACAAAGCATACCCCGTAAAATTGAATGAATGTTATTTTATAAGCCAGTATACATATGTTTTCGAAGTTAATTCTTTAAGGACAAATAAAACATAAGATAGTGGCTTTTCAATGACCAACCATACAGAAGGAAGATGTCCTAGAAAAAAGTTTATCAATAAATTTAGTGCCGTTTTAAGCTAAACTATGCGTTGTTTAATATTTATGGGACACAGTTTAATACAAAAAAGTAATATTTTTAAACCTTTATATTGAAAGATCTTTTGAGAAAGTGAAATCAATAGTGTTACGATCTATTTATTTCTAATATATCTAAGTATTTTTATAGAGTAAACATTCTAAAAAGCTTTCTTCTATGCTTAAACTAAATGAAGCACTAAAACAGGAATGAATTATGGCCTTAAAAATATGAAGCGAGTCGAACTGACGTATCCGGTAGAGTGTAAAATGAACTATTGAAACGACTCGATAGCTCTACATGTCGGATATTCGTCAAAAAAATAACGGCTTTTCAAACTTCAGACGGGCCGTGGATTTTTATCATTTTGAATGTGAGCTATAACTATACCCTTATTATGAGCCGTATCGCTTTATTTATTAGTCAGATTCAGGGAACAATGCGATCGTTATAAGGTATTGAATGTCTGGTTCTACGTTTACAAATGATTATTTATTAATAATTTAATAATTACCTATACTTCAGGCTCAGACTGATGTAGGGCAGTTGTAACTTACCTCATCATTCTAATATAATCATGAAGAAATATGAATAAAATATAGAAAAGGTGAAAATTAGATTTGCTTAATAATTGTATAGTTACATTTACAGTAAATATAGGAAATAAATGGAAAACATAAAATGAGCATTTTAAATAATTTGGGGTTATCAGAGATACCTAAGCTATACTGTCGTCGCAGCTCCATTTGCCTGAAGTGAAGTTGTTTTCATTTTGAATTGTCAACGCCCACGGTGATAATCTAAGAGACATGAAAACAATTACAGTATTGTGGGGGCTATCGATATATTTAAAATTATTTGTATAATTACTAGAGAACAAAGTATTTCAAGTTGAGAATTATGTTAAAATGCGAAACGAATAATATTTCGCCTGCTCGCGTGCCCGAATATTTTAAGAAAAATATTTCTCAGCACTATACGAACAACTAAAATAGCTAAAGACTTCAAGATGGGGTGCGCGATAGAAGCATTTAATAATAAAAATGAACTACAAAAGTACAATCAAAAATAAAGTTTTGCGTGCTCAAGCTCGTAACGGTATAAACCTGAAATTTCTTTAAAGAGATGCAAATAAACCTATTATCGAATTAATAATACATATGTAAATAAATGAATATGAACAAATTTATTTTTCACTTGAACCAATGTTATTATAAATGTTCTAACGGCATTACTAAATAATAAAACACAATACCCTAATTCCTTAGTAATTACCTTAAAATATTCTGGAAATATTTCAATAATCCAAAGCTATGCTGATAATATTAGTGAATTTTGCTTTTAAACATTTTTTTTGTTATGATTTATCTAATATCTAACTCTAACTTCACAATTTAATTTTTCGAATAACTTGAAGTGAAATCAAAACCTTCCTTATTATTACTAGAAGAACGGAAATCTGACTGCAGACAGGCAACATCGTCCGCTTTAACATGAACAATGCTATTATAGCTTATTCGTTCGTTTACTATTGGCTTCAAATATTTGTAGTTTTTAAATTTCCACGTTAAATCTGGCCAATCATTTTTAAATAGGAGTACGAAAATGTAATATTTTTGTGTAATTTTTTTCTCCGAAAGAGGTGGGATTTTAAAAACAATATTTTTTATGTATTTACTAGTGACTATGGGGTATCTTAAAATGTAAAACAAGTTGGGTCATTCCATTAAAAAAGAATTTAAATAATTTGCCTAATTTACTGTTTGGCCACCCTTTATACATGAAAATAATTTTGAATTTATGGTTTTGATCTCCATTGACAATTATTCTTTAAGTAAATCGTTAAGTTTTGCATAGTAAAAGTTAAAGAAACACGACAGAGGTTTGTCGGAGTCTGTATGGTGCTAAAAAAATATTTCAATGTTTTTTTAACTACTAAATATTATTAATTTGAATCAAGCATAAAAAACAGAAAAATATAAGTTTTTTAACTTGTGCAATATAAAACGAAAAAACGAATACAATATATGCACCTTTTTGTAAGACCATGGGACCTCGTCTTATCTCCTGAGCAAAGGCTTTGATTTAAAAATATTTTTTTAATCAAATTTACGATCTATTTTATGTACTTACTTACGTACAACAGTTGGATTTAATCTAATTCTTATATCTAGAACATCTTGTTTATTTTTGAAAAATAACACACCCACTCATTGATTATTACTTGTATGAGCTTTTTATGAAATTGGTAAAGCTCATATTTTGAATTAAGATAACAATATTTGACAGCTTTGCGTCCCCTTACACGTATAACTTTCCTTAATTCCAAGGAAATAATCAATTAAAATCCACACCCCTCTGATATGTCAGTGATCCAAATACCATCTAATCCCGGATACTTCATTAAGACACCCCAGTGTAAGATATAATGGCAATTCGGTCGAAACTTACCCTCCCTAGATTATGATCGGATCCTAACATCTCCCAGAAGAGGATGTATAAAAAGCTGACATCGAGTTTTTTAAAGAAATAAAAATTAGTAAAAGTAAAACAAGGATCTTGTAGTCAATTATTTTAAAACCTGTAAAATTTATAATATTTTCTAAAAACTATAATTATTACACGAAAATCACAAGAACATTTGTTGTATTATCCTTCTGAAATAAACGCATACAATTTTAGGTAGATATGTAAATGATGTACCGGGTGTAAATGAAATAGCGGCCACCCCTCTGAACACTTCGAATTCTGGTTGGTTTTATTAGAGGCGAAAAAATTAAAAATCGTCCACTTCCGGTTTTACAGGAAATTATGCAAAAGCTGAAAATTTAAATGGAACATTCTGCAAATTTTTACATATTTGAATTCTAAGGGTTCAAATATATACCAGTCAACTATCAATTCATTTTTTATACTTACATTTGCATTAATAGAACTTCTATACAGGGTGGTCCTTAAGTAATTGTACATAGAAGTACAGTAGAATCCTTACTTTAAACTATTACAATTTGAAAGAACTTTAATAAAATGTTGATAATAAGAGAGATACAGGGTGTCAAAAGTGAAATTCTAATTTTTGTTTTTCACAATAACTTTAAAGTTTTTTGACATGTATGCATAAATATTTGGTGGCGGGGGTTTTTGGGTATGAGAAATCATAATTTTGTAACTATTTCAATGTATTTTGTAGAGGGCTTCACATAGGCCACATTTGTGGCATAAATGTGCGCCAAACTTTTAATTACTTAAGAAACCCTGTATATGAAAAAATAAGTTTTGACTTTAAAATATTTTAATTTATATTTATCATCTTAGTCGCTGCCTTGTAAAGAAAAAGTTTTGTGATTTTTATTCTACAGGTAGCGTACGTATCATCAGACCCTAAAAAACTTTGACAACACAATTGATTTTTGATTTTTGGAAATATATAAATGTCGTTTGGACTTAGAGCAGGGCTGTATGGAAAATAGATAATTAATTCCACCTTTTGTGTAGTTAAATAATTAATTATTCGTTGCGGTTTGTGGGGGCTTGAATTGTCTTGGTGAAGAATGATTCTATGGATTTATTTCAGAGAAAACGTCTGGTAAATAAAGAGTTGTTTGCCACTCAGCATTTACTGTTCTGTAATTTTGTTATTAGGGCATTCTTTATCATTAGCATGATGGTTTGGAGACAATTTAGTATTATATTGTTTATTAGAATATATGTTTATAATTAGAATAAAGAGCATTATCAGAGGTGGCAGTTTTTGCGCAGTGATCCCCAGAACATTTAAAATAATAAAAAATATGTGAACTTCCGCATATTTTTTTTAAAATTCATACTTCCAAATTACTATTAGCTGTATGAGACTTATTTGTTTCCCATGACGAGAAACAGCCATCACAAAACTAGGATAAATTAGAACAATCGTTTAAAAATTTACATATACTATCCTTTACTGTAAAAACAGAATGATACAGTTTTTCACAATTTCTTTATTGAATACATTTAGTTGAAATAATAAAATTTAAGAAACACAGCGAGCATACGCCTGCATCGCCCACCAAATTTGAATAGAATTGATTGTTTTCCACATACTCGTATAACTGGGCAAATGAGCAAATCTATATGCATATAAGAATGTGAGCTGCATTGTCATATATTCCATATGACGACGTAGGATGGTTAAGTATAATAGAAAATTGTATTAGTGAAATTACAAGAAAGAATTTTAAATAATTGTCTCTGATAATGCAATAACACTAAAACCGCAATTTAAAAAAAAAATTGTGTGTTTTGTTTTTTTTATCTGTGGAGTCTATAGAATTATTTAGTACTGAAACTATTAAATCTCTCCCAGAGCTTTGTTAAATTTAGCTTTTTCGAAGAAGTGTTTCGTAAATATTTTGTCTGCTAATTTTCTCATATTATACCTAAGATATGGCAAGCATTGATATTTTCTACTAGCATAAATTACATAATATGTGATGCGTTTTATTTGGCCAACATCCCACAAAATTGCGAAAGTTTTCTATCTCCAGATATCGTTTTGTTTACCTATAGCGGCTTGGTCCTGTAATTTTTTTAAACTAATGTCATAGGGCTGTCTCGCCAAAATATACCTCAATTACTGGGTCTAATTTTGAAGGTTTTAATTTGAGGTAGATTTTGAAAAAGGGATATTTATCCTTAAGTTTAACTTTGAAATATTTACTTCCAAGAGGATTATAATTTCTTCACGCAGTAGCACTGCATCTTTGTTTTGATCGCCAAAATTGGAAGGCGATTTAAAAAAACCATTATAGTTCTTCAGTAGTGAATTTAGACCGTTACTGAATTGAGGAGCGACCTGGATCCACCACCCGGTTAAATTAATAGAGGAAGGGGAAATAAAGGGGGGAGGGGTTTTTGCTATGTAGTAGAAGCATAAGTGGAGAAAATTCAGTGAGAAGTCAGAAAATCATCAAGACTTAGATCCTACCCATCATCTACTGTTACAACCTAGTATTTTGTGATTAAGATAAAACAAAGTTAATTTTATTCCACCATGTCTCAAGTAGAATTATACAGTGCTAACTGTCTTCGTGATATAATTTTTCCTATTTCTTATATTCTGTTATATTCTCTGCTATTGATTTAGAATCGGCAGTAAAAACAATTCTGTAAATTCAATAGAACTTGTTAATTAAAATTTGGTCACTACTTAAAAATATGTAAGAATTTAAAATTTTTCGGTTATAACAAAATGAAGGTAATTTATTATAACAAAATGAGACTGAATAATATACTAAATTTTAATGTAGAAATAAAAATTATAATGACAAGATGCAAATTAAAACATCATATTTTAATCATAAATAATTAATTCTTTAGATACAACCAAAAATAAATAAAAACTCATATTGTCGTAATTTGTAATCAATAATTTTAAATGATTAAGTGTCAAAACTAAAAAAAAATAAACATAAAGAATGCTGTGATTTCGAAAAACTATTTAAGGTCGGTCGGAATTTGATGGAGCTCTCTTCTGTTTGTAACCTGAGACAAGAAACATTATTTTTGTAGATTTAAAATTATTATTTAAAAAAGGAAAATAATAAGAAAAAGACCATAGCGTTATCAATAGAAGTAAATAAATCTTACCTGTTGTGGATCGACTCTAATAAGAAGGTGAAATTTTGGAATATTTGGACAATTAAAGTGTGATAAACTTTACTTGGGTCAACGGCCGTGCATTGACCGAAATTTTGAATTGACACATAGGAAATGAGAAGAATTAGACTTTTACTTACAAATAACTATGAAGGGGTAATTCTTGATCATTTATTGTTTTTAACTATAATATGTCTTTAATATGAACCCAAGAATTTTCTTCTGGAAATCCTAACCATTAACTGACGCTCTGCCACCTCGTTTGTTATTCCAATTCATAAAAACTGCCCTTGATGATACTACCATTCATATCCTGAAGGATATAACTTACTCGATAGGTTTTATTAAATTCGTTTTTATTTTTTTAAATTAATTGCCCAAAGATATTTTGATGACAGCCTGCGATATATTAAACCAAAAAATAGAATAACAAAGGATATATGTTACTATGTAGAGCTTTCTCATATCTGCCTACTTTGACTTCTTTACCTTTTATCTCTCAAGACAATTAATTCAGTTTTAAATTTCGAAAAAATCATCACTAGTATGTAAATAAACAACGCTCTAACCTTCACGACAGTCAGACCACGTTTGAATACTTCCGCCTTCTTCAAGACCAACGCCCATCTTTTTGACGCATTTTTATTTTAAATTTGGACGCCCTTTATTTGTCGGTACCCTACCGACATTTTTTTAACAAGTCAGACGACGTCTAAATTAGATTACGACAACCGTGATATGTTCGAACCACTAACTGAAGACGTATTCTGTATGGAATGTGAATCCAATGGTGGGCTAGTAGTTCACGGTGAATGAATAAGCCAAAGAAACTAATAAACTAAGCTAGGACCCATTGATTCGTCTTTATTCAGCAAAAACTCAACATATAAACTATAAATTAATGTCAACTACTATCGCATTACTAAAACAAATAAACATAAAACAAACTTAATATAATATAGATAGAGTGTATTTCAGAATGTTTCATTCTCCCCCTGTTAAATTTAAACTTCATTATTAGTAACAACTTGGATACTCTTGTAGGTATCAATTGGGTTTCTATTTTAGAAATGGGTTAAAAATAAGTTGTAATATTTTTGTTTGGAAGACGTAGATGGTAGATTTAAATTTTCTTGTGAATCAATAACGGGGTACGCGTTGGAAGATAAGTTGTTTCTCTTCCAACAGGAGATAAATCATGATTTAAAACTGTTATTTCTCTTCCGTCTTGTAGTTTGACATAAGAATACTGGGGGTGTGTGTGATTGAGGTAATTAAATATTATAAAAAAATTAACTAAAAATTCCTAAATAAGAAATTGACAATTTGAACATTTAAAATAGATACTTAATAAATATTTTTATCATTTACATCTTCCTGTTTCTAAGACACAAAGTAAATTTACAGTATAGTATATCTTCCTTGCATTTTTCTACGTTCTTCCAACTCTGGGTTTTGTAAACAACATCTAGTTATATTAACGCAAGTACAGAAGTTTAATTCTTAGTACCAAAATTGCTAAACGGGCAAACATTTTACTAATTTTATTTACTAATACCTAAAAAGAAAAAAAATATAAAATTATTTACCCGTATTAGAAGAGGATCAAATTCGTCAGCCGAGTAATTTATTAAATTTTCATTGTGTTTTCTTTTTCACTTTTATTTATTTATGTTTTTAATTAATTAGAATTCTACAATATTGTTCAGGTTGTTGATTTGACGGACGAGACGGATGATAACAATCCATGGGCTACTCTTCAAGAAGCTGCCCCTGGTGTTACCTCCAAATTTCATCAAGCTCAAGAATCAGCCATTGCTCACTTACAAGCATATTCATTATTGGAAAAATGGAAAATTACCAAAAAAAATTGAAGATTTAATTGAACGAGAAAAAAGCATTCTAAAAAAAGAAGCAAGAGAGTCAAGCCGAAATAGAAACCATTCAAATGGAACTAAAAAAAGTGAGTGACCAATTAGACATTCTTATAAATAAAAAAAATATTTTTTTAATTTATTTAATAGGTCTTGAGAGTTTTACGAAGCAATCTTTTATGAATGCTATTTTTTTTAAAGATTGGTTACTCCTCTAACATTCAATATGTTCTTTATTATTTCTATTTTAATAAAGAACTGTATTAATTTTATTTTATTTTAACTATACTCCAGACCTACATTTAACTATTATCATTTTTATTTTAAAATTTATTTAATTAGTATAGTATATTGCATAGAAAATTGTAGGTTTTAATATTTTATAAATTGTCAAAAAAGTAATTTTTATATTGTTAACATTTGATATGCTCAATTCTTCTATAATTTGCTATCATAAAAATAAAATTAATTTATCAATCTATAAAATCCCCAGATCTACATTTAAATATTTTCATTTTCTTATAATAAAGGATTGTCATAACACGAATTATTTTCATGTTCTTATTTCATTTTATTTTTCCATTTATTGTACCGGACTATTGAAGTTTATTTTTGTGATTTTAAAAATATTTTATTTCTCTAGTCATTACTGTTAAAATTATTTTATCAATTGAAAAATTAAATTCATTTGTATTTATGTGATTGTATGAATGTATGGTATTGCATATTGTATAATCCGTTTTACATAAATTTTATATAATTTTATTTTTAGCTTTCTTTTTAAGTGACAAGTTTTGTAATTGCATCATTGAATTATTAATTATTGCTCCTAAATATTTAATTTAATTACTTTTCATTTTGTTATTTTCATTTAATTAGTTATTGTAATATATTTAATAAAAAAGCGTAGGTTTTGAAATTGTAAAAGTAATTTTTTATGATAGTGTTAACATTTGATATATTCAATTACTATTATTATTATTAGATTAATAATAAAGAACTGTTTAAATTCCATCGTAGTTTGACTATACTATAAAATTTGCTATTATAAAAATAACTTATACTCAACTAGTCTGTAAATTATTTTTCACTTTTATAAAAATAATGATTTATTAATAAATTTTAATTTTTAATATTCGTTTAATTTTAATCTATCCTTTTATAAAGTCATTTATTAATCCAATTTAATGCTCATTGTGAATTTAATGGACTGCTGACCACTTTTAACTCCTACGGATATGTAAATGAAGATGCTTTCAATGTTCAGACTTATACAGAGAGAAACACAGATGATAAATTTATGCAATTATTTTAGGAGAAAGGAATAATATAGGATTCATTTATTTAAAATTGATATAGGGTGATCTCCTTGAAAATTAATGTTAAAAGTATAATACAGAGTGTGCTTTTATCTATATTTTTCAGAAAAAATATTCTTTAAATGACTAAAATAAATAAATTATAAAATTATAAAAATAAAAAAAATCATAAAATTCAGAATATAAAAATCTTCTTTTTGAATAGACAATTTTATGCTATTGTCTTTACAAAAACTTTATACAGAGTGATACAATATTGTTGCAATTGAAGGTCAATGTCAACTTCAAAGGTCAAGGTCATGGTCAGATCCACGGATCCTACATTAAATTACGCTACCAATAGAAAAGAAACGGGCCTGTGTCAACGTTCAGAACTATTATGGTGAAGCGTGTTTTTATTGGAATATTATTAGCGCTCTCTGTCCACCGATGGGTAAATCATATAGGATTTCCTCATATCCACATTATGCAAACGTTTTAAATTTAGAAGAACTTGATATTCCAGTTTAATAAAACTAAAGAAATTTGAAAAACTCAATTCAATATCTGTAAATGTCTATGGTTTAGAATTGTTTGAAAGAAGATTTAATGTAATTACACTACATATAACCCAATGTAAACAAAACAAACACGTAAATCTATTATTGATTCAAAATATTATTTTCCTAAAGATAATGATTGTGATTTTCTACCAGAAAAGAATGAAGTTGTTGATATAAAGTATCACTATTGTTATATTAAAGATTTATCTCGGTTAACAGATGCTCAAGTAAATAAACATAAACAAAAAAATTATTTGTGATAGGTGTCTCAATTATTTTAGTTCTGCAGAACGGCTTTTCGTACACGCAGAAAAAATCAATGATTATAAAATATCTCTTCCGAAATATCCTATAGTTAAATTTAGCAATTTTGTTAATAAACAGCGGACACCTTTTGTTAATTATACAGATTTTGAATCAGTATTGGAACCGTTTGAGGATAATTTGGAACAGGTACAATAAAATATCAAAAGAATAAAGCATTTAGTTGTGGGTATTAAGTTAAAAGTGAGTATGATAACACTCTGTGATATTTTAATAGTTCTCTTAAGTTTACAACTTAAATTTTCGAAAACAATTTTCCATAATTTAAGTGGATATGACAGTAATTTTATAATTCGAGATCTTACTAAATTGGGTAAAATTACTGTCCTTTCTATCAATAAGGAAAAATATACATATTTTACTCAGCATTAAATTTCAATTTATTTTAATTTAGATAAAGTAAATTTAACTAATTTAAGGAAATAGTTTATATTATGTACAGATAAACAATTTGATTTGATAACTCGAAAAGGTGTACTTTGCTATGATTATATTGATAGTATTGAGAGGTTGGAGAATGCTGAATTACCCGATCTCGGATTTTTATAATAAACTAAATTGTGAGCAAATTATTGTAAATCGGCATCATAATGCTCAAACCATCTGGGAAAAATTTAACATTAAAAATTTAGGTCAATATTCAGATTTGTGTTTGAAAACAGATATCCTGTTACTTGTAGATGTGTTTGAAAATTTTCGAAATATCGGTTATAATACTAGTGGGTTACACCGAACCTGGTGTTATACCGTACCCGGTTATTGGTGGGACTGCATGCTAAAATATACGAAATGTGAATTGGAACTTTTAAATGAAGTTGATATAATACTATTTGTTGAAAATGGAATTCGAGGTGGAATCAGTCAATTTTCATGTAGACATTCAGAAGCAAATAATGAATAAATGAAAAATTATAATTCTTCAAAACCAGACAACTAGTTATCTAAGGTAGATGTGAACAATTTATAAGGATGGACTATATCGCAACCCCTCCCAAAGGGAAATTTAAATGGGATGATACAAACATTGACATTACCGGAATACCAGATTCAACTCAAGGATACTTTTTAGAAGTAGGCCTCTAATATCCTATTAAACTACATGATGTATATAAATATTTTCCATTTTGTACTCAACGTTTGGTTCCAGCAGAATCAAAGTTACCAAAACTGTTAACAACATTATATAATAAAAAGAACTATGTGATTCACTGTAGAGCTCTTAAACAAGCAATAGCACACGGTTTAAAAATTACTAAAATCCATATTGCTTCAGTTTGAATAATCTGCTAGGTTAAAATCATAAATAGATCTTAATACATCCTTTCGAGCTCAAGCTAAAAACGATTTTGAAAAAAGTAATTTTAAACTAAAACTAAATTCCATATACGTAAAATGTGTGGAAAATCTTAGAAAGCATCGTAATGTAAAATTAGTCTTTGATGATGGTTGCATGATCGTACTTAGAAGTCCTAACATGTTTTCTTAACACACAGGCCCTGACAAGGTTAACCACAAAGTAATTGATAGGCTGTATACTTTTTTTTTCATTTTCTATTATTGAAATCTGATAAATAAGCACTTTCTAAATCTATAACACTAAAAACAGTATATTTGGAGACATTAGTTACAATTTCTTCTATAGTAAGAATCGGATATCCATCTAATTTACTAAAATGGTTAATAGTTTGTGCATACCCATTCTTTTCTTATGGTTCTCGCTAGTTGATATTATAACTTTAGCACGCCATGGAGACAACTAGGTTCAATAATACCTTCTGCGGGTTTCTTTACTTCTGACTCAATAAATTCTATTTCTTCCTGGGAGATACGTCTTGATTTTATAGCAATGGGATGGCAGTGGGGTGTTAAATTTTTAAAAATTAAAATATGTAAATTTGCTGCTAGACCAAGACAGCATAATTTTAGAGGACCTCGTTCACCACCAAATTGTACTTCTAATTTAGAATAATCTTTCAAAATATCATGCCCAAGAACTAAATTCGAACATAAGTTTTCCATTATTAGAAGTTTTACACTCTCATTATAATTGGCTATTCTTAATCTAACAATACAACTTTCATTGACTTTAGTTGCAAGATTAGAAGAAGCCATATTTATTAATTGATTACATGGTGTAAAAGGTATTTCATATTCTTGAATAAGTCTTCTATTTATAAAACTTTAGCTACTGCCAGGGTCTATTAATTCCGTCAGTTAAATCCATTCAAAAAAACAGGTATGAGTGCATTCTTAAGGCATGAAGTCGATGTGGTAGAAATAACACAACTCATTATTTTATTGTATTGATATATCAGGTGTATTTCTTTTCTTACTTCTACACACTTTTGTGAAATGTCCTCGCTTTTCACATAGTTTACAAATAGCATCAGAAGCTGGACACTCAATTCAGGATGTAACTTATTTCCGAAAAAGTAGCATTTTCGACATTATAATGTAGATGATGTGGTAACTACTCTAGCAGAATTATTTTTTTTGTATGGCATATTCATTTTCTGAGCTGCGACTAGATAGAGCATTTAAAGAATTATTATTAGTGGAAAAATTAGCTGAATTTGTTTGTGCCATTTCCATAGATATATTAAGTTCGTAAGCTTCCTTAAGATTTAAGTCGGTATTTTCTAGAATCTATTGTCGAATTAGACATAAAATGTTTAGCGGTTGTTCATACTAAATCCATCATTATCAAAAATCCACATAGTTTGCCAGTACTGTAAAAAAATTTGCTTACTCTGAAAATGATGGTTTCGGCTTTCACTAAATTGACAAATTCACATTTTCACTAAATCAGGACTTCACTACCGGGTCGTAAACAGAGAAGAACTTTTCAGAGATTACTTGCCCTTTTATCCTGTACTCTCTTCCTAAAATTGAAAATACTTTACTTAAGTGGGGTTAAATCATTGATTGCGCATTAAATTCTTGCGGAAGTTAGCATTGCTACAGACGATCCATCAACCACTTAAATGGCTGTTTACAGACAGGCTTGCAAGATGGGTTTAAATAAGAAAGTTATTTTTAATCTAGGAAAAATAAACGTTATGGCAGATTTGTTATCAAGACTATTTTGCCCTCATTCAGATGAGAGTTCTTTGCTTTGTTTCTTTAGAATTACCAGAATATGCTCTAGAGGATATTCGAGAACGTCAAATGGCTAATGAAAATATTGCAAAAATTATTAAAGTTTTGGAATCAGAAGATATTCTAGAAATAACAAGATGGTCAGAAAGAGAATTTCAGCTAGCAGAAGGAGTTCGATTTAATCTAGAAAGTGCTACTGAAAATCCAATTTTAATAGTACCAGAATCTTTACATGAAGATATACTAAAACAATATCATGATCCTGTACAGCAGGCTACTATGGTGTAGACCATAACTATCAAAAGTTTTCTGAAAGATTTTATTGGACGGGCATGAGAAAGTATATCTCCAATTATATTAAAAATTATTTACAATATCAACGCTATAAAAAATCAAATCTCAAACTAGCAAGACTGTTATAAACCCTCGCACCTGCGCATCGATTTGAAATAATAGCTGTCGATTTATTTGGGCCACTACCTGAAACTCCTTGATGTAGCTTCAAAATGGGTACAGCTATTTGCGTTACCAAATGCTACAGCTGAAGCATGTTCTATACGTCTAATTGAAGAAGTATTCCTCCGATTTGATACCCCAAGGAAATTAATTTCCAATAATGGAGTACAATTTATTAGTGACATAATGCAAAAAGTTACCCATTGCTTTGAGATTAAAAGTACATTTATTCCCCTATACTATGCCGAATGTAACCCTGTTGGAAGAAAAAACAGAAAACTTAAATCGCAATTAGCAATTCTTGTTAAAGGTCAACTAACACCTGGGACACTGACATTAGTAGTATTCGATTTGTTATAAATTCAACTGTATGCCGTTCAACTGGTTAAACCCCAGTGCATATTTAATATTCGGACGACAAATTAGAGCTCCACAAGATGTTGTTTATGACTTACGCCAAATAATAAGAATTGATTTTTTTTCCACGGATTACACCTTATTTGAATACATTATCAGATTTACTTGGCGAGTCACACGAAATGTTAATAAAACAACAAGACCAAATAAAAGAAACAAGTAATAAATCCAGACAAAATATATTTTACAATGTGGGAGATAAAGTGCTAGTTACAACACATATACTAAGCAATCCTACAATTACATCTCTGATTAATTAATTAGAATATTTGGTTTATAGAATGTAAGCAAAGCTTCATAACAAAAAAAAATATTTTACCAGGAATTACCGGTAACAGTAACACATAAAATCTAATTACAAAATGTTATTTTAATTTTCATATCTTAATAATAATAAAATGTTTGTTAATAATTATATACAGCAGAGGTCTATTTATATTGTTATAACAGAGCAGACATTGTTTAATGTAGAAATTCTTTGAAGTTGAAGATCCCAAATTTTGTGATTTACGAGTATATAAACACATTTAATTTGAAAGTAACCTACTTTACCAGTAATTCCCAAAATCGTTCTCGTCGTCTTCATCATTTACGGCAGAGTAATTTACCTATATCTCATTCTCATACACCCAGCGACCTTCTGCAGGGTGCGGGTGTCAGCTGCTTCTCCGGCGTCAGAGGATATGTCAGCTACGGAAGACCGTCTAATGATACTATGCTCATCTATAATGCATACCCAAAAGTACACTTCATTATTATTGTACGTATAATATGTAAGACATCATTCTTAAATACCCTATATTCACATATTTTTTACAATCGTACTCTATAGATTTTTCTATTAGAGTAAATTGTATAGTTTTAGTAGAACAAATACTGCATTTTACAATTTGCCTTTTATATTTTTAATTTATAATAATAATAAGTCGCTACATATCAAACTAAGTCACTTTATAATTTACCATATTTTTGTGTAGATTAGTACATAGTATATATAGTATATTATAAAATCAGAACGGTCTTGACTGTAAGGGCCCTCATAAAAACACGATATCACCCTGTAAGTATATTTTTTGAAAATCAAAAAACGTATCTAATTTTTGTTATTTGTTTCGGAATCACAAAAAATTAGAATACTTTCAATGATGAAAATTTGTATTAAAAAATGTAAATTTACATATTTTTCAAATATCATAACGTATCTCTTGAAAAATCGTCTTCCCATGGTCCTTGAATATCTATATAGAATCAATTGAAAATGAAAACATATATTTCCCAAACTGTACAAACGTGGCTATCGTTATGCATAGCTGTTTTTTTCAAATGATTTTTGATAAAATAGCCTAATTTAGAAGAAACAATTTACATTTTTATGCTCATTTTTATTAGAATAAATAACCTCAAAAAATTATAATTTTCAAAATCAAAATAGCTATTCACAGACTATGACAAATTATTTAAGAGTAAATTTTGCTTACGTGATTCAGGTCTCATTCCAACACATCTATGTATATTATTTTTCTTATCAAAATTTATATGTCATCTTGAGTTTTTTAAATTTTATATTATTTTATCATAAATGTTGTGGCGATTGAAAGTTGGAATTCTTCTTTATTGCACAGAAAATATTACTAGATATGCTGAAATATTGTCACGTTAATTTTTGTGTGGCCAAAGTTTCTGACATATTCGTAATAATTTAAAATTTTAAAATAATATGGGAAAATATAAAATTTTCACTGTTATCAACGACTGTTCTTACTTGAATCATTTCAAAGGTTTGTAGATGTGAAATACCTTTTTCCAAAGATTTTGCGAATTCTTACTTTTTTTTGTAGTTTTACCTATATGCCTGCCAAGTAATCAATATATGTAATTTACTTGTAATTATAACATTATCTTAGCTATAGAACATATGTATAAATATCTATACTGGAAAACAGGTAGTCCTTATTTGAAAACCTTTTCAACGCTTAACACAAAAGTAAGACAGTTTTTTAAATATTTTTGTAAAAATACGCCTCAGCAATATTAAATCGATTCGAAGATTCTCTCAAGGTGATTCCGGAAACCCCGGACGATTACAGGAGGATGACCAAAGATGAAGGGGACAGATACCGGAATAAACTGGATCTGCTTTGAACACCCTGAAAAAAGACCCTTCAAAGCGGTCATTAAAGGTATCCCGGCCGATACCCCGCTAAAAGACATAAAACAGGAGTTAAATCCTATCACGATACAAGCAATGACGTCCAGATATGGAAAACGCTTGCCACTATACTTAGTGGATTACCCAAAAGA
Organism: Hermaeophaga mercurialis; assembly: GCA_951812935.1. NCBI lineage: Eukaryota > Metazoa > Arthropoda > Insecta > Coleoptera > Chrysomelidae > Hermaeophaga > Hermaeophaga mercurialis. The sequence continues at coordinate 33,123,881 of OX638364.1, forward strand.
GCAAAAGGACCAAATCCTTGAATTAAAGCACTGCGTCGGCCTTATAGTCAGGGTCGAAGAACAAAGAAACAGGCAAGGAGCCACTCAATGCTACTCAATGCTACTCAATGCTACCAGTGCCAAGGATTTCATCATGTGCAGCACAACAGCCATGTAAATCCACGCTGCGTAAGATGCGGAGGAGGACACAGGGAAGGAGACTGTAAAAAGGACAAAGAATCCACCCCACCTGTCTGTGCAAATTGCAAAGGAGACCACCCGGCAAACTTTAGTGGGTGCCCAAGAAGGCCAAAATCCCCACAGAGAGGAAATGCACAAAGAGGCCCAGCCCCTCAACCCAATACAAAAGCAAGAGTATCATACTCCAATTCAGTAAAGAACAAGAGTTCAGAAGCCACTGCGTTCACTCCGAACATGATAAAAGACTTTATGTGCCAAATGCAGCAAATGAGTGCAATTGAAGATACTATTCTGGAATTCTGGAGGACTTAGACAATACGCTCCTGCTAAACTACCTCCCAGACGACAACGGGAAGGATCCGCGTCCCAAGAAGCAGATGACGCTCTAACCGGATTAGACAAACACCGATCACGACACGGAGTAGGAAGGAGGCCGGGAGGCATTGCTGAATGTCACCGTACTCCAAAAAACCTGCAAGTCCACATCTTGAACAAGCAGGAAACACCTACCTACAAAAACCAAAAAACCCAAAGCTACAAAAAAATCTTTCAGCGATAAACTGCAATTCCGACCTGCAGACATCAAATTCAGATATCCCAAAAATCAAAGCAACAGGTAAATCACGCCAGTGTTACGCGGGTGACTACCTGCCAAGTCCCAACAACAACGCCCGAACAATAGCATGACCGTGCATACGCGGATGCTATTGTTCCAAGACATCCCGCTATCTCAATCCCCGAGAGAAGCGGGACAAGGTGCAGACAAAAACACACATAAACCTTAACGAAAGAAAACAGACGACCCAGAGAGAAAAATGCCTGGTATTACCTCTGAGAAACAAGACAGGTCCCCTTTGCACCAACCTGGCCGAGTGGAGCAAAGTCACTGCAGGACGAATGATATAAGCATGCAAGAGAGAGAGTGACTGGTTAGGACCCGCCTGCAAAGGCTGGGGGTGGTGGGGACTAGGATCTAGGATGCGTATCAGTATAATTGATGCGTATCCCGGGTGGTTCATGGGCTCATGTAAGAATGTGTGTGTGAGGAACAGTTCCACACTCTCGTGCCTTACTGAACTGTATGCTATTTCACGAGAGTCTGTAGTCGGCTTTAGAAATTATATTGTCTATAATAATGGTCGTCTATTACTATTAAACAGATTTTCGTCTAAAGTTAGGATGTGTGTTTTGTACGAGGAATAACCAAAGAATTAAATAACCGATATAAAATAATAAAATAATAATAATTTGTTGTTAATTAAAATAATCTCTTTGACATTAAACCGTCAAATCAGACCACAATAATAAAGTGAACTTTTAGCTATGCAAGATGACAAAAAACGTATAAAACGTCAAAAAGCATTATATGCCCCTTTTTTTATTACTTTTTTCACATGACAAAACTCTAGAAAAAGCGTCAAAAAGCAGTACATGCAAATTTCCTTGGCGTTACTCACATAGTCAAAGTTAGGTATCTAAGCCTTTTTTTGTCCTTGCGCATGATTCATTTTTAAATTAGATTACAACTTGAAGAAGAATTTAGGTTAGATAGCACCACAGCATCCCAACGTCCCCCTCAGGTTACCTTGCCGTGTTCTTATGATTTTTCTTTAAACGTTAAGTTACAACTTGAAGAAGAATTGAGGTTACATAGCACTCCACAGCATCCCAGTGTCTGGCGACCTCGCCACTCTATTATCTAACCAACTTCTCCACAACACTCCACCCGATCTTTTTTATGTAACATAGCCAACGCAAAAAATGTAAACACAGTCCAACTCAAAAACGTCTAAGAGGCCCATATTCTACTGAATTTTTATCCAAACACTATTTGTTTGCCGCTTTATTTTAAGTTTTAAAACACTTTTTTAATCATTCGGCTACGATCCGTAAAGAATATCTGAAATGGTGAAATGCGCAGTGACTTAAAAGAGGAGGGATACCACGAATTAGAAGCAGGCAAAGAATATGTAGGAACAGAGTGATTTGTTAATCTACATTGCATCTTGTAAAATCTTCGAATTTTAAGTAACGATATTGTGTATAAACTTAATCTGGAGTTGATAAGCATTTATTTTTAACTGTCGTTTAAAAAATTTAATTGGGAATTACACTTACTGTTTAATGAAGATAATAATATGGTGCAAATCTGGTGAGAACTTTCTAAAAAGGGGACTATTTTCCTTATCTTTATAAAACAATTAAACCCACTTACCTGTTTAATACATTGGTATTAAAATATTTTGCCGGTCAATACCAAAATAAATTTGTATTTTGGAATGGTCAGTGTTATTATAATAATCAAAAGAATTTAAAACAGGTAGAACCTATTTTACCCCACTTAAATCATTAAATTATTTTAATAATAAAATTATTTACATTAGTTATATATTTGCTATTTGGGGATCATGGAAAAACATATTTTTTTCCAATGTTCATGATCGTCAGTTGTTTGTTATTCTGATTCATACACAGGGAATAATTTTTTGGATACGTATAGTAGAATATTTTTTCTCCACGACCATTAGTGCAAACATTCTCACTCTTGAAAGAGAATATTCATTCCGTAACACTTGCATGTTTAAACGTAATTTTTAATTCTGATCAACTTTTTTTAGTAACATTTTTCGATATTGTCAAATTTAAAGGTACTTTACTCTTGAGCAAAATTTATATTTTTCGACAAACCTTGTATACGGCTCAACAAATTTTAAATCCGATGGTTGTATTTCAGGTTTTAGACCATGCAGAACTTTTTATAAAGAATAACTTTTTTTCCTAAAATTAATAATAAAAAAGTTTTCCATATGGTTCCAACTTAAGTAGACACACTGTATATTTAGATAGAGTAGTTGATAACTATAACCCATAATGAATCAAAGAATTACATTAAGAGATGGAAAAAAAGTAGAGAGATTGAACTGGGTAGTATGATGATGGAGAAGAATCAGTAAAAAAGGATTAGGGGTTGAAGTAATGGATTTTAGAATCACAGATTTAGAGCAAGATGGTCAGTTTATGGAAAAATGAGCAATAAATGTTGAGGTGCATGAGAATTCACAAAGAAGTGTGCAGCCACGTGAACGGGATACAAATGGGTTGGAGGGAGAAGAAAAAAGAATTGATAATATAGTAATAATAATGGAACAGTATGTACAACAAGACAGAGATGTGAAGTTCCAGAAAATATAATAATGAATTTATATACAATAATTATGTGCGATTTAAAAAATTAGAAAAGAGAAGTGAGACCGAGTAAAGAGTAAATCAAAAGTAATATTTAAGTAATAAAAAAAGAGATGGTAGAAGAAATGAAAGAATTGGAGAATAAAATGGTAAATAAAGCAGATATGATACGGCTTAGACAAAAAATGAGCAAAATATCAAATCAATTATTGGAAATTAAAAACAGGGTAGAAAAAACTTGAAAATATTAGAACGGAACGGGATACCTCTGAAAAGAGAGTAGAAGAGAGATTAGAAAATGTCAGGAATGATCAGAATATGTTATAAATAAAGAAAACAGATCATAAATTAGTAGGAGTACGGGAAGAGATATATCAAGTACAAAGAGGCACAGGTAGGATTATAGGAGGTGGAGGTGAAACTTTTCTATAAAAGTTTGATGAACGGAATGAAAACTCGTATCCTCAAGTATTTTTAAATAGTTTGAAAAATTATATTGGACGATACAGGAATTTTGAGAGCATAGGAGAGATAATTAGGGGAAGTTTGAAAGGTGTTGTTTTTGAATGGTTTTGGGAAGAACAAAAACAATTTGAAGTAAGAGATACATTATATTTTAGTTTAAATATAGAAAAAAATATAAACATTATGAACATGATAATAATGAAAGAAATCAGGAAAAGTTTGAAAGGGACTGTTGTTGAATATTGTGGATGTAAAGAAATAAAAAAAAAAGATAGATTTATTAACTTATTATGAATTATAATTAGGGGGATTTGTTATGATAAATTCAAAATCAAGAAGGAATAATTAAAATTCATAATAAAAATTGTTTTTTAGAGGTTATTAGGAGAAAAGTTAGTTGATTAGAAGGGTTTTGATTAGAAATATCAAATGTATTTTTTAATATTGTCAAGATTGATAATAACATTTGTAAAAAAATATTTTAAAACTTAATAATTGTGTTTGAAAGTTCATAAGGTATAAAAAAAGGAGTATCGATGAGACAATAAAACATTAAGTGAGAGTTGAGCTTTTTTTTTTAAATTGTGTCACAGTGGAATGGACTCACACTTAAATTATTAAACAATATCTTAAAAAGAAGGAGCCGAATAACTGCATTAGAGTCGAGAGTGGTACAGAGAGGCTGAGGTCTAGTTGGCATCCGGTTGGAGCTGCTGAACAAGAACTAAGACTGTAGGTGTGATAATATTGAAAACAGTGTTAAAAGGGTTAATCACTATTTTTTCAGCCGATTACCGCCATCAACTGGCGCACAGTATTGTTGTTCGGCACCTCTTGAGAAAATATATTTAATCTACGACACATATACATAACATATTTTTTTGGGTCTCTTTTAACAAAAAAATATGAAAAACTTTTTACAAATGAATATCTGAAAAATACACTACGGGAACGATAAAGATATTAAGTGAATAAAAACTAGCTACTTTTTAAGTTAAATGAACTATGCTGTCTAAAAAGATGTTACCGCCGACACTGTTACCATAGTGACCCTTTCATGACGTCCTATAGCTGTCCGATACACACGCCATTTTGGACGCCATCGCTCGAGCCCTTTGTTCCCGTTATAGAGCTTTGTGGTACATTGCATGTCATGTCATCATATAATGTTCAAATATGCCCCTCGGCTAGTCGGACCTATAGCTTTGTTCTGCTTAATCCACAGGATGCCACTTTTTATTTTCGGATATTTCACTGAAATTCCATAATCTAGAGTAACTTTAAATATAGTCAAAGTTAAAAAAAATATGTAAATATCTTTCTTTTCTGCCTTAATATCTCTGGCATCGAAATGTTCTGCTTTTGTACAGAAACCAAAAATTTTTGTGGACCAAAACACTTTGTGAAATTCTCTAACAAAACAGTAACACATTTCAATGTTTATCTTTGTAAATGTATTTATCGAAAAAATGCAATCAGAAATTGGTGTGAATAAAGTTTGAAGTTTGACTTTACATCACTAATGTGTAAAGTAAATGAAGAGATCAATATTTTCTATTATTTTGAGAACATGTTAACTTTTTTTATAAACATTCGACATGTAAAAATATATAGCTAAAATTATTGCTAATGCAATTATAATTTTGAGATTATCAAAATATTTTTTACTTTTTACTTTTTTTTAATTAATTTTATAGTTCATAGAAGATGAGTTACCGATAACTATACATACTTCCACACTAAATGGAGATTCATGACTTCAGGGTATCTAATCACCATTTAATAGAGTTTAACAATTTTTTATATTGAGATAGGTACTTATTATGTATTTTAAACAAAATTTCGTTGATTAACCATTGGTCGGAATATACTCTTTTAAATGTCATACAAAACACACGTATTATAATTATATCAAAAATCCAGGAATGTTTAAATTTGAGAAATTACCTTCTAAACATTACTTTCTATAAATCACATTCGTGCAATATGCTTTATAATAAGATTATATATTTATGATTTAAGCTTCTATTTTTTTTTCATAATATAATCAAATTCATTATAAGTAATTAAAAGAAACTGCATAAACAGGTTTTCCAAACAAAAATTAAAACATTTAATGTCCATATGTCTTCAAAGCTCAGTTAAAAACACCATTTTAATAATTGCATCTACCCTTACTTTGTGGAACCTATTTATTAGAAATTTTAAAGATAAAGTATATTTATCTTAAAATTTCACGAATTTCTAAAAACTTTTAATAATTCTTATAGCCATTGTTTCGCTTTGTGGCATCGTCAGACAAGATACAAGAAATTGACAAGTATTTTATATATTGACTTCTTTATTATTCCAACTAATAACATTCTTCATTTTCTAAAACATATGGACAACATTTTGCAGTATGGTCCAAATGAAAGGACTAAATTCATTTCGTAAATCGGCGATTTTAGGGGAAAATCCTGAAACCCGTCTATTTTTATTTTTAAATGGGCGCTTCGTCAGATCACCTTTCTCTCTCTGTGACGACGTCAACAATACTATTTTTAAATAGAAAAGTGAGTATTGAAATTCATCAATTGAAAGGTCTTTTAAAGATCTATTCACCCATATCAATTATGTCTAAGTATTATTTTCAAAATAGTATTAATGACATTTGAACAGATTTCTTAATATATTAAGTATTGTTATGATGTATTTATTGATACACAAATATAAATTTGGTAAATGCCGTCACTGACAATGAAAATACGTATACTTTTTACCTTTTTTTAAAAAATAAGTAGTTACCTTATCAAAATTTCATTATTGACATATAACATAATTGTTATTAAATAACTAGATGTTCTACTAGCCTTTAAAGATAATCCATATACCAGTTTAGGGCAAGTACCGTTAGAAATTGAGACTGGCCATGAAACAGTTCTTAGAATGCTAAAAAGGAGAAGTGACATCCCTATAAAGTAAATTTAGTGCAGGAACTTGGAAGAAGATTTTGATAAAGTAGTTGGATTTTTGTGTAATTCTAATGGAAAAAATAACACAGATCCGATGATTTTAAAAAAAGTTTTTTTTCGGATGAAGCTACATTTCTAGCAAATGGTCATATGAATCGTCAGACTTTCCGGTATTAGGCTACAGAAAATCCATACTGGATGCAGGAGTACCGTACTCAATACCCAGAGAAAGTGAATGTTTGGGCGGGAATAATAGATAATAGGATTATAGGACTATACTTTTTCGAAGAAACCTTAACATGTCCTCGATATTTACAATTTCTGCAGAACTTTATACTCCCAGAATTAAACCGGTTGTTCCCAAACAGAAATGATTTGTGGTTGCAGCAAGGTGGTGCGCCACCTCACTATGCTGTCTAGGTGAGAACATTGAGTGGCCACCGAGATTATGGGTATACTTGAAAAGTAAAATGTACATATAAATAGACCACAAACTATTAATGAACTCAAAGAACGGATACGCATTAAGATTGCAAAAATAACTAAATAACTATGTTATAGCGAAAGTTCGAGAAGAGTTCTCTGCTCGCCTTTCGGATTGTATTTTAGCTGACGGTAAACAATTTGAGCACTTGCTTTAAATTTGGTTCTAGTTAATTATAATATTTATTGTAACATTAAATCATTTTTTTGACAACAAAAATTAATTACTTAGACATATTGATATGGGTGAATAGGTATTAAAAAGACCTTTCAATTGATGTTTTGCAAGACTCATTTTCCTATTTAAAAATGTTATTGATGGTGTCATCACGCTCACAGAGATGACGTCAAAGATAAAAAGATGATCCGCTCGTTTAAAAATAAAATCGTTGTATTTCAGGATTTTCCCCTAAAATCGCCGATTTACAAAATAATGAATTCATTCCTTTCATTTGGACCATACTGTATATAGTCAAGAAAGTAATCTATAAAAGCTGAACCTTCCAGAATACATTTAGTAAATAAGTTAATCAACAAAAAGAAAAAATAAGTTAAACTAATATTTCCAAAACAACCTAAAGAAATTGAATCATACAAAACTACTAGACTTTTTGTAGATATTTCAAATAAAATATGTAAAATTATATCTCGAGCAACATCTTCAGTAATATATTTTAAAATAAAGAAGAATATAAATTTATTTTTAACAAATATAAAAACCAAAATGCCTAAATTTAAAAAAACTGGTAATTGTAAATTAAATTGTCCGGATTGTATTTATGCTATATATGGCCAGACCCTTAGAAATTTTGAAATCAGATATAGAGAACACTTACAAGAGTCTAGATTAGAGCAAATAGATAAGTCACATTAGATAAATGATCTCAGTGATAATCAACCTAAACTTAACTAAAGAATGGAAACAGTAATGGATATTCTTCATATATGCGATAAATAAGCAAGAACTTCATTTTTTGGAAGAATTTGAAGTAATATCGTAAAACAGACAAAACAGAAACTTTAAATTTCTCAACAATTCTGCAACAAAGCTGTAATATTACAGCCTTTTTTTTTATCTCGACTCATTTTTGTCTTTGAATTTTGCAACAATCGCGAGTCCCGCCTCTTGTCGGTAAATATCAAAGTGTTTCTGTTTTGTTGCTTTGAAAGTTGAAAAAGAAGTGTTTCAGAATAAATATTCTATCTCAAGAGTAAGAATGGTTACATTCTATTTTTAAAAATGATTTTGGAATTAACACATTCCACTAATGGTCGTGAAGAAAAATATTATTTCATTTTGTTAAGTATTGTATTGTAGTAAAAAATATATAAACATTTAGTTGCTTTTTGCTTATTACTTAACGAAATTTCAATTATCTTTTGTCTTATTGTTTTTTTACTTAGATTTAATAAAAAAACTAAATATATTTTTTTTTAAATCACGTGAAAACAAAATGAAGTCGTGAAGTCGTAATCAAAGTTTTAAGGTCAAAAGACGCGAAATTAAATTTAAAAGTTGATGTGTTCAAATATTTTATTGTTTGTAATTTTTATATGTTCTTTTGCTAATAAACACATTATTATTATTATTATTATTATTATTATTTTTGCAATAAATTATGTCGCATACTCTTAGGCAGAACACCCTATATATTATTATATTTTTAAAGCTAAATTTTACGTATTCAAAAATGTAGAATATGAGAGTCGTCTTAAACAAGTTATTGAACGTCGAATATCGTAGTTAAGCGGGTTACTATTTTTATGTTATTTATTTATGTTTATATTATTAATGTAAGAGAAACAAGTGGATCACTTTTCTGTAAACCATTGTGGTTATGTCTCAATTTTGTTGCCATTATATTTAACAACAGTTATTGTTCTTCGTCTACTTCTGAATTTTATAGTAGGTTAGTTCGGTTTATACTTATAATGTAGGAATTCCTGGAATTCTTGGATTTTAATGTTGGATATTGCCTTTTTTTTAATTATTTCTTTTAGATATTAGCTATAATTGATGATATTAAAAATGATAGAGGATGATTATTTTCAATAAAATTTTTGGAAACATATTTTAATAGATTCTCCTTATAGTTGGCTAATTGACACACAAGAGATTCTCTTGAACCGGTGTTTAGTCTCAATGGTGTATATTCTGTGGATTTTCGGCATTTAATAGTGATGTGGTGCTTTTAAGTAATAGAAAATGAGAAGTGTTCATTGATTGCCTGGAATGAAACGAATGTATTTATTCATTATCATGTCTATCCTTATTTTTGGTAGATTCTTTGAAAATTGTAATTTTTCATTTATGAATACATTGATTTTGCTCTTGTGGATTTCTTGGCGTTTTTTTTGTCTACTTATAGGATTTTTACAAGCTCGTGGAAAATGAAAACGGTTAAGATGATTTCTTCCTGTACGATAAATTGCATATCATTATTTTTTTTCAAGATTTCTTTAATTCTACATCTGAATTCGTTTGTTTCTTCTATATTAAGTTTCGTACTGCTTATTTTTCTAAATTCTATGCTAATAATAAAAAACACATTTTTGCACCATTTTTGGAATTATTGATCCTTTATATACAAAAAAGGTGTATTTGGCAAGAAGCTCCGAAATTCCGATCGGAATATTTATTACTCGATAGCCTAGCGTAACTTGGCACTTGAAGAATGTATAAATGGAAGACATAAACTCTGCCTGAATAAGCATAAAACAGGAATATAAAACGACATTTTTCTACAGTTCAAATACGAGTACTTACCTCGGTAGTCAAATTAACCTCAAAATATGAAAAAAATGCATCAAAATTGATTTTGAGACATTATCTAAGAGCATTTTTCAGATATTTTTATACCAATAATATAATAAGATTTTAATAATTGTAATTATAATATATATATATATATATATATTTATGCGTGATGCGCCCCTTTATTTTACAATGCCCGCTTTAAATTTAATATGAGATGCAATCGACTATTTAATTTCAGGGTGAGTTCAGATAAAAGTGTAGTTAAACAATATAATTATCTAAATTTATTTTACTAATAAAAGGAAAAATAAAAATAAATAAAAAATATCATATTCATAAAAAATTGTAGTTCTTTGTGATGTAAGTAACAGTCCACTTCTTCCCATTTCCTATGTGTTCAAAATGTTCGTCACTCCACTGCCGTTAACCCAAATAAAGTTTTTTCACACTTTGATTGTCCAAATATTCCAAAAAACTTAAAATTTCTAATTCTTGTGGGAGCCCATTTGCTTTTATTGGTAATAGTATTGTCTTTTCTCTATAATTTTTCCTTTTTAGGTTAAACACTTTATCGTTATGTTTAATACTTCAGTTATATACTATCAGGTAATATAAACATATTTTAATGTGATTGTTATTATTTTTTAAGAAAATTTGAATTTTAGGTTGAGTAACAAATTTGAAGGTTGTATTTTTTTTCAGCTCACAAACAAAAGAGAGCTCCGTCGAATTCTAACGGGCTTAAATAATTTTCCGAAATCATAGCATTCTTTATGTTTACATTTTTCTTAGTTTTGACACTTAAGCATCCAAACTTCAAATAAATTATTGATTGTAAATTACAATATGAATTTTACTTACTTATAATTGTATCTAAAGAATTAACTATATATAATTTTTATTTCTACATTAAAATTTAGTTTTATTATTTAGATACAAAAAAGCCAAATTTAAAAAAAAATAATTTCTTTAATTTTGTACAATTGAAAATTTTCAAATCCTTACATATTTCTAAATAGTGACCAAAGTTTAATTATCAGTTTCTATAAAATTTACAGAAGCATTATAAATATTACATAAAAAAAATAATTGAAAATGTTCTTATATTGTTTTAACCAATTTTATTTGATTCAGGTGTTTGTATCTATCAAATTATTTCATTTCTCTTATAGACCGTTACAGTACAATATACATACAATATAATATATATAAATATATATATAGCGTGACGCATTAGTGTGGCAAAGCTCGATTAGTCCGCTATTATTGAAATTACGAAAAAAAAGTACAGATTCACATTTTAAAATTAGTCCCAAATATAGTATTCAGTAACGCAGTGCCAGACCAAAGTTATGTTTTTTAAATGGAATACCCGTATATTTTTATTTTTATAAAACTCTTGCCGTAATTCAAAACAATGTGATCCTGCTGTAGATCCTTTATTAAGCATAATAGACATGAAGTGTGATAAATCGTTGAAATTAGCTCGGCAAGAGGTTTATAAAAATGTAAAAATATACGGGGTATTCCATTTAAAAAAACAAAAATTTTGGACTGGCACTACCTTCCTGAACACACTGTATATTTGGGACTAATTTTAAAATGTGAATCTCAAGACTGCCTACAATTTTTTAAATACTTTATAATAGTGAACAAATCGAATTTTGCCACACTAATGCGTCACCCTATATATTATTACTTTCCTACTTTTATGAAATTCATAACCCAATTGCAGCACATTACGATCGAAGAGAGCCGAGTCTGAGAAAGCGCAAAAAGAAATACAAACGTTTCTTGAACTCAAATAAAACTGACTTAATAATGTATGGTTGACTCACTTAATTTATGTCCTTCGAACTTCCATCGTTATATTTTTAATATATGAAAAATTCTCAGGATACCGTATAATGTATTCAAATAAATTGCATGTGTGTGTATTAGAATTAAATCATTTTTATCCCCAGCTTAATCGGTATCACCCTATATGAATCCCTAACAGAGAGTGTAATGTCAGTATCAGAAAAGCCGCTCTATATGTATGCACGTTTTCACATGAGTGATGTTCCCTATTCAATTAGCCAGCCATATCCGCATTTAATTAACGAAACTGTATTACAACTCTTCGACCCGACTGCCATGCCTGTCTCAATGTAAAGGAAAGGGAAATGTTTCACAAACCAATGACGTCATAGAAAAATTGAAAAATTTACATTATTTGAAACATAAAGATAATGGCCTGTTTTGTTTAAAATTTTAACATGAAATATTCATTATATACAAACATGTATCTTTAAGAATGTATGATATACACTAATGAATAATGAAAGCATTATCCACTGACTCCTTAAAAATGGAGGTAGTTGAAAATATTTAAGTATGCTATTAGAATAGTATTCTTTGTTACAAGTTCCTGAAGCTGAGGTTTATGCACGATTTGCTACACTTCTTTTATTTCAACAATTTTTAAAAATCAGAATTGGATTACGTAAATATTTTTGTTGAAAATAATTTGGGACTAAAGTCAAACTTTTCCCGGAGCATCTTGTCGCTTTAGCAACTTTCCAGCTCTAAGTAGAACCGGTAACTCGGAGCTGGAAAGTTGCTAGCGATTTCCCAGCGGAATTGCTAATAAGAGTGTACATAATGGAGCACCCTGAGTGTACAAGCCGGCGTATGTACACTGTGGGGTGGTAACTCTGACACGACAGACTTCGATCCTCGCCGCGGGTACCGCCGCCGAGCGTTGCCAAGGCAACACCGACGGAATGCCGTTCAACTGTTCTCGAACGAATTTTGCTGACGAAGGGGACGGCGGAAGAGTGGGTGATGTGGGAGGCTTACGTCGGTGACGGTTTTCGCTCTTCTTTAGAAACCTTTTCTATTTATTACTTGGGATTCTGTAAAAGAGTCTTTTCCGATTAAGGTATTGGAAGTAAAATAATAAAGAACCTATTTATCCGGAAACAAGAAATATCTGAGAAATATTAAAAATGGTTTTGAAACATCTAAGTAAAAATTGATCCAAAATTATTCGTTTTTTGGCCTCCAAATTTAAATTGAATAGGTCTCGACTGAACCTATACTATTCTTCCAAAATTTACTTTCGAATTTTTAAAAAATATAATTTCGTTAATAAAAAACATAATTTCATGAAAATTTTATGTGATTGAGGAAAATATGTTACTTAAAATTTTTATGTTAACTGGGCGAAACATAATGAAATATGGAAATATTTCCTATCTAGCCAAAAAAATAAAAATAAATAACATAAGTATTAACAATTTTATTTATATTAATAATTAAGTTCATCACAGCTCATGTGACTTCAAATAATAGTACAATTTAAAAAAATAAAATATTAAATTAAAAATTAAAAAATAAAATTTACAAAGCTGGGTATCGAACCTTCCGTTATCGGATTACAATAAGCGCTTCGCATTACCCACTAGGCCAAATAACTCTATGTCAAATTTATGCAATTACTGATATCATTAAATAACAAAAATCAATTCTTTAAAATTAATATAAAATTATTTATATAAATAAAGGATTACATATAAAATTTAAAAAGTACGATTTTAGTATTGAATACTGCGACCATAATGTTGAACTTTTAAATTATTTGGATAATTGTATAAAATACTATCATTACATTTTCTTGGCCCCATTTCACAAATTTTATGTAAGAATAATCATATTTTTTTGTACATTTTGCAGGAATTAAGGTTTCTATAAATGAGTTAGCTATTTCAACTAATTCAGGTGGTATGGATTGCATTTTTTATAAAACTTCGTGGTAAAATGTTCAACAATAAATATCAAAATGACAGTTCTAATAAATCGTGGTTACTTTTTTGTACTAGTTATAAAATGAATGTATGATATCAAAGGATGATTCAAATTGAGAGTTTATTGATAAATAAAAACATATAAAGGGTGAAAGTGAATTTTTCATAAAAACAAAGTTATTTCAAAACTGGTAAGTGCAATTAGAATCTTAAAATAACAATTAATAAGAAAATAATACTAATATAACGGCTAGTTAAATATATATCAACATATTTATCATCATACGTCAGCATACGTCTTCTCTTGATAAGACATCCATACAGTCAATACTCATTAAACCAGACATTGTCGGATTCAGGTAGAAAAACCGGTGTAAGTGAAGTCAGCCTTTGCGAGAGGGAAAAATTGAATTAAGTAGGTTTTTCCTATATAATTGTACAGAGGACACAGAACCTACTCAGCTTAGAAGATGAGTGATGAAGAATATTCCACGGACAATTACAGGAAAAGAAAAACAACGGAGAAATCAGAAAGCGAATTTGCCAGAAGCAAAAACACATATAGAAAACCTGTTCAAAACAAAAATAAAGATGATGACAAATTAGATAAAATTATTTACATGATAGGAGATATAAAAATAGAGCGAGGCGAAATAAAAAACGAGGTGTTGTCCATAAGATAGGAACAAAGAAAAATTACAGAAGAATTGATAAAAATAAAAAATGAAAACAAGCTTCTGAAACAAGAAAACGGAGGAATTAAAGAATATTAAACGCGCAATAGAATGGCTGGAGAAAAAGGGAAAGAAAAATAATATAGTAATAAGTGGATTAACGGCAGATACCACCGATACCAAAACTTTAAAGCGAGGAATACAAAATATGATACATCAACATCTTGGAATAAAAACAAGCATTAAACAAGAGTGAAACTAGCAAAAAAAACATTCCTCGTGACAGTAGAGAAGGAAGAAGATAAAAAAAATTAATTTACAATATGTTCAAAAACTAGAACAATAAGTAAATGTTATGTCGAATTGTAAGTGATTTGTGGGGTGAAAATATGGTTTTTCCCCTTAATATACTAGTTATACCTACTTACGAACTAGGACTAAAAAACTTAATGACATAATAGAGAAAATGTACATATATAGTTAAAATTGTAAAACAAGTAGTATGGAATTAAATAATTGTAAAATTATAAAATGTATATAACGTATAGCGTATAATTGCAATTCATATGTAAAATTAATATTAAAATAATATTAAAAACTATAGTAAATTGAAAGTGAGTCATAAATTTAAAATTTTATCCTAAAATCTATTTACGATATCATAAGGGGTAAACTTTTTAAGTCTTCGTCTGATAAATGGTTCTGACACTAAATTTTTGGCTAAACTATTTGAATGAGATTTAAGTCTTTTATTGTATTTTTTACTAAACACTTTGGCTTCTTCTCTGACCGAGGGAATATTTACGTCACGAGAGATGGCATGATTGGATATAAACCGTAGGGCATCTGTTATCATTCTTAAAACTTTAGATTGAAATCTTTCAATGATGTTGATGTTGGAGGCGGACGCTGATCCCCATAACTGCAATCCGTAAGTCCAGATGGGTTTTATTATGACTTTATATACCAACAGCTTGTTTTCGAGAGATAGTTGAGAGTTTCTACCAATCATCCAGTATAATTGATTGAGTTTAATTCCAAGCTGCTTTCTTTTAGTGAAGATGTGTTTTCTCCAGGTAAGTCTTCTGTCCAAGTGGATTCCAAGGTATTTGGCTTCCTCACCCTGCGGTATTTCTTGATCATTTAAGGTGACCGGGGGACAGTTACCGCGTCTATTATTAAAGGTCACATGAATGGATTTACCTTCGTTGACCTTGATTCACCATATATTTAACCATTCATTTAATCTGCCCAGGTTTGCTTGCAGAATTCGCGATGAAGTTTGAGGGTCTGAGTGTGAAGCTAAGAGTGCGGTGTCGTCGGCATACGTTGCAGTAAGTATGTTACTTGATGTGGGTAGGTCGGATGTGTACAGAAGGTACAAAAGCGGTCCCAAAACACTACCTTGAGGAACTCCTGCTTGTATAGGGTGGAGTACTGAGAATTCGTCTTGATATTTTACCATGAAATTTCTGTTTTCAAGGTAGGATTTGAGGATGAGAAAGTAATTGACAGGAAGGAATTTTTTGATTTTGAACAGTAGCCCAGTATGCCAGACTTTATCAAATGCGTCGCTTATATCAAGAAAAATGGCAGAACCAGAACAGTACTTTTTATCTTCCAGGTCTTGCATAGTTTTGTTGGTAATGCGTTGGACTTGTTCGATGGTTGCCTGTTCCTCACGAAATCCAAACTGATGTTTCGGGATGACTTGTTTTTCCTCAAGGAGTGGAACTATTCTGGATTTTAAAATCTTTTCTAGCGTTTTAGCAATTATTCGGAGCAAACTTATTGGTCTGTATGACGTGATCGCATTTGCAGGTTTACCAGGTTTTGGAATCAAGATTATTTGTGCAAGTTTCCACTTTACTGGAATATATACGGTTCTTATTATGACGTTGTAGATTATTGTCAACACCTTTACTGCTTTTATCGGAAGCTCTTGGAGTATTTTAGTTGTTATTATCGTGACCAGGGCATTTTCTCAAATTCAGATTTTCTATCTCTTTCTGAACTTTGTATATATGCAATAATTTTTTCCAGGCGTAACTTTTTCACATTGGTACAGTATTACGATAAAGTGCTATTTATTTATTATTTCACCAATTGAATATAGAGCGAGCCAAAACTGGAACACATGATTTTGTCAATTTTTTCAAATTAATCACCCTGTATTTTATTTTAAAAAGTGAAAATACACTTTATGTTCTTTCATTTTTATTAAGCACTTCCTATAGCTAAAATCGGTAATTTCTGAGATATTTTCAATTTAATAACAGAAAGAGATTTTTTTTAAATTTCTAAAAAATTATTGTTAGGTTGTTCTGTCTCGGGTATGCAGGACATTGAAATGAGAATGATTTTCGTATACAATTGACCATAACTTTTGAAATACTCTGTATAACGTAATGAAACCATATATTGGAAGTATGTGGGAGATGAGCTTAATCTAAATTTGAAATAATATATAGGGTATCCCACTTAAAAAAAGTATATTTGGTGCACCCTGGTAATATGTAACACCCTGTAAATACGAAAACAATTTTATAATGTCAAGTTTGAAGATGTCTACAATTTTGTAAATACATTTTTTTGATTTCTCCTTTAATAACGGCTATATCGTACTTCAACGCACCCTGTATATCTATATAAAATAAAATAAATGAACGGTTTGTTGTTTTTAGTAAATCAAATTATATTGTTTTTTATAATTTTTAAAATAAGATATATTAAATTTGTTTCAATGGTATAGTATGTCGGTTGAATTATTTTATTTTGTAAAAAGTTGATTTCAAATGGTTACGACCTGGATTAATAAACATTTCCGGATCAAAATGATCTTCACATAATTTGTAACTAATATGTAAAACACCTAATTTGTCTAGCAAATCCTCCATATTGCAGCTCAAAACCCAAGTTTTGGCACTAAAAAATGTTTAAATTATAAGTAATAAAAGATAAAAAATTGTTGTTTATTCAATATATAAATAGTAAAAAAATAGTATTGGTAAAAATAATTTTGCACGATGAAAGAACGGACTGCTAATATTAACAAACGCTCAAATGTTTTTTCGGATTAATTTAACACTCTTATGTCTGTCCCAGTAAAATTGCAATTTACTCTCTATCTGAAAAAATATGTTTTACTATAAATTTAAATATACTTTTTGACCTATTTTATCATTAAGAACTAGTGGTAAAATTCAGTTAATGAATGTGAAAATAAATGTACTATTTTTGAATGTTAATTTTAACACTCAATTTCTTACTGTTCCATATAAATATTATATATATATATAAGTATTAATGACATCAGCTGAACATAATTTTTTATTATAAATAAAAATGTAACTTACCTATTACAATCTTTAGGAAATCTAAAAAAAACTCTTCTTGTATAAATAACTTTTATTTTTGCAAAATTTTATTGCACATGAAAAGCCCATTTTTAAATCACCGTGTAACAAAAAATCCTCCAAGCACAATCACCACAAATTACAAAATGATAACTAACTCCAAAGATTACCTACTAACCCGATCTCGAACTGCGCCTATGCAAATAATAAATATTTTAAAATTTTGGTATAAGCCAAGCCACTGATTTGATAGGTTTTAAACCGAAAAGCGTGACTGTGCGACGATCTGCTTAAACATTCACGCCAACTAGGTGTAATAACCGGTCGTATTTAAACTGTGATAGTACTACCAACCATTCGAATTGTTAGGAAATAAATTAACGAACAGAACCTAGCCGATACCACGAGTATTCATGTGTGTACACAAATTACAATGAGGAAAAAATATAAACGTGATTATTTGTATATGTATCGTAACTAACCGAAATCCGTTATTACACGTTTTTACTAGTAAAACTGCGAAGTATCAAAGAGCACTCGTAATTTTGCGTTCTTACTAGTAAAAACTACCAGCATAAGGAAGGATACGAATTAAAATTATTATCACGTGATTCACTGGATTCGGTTAGAACCCATTTTTAATCACACAGGATAATAGTTGTTACTGTTAAAACCAGAATGAAGAATAATCCTAAATTTAACCGGTTAAAGCTTGGTGGAACCAATCCTAGTCGGTTATTTTATGTTTTCTTAGTTTAGTTGAGGTTAGGTTAGGTTAAGTTTTAATTAGCTTTAGCCGGTTAAAGATGGAAGCTTAGGAAACGCTCAAACTAACTAAAACCTAACCTAACCTAACCTCAACTAACCGACTAGGATTGGTGAGACCAGTTTTAACCGGTTAAACCCAGAATTATCTTTCATTCTGGCCAGTAACAATTACTATCCTGTATGTAGAAAGATCTGAAAGTTGTAGTAAATTGCCGAATAAAAATTTTAATTCATGTCCTTTGATACTATTGCAGCTAGTGATAACGCGTTTTTACTAGTAAGAACGCGAAAAAACATATGCTTCTTGATACTTCGCATTATTCGAGAAAATTGGAGAAAAAATGGACAAGGCCGTATATGATTACAGAACGAAGACGAGTGACGGCAGAAATAAAAGAAATCAACGATTAGTGAGAGTACACATAAATAGGTTAAAACAATGTGTAGTAAGTGAAGTAGATAGAGATAACAAACGAAAATAGATCATCTAATGTTGAGAATAATAAAGAATCTCAAGGAAATAAATATGTAAATGATAGAGAAAAGAAATTTCTAAAACGTTAAAATAGGGTAAGGGATGCATATGCTAATCAGTATTTTACAGAGCCAGTAGTAGAAAGTTAATTCGGGACAACCCCAGGACCTATGGTCACTCACAATCTAGGGCCAGGAAAAAATAGTCGCAGGAGGAACAGATGATGGGACCGTGTCGAGTAGCAGAACGGCAACTTAGAGAATTGGCTCACACCGCTGAACTCTACCTGAAACCCGGAACAGAGAAATGAGCCAGAGGCAACCCTACAAAGCTAGCAGGAACGGAACTCCGTCTACGAGCACGAACATGGATCAGCCACACCGGAGGAAAGCAGGGCTCGCAGGAAGGATCGAGACCAAGAGGGTAGGCTACCAGAAAATAGGAGGATCATACGTAGCCAAGGACCCTACATCAGCCGGAGCCGAATTTAGGTTAGGGGGGAGTAAAGCTTTAGTAATTAGTAGTTAGTTGATGGTAATAAAATATATAAGAAATTGCATGTTATTTAGTTAAGCTGATATTGTATCTGTTTGCAGGATAATGGAGACGACGAATTACCCGGAGCAGCAGGACATATAACAAATGGGGATAGATAGCAAAAAGCTACAACCCTATAGAGCCAAAGTCCAGCGGAACCGAAGAATTCGGTCGTCATCGAAAGTCCTATAATAGTGTTTGTAAGTTATTTTACGTGTCAATTTGATCTTGTCAGAAAAATAGACCCGTTTAAAGCGACACGGAAAGGAACAGAGCCGCCTTTGTAAAGCAAAATCAAATCTAGAAAGCTAGTAATATTTATATTTCTAGGAACATTTCAATAAAAATACTTAAAGTTATTTCCAAATGTACAAATTCAATAGTTACAAAATAATCTGGCCTGAATATTATAAATATTTTAAATCGAAGGGTTTTCAAGTGTTCTTTTCGGGAAAAATATACAAAGAATTTCAAAATCAAGTATCAGATGTTAAATTTAATTTTTAATGGCAAAATCTTAAATATAAGTTGACGCTTCAAATGACATCCACAGATGAGATTTACGATTGTAATGTCGAAATAATGGGTATACTTCGGAAGCCTGAAATTACAGCTGCAAGATTTTAGAGTTTTTTCCTTTCGTAAAGAAAGTTGTATTTCAGGATTTTTACTTAATAACTCTTTGAACTGAGGTACATGTTTAGTTCTGTAAAAGCCGAATTCCTTAATAAACCAAAAGTCATGTGAGAAGCAAAAGTAAAGTTCAATTTTGAAATCTAGACGAATTCGGGAGTTAGTTGTAGTTTAGCATGCGCCTCGAAAAGTATTCTTGTTATAAGTTATAATTTGCTGGTACTTTTCTTAATTAGTAGTAAAATCAAACGGTTTATTAAAGAACTCGCCGAGGTTCAGTACTTACTCAAAACATTAATTGAACTAGGTTGTATTGTAAAATCACTCGTTGTTTATAATTTTAATTTGTAATTTTTACCATTTCCTCGCCCAATAAATAAGTCAGAAAAATTCGAATAGTTTCATTGTGATTAAGTGAACTATGGATATCTATATACTGGGCGTCCCTAGAATCGAAACCCCAGGACTGAACGCCTAAGAAATTGGTAAGTACCAATTTTCTCTATTACTATAGTAAGGCTGTCGATTAATTAATCCAACCTGATACATTAACAAATCTATTGTAAGAAGTCGGTTTTTGCTTTGCTAAGCAAACTTTACAATATCACGTGTGGTGACGCACATACAGAGTGGGCCACAGAAAACAGTCCACCCCGATATTTGGCAGTATTCATAAGATTTTAAGGAAATGCTGAAACACGTCGATTTTTATTCTAAATGGGACACATTTTCACGATATAGACATCTGCCATATGTCAACCCCCTCCCTTCCACTTCCCCAACCCCTTAATTTTAAATAGGGAATACACCATGTGTGGCACGTCATTAGAAAGGCATTTACATGGAGTATTCAGGCATATGATCATCTACGATTTTTTTTTTATATTTACAACGTTTTTGCAAAAACAGAAATCAATCTGTTTGTAACAGTATTCTTCTTTGTAGGACACTCAGTGTCTTAGCGTTTCTTTTTTTCTAGTGCCTTATACCACACCGGAGCTCAATGTAAAATTATGTTGTGTACCATGGAGCTCAGCACTTCCCTGTTATCACAAGATGGACCATTTACTTTGAGGAGTATCCTCGTTAGTAACGCTGATTTCTTTTCTACCTTTTTCACAATTTCTTGTATGTGGTATGCAAAATCTCCTACATATATCCCTAAATATCTTACCGCTTTTGAAGTTCTGACTTCCGTGTTACCCAATTTTATAAGGTTAGGGCTTCGTTCTTTTTTTACCTTTTAGTAGGTAAACACAGGGGGTTTCAGAACCAAAACCGGTTTTCCAAGGGGTTAACCACCCTTCCAAGGCGAAGGCTAAGGCTAAGGCTACGACTACGGCCAAGGCCAAGGCCAAGGTCAGGGTCATGATGTGCTAAATACATTCTAAATACAAGGTCCTTCCAAGATAAAAAGATTAAAATCCGACAGTGCGGTTCAGTTCACAATGCTTTGTATGTACGAACAAAGATTAGAAAGATTTTTAAAAAAAGTATTTAAACTAAAACAAGACATAATGAAATACGAGCAAATGCAAAATCTTATAAAGGCTTTTGAAAAATTGAAAATAAGTGAAGTAGAGGGGGATTCATTATAAATATAGTTGACCAAAACATCATATAGCATTGTACTCGACAACTTCAAAATGGATCTACAAAAAGTTAACGAACAGCTAATGTTAGATGTAGAGCATAAAGAAATTATAAAATTAAACCAGCTACAACCCAATATTCCACACAAATTAAAATCAATAAAAATGGTAACCACAAAATTTGGAGAAGCAGTGTTGGTGGAACTTGCCCAGCACAGAATATATTTACCGGGGAGATCAACTGTATTTTTGAAACCGCACCTAAGTGAATTTGGGAATGGTGATTATTCCATAATCTATGCTGGAGAGAAAAGTTTGTCAATGGGGAAATCAACATCTCTATTCAAATTTGAAAAATGTTCATTTATTGAAAAATAAAAAATATAAATTAATATGTATTTTACTATAAAAACATCCGAACAAAATCTAGACAGTTAGTCTACAATGAGTTTTAGCGAGGTATTTCCAAATTCAGTTCCAGACAGTCCAACTGAGGTAGATCGCTGGATTGGTACATGTTATATTTGTAAAGAGAAGCCAATACAAGTATTATTCCTTCCTTGTAGTCATAGGATTTGTTGTGTAGAATGTGGAACAAGAGTAAAGTATTGTACTTTTTGTCATGTCAAACTAGTAGCAATTGTTCGAGATGAGCAAAGAAGGTGTACCAGCCAAGTGTTATCATGCGGACATAATGTGTGTAAAGGATATGTAAGATTTTGTTCGATATGTGGTTTAGAAAATAAATAAATTTTACTTAAACAGATTTTTTTTTTTTACACCTCTAAATTTGTACAAATTTGGTGAAAATTATTCTAAATAGCTAATGCACACGAAATACATTGTGTGTTTCCCAAGGCTATGTTGTAGAAGGTCAACCGATAAATATAAAGACATGTGAAATTGAAACGAGAACTCAAACCATGTCTTCGATTACTAAAGAACGTTGGGCAGTACAAAATTTTGAAAATTTAAAATTTGAAGATTTTGAAGATGGGATTCCGATTATATTATATAGTGATAGTGAACGTCCGATTACACCAGATCGAGACATAACAACACTGATGGAAATATATAATAAATATCCTAAGGATCCCAGACAAGTACCACTACCCATTTGGAGACCAATAGAATTGAAGGTTATTTCATCTTATCCCCACCATCCATAAAATGTATATAACCAAGTCTAAAGGTGATCAGTTCATCAAAATGTGGCGAGCCTACACAACCCAAGTTAAGGTAGTAGATTTAAAATTTGCAATTACCTACTTTGCAAAAATTTATGGAGAAGACAACTTTGAATGGGAACATGAAGCAATCTATGGTAGAAATAGATGGTACTCTGTAGAAGAATGTAGGGAAAAAGCTATACAACATGAAAAAGCCGCTTCAGCCTGTAATGACTATCTTGATGGTGAGCTTCATCTTTGCTGTTTACTAAATATTTTGGACAATCTAAATTTAAATACAAGACTAGAAATTTCCAAATACCTACCAATTTATTTGAGGGATTCTAACTATATAGAAGAAAATGATGATGATACAGACGAAGAAATGAAACCGTTGGATACTTTATCATATGAAGAAGCTGAAAAATTGGTAACACAGTCAAGTCCATTGTAAATATTTAAAAAAATAAAACACATATTAATAAATAGTTTTTTTATTTCATTAAAAAATTGTTGTATAAAAAATATACGTTTGCTAAAGCGCAAATACATTTGTCCTTTGTGTGGTAAAGACATGCAGGTTCCTTTAGTTGAAGTTTGGGTAGCTCGTCAAAAGAAAACACAGGAGTCTTGGAAAACGTTTTTAAATAATTTGTTTTTTCTAATCCTTTAACATAAATAAAGTCTGCATCTTTGGTAGCATCTTGGTAAATTTTGGAAAACTGATGGAGTGGTGTAAAGCCGGAATCCCATTCAATACAATGATGGTTATGAATTAACCAAGATGCCTGCTTATACAAATCAGGAGACAGCATTCTAAAAGGAAATGGCGGTTTAAACACATAATGGCAAATTTGAGAACCATTATAAGCAGCAAACTCCTTTACGATAAATTTATTATTTTCAATTTTAAAACATTGTACATCTACCACTAGCTGCATATTGCTAATAATCACTGAATTAACAAAACGTTACAACCAGACATTTATATTAAATAAGGAGCATGCGTGTTAAACCTGTCGTACAATTTTTGTTAGAGGATTGTACATAAATTCCTTTTCATGTAAAATAAGACAATAAGCAGAAACATTTTTACCCACATTTTTACTGGTTTCAAATTCTATTCTTAGCACAACCGACCCCCCTTGAATAATTTCTCTTTGACGTGAACAATCGATATGAAATATTGGAGCATTATTTTTAAATTCTTCCGGTGAAAAAATTGGTTGATTTGTTGGTAAATGATAGTAGGATTCTTGAAAATTAGCAAACATTTCATAAGCAGTAGCAAAACGATTAGAGTCAAAATCTAAATTTAAATCATGATACGGATATCGTTCCGAGTTGAGAAAGATACGAATATTTGTTAGATTACAGTGATTAAAGTGACTCATATTTTTTAACAATTTTCCTTTACAATCATCCTGAAAGGCGACTATAATATGTCTAGGACTTTCTAATTTTGTGGAAGTTTTAACATTCCAAGTATGACGTGTGGAATCGTTTAATGTGGGATATTCTATTAGTTCCCAACTTCTAAATTTAATTGGCAAGTCTATATTACTCTGAATTATTTTATTTAATCGAAGTTGTTGACTTATACTAGGACTTATATGAGGAATATTCCAATATATCTTGTTAATTTCAATTTTTGGTTTTTCTGTCTCATCTGTTGCAATAACACAATCCACATCATCTTTTTCGCGAATGAGAATTAATTCCTGCTTCATATTTAAAACAATTTTACGAAAATCTTCAAAAAAGCCAGAAAAAAGTTTTAATGGTATGTAAACATTAAAATTACCGTGATTATCAATTAAAAGTTTATTCGTTGATGCAATTGTCTTTCCCGCAGAATCTTTTAAATCCTCTTTAGGGAACCAGGCCGCATTTTGAAGTAATTTACTCTCATTTTCATTGATTGAGAGATAGTTTTTCAGGGTAGACGCTAAGCCAACACCTCTAACCGAATCAATTATTACACCATTCATTTCATATCTTATTTCCCTAAAGAGATGTGCTATACCATTGTTTATAAAATGAAATTTTGTTGGTGTCTTATTTTGTTCTGTTAAAAATTTGCCCTCTAAATAAAGGTAACTATTACATGGGAGAGTATAAGCATCAATATCTTGAACGGCAATTCTAATTTCATCATTATAGTTAACAGCGGTTAGGGTATGGGGTTGATAGGTGTGAAATTGATAATCCTCAATGGTCGTATCAGTAAACGGTTGTCCGGTTACGTTTAGGAGATCCATTACAAACTTTAAATCCAAGAGATTGTAAAAATTTACGGTTTTGCGATGTTAACGGCTTAGTGGTTCTCAAAACACTGTTTTTCTTATTGCTATATGGTCTTTTATAATGGAGGTGACAACGTGGAAACAACCAAACCATTATTCAATTTTTCTAAGATGTAAGCGAATAGTAATTGTCTCGTTATTGAAATTTATAAGTTCACCCGTTTGCTGAAACACCTTAACTGTTATGTTGTTTATTGTCTTGACGCTTACAGGATAATACAAAATAGTTTGTGGTTGTTCCACTATTTTATAGCCATTGGGAACCTGAGGGAAAAATTCGTGAATAATGTGAACCGGACGTCCATTAAGGAAAGAGCCGATCGCAATGTTACAATCAACGCAAATAGTGTTTACACTCAAAATATTTACTTTGTCGGAGGTATGAGCAACATTTGGAGAGAGTCTAGTGGAAAAACCTAAAAGTTTTCCAATTGAATTTGGTACATTGAAATTAATGGGTGCAGTACTTTTGAGAGTGACTGTATTAGTTTTTGAATCTGCTGTTATATGAATTGTTATGCCAGTAAGAAAAATATCTTTTTCAATTATTTTTATCAAATCATTAATCTCATATGCACCGGTTGGTATAGCAATGGTAAATTCATCTTTGTCACCCCACACCAAGACGTTATTATGTACATGAACATTTGGAATGCTATTGAAAGTGTCAAAATTAACCAAACCAATTTCATAATCAACATTTTCATTGAGATAAATGGGTGGATTAAAGTCAGCACTCAAAATGGATGAGTTACCATTTAGAGTGAACGTATACGACATGATGGTTAACAATCTAATGAATTTCATAAATGATTAAACTGATTAAATAGAAATCTTAAACTGTGCTGTCCACATTGATATGAATTGAATGATTGCAAAACATTATAATTATATCTTATTCTTACGTTCCCACTACTTTTGAAATATTTGGTAACCTCGAGTGGTGGGGGTATGTTGCCATAACTATCAAAATACTTAATATCATCATTATTTTTAAAGTATGCGGTCCAATGAGTACCAGGACCACTATTTACATCAAGATTAATTATACCAGTTTCAAATTTCTTAATCTTTTGCGGTAACGAATCTCGCATAAAAACCCCTCGAAAATATGGAATGTGTCTCGCAAATTTTTTCAACTCAACATTGGTTAACGCATGTTGAGGTAATTTTATTTTCTTCTTTTTATCCCATATCCCTTGTATGGTCGTAGGTAAAACCCCCGACCTCGTTTCATTCCAGCACCTTGTTTAGTTTCCATTGCTAAATTATGACGTTTCTGTTCCTCCAGCTGTTGACGATTAGCTTTAGCATCATTCACAGCTTTAGCGATTCCAGCTGCACCACCCCCAACAGCTCCTAAAGCACCTAGCAAGGGTAACAGAAAAGGTAAAAAACCACCCTTTTTCGGTGATCGAATGACACGTTTCCCCTTTCCCCGTTTTTTCTTCAAACCCATTCCCATCTTTCGTTTACCCTTCATAGCAGTAGTTACAAACCAAGCGGCTGTTTTTTCACCAAAATTTGCGTCCTTTGACTTTACTCGCTCCCAAGCTTTATTTTCCAAAACTTTATCAGCTACGTGTCTTTGTTTTAAATCACTACTTTGAGAGTATGCAATATCGTGTTCTCTACACGCTTGGTCTAGGGGATTAATACCTTGATCCCCTCTTTCTAATCGATTCCTGAGCCTGGTACCCGGGCCACAAAAAGAATAACCCGGAATGTGAATTTCCCCTGGGAGATTATTGATTAAAGTATTTAGTAATCCACGACCTTTCACCTTTCGCATCATTCTAAACCTTTATATAGGCGTGTGCACCTTATATAGGCACTAGTAGCCATGGAGATTCAAAAACAAAGAGTCACTTTACCAGTTAAAAATTATGACATTGAAGAAGCTAAGAAAATAGGTAAACATGGTATAGTTTTTGGAGGTGACTCGAAACGAGGTTTAATCATAGGTCCCAGTGGATCTGGTAAAACCAACGTTATGTTGTCACTTCTAGAACATCCGAACGGTTTAAGATTTGAAAATGTATATGTATGCTCCAAAAGTTTACATCAATCAAAATATTCATACTTGCGAAATTTGCTTCAACCTATTAAAGAGATTGGTTATAAGGAGTATGACAAAATTGAGGAAGTGATTGTACCTGAGTTAATCAAAAAGAATTCTATTATAATATTTGATGACATTGCTACATGTGATCAAAGTATTATACAAAATTATTTTTGTTGTGGGCGACATAAATCTACAGACTGTTTTTATCTTTGTCAGACATACGCAGCTATTCCCAAACATTTAATTCGAGATAATTCAAACCTTTTAATTATATTTCAACAAGACATGACCAACCTCAAACATGTGTATGATGATCATGTTAATATTGACATGTCATTTCAAAATTTTAAGGATTTGTGTGCATATTGTTGGAAAGACAAATTCGGTTTTATGACAATAGATAAAGATTGTAATTTAGGGTTAGGTCGATACCGACAAGGATTTGATTCTTATATAAAGCCAAACAGTAAGATTTTGATTGGTAAAGATGGATGAACAGTTGGGAAGAGAACTACTCGAAACACGAAAGGATATTAAACGTAAATATAAAAGTTTAAAAAATGAACAAACTGCAACGGAAAATCGTTTCAAACAACAATGGAAGCCACTCGTTGAACCTATTCAAGAACTTATTACCACCACTAAACCGGAAATTAAACAGGAGTCACCGAAAACATCACCAAAAAAGTATTACTCTATCGTACCAGACCTAACCTTCAATCAAACAATGCAAGATGACTTTGGTGCGAGTTATATAGATGATGACATAGTTACAGATACTTCACAAGCGAGAGATGAGACCCTAGAGTTTTTAGAAAAGTATGATCCTTTGCCCAGAGGATATATTGAAAATAAAATTATGGATACTGAGAATCAGTTTGATAGCACGTTTGGAGTTTATTTTAACCCTGAAAATCAACAATGGGCTATTGGTGATTCTCCTTTAACATTTGACGGAAAAGATGTAGTGATTCAAAATCTCAAGTATAAAGGCACTCCTGGTCTTTATGAATTTTTATTCAAAAAATATCCTGCTGGATACAAAACTCAAGACCTTGACTCATATATTGAAATTGTTAGAAGAACAAATGCACAATATTTAGGTTATAATTCAAAAAAAGGATTATCCACTTCAAATGCTTCTAAATTTATTGATCTAATTAAACCTCGTGTTACCAATTTGCATTCTCTAGCCTTGGAGAAATTTGAGAAAAAAAGAAGAGCAATCGAGCAGGAAGGTATGTCAGGACAATTTCGCCCGAGACTCAGCTCCGATTCCAATGTAAGAAAAAGTCTGCTTCCTCTAACCCGAAGTAAAACTAAACAAACTCTTGGAAGTGGATTAAATTCTAAAGTTTTAATAGATTTAACTGATAAAGTAGATTATAAATATTTTGATGATTTTAATGAATTGGTTGATAGACTTCGATTACTTGTAGCATCACAAAAAGCTGGTAATACTGGGGTCAACAATGAAATTGTTTCCATTATAGAAGAACTACGTGAAGGTGGAATAATCTTATAAGCATCAGTTTTCCAAAATACTTTTTAGTATTCAAGATGCCTCTTAACAAGTTCAACCAACACTTTCTTACTTCCTACACATGTCCGGAAGAGGAGATAGTGTCCTCCCTAAATCCAACACCCTTCTACATTTGTAAACCTTCCGAATTTCACAGTAAATGTATATTAACTATTCGAGGTATTAAAGATTTTAATGTAAGTAAAACAGTCTACCTATTAGAAGATGGTACATTTTCGTATACCTTTCCTATAAGTGGAAAAGTGGAAAGCATACGCTGTTTTCCGGAAAATCTTTATATTTCATATAAAACAAAATATGATAAAATTAATCAACTACTAGAAAATAATATTATTAACAAGGGTGATGTTATTGAATTTCATATGCATTCACAAAGTCTTATAAAAGATAAAATTTTTATTCAATTTGTAATTCAATGTCAGCTCGAAAAAAGTGATTATATATAATGCAACTTTTTTATTTTGTATTTCATTTTTAATAATGCCTTTGAATCGTTTTAATCAACACTTTCTTCTTTCAAGCTGCGCTGAAGATGAAGAAAAAGTTGGTTCTATTCAAACAAATACTTCATTTAATGCTCCATTTTATATTTGTGACAATTTCGACTATCACGTTAAATGTCTGATTCGTTTAAGAGGAGAAAAAACAAATTTGAGTAAGGATTATTATGTTCTTGATAATGGAAATTCAGGATTCAAGTTTCCATTGTCAGCAAAAATTGAAGGTATTTCTCATTATCAGGCAGATTGTGAAGTAATATTGAAACAGAAAACTTACAAACTTCATGAACTATCAGGTGTAAATATTGTTAAAGGGGATGTAATTGTATTTAAGCTGGGATCAAAACAGAAAATTTGTATTGAATTATTACTTCAGTGTCCGTTAGTCAAAAATGTCTAAATTGCAAGTCGTTAATGAACTTCATAAACCAGCTCGAATTAATTTTAAACGACGCCATGTTTTTGTTAAAGGCTTACATGAATTAATTTAAGCTGATCTGGCCATCATGCCATCGTATGCTAAAGAGAACAAGGGATACAATTATATTTTGGTTGTAATCAATGCATTCAGTAAATTCGTTTGGACTGCACCTATCAAAAGAAAAACTGGTAAAGATATTGTTAATGCCATGAAAGTCATTCTAACACAAATGATTCCTCCCAAAAATCTTCAGACAGATAATGGGACAGAGTTTTACAATAAAGATTTTCAAGATCTTATGCAAAAATATAAAATAAATCATTATAGTTCCTATTCGAATCTCAAGGCTAGCATTGCGGAATTAGAACTCTTAAGTTGGCTTTATGGAAACATTTTAGTTTACGGGGATCGTACAAGTGGATAGATGCTCTACCAACTATTGTTGCTAAATATAATAATACTAGACACTCGACTACTGGAGCCATACCCAGCAAAGTTAACAATAGAAATGCAAAGTATATTATTGCATTTAGTCGAGCAAAAATAGTAGATCCTCGAAAACCTAAATTTAACGTTGGTGATTATGTACGTATCAGCAAATATAGACATGTCTTTAAGAAAGGCTACACTCCCAACTGGACGACGGAGGTTTTTAAAGTGAAAAAAATTCAGCTGACCAATCCTAGAATTTACATTTTGGAGGATGAAAAAAATGAAGAGATTCAAGGTGGATTCTATGCGGAAGAGTTGCAAAAGGTGAAATATCCCGATGTTTTCTTAATTGAAAAAATCTTGAAACGAAAAGGAGATCAAATTTTAGTAAAGTGGTTGGGAATGAATGTACAATCTTGGATAAATAAAAATTCAATAGTATAATATGTACTTTTTTAATAAAATATTTTGCATACAATGTGTTTTATTTATACAATGATCTCAATAAACAAGGGTTTATAATTTTTGCGATTTCTTCTATGTGACGTTGAAATCTTACACGGTCACGAGCAGCTTCCTCCCAACATCCTCCTTTTCTGGCTTCCTTGTAAGCAAAACACCATTTGTATAGGGTATGAAATTTGTTCATCGATTCGTTAAAGATAACCTTCTTCATAGTAGTTCTGGATATGGATATAGAACTTCCAACGCTAAACCATAAGTAGTTGGATTGATGTCTTTTATAGGTTCGAGAACTTTGAACGCTGTCTGCACCATATTGGAGCTGCCTGCGACACTCATTCGTAAAATTGTTAGACAATATGCAAATTTTTGTTCTCGATATAGATCAATGAAATGTTGTATTAACGGTAGCTCGTGTAACGTTAAGCCCATTATGTTGATAATGGTCGCCCACTCCTCTTCGTTGTATATTGCTTTATGTCCTTTGTTGTCGCATATTTTAATACACGGCGCAAAATTCAAATCACGTGATAGACTCACTGCTACATACTTTAGGTTTGATTTTGTATAAAATCGCTTTTCACCCAAAAAAGTGCCTTGTATCATATTTTAGAAAACTAAAAATGTCAGGTTAAACTGTAATGACCCCAGGGTAATGTATCATAGGAATTTTGTATTAAATATCTTTTGTCGTCTGACGAATTTAGACCAATTTTGGTTTGTTTTATGCTGTAGACGTTGTGAGCATAAGAACGAATTGTAGATTGAGAGATAATTTTGTTCGTATTTTTATTTAAACAATCAACATAGTCGTCAAATGTAATTTTAGTTTGTAGGACTCTATTTTTCACACCTTTTGACTTTTTAACTAATTTTTGATTTCCAATTTTATAGCTATACATTTTTGATCTTAGACCTACAAAATGTGTAATAATGTTACCGTTCGCTTCATCTTTCATTAAACCCGGCACTTTTTTATTACAAAGTGGTATATTATATGGATTTGTAGGTGAGTAATCACTTGTATCAAAATTGTTAATGTTCTGTTTAATAATTTCATCGTATATATCATGACTATTAATTTGATAAATAAAAGAATCGGTGTCGGTATATAAAATTTTACATCTGTTATTTATTTTAGGCAACATATAATCATAATGAAAATGGTACATACATGTTTTTGATATATCCAACACAGCCATTCCTATATACAATGGTTTGTTAAAATAAAGTTCCGCTTTCCGTAATTCAATAGCCATTAAATCATCATCAAAGATTGTTCGACTTTGAAATCTAGGACTAGCTATTAAATTTTTAGCTCTATATCTCCCCTCCCAACGAGAGACTAATTTTACATTACGATGTTTTCTAACATTTTCCATACATTTACCGTATATTGAATTTACTTTAAGTTTAAAATGATCTTTCTCAAAATTATTTTTAGCTTGAGCTCGAAAATGTGTATTAAGATCTATATAGGGCTTTAACCAAGCAGATTGCTCAAACTGGAGGACTCTATGGATTTTTTTAATTTTTAAACCGTGTGCTACTGCTTGTTTAAGAGCCCTATAATGAATGATATATTTTGATTTATTATACAATGTTGTTAATAGTTTAGGCAACTTTGATCCTGGAGGAACTAAATGTTGGGCGCAAAATGGATAATCTTTATGTAAATCATGTAGTTCAATAGGATATTCAAGGTCCACTTCCAAAATGTAACCTTGGAGAGAATCATCTGGTATTCCAGTAATGTCAATATTTGAATCGACCCATTTAAATTTCCCTTTGGGCAGGGGTTGTGACATTGCTCACCCATATAAATTGTTCACATCTACGTAAAATAAATAGTTGTCTGGTTTTGAAGAATCATAATTAAGCATATATTTATTATTTGCTTCTGAATACCTACATGAACATTGGCTGATACCGCCACGTATTCCGGATTCAACAAATAATATCATGTCAACGTCATTTAAAAGTTCCAATTCACATTTGGTATATTTTAACATACTATCCCAGGAGTAAGAAGGTATTGTTACGTACCAAACTATGTCTAACCCGCTAGTATTATATCCTATATTACGAAAATTTTCAAACACATCTGCAAGTAATAAAATATCCGTTTTCAAATACAAATCTGAATATTGTCCTAAATTTTGTATGGTAAACTTTTCCCAAATAGTTTGAGCGTGTTGGTATCGATCTTCAGTAATGTATTCATCATTTAATTTATTATAAAAATGAGAGGGGTCGGGTAATTTAGTTTCTTTTAGTCTCTCAAAACTATCAATATAATCATAACAAAATACACCTTTTCGAGTTAGCAAATCAAATTGTTCATCCGTGCAGAATCTAAATTGTTCCCTTAAATTGGTTAAATTTACTTTATCTAAAGTTGATGCCAATGTATCTAAAGAGGTGGCCATGAACCTAATTGAATCAATGAATCGAAATTTAATGTCATTACTGAAGTGTTGAGTAAAAGGTATATATTTTTCCTTATTGATTGGAATGAGAGTAATTTTACCTAATTTAGCGAGATCTCGAATTATGAAATGACTGTCGTATCCACTTAAATTATGAAAAATAACGGGTACGACAAATTGTTTACGAAATTTTAAGTTGCATGATTCATGAGCAAATCCCCTAAAGTCCCCTGTAAAATGATTATGATCACGAACTATTATATCCTCATTTCTAAACACCTCCTCACAAATATGACATGAATGTGCATTGACTTTTGAAAGTCTTTCTTTCATGGGAACAATATGTTTAAATT
The DNA here is from genome assembly GCA_951812935.1 of Hermaeophaga mercurialis. Lineage (NCBI taxonomy): Eukaryota > Metazoa > Arthropoda > Insecta > Coleoptera > Chrysomelidae > Hermaeophaga > Hermaeophaga mercurialis. The sequence goes on from OX638364.1 coordinate 33,157,410, forward strand.
TTGATTCAATCACTTCCGAACAATGTGACATTTGATTGGCAAACCATTGCATACAGTTTTCACCGCGGTAACTATTAAAATATGACAAATTATTATCATAATCACACTTAACGTAATACCCACAACTAAATGCTTTATGCTGTTGATATTTTATTGTACTTTTCTCTAAATTATCCTCAAATGGTTCCAATATTGATTCAAAATCTGCAGATATAACAAATGGTGCTCGCTGTTTATTTACAAAATTTTTAAATTTAACTATAGGATATTTAGGAAGAGATATTTTATAATCATTGATTTTTTCACAAAGTTCTGCATGTGTAAGAAGTCGTCCTTCAGAACTAAAATAATTGAGACACCTATCACAAATAAATTTTTTATTTTTATTTTTATTCAATTGAGAACCTATTAACCGCGATAAATTTTTAATATAACAATAGTGATATAGTATATCAACATCTTCCTCTTCAGGTAGAGGATCAAAGTCATTAATTTTTGGAAAATATTTATTTTGAATCAATAATAGATTTACATGTCTATTTTGTTTGCATTGAGTTAGATGTAAAGTAATTACGTTAAATCTCTTTTCAATCAATTCTAATCCGTATACATTCACTGATATTGAATTTAGTTTTTCAAATTTATTAATTTTATCAAACTGCATCGGAGTATCAAGTCCTTCTAAATTTAAAACGTTTGCATAATGCGGATATGAAGAAATCCTTTGTGGTAAACCTGACGGTTGGTATAAGGCAGCAATAATACTCCAATAGAAACAAGATTTATCAAAATTTTTGATATTAATACAAGCTAGTTTTTTTTCTATAGCTAGAGGTAGTTTAATGTAAGAACTCCCATTACCAATTTCTAGTTTATTAACAATAACCTCCAACGATATTATTTGATTTAAAGCCCAACCAGAGTCCTTTTCTTGGAACTCGGAGAGCTTATTTGTTAAAAAATCAAAAACATGATTTATAAACCATTCCTTGAAATCTGTTGTCCTATCAATAACATTATTTTTGGTTTGAAAATATTTCAATTCAACAATTTCCTTGTCACCCGATTTTTTAACAAATTCCGCACAAAAATTCGTATTTACTTTAACCATTGATAAGTATCCTAGGATACATACAATTTTGGTTGAAAATATGGTAAAAGCATCACGTAAAAACGGTACGACATCTTTGTGCTTTCGATTCATTATTACACCTGTTGTAACCCTATTTTTAAAAATGGATAAGACTTCTTCCCAACAAATAGAATTATCGTCGTCGCCCCCATAAAGTTTATTATAAATTAACTTTAAATGACCTAATTTTGATGTCCAAGCTCTTTTTTTCCCAACATTTAAATTTTTCTTTGACATAACCTGTGTCACTAAATTAATTGCAACTTTAATATGCTTAAGCCAATTAAGTCTCTCTTCCTCAGTAAAATTAGGATACTTTTCAAAAAATTTAGAAGTCAATTTTGTCACGTCTGAGCAAAGTTTGTCTGACATTTTTAACTAACTAGATAAATACCTTGTGCACTATTGATGAAACCATTAACAACAACTGAACTGTGTAAAGTCTGCTCGGATATTTATATTTTAAGAATTATATCTATTCGTGAAATAACTATCGGGTGCAATCGAAATGTTTCCGATTCAAATCAACAAATATATTAAAATAAATTGAGATAAAAAATAATTATTGCGAAAAAATAATTTTTATAGATCAAAAATAGTATAATTAAGATAATGTTCAATAAATAAAATAGAATTTGTTAGACTATGACTTCAATTATTTATTATTGTTCGATTTATGTGGAAATTGACTATACTATAAGCCGACTCTCACTTTCATTAACGTGGTGTTGTTTCTTCCGTACCGGGTGCAATCAAATTATTCCCGTTTCGTTTTTTAACGTATTAATAATTACATACTTTAAAATTCCTAGGCTGAATTTTTTATACTAAAACCATGAATTTTTAAAATCTTGTTTTTTATTTTAAAATATTGTATTTTAATAATTTATGTCTTTCGTTTTTTAACGTATTAATAATTACATATTTTAAAATTCCTAGGCTGAATTTTTTGTACTCTATATAAAACTATTTCCTACTATGAATTCTAATATTCTGTTTTTGTTTTAAATATTGCAAAATTTTTATATTTTCAACCTTTTGATAATTACTATCCTAAAAATGTTCTGAATTTTTTTTGTACTTTCCAAAAAAATAACATAAAATTTCCTAATGAATTCTTATATTCTGTTTTATTGATAAATATTTGAAAATTTCCTAAGTATTTTTTTTTTTTTTTTACAGATATAAGTTAATAATTTCAAATTGTATTAAAATAAATTTCCTTTCAGAAAATAAAATTTCTAGATTGTTAATTTCATTATACTATAATATTTAAAAGGATATCTGAAAAACTTAGATTTTAACATATTCGTCTTCTGTAAATGCAAAACGTCACTTTACAAAAAAATAACATAAAATTTCCTAATGAATTCTTATAGTCTGTTTTATTTTAAATAATGTATCATATTTTCGAGGTTTTTTACCTGTTTGATAAATATTTGAAAATTTTCTAAGTATTTTTTTACAGATATAATTTAATAATTTCAAATTGTATTAAAATAAATTTTCTTTTAGAAAAATAAAATTTCTAGATTGTTAATTTTCATTATACTATAATATTTAAAAATTCTCTATCAGAAAATTTTTCTAATTTTCTGTGAATTCGGCTATACTATAAGATTTAAAAGGATACCAGATATTTAACCTCGTATTCGATCTTCGGTAAATGTACAGGTGAATGTCTTCTGGTTCGTTATTTATTGTCTGTTTCCTTGTTGTCAAATTATAATTTAAATACTTAAGATTAGTTCTTGAATTTTTATTGTGTTCTAAAATATAGTGAAAATTTCCTAAAACCATGATTCTTATTTTTTTATTTTAATTGTTAATTTCATACCTAAAAGTTCTTAATTACTTCTACTATTTTGTAGGATTAATTTTGTCATTTTTTATTAAAATAAATTCTGTTTTGATGTTAAAAAATAATTTAAAATAAAATTTCTAGCGTCATATGGAATTTTGTGACGAAAAATTTTAAACAATTACTAATTCTATGAAACTATATTTTTATAATATGAAAGTATCTCTGTTTTTATTTTAAATAATGTATAATTTATTTTTACTTGTTTGATACATATTTGAAAATTTCCTAAGCATTTTTTACAAATATTTTACAGATTTTAAAACGCTAAAAAATAATTTAAAATAAAATTTCTAGCGTCATGTGGAAATTTGTAACGAAAATATTTTAAATAATTACTAATTCTATGAAACTATATTTTTATAATATGAAAGTATCTCTGTTTTTATTTTAAATAATGTATAATTTATTTTTACTTGTTTGATACATATTTGAAAATTTCCTAAGCATTTTTTACAAATATTTTACAGATTTTAAAACGCTAAAAAATAATTTAAAATAAAATTTCTAGCGTCATGTGGAATTTTGTAACGAAAATATTTTAAATAATTACTAATTCTATGAAACTATATTTTTATAATATGAAAGTATCTCTGTTTTTATTTTAAATAATGTATAATTTACTTTTGCTTGTTTGATACATATTTGAAAATTTCCTAAGCATTTTTTTTACAAATATTTTACAGTTTTTAAAAATTTCAAATTATTTGTATTAAAATTCTCCTTCAGAAAATTACTAAAGTTGACTATACTATAGATTTAAAAGGATACCTGTAATTTTTGACCGACTTTAACCTCGCATTCGAAAGATTGTTGAATACCTGCCGCAAAAATCTGGTTTCGTTTTATTCTGATATCCTTATTGCCAAATTATACTTAAGATTAATTCTTGAATTTTTATTGTGCTCTAAAATGAATTAAAAATTTCCTAAAACCATGATTCTTATATTTTATTTTAATTGTTAATTTCATACCTAAAAGTTCTTAATTGCTTCTACTATTTTATAGGAATAATTTTGTAATTTTTTATTAAAATAAATTCTATTTTGACGTTAAAAAATTATTTCAAATAAAATTTCTAGCTAAAATTAGAGGTTAAAAAATATAATAAAATTTTGCATCATATGGAATTTTGTAACGAAATATTTAGAATTACTAATTCTATGAAACTGTGGTGTATATTTTTTAATACAAAAGTGTCTCTGTTTTTATTTTAAATGTGTTTATTTTTACCTGATATTTGAAAATTTCCTAAGCATTTTTTAACACATATAATTTTGCCATTTCAAATTTATTATATTAAAATTCTCTTTCAGAAAAAATAGTGTTAATTTCATACTATAAAATTTAAAGGATATCTGAAAAACTTTTAACTTTGCATTCGAAACGTCTTGTCTGTAAATATGAATACATACCTTCAGGTTTTTTTACCTGATTTCCTTATAAGTATTTTTTAAATATTTTACAAATTTCAAATTATATTAAAATTCTCTTTCAGAAAATTTCTAGATTTCTTGTTAATTCGACTATACTATAATATTTAAAAAGATATCTGGATATTGACCTGCTTTAACCTTGCATTCGATCTTCTGTCGGTAAATGTGAAAAAAGAATAAAATTTGATTAGGCCTTTGTTAAATTTGAAAAATACATGTTTAAGACCTTGTACTCCCTCTTTGCAAACCACTCTTTGAAAAAAAAAATAACTGGGTATATCAACTGAAGAAGCAGGCTTGTTATTATCAGTACAATGCCAAAAGCCAAAATACTTAGCAATTTTATCATTAGGGGTGCTAAGAAACCCAAAATTGAACATCCTCCGGTAAGTTATTTTTGTTTTAATTTTCATAATCCTATTTTCTATTATTTTTTAATTTTTTAATATTTTACTTATTACATTAATTTTTGTTTCAGTCGTTGGACTTAACTAGTGAAATTCCTGATGATGATGGCTTTGACTTAATGGTCAAAGATATCATCATCAATACCTGTGCCTCCAGTTCTGCAGTTCCAAAGTCGGAGCTGCAGGATAACTTAACGAAAGCAACCAATAGGGTCCACCTTTTAATGGATCAAGAAGAAAAATTATTGCGGAGGAGGATGGAGATTGAAAAGAAAAGGATAGAAGTAGAAAAAGAAGCAATAGATGTAGAAGCAAGCTTAAATGTCATCCAGATGGATTTAAAAAAATTGAATAGCCATCTGTGTGACATGTGTAATCAGTTTTTTTTTTGTTTTAATTTTAAGTTTCATATTTAATAAAATAAAAATTTAATATTATTTGTTTATTTTTATTTAAATGTCATCCTTACCAAGAAAGAAAAATTATTGTGGAGAAGAATTGAGGTCGAAAAAGCTCTCATATAGAAGCTAAATGTCATTCAGATGAGTATTAAAAATTGGGGTCATTCAATGCCATATTAATGTAGTATTTATTTTAGTTTATTTTTTAATTTTAAGGTTTATATTTTCTAGAATAAAAATTTAATATTATTTGTTTATTTTTATCTAAATGTCGTTCAGATGGGTATTAAAAATTGGATGACATGTAGTTTATTTTTATGTTATTCCGGTGACCATTAAAAAATTGGGATGGCATAGTAGTATTTTAGTTTAATTTTTAATTTTAAGGTTTATAGAATAAAAATATTTGCTTATTTTTATATATCCTTAAAACAAAAGGTTAAGGATCACTAGTTGTTTAAGACTACTTTTCAACTGTCTGTTGAATTTTTGGAACAATAAGGTAGAAATTTGATATAGAAAAATGGGCAAAAATTTGAAGTTTTATTTTTCAATTTAATTTTAAGGTTTATATTTTATAGAAAAATCAAAATCTATTTTTATGAAACGGAAATTCAATTTCGTAATACCTTTTTTAAAACACTATTTAAGGATAGATTTTAATAAAAATTTATATAATTACATCATCGTACCTTATTAAAATTAGTTATAAAAAATAATAAGTAAATACATTTTCAAAGAAATGGGAAACTGGTTTACAATGTATGTCTTGTTTTTTTATCTAATCTCTGTAATGTACAAAACATCGTGAACCGCGCTTTAACCTTTTTTTTTGGGAGGGTGTTGTATTTGAAATATTAGTAAATTTAACACATCATGACCCTGGCCTTAGCCTTGGCCTTGGCCGTAGTCGTAGCCTTAGCCTTAGCCTTCGCCTTGGAAGGGTGGTTAACCCCTTGGAAAACCGGTTTTGGTTCTGAAACCCCCTGTGTTTACCTACTCCTTTTAGAACTACTACCTCTGTCTTACTTGGTGCCAAAGATAATTCTGCTTTTTCATCCAGGGGTCAGTTCTTCGTAAATGTTCTTCTGCACAGTATAAAATTGTGCTTTTGTCTTCCGCCACTATCACTAAGGCTGACGATTTGGTAAATGCTACCGTGGTGGAATCCCCCGTCATCGGCACTCTTAGAACCCCATCATATAAGATATTCCAAAGTGTTGATCCGTGTGGAACTCCACCGCATATATCCAATATTTCTCCTTGTTTCAAGTTATCTTCTGCTTCTTCAGATATCTAGAGACTATATTTATTAGATACTAGTTTATATTTATTTTACGTAACTCCTCTGCTATTAAGCTATGCCTCGCGATGTTAAAGGCATTTTTAACTTCTAAAAGTATTAACACACACCATTTGTTATTCGTTTTTCGCACTATTTCATATATCAATTCAGTGACTTGAACGGTAGATCCGCCTTTCCGTAAACCGTACTGGTTTTTGTGGAGATTATTTTTTTGTTCCAAATCTTTAATGAGTCTTTCTCTAATTAGTACTTCATAAAGCTTACTGATGGATTTAACAGGCAAATTGGTCTAAATTTTAAGTTTTTAAAACCTTTCTCCCCTTTAGATAGTAATATTACCTTGGTCAGTTTCATCTGGAAATTCTAGCTTTATGACTAACTTATTTAATACCTTTAGCATCCGTACCGGTCTCATTTTTACCACCTTTATAATAGCTTCAACCGGTATTCCGTCAGTTCCTGGTGCTTTCTTCTCTTGAATTTTGTCTGCCCCTTCCAGCAGTTCTTCCGTAGTGAAAGATCTAACATGGCTACGATCTGCCGGTCGTTCTACCCATGTATCGTCTACTCGTGGGAATAAATCCAGTACGACTTCTCTTTTCACCTCCGGGTGAACTTCACACGGTGAACTATGTTGTAAGTTATTTATAACCCACTACCCCGAATATTATAGTCAAGTTCCTCACAGAGCTGCTTCCAGTGCCGACTTTTTACCATATTTATAATTTTCTTCAATTCCATACGTTGTTCCTTGAGGTTGTTTATGGTATCGAAAAGCTCATTTTGATCTATGTTTTTTTTCCTTGCTAATCTAGTGTTTTCTTCTCAATCGGTTCCACCAATATGGCATTTTTCTCTTTATCACTCTACTTCTTTTTAGGCCGTTCCGATAGACATTTCATATTATTTTGCTGCATTAATTATATGATATTTTCCTGTTCCCCACACCGACAGCAAATCTAGAGATGCTCTGAAGCTTTCCCATTCCGTTTTTTCTGTAGTGTTTCTTGACCTTAGTATATGTACTTATGCCCAGTATGACTGTCTTCGTCTAAGACTGTCCAGTTTATTACACTCCACGGTAATTTCCTAGTAGCTGCCGTTACGTCTATGTGAGAAGTAGAAAACTGTCTGACAAATGTTGGCTTGTCTCCATTGTTGAGTATACTCATGTCATGCGAAGAAAAATGACCCATCCAATGATTTCCTTTTCTATCTACGAAAGGCGCACACCAAGCTGGTAACTTGGCGTTTAGGTCCCCGGCCAATATAATTTCCTTTTTCACATATCTGACATTTTTCATAATATTATCCACCTCCTCCACGTATGTTTGTACTGAAATGTTAAAATTAGCTCGACAACAAATTTATAAAAATGTAAAAATATACGGGGTACTTCCTATAAAAAAACATAACTTTGATATGCTGTGACCTTATTACGAAATAATTTTAAAATGTGAAGCTTGACTCTATCTATAACTTTTATTTAAAACATTCTTTATTATTTCTCAAGATAAAGGAGATATCATAGTTCGGATTATAAGTTGATCACCCTGTATGTATATCGTAGGGAGGGGCATGATTTAACATTTTTTAAATAACATCTGACAGGAAGTGTCAGCAGGTACACTACCCAGAATGCGAATAGCCTCTTTAGGAAAGTAAACTAATTAATTAAATTAATAACAATAATAATGATAATCATAATAAGAATAATAATAATAATAATAATAATAATAATAATAATAATAATAATAATAATAATATTAATCATAATAATAATAATAATAATTATTATTATAATAATGATAATAATAATAATAATAATAATAATAATAATAATAATAATAATAATAATAATAATAATAATAATAATAATAATAATAATGATAGAATATAATAGAATATGGTTTATTGACCGCTTGCATACAATAGATTACGTTTGTAGTCATTGTCATAAATTACATTACAATCTAGATAAAATAATAAAAATACAACATAAGTTTCAATAACAAAAGTACATAAAATATTAATTCACTTTACAAAATACATAATGCTTCATAAAGAATAAGAGGATATAGTACCTTAATAAAACATAAACATAACTAAAAACTAAGAATAGAGTAAAAATACAATTAATTCATTTTAATTCATCTAGAAACTCATTAATAATATAAAAACAATAATTTAAAAGAAACGTCTTGATTTATGTTCATTTTGTCATTGTCAACAAATTTAAAATATTTTTAAAAGAATTATAGATAGACACTTCTAAAGAATTATTTTGAGTTGTTTTTATTCTATTTTTTTAACGACTATATTATCACGTTTTATCATTATGATGTCTGACAAGATTGGAAATTTGATGGTGTGTTTCCATTATTGTCTCCAAGATAAACATACAAAGGAGCGGCAATATCTCTAATTTTTTAAAGATCGATTTGCAATGGCTATTGTAAGCAAAGTTTCCTACCAATCTTACTGCGGTTTTTTGTAGGATGAACACTTTATGGTCATTCACTGATTTCCCCAAAGAATGACGCCGTAAGTTAGAATGCTATGTACCAGAGAAAAATAGACAGATTTGAGAAAATTGTTTGACTGACCTTGTGTGGTTTGTTACGTACCAAGGGGCATCTGCAATTTTTAGAAGTACCTTCTTTGTATGATTGCTAAGTTTGACTTGGAGGCGCAGCCCCAAGTTCCAATCTGTATGTCCAGATGGGTTTGATGACAAGTTTATAGATTAGTACTTTGTTTTCTATTGAGACTCTTGATTTTCTTCCTATTTACCATTGTAATTATCTTGCTTTGATTTCTACTTGTTTTTTCTTTTTGATAATGTGTTGTTTCCATGTTAGTTTACTGTCAATGTGAAAGCCCAAGTATTTTACTGTTTGTGTTTGTTGTATTTGTACGTTATTTATTGAGACTGGAGGACATAAGTATGATTTCTCTTCATTTACCTTTCTCGGAACGTTCTTTCACTCAAGTACGATTTTAATAGCTGGAAGTAAGCTGGAGGTAGGGTGCGTTTTATTTTATGAACTAGTCCAGGGTAATACCAGTCGTTCAAACAATTTCGAGAGAATAGGAAGTAAACTTATTGGACAGTAGAGTAATTGTTACGTGGTCGTGGGAACTTTTTCTGTCAATTCTTATGGACGGACACGCCCCCTCACGTGACCCACCCCCACTCCACGGCACATCACCGCCGGCATCATCCAGATGTGGAAAAGAAGAATACTGGTCTTGAACGTGTTGGCAATTCAGCTGCGTCATGTAGATGTGGAAAAAAGAAGAAGAATACTGGTCTTGAAGGTGTTGGCAGTTCAGCTAGAAGAAGAAGAATGGAGCTCGTTCAGGCGCCTATAGAAAAGAAGAAGAAATTACTATAGTGTTTACGATTCATGGCGGTGGCGCACGAATGCTGGCCGGCCGAGTCGAGGTGATGGCGCAATTCACGGCCCGAGTCGAGGTGATGGCGCGATTCATGGCCCGAGTCATTTCAACGATAACGGGACGATTCACGGCGGCGGCGCACGAATGCTGGCCTGCCGAGTCGAGGTGATGGCACGATTCATGTCGGCGACGCACGAACGCTGGCCCGAGTCGAGGTGATGGCGCGCGCGCGCGATTCATGTCGGTGGCGCACGAATGCCGGCCCGAGTCGAGATGATCCAAGATGGCGCGATTCATGGAGCGACGCACGAATGCTAGCCGGCCATCGCGTGTGTGTGACGTAGTCGAACTGATTCGAATCAAAGATAACGGCTGGATATAATGTTGCCTTTTTATTATTATTTATACCATGTGGCCATATCGGCGTGAAACATGGTGGCGCTGCACACAAACGGTGGCCGGCCAACGCTTGTGTGTGACGTAGTCGAACAAATTACTATAGTTTACCTTGTTTATGAGAGAGAGAGAGAGAGAGAGAGAGCATTATCAATTCGGGGCGCTATGGTATTGAGATAATTCATGTTGCCTTTTTATATAATGTTGCCATATCGGTATATTATCAAAGTATGATTTAAAAGGTTTTGAATTCATTAGCGCTGATGGAGTACACAAAATGCTGTTTATCAAAAATCGTATCGGATATGTCTAAATAAAACAAAAATCGTATTGGATATGTCTAAATAAAATTTAAAAGCCGTAATGCACGCAAGGCTGTTGTTTCTAAAACAAGTCTAAAAACCGTTTTCCGACTAGTTAAAATACGCCCCATATATATATATATTACAAAATTGTTAAAAACCTACTAAAGTCGATTCTGCATGTGTAGGTGCATTTCCTAAGGTGTGTACTAATTAATGATATCCATTTATGTTTATCGGAATATGTAATATTATGCTGAGTTTTAAGCAGGTCTTCATTTTTTGATAAAAGCGAGTGCGAAATTCATGATTGGTAGTCGAGCAAGCCTTTGTACAGGGTCCTGAAACATTGTGCTGTAGGGAAATCTAAAACAAAACAGAATAAGGTACTAAAAAAATAAAACAGGTGTTGCCAATTAATCACTGAAAAACCCGTTTTTCGACTAGTTAAAACACACCCATATATTACAAATTGTTAAAAACTTACTAAGGTGGGATGCCCCATTTCCTCGATTCTGCGTGTGTATCTGGTCGTGAATACGTGTGTGTGCGTGTGTGTGTGTGTGTGTGTGTGTGAACAAAAGCTTCAGCATGGTCCTCGAGAAATATAACATCGTTCTTGATTTTAACCTGAAACTGGAGTGGCGGGTGAGAATCTCAATATGTGGTTAACACTCCAGACGATTCGATACATATAATCTGCTCTTTATCACCCTGTACGATAGGCTGTCTCGCCAAAGAGGTTGGTTACTCAATCTTGAAAACAGACTCGGGGTAACTTTCTCGCACGCCAAAGGGGGTTGGCTACCCCAATCTTGAACGAAACGCAAGTGCATATTATACATATCGTCTCATTGAAAAAAATGTAAAATTTCAAAAGTACTAACAAATAACAAATAAAATTTAATCAAATATTGTATTGTATTTTTATTAAAAAATTTGTTAATATTTCGGCTCGATTTATAATACAGGTATCGGGGCAATAAGTTTTAGACAATTTAAAAATTAGTTCACTAACTTTCGACGACGTGATAAGTCACTGTCACAAGATCAGTTCGAATTTGAAAGAAAGGATATTTGAGTGTCTATTTGATCCGGTGAGTAGTAGGGGAGTTACGTAAGTTTTTAAAAAAATAACAAAATAATGCTATATATGAAAAAATACATTTTTAGGAAAGACGATGGTTAAGGGCTCCTCTACATATAGTCTATGTAGATGAAATCCTCTGTGGTACACATCGCATTTCCATCTTAGAGTATACTCTAAGAACGGGATTATTATTTTGGTAGAGTAACAGTAATGAATACACTCTGAATTATCGCAATTTGAAACAAGCTCACGAACATGGCTAAAAAATTAACCAAAATTCATAAAATATTAAAATTTAAAACAATCCGTTAAAGTCCTATATCGAGCTGAATACTCGTTTAAGGATTATGGCGATAAGTAATTTTAAGAAAAATCAATTTAAACTTGCTAATAATGCTGTCTTCGGTAAGACTATGGAAAACAATAGGCTTCATAGGGTAGTGAATCACCTGGTGAAATTCGACCACGAAAACAATACCAGCCTATCAAAAAAGGCTTGAAAATTTTTATTCAGCTATATTTTTATAGAGGTTGGTACTTAAAAGTACAGTACAAAAGATATAAGATGGAACAAGAAATCAATACAGTTATACGTTTCCTTATTAATTTATTGAGTCATGAATTTCTGTGTGTATTAGAGAGGAACGCAGCACTAAAGGGGGCGTTAAATGGGAAGACGTAAACGCAATTTTTAATAATCGAATTAGAACTGGGACATTATATGACTATTATTTTGGTAGAGTGACAGTAATGAATACACTCTGAATTATCGCATTTTGAAACAAGCTCACGAACATGGCTTAAAATTAACCAAAATTCATAAAATATTTTGACAATTATCTAAATCGTCTGAAAAATTTCTATTCAACTACATTTTTATAGAGGTCTATACCTATATTATTATTCCGATGGTGTTAAAAGAATTTCGGCCGACCGTTAGGATAGCGCAATATAAACGCTCCTCATCTAGAGAAGATGAATGAAAGGAATAAATTGTGCGCCTCATCTAGAGAAGATAGAACTGGTACATTATATGACTATTATTTTGGTAGAGTGGCGGTAATTAATTTAATAAAGAAAGTAAAGAATGAATTGAGCTGTATGTTACATCTAGTCTTTTTTTGCAACAGTAAGCTATTTGATTTCTATTATATTATTTTAACAATGTAAATCAAGGAGGACTTCAAATTAATCATTTAAGAGTAGTACAAGAATACATTTTCTGGGTTAAAGTAATTTTTTAGTTGCGGTATTATTTTAGCATTATCGCAATTTGAAACAAGCTCTCGAACATGGCTTAAAATCCACAAAAATATTAAAATTTAAACAATCCGCTTGGCTAAAGGCCTATATCGAGTTGAATACTGCGGTCACAAGTAATTACGTATATCTACCTCATAGAGTCATTAAAGTGTTAAAACCTTTTATCAAAGAATTTTCTATAGAAAAGTACAGCAATACGTATGTTGAAAAAGGTGAAATTCGACCAAGAAAACAATAACGCCCTAACAAAATGGCTTGCAAATTTTTATTCGGCTACATTTTTATAGAGACCGGTACTTGTAATAGTTGTAGATACACCCACAGCAATGCGGTGAAGGGTTGAACCAAGACGATGATTGTACTCACGATCACGAACAAAGACTCATCTAGAGAAGACGAAAGAAAGGAGAAAATTGTGCGCTAATATTTGTAGCTCGAACTCCTTTAGTGAACAAAAAATCCCTGGGCTAATGAAGGATGAAGCTAATGGTAAAATAATGACACACTTTGTGGGATTACGATCAAAAATGTACAGCTATAAAGTCCAAGGCGGCAAAGTTGTAAAAAAATCAAAGGGGGTTTAATCCAATGTAGTCAAAAATAGTCAGGATAGCACAATATAAACGTGCCTCATCTAGAGAGAACGAAAGAAAAGAGAAAATTGTGCGCTAATTTTCATCTTATAGTACAGTGCATAAGATATAAGATGGAACAAAGCTCCAAGGACCCTTTTAAAATAGAGAAAAATTAATCATACCGTGTAATTGTTATCAACTAAAATTAAGAGTAAAGTGTGAAGACGAAATACTTGATTTTTTAAAAAATAAAAAAATGTGTAAAATCTTATATATAATAAAAACCACATACCTGTTACGACTTTCGAATATTTTCAGGCACTGTCTTAAGTCTAAATATGAGGTCCCTCGGAGCTGAAAATAATAAAAATATGAGGTTTATTTTTGGAAAAGTGTATAAAAACGCTAAAACCAAAGCATCCTGTGATAAATACACCAATTATGTTACAGGTTCAGCGACAATAACGAGGACGAGAAAGATTTACTTTAACAACATTAAATAATGAAATACTAATAATTTGATTTTAGTGTGCTGGAAATACAGGGTAACCCAGAATTATACAGGTATTTCAGATGAAAACAATTATTTTACATTTATTATTATATTTAATTTTGTTTTAGGCTCGATGTTGAGGACGAGGAGGAAGAGGAGCAAGAGGAGGATGAGGTGGAGGAGGAGGTGGTGAAGGAGGCTGAGGAGGATAAGTAAGATTTACTTTTTACCCTTATTCGCTGTAATGCTAATAATTCAATTTTAGGGAGGTAGAAAATGAGACGCCCGCTGCTCCGCCGACAACAGATAACTTTCCGTAAAATGTATTTTACAATTTATTAAATTTAAATATGTCATAGGTTAAATGAAGAGTAAGGACCCAAAATAAAAATTTTAAAAAACATAATATTGTGTTCTGTTTAAAATAATGTTTATACAAACGAAACAACTAACTCACCGGTTCCTTACGCATCCATGGACATAATACAAAAAATCCGCTGATACGGACCCGGCCGTAAAAAGAGTGTCTTTCTCTCCTCCCCACTCTGCTTCATCCTCATTGATGTAAAATTCATAGGTGAATAAAGTGTGCCATTCTTTGAAAACTGAATTTGAAACAGATCACCCTCATCACAGTCATTTCTTAACAATATCAACTCAGTGCATTGCACATCGTTGACGAAAAACACCACATACACGTACTCGCCCACCTGTAGGGGTTTAAAAAAAGTAAAAACGGTGCACGATTCGCAACAGATAAAATTAAATTTAACCAAATACTCGCACTCGGACATTTTTAAAAGTAATAAAACCAATATGAAAGGTATCAGAAATATATATACATCTACAGTTGATAAAAGTCCCACGCTTTTCATAAACAACATTGTAAAACCTAGATATTCTAGAAACCACACTTTTCAAACATTATCTACCCTTTTCGATATTGGTTAAGAAAGGCTGAATTTAACGATAACTAATGAAAAGGTCCCACGCTTTTCATAAACAACATTACAAAACCTAAATATTTTAGAAACCACACTTTTCAAACATTATCTACACTTTTGATATTGGTTAAGAAAAAGAATAATTTAATGAAAAGCCCCCACACACTTTCTCACTCATAAGCAATACAAATCCTAGAAATATATTTAAAACAATTCATGTTGATTGGGATAGAATATTACAACTTCATCCATACTAGCGAATCCTATAAAAACATAAATCGAACCTGAGCTATCGCTCTCTCTCTCTTTCTCGAAGTGTCTTTATCGAGAATACACCAGGGTGAGAAGAAATGTGATAAACCTGAAAATTATTATACAGGGTTAATATGATTTCATGTATTTTTTATTTTTAGGTATAAAGGTTACACAGTTGGTAATACTTTTTTGAAAAGCCTCACGTAAAAGTGGCGTAACGTCAAAAAACGTCAAAACGTGACACGCGTAACGCTAAACGTGACGTTTTTGACGTAAACGTCACGCGTATGACGTTTTTGCGTCACGCGTGTCACGTTTTACGTATCACGTGTCACATTTACGTCTCGCATGTCACGTAAACGTCAAATGCTTAACCTATTTTAGGGGTACACTGTAAATTATCATTAGCGATGTAATATAATTAAATAAGGTGTAAATGGATACCTAATTTGTGCAACTTATAAAATTATTGCATAAGACTTTCCACAGACACGTTGTTACACACATCGCCCCCACGAGCGTAGCCATGTTGAATTTTGAAAACTTGAAAACAATACGAAATTATTTATTGCTAGCACCCCCTTTTTAATAATGAACTCGTCCGTTGTTTTCTCTACCGCCATTCTGGCTAATCGGATATTTTTGATAAATTTTAGAAAATCTACAATACAAAATCGTAATTATCAAACCATGAATGAAGTGATAACCTGGAAACGTTTTTCGTTCACGTTACAGGCTTATCTAATTTAATCGGGGAGGCTTCATCCGGTATGCCAGTTAAAAGTATCTCTAAAAGAGTATTATATTTGTGTTTATTATATCAGGTGTTTATAGTATTTCTTAAAACATAGCGAAAAAAGCTCTTTTTTCACGTGAACATATCGTGATTATTTGATTTAAAAATATTTCCGAATAAAGTCTGTCTAGTTTACGAAAAATGCAATTTCACCTGTTGGATAATTAAGGAACGTGACCCTTTTGCACACGGCCCCACAAAATGTCGATAAGAATTATTCTTTATTTTTCATAATCTACAACCGGAATGTCTGAAATACATTGTTTTTTAGATATAAAATGAATTTTAGTTTTAATTTTTAAAATATTTCCGAATAAAGTCTGTCTAGTTTACGAAAAATGCAATTTCACCTGTTGGATAATTAAGGAACGTGACCCTTTTGCACACGACCCCACAAATTGTCGGTAAGAATTATTCTTTATTTTTTCATAATCTACAACCGGAATGTCTGAAATACATTGTTTTTTAGATATAAAATGAATTTTAGTTTTAATTTTTAAAATATTTCCGAATAAAGTCTGTCTAGTTTACGAAAAATTTTCATAATTAGGGAACGTGACCCCTTTTTGCACACGGCACTACAAAAATTAAAAAGTATAAAAGGTGTAAGTACAGGTGTGCGTGATCATTCCTATCAGTTACTGATTAGCTATCGCACAGTGATAACCAATATTTCTGAAAATGGCTAATTTTGAAATTATCAAGGATGTTACAAAGCAAATCCGTAAATTTGGGGTCCAGGGCCGAACTTTGGAATTTAAAATTAACCCCATTCCTACTGGGGCGGAGCCCCTAAGCTGGGTGAAAAACGCTATCGAAGATATTGTTTTAAAGGGTACAGAAAGCGTGGGGCTGGAGAATTATGTTGGATTTACTTTCTGTTCCAAAGATTTTTCAAGGGGCCAAGGATGGGTAGTTTTTAAACCTGCATCCCAGGTGACAGTTGACGACGTGTGGAAGAAAATTTCATCCATATATCAGTCAAATTCAAGCGGATTGAATACGGAGACCTTTTGTTTGGGGGTTACTACGGTAAAAATGCCCGTAGGAAAAGGCAGGGGGCGTAATTATAATACCTTTAACGAGGAATGTAAAAAACGTAGAGGTATTATTTCAATAAATAACAAGGATAACCTATGCTTACCTCGCGCCTTAGTCGTCAGTATGGCTTTTCAAAGTAAGGATCCAAACTACGCAAAAATTCGGGATGGCAGTAGACTTCAGGCAGCCAAAGCTATTGAGCTGACAAAATCCTGCGGGGTGATGATTACTCCAGAGGGCTGCGGAATTCCTGAACTTCAGCAGTTTCAACAGCATCTAAAAAATTATAAAATCGTCGTTTATCAATATGGTACCAAAGGGCGCGACGTTATTTTTGAAGGAGGGAATGACGGCCCTACATTAAATCTAATTTTCCATGAGGGGCATTACAACGTAATTACCTCGCTAACTGCCGCATTTATGTATACATATTTTTGTGAAGCCTGCCACACTCCATACAGTAATAAAGATAAACATAAATGCGCTGGAGTATGTTTTGCATGCAAAAAATCACCTGCGTGCAATAAAGATGTTGTAAAAAGACGGTGTATTGAATGCCGAAGAGATTTTTACGGTGATGTGTGCTTTGAAGCACATTTGAATACGATCTGCAAACAAATAAAAAGCTGTGAGAATTGTTTTAAAATATGCACTAGTCACAATCATATCTGTGGCGAATTTTACTGCAAGATTTGTAAATCGAAACAATCAGAGGGCCACTTGTGTTATATGCAACCTGACAAAAAAAAACCCTCAAATTAAAGATTAATTGTTTGTTTTCTATGACTTGGAGACAACGCAAGAAAAAGTCGTCAATGGGGTCATACAGCAGGAACCGAATTTGTGTGTATACAGAAAAGTATGCCATAAGTGTATAAACGAGACAAGATTGTTATTTTGTCAGAGTTGTGGATTCAGAGAAAAAGTTCTAACCGAGGATGTAATTACGAAATTTCTGAACGAAGTACTAGAGATACGAAAAAAATTTAAACAGATTGTCGTTATCGCCCATAATGGTGGCGGTTTCGATCATCAATTTGTATTAAATTACATTCTCACTAAAACCGATTTGAATCCGGACCTGATTATGCGCGGCACGAAACTGATTATGATGAACGTTGGAAACGTTAAATTTCTGGATTCACTCAATTATTTTCCTATGGCCTTATCTGCATTACCGAAAGCATTTGGATTCTCCGAGCTGAAAAAGGGGTATTTTCCGCATCTCTTTAACAGGCTGGAAAATCAGAACTATGTCGGAGGTATACGCGCATTGAAATTCTACGACCCTGACAACTTAAAAGAGGATGCGCGCGGAAAATTAATTAAATGGCACAACGAGAAAATTGCTGAAAATTACATATTTGATTTTCAAAAGGAGATTGTAGAGTATTGTGTTTCTGATGTACAGATTCTGACGCAATCCTGTCTCAAATTTCGTCAGCAACTGCTGGAGACGTCAAATGTGTGTCCATTCACAGAGGCATCAACCATTGCGTCTGCGTGCAACAAGGTATTTCGGCGAAACTTTTTAAAACCTGGCACTATCGGTATAATTCCTAAAGGGGGGTACAGATTCAGAGATAATCAATCGAAAATAGCTTTACAATGGTTGATATGGGAAGAACACCAGAGAAACATTGAGATACATCATGTGGCCAGAGGTCAAGAGGCCAGAGTTGCCGGGGTTAAAGTTGACGGGGTACATGGAAATGCCGTCTTTGAATTCCAGGGTTGTTATTTTCATGGGTGTCCGAAATGCTATACAAACAACCGTGATACAGCATTAAAAGACGATCCCACTGATTGTATAGAGAATCGGTTCCAACGAACTGTAAATAAAAATAAACATTTGGAAATGAAGGGGTATAACGTTGTACAAATGTGGGAATGCGATTTTCGAAAAATGTTAAATGATGAAATCGAACATTACACAGAAAACCATTCTTACATGAAATATTTACCTCTAAACCCTAGAGATTCTCTGTACGGGGGCCGAACGGGAAATACAGTGGAATATTACAAGGCTCGAGAAAATGAGAAAATTAAATATGTTGACGTTTGTTCGTTATATCCGTGGGTGTGTAAATTTGGTAAATTTCCTGTTGGCCACCCCAAAAAAATTTATGAGGGAGACGAATGCAGATTGGCTGATATTTCCCAAATGTCAGGTGTGATAAAATGTAAAATATTACCTCCTACAAACCTGTATCACCCAGTACTGCCTTATAGAATGAATGATAAATGTATGTTCATCCTCTGTCGTAAATGTGGCGAGGGGGTGAACCAAGACGAATGCAATCACGATGACGAGGAAAGGAGCTTAAAAGGTACCTGGGTGATTGAAGAGGTCATTAAAGCTAGGGAAAAAGGCTACAAAATGATGGAGATTTACGAAATATGGGATTACAATACTATTCAACTCAGCCGGGGGCAGGAGGGCTTATTCTCTGCTATGATGAACAAGTTTATAAAAATCAAACAGCAAGCCAGTGGCTGGCCAAAGAATTGTGCAACAGACGCTGAGAAAGATAGATATATTGAAAAATTTCTGCAAAGAGAAGACGTTTTATTAGAGTTTTCTGAGATAACTGAGAACCCCGGTCTAAGGTCATTGGCAAAACTAATGTTAAACTCCTTCTGGGGCAAGCTGGGTCAAAGACAAAACATGCCTAAAACTTCTATAATTAGAAATTCTGCTGAATTTTATTCAATGATGACGAACCCGGCAATAACGGTAAACACCATTTTACCGGTAAATGAGGAAACGTTAATTGTAACGTGGGAATACAAAGAGGAGGCATACGACATCTCACCAACAGTAAATGTAGTGTTAGCATCCTATGTTACAGCCTTAGCAAGATTAAAATTATATAGTTACCTGGAACAGATGGGTGAAAGGGTCCTATATTTTGACACCGATTCGATCATCTATTCTTCATAGGTTGGCCTTCCTGACTACCAACCGTAGAATGCATTGGGGATTTAACAGACGAGTTGAACGGCGGGTTTATTACAGAATTCGTCTCTGGAGGCCCTAAAAATTACGCCTATAAATACACATGTAATGGTAATGAATATGTTGTATGTAAAGTGAAAGGAATTTCGCTAAACTATAGTGCTTCTCAGTTGCTGAATTTTGAAAAAATCAAGGAGATGGTCTTGACAAAAAGTGAGCCTATTTTTATCATTTCGAAGCAGATCAGAAGAACTAAGGAACATGAGGTGATAACCATAACATCAGAGAAAAGATATCAACCTATGTCAACAAAAAGAAAATTTCTACCTGATCATAGTTCGCTGCCTTACGGTTTTAAAAAATTTAAAAAATGAGTTATATATTTATAAAGCACTAAATAAATTTTTATTAAAACTTACCGATATTTTTTATCCATTTGGCTATCCTTAAATTGCATAATTTAAGCCTCAGCTACATTATCTTCCTTAATAGAGGGGGTATCAACTCGCTTTAAATCTGTGTAGTCAGCTTTCTTCTTCTTCTGTATCTGAAAAATGAATGTATGAGTTGTGTAAATTGAAATAAAATCAGGGAAACGTTGATGGAAAATACAACTGTATAAACATCACCTCAACAGAAATTAAAAGAGCAGTAATTACAGTATTTTGTGAGAAGTGCTAACAGCCTAATTCAGCAAAGTTAAAATCGAAATGAATATGTTATCAAATAAATTTTTATTAAAAACTTTCTGGTCTTTTAAAAATATTTGGAAGCCCTTAAAAGCTGAATTATTTCATCTTCAGTTAGATTATTTACATTATCTTCTTCGAAAAGAAGGGTTCATCTATATCCTAAATTATTAAATAGACCTATATTTGAAAAATCGAGGAATAACATTTAAGCACTTACCTGATGGACAGTGGATCCGAACTGACACTAAAGAATTAATTCTTTTCTCCTGTCTGATACAACTGGTGAAATCACATTTACATTTAAACATTTAGCAAAATATTTTCAAAAACTATGGTGAAATTAACTTGTTACTTAATCAAATGTTTTCAAGCTAACTAATTTCGAATACAGCTATTGTATACAGGATGTGGGTTTTACAATCAGAAATATTTTATCATATCTGCGTCGTGTTTCTTTATTTGAAGTCAAAATTGAGTAGTGTAGCAAAGCCGATTCTGGATAACTTACAAAAACTGCCACTAGATGGCGTTGGTGGCGCTGCTGTAGCGCTCACGGAGGCGCCGTTATTATTGGTCCAATTGAATTGCGGAAAAGACTGGTATTATCTATAAGTGACGTAGATGTCAAATTTAAAGAAAAGCATGCGCAATGAACGTTGCCGTAAGGGCATTAGCGTTCAACTTTGTTATTATTGGTCCAATTTAATTGCGAAAAAGACAGGTATCATCTATAAGTGACGTAGATGTCAAATTTAAAGAAAAGCATATGCAAAGAACGTTGCCGTAAGGGCATTACAGCTTAACTTCGTTATTATTGGTTCAATTTAATTGCGAAAAAGACTGGTATGATCTAGAAGTGCCGTAGATGTCAAATTTAAAGAAAAACATGCGCAGTGAACGTTGCCGTAAGGGCATTAGCGTTTAACTTCGTTATTATTGATCCAATCGAATTGTTGAAAAGACAGGTATGATCTAGATGTGGCGTAGATGAAAAAGACATATTTTTTTATGTGCTGTAACGCTCGCGGACCCGCCGGCGCTTTGAATTTTTCATATTCATATGCAACATTGTAACTTAGTTTTATGAAGAATGCAAGTTTGTTATTTTGCGTTTCATTTAAACGACTAATTAAAATTCAATATATGTAATTTTCAAATTTATTTTTTTATTATTATTTTAGATGAGTTTCCTGGAAAAATTAAACGAATTTACCTCATCTACAGATACTGAAATCAAACCGATAATTAAGCTAAAGGACCTGCAACCCAACGTTCCAAATAAAATTCATCGTGTTCAGCTTGTCAAATCCAAATTTGGAGGGGAATCCATTCTAGTGGAATTGGGGGAGAACGTCACCTTTCTGCCGAAAAGGTCTACTACAATATACAAGAATCACATTGACGATCTAAACAAAGGGGGCTTCAGTTTAATTTTTATTGGCCTGCACGAGATATCCAAGAGTTGCGCTCGAAGGACCCTTTTTAAAATAGAGAAAAATTGAAGAAATTCTTAAAACTCGACACAATATTTGTACATATTCAGATATAACACTTGAGGTTTAGTGCTTTAAGGCATGCGTCAAGACAAACATATTTGGGAAAAAGTCATTAAATTTGAAGAAAGACTTAAGCAACTTCGTAAAGATATTAAACTGTACGAAGACAAAGAAAACGTTATAAAACAGTTGGGAAATTTAAATTTGGACAATATAAGAATACCGAAAAAAACATGTTACCCCTTAAGACGAATACAACCAACATCAGTTCCAACGACAAGGATGGACAATTAAATGGCCAAATTAACAAGACATTTACGTGCATCTCATTATCTGCTATATGTATTTTATTACTAAAATTTCTTTATAAATGTATTCAATGAAGAATTCGATCCTCGTGTCATGTTGCAATAAACAACTAAAAATATACAAAAGGTGTTTTATTAAAACTCAAACATTTTTCATTTCATTTCATTTATTAATATAAAAAAAAAAAATAAACAAATTATATTTTTTAATTTAAACTTTTAACCACTTCACTTAGTGGACGGTGCTCCATTAGACAGTCGTGAATTATGATGCAGTAGGCTTTGCTGTCTGCTGGAAATCCAATATCCGTTTCGAGCTCGAGTCTCACGTCCACAGTGGAGGACTTCATGGTTTCTTCCTGTTTTGAGCAATCTATGATAAATAGGGCTCTGTTCTTGAACTCCTTGTAGGTTAGTATAGGATGTTTTTCGGCTGAGCCATGCATATAGCTGGGATAAAGTTCAGCATAATTATGGTAAGCCATGGCGTAGTCGTTTTTGACAAAGTCCAACATGTTTCTTTCATTAGGCCAATACTCTCCGTTCAGTAACAGTCTAATGTTGGTTACATTGACATTGTCGAAAGCCATTGGATCTTGTGCAGTATTGTTTCGTTTATTGGTTTGGAAGCATACAATAACAAATCTTGGACGTTCAACGGCCATAGTAGTTTTAACAGCCCAAATTTCTCTTCGCGAACCGCTCGTAACTGCAGGCAACTCATTAAGTTCCCATTTTCGGAACGGTATCAGTATAGGTGTATCGCTTCTAATGGCCTCCATCAATTTTATTTTAATTTCATCATTGGGATATATGTTTGATTTTCAAATCAATGGTTTCGATCTTAATTGTTGCAGAAGTGTTTGTTGTACCAGTAGAAGTAGTTTTTTCTTTAATCATAAGACAATCACTATCATCGCGAGCGCGAACCAATCGAATTGTTTGCCTTCCACAAGTGATCATTGGGTAATCGTTGAATATGTTGAAAATATGCTTGAGCGGCATCAAAAAACTAAACGATTTTGTGGAAGCGTCCATAGGAGGGTTGGAAGTACCATTCCAACCAGCGATAGCCATGTGATTTGTATCTAATGCGCTGTAGTTGAGAAGAGCTCGTACAGCGCTCACTACTCCGGGATCACGAACCGTTTCAATCTCTCTTGCGCTCTCGCTGTACGTGCATGAGTCAAATAGAAAGGCACAAAAGTTGGGTACCAGAGAAACGTCTCCTCCTCCTGTTACCTCCAATTTACCCTTGATTTCAAGCAATGACTCGTTCATGGCAAAAAATGAATCCAACTGATTGACAACAAATTCCACCACATCATTGTTGTTGAAGGATTTGATGAACGGTGAGCACGTTCGATATTCCATCCTTCTAATAGACTCATCATAACGAGGTTGTTGGAAGAGGTTAAAACTCGGATCAATGCTTTCAGTACGTAAGCGTTTACCGTAGTCCCCCATTTGTACGTTTTGACGATTTACCATATTTTTTTATGGTTAATCCAAGCGATTGAAGAAACAATTTATTTGCAGGCGTTAGCTCTCGTTGACTCGGAGGAGGTCTAGCAGTGAATGGTGTTATTGAACTGACCGCGTTGTTCTTATAATCTATCACCAAACCCATTTATTATCGTCTTACTAGCTCCAGATGAAGGACACTTTGTTCTCCTCGAAAATTTATGGGCTTAAAGTTTTGGTCTACAGCCAACACTGTGATGTTGCTAATTTCCCCGGTATTCGTAACAGGTAGATATATTGGGTTATTAGGTCTTTCCACAATTGCGTAGCCCGCGTCAACTGTAATCGGAAATTCAAAGATGGTGTGGACAGGCCTGTTTCCGTAGAAGGCACCTTCGGTAATGTTGGACTCAAAGCGAATGTTTGATACTTTTATAATGTTGACGGGGAGATCTGAAGAGTGTACAACACCGGGGGCCAGTACCTTGTTGGAAAACCCCAAAATCTGTCCAAGACTATTGGGGTGATTCTCAAAAGTAATTGCGTGACGTTTGCTGTATATTTCACACTTGAGGGTGTTGTTGTTTGGCTTCAACGAAAATAGTGTATCACCCGTATTTGGAGCAATAGAATTTTGAATTAGCTTCTCAATGTCAGTTATTTCGTAGCAACCGGTAGGAATCGCGACTTCTCTCAACTTTCCTCTATCGTTGTTTTCGTAGTAGAAAAATTTCTCACCGTCAATATTGGGTATCGAGTTGTATGAGTGAAAGCCAAGTACTGCTAGGAAATATCTCTTTTCAGAATCGAGCACAATTGGGGTCGGAGGCGTGAACGAAAACACGTGAGTGTGACTCGTTAGCGTCAAAAGCAAAGACATGACTAATGCATATCAATGGGAGGTAGTACTTAAATAAAAAAAAAACCGCTTCAAAAAAATAAATTTATTTATAAGTAATTCCACAAAATAAACATGTTGGTATCTCATTACCGCAAACATTACTCCATCGATGAAAATCATAATTTTGACATGGTAAAAATTGTGTTAGTTCTTGTTGGTATTTCTGGGGAATTTCTCGCCAAACCTCGTAGGTAATGTTCTTCATCAAGAGTTTAATGACGTCTCTCATTTCATTAAACTCCCCATGTTGCTCCATCATATAGGAATTGTAGACAGAGGTGTCCGCAGTTGATTTGTTGATAGTTTTGATATTGGTCGTTGTTGTAATAGATCCGAACATTCTTCCCCACATAGTTCACGAGTTCTTTCGGCGGCTTCAAGTCACCAAATGAATCAAAATATTCAACAACATTGTTTATCTTTCTATATGCTACCCAATGAGTCCCCGGATTATTAGAGTCATCCAAATTTATGATAGCGCATTCGCGTTGCCGGGGCTGCTGATGTGGTAGAGAGTCGCGCATGAAAACCCCTCTAAAATGAGGAATTTTTAAACGTTTGACATATCGCAAAAGGTCCACATCATATAACGGTCTATTGGGTAGCTTTATTGGTAGTTTTTTTGTTTCCTCATGTACAATCCAAAGCCTCCGCGAGCGTTCTTTTTCATATACAGACCGGATCCTTTTGCCCCAATAACTTCCATAGCTTTATTGTGACGTTGATCTTCTTCCAATTTCTTTTGCGCATTCTTAGCATCGATTACGGTTTTAGCTATTCCTGCTGCCCCGCCACTAAGGGCTCCAAGTGCCGAAAGGCCCGCAAACAGAGGAATCAATGGTAGAAATCCTCCAGATTTTCCTTCAAAAGGTATCGTCCTGGGTAGTCGAATTCGCTTTTTACCACCAGCTTTCCTTACGGCGATTTTCGCGGCTCTCAAAGCTTGCGAGGCGGCCTTCTGTAGAGTTGTGGAAGGACTTTTTTTCATAGCCTTTTTAACTTTGCTGATTACGTGATTTCTAAAGGAACTCTTCTTCTGCTGCCCCACCCCCATTCCAAGTTTACGTTTGATCTTCATGCCACCGGTCACCGCCAAAGCAGCTGCTCTTTCTCCAAGCGTTGCGTCCTTTGATTTGACACGTGTCCAAGCTTT
The DNA here is from genome assembly GCA_951812935.1 of Hermaeophaga mercurialis. Taxonomy (NCBI): domain Eukaryota; kingdom Metazoa; phylum Arthropoda; class Insecta; order Coleoptera; family Chrysomelidae; genus Hermaeophaga; species Hermaeophaga mercurialis. The sequence goes on from OX638364.1 coordinate 33,183,483, forward strand.
GTTTTCGAGTATTTGATCTGCCTTATGTCGATCGTTCAAGGACTTGTGTTGAGCGTATGCAATGTCGTGCTCCTTACAGGCAGCGTCTAAGGGATTAATGCCCGAATCACCGCGTGCTAAGCGTTTTTGTAGCTTTGTGCCCGGACCACAGTATTGATAGGTCGGAATGTGGAGCTCAAAGGGCAGATTGTTTATGAGTGAATTTAAGACACCTTTACCTAAGTAAAGACTCATTTGAACTGATGACATATCGTCACGTTATATATATTTATATACACAACAACTTGCTCCTCAAGCTTGTCACACACACACACACACACACACACACACACGTAAACGTGACGCAAACGTCGAAAAACGTCTCGCACGTCACGTAAACGTCTCGCACGTCACGTAAACGTCACGCACGTCACGTAAAACGTCTCGCACGTCACGTAAAACGTCTCGCACGTCACGCACATCACGTTTTACGTCACACACGCAAACATGGTGGCGACGGTGATGGTGACATATCATCACGTTATATATTTATACACAACGACTTGACTAAAAATGTCATACAATGAAGGTCATTCAACAGAAACAAACGCTTCCGATTGAAAACTTGGACTTTACCTCTAAGCATGAGAAAAGTAAACATGGCGAGTTATTACCAAACTCGTTTCGTGCAATCATATGTGGACCCAGTGGGTGTGGTAAAACAAACGTAATGCTGTCATTACTGTTTCATCCGAATGGCGCGAAATTTAAAAACGTTTACGTTTACTCCAAATCTTTGTATCAACCGAAATACGAGTTGCTTCAAGAGGTGCTAAGTATGACGAAAGGAGTAAGCTATTTCCCGTTCAAAGATAATGAGGAAATAATAAGTCCCGCTGAAGCTAAATCAAATTCCATATTCATATTTGACGATGTGGCTTGCGATGGGCAACAGAAAATTCGGGAATATTACTCAATGGGCCGTCATAAGGATATTGATGCTGCTTATCTATGCCAAACGTACTCAAAAATACCGAAACAATTGATTCGAGACAATTGTAATTTAATTGTACTCTTCAAGCAGGATGAAATAAACCTGAGACACGTATTCGATGAGCATATGTCACCTGACATGAGTTTTGATCGCTTTAAAAAACTCTGTTCTGAATGTTGGAGTGATCAATATGGTTCTATTGTTGTTGTAAAAGATTTTGCTCTCAACAATGGAAGGTATCGTAAAGGATTCGACTTGTATATAAAAATGTAATTCCATGTAGTGTATGATTAATATGCAGCAAGATGTTAAACCAGCAGGATGTTCGTAAACGTAAAGTTCTACAACTCTCACGTGATATACGTCGAAAATATCTGGCTCTCAAGTTGGGTAGATCTGAACAGGATCGGACATTAAATACATTATTTAAACCTCTAATAAAACCTCTAAAAGAAATTGTTACAACGTCTCATGAATCTGCGCAAGTTTTAAAAAATATAAAGAAAGAAGAAGAATCCAAAGAGGAAGAACCCGAAGTAGAAGAACCATTAAAAACAGAATATACAAGCCATCCCACTAATTTTATTCCGATGGAAGATGTAGCTCAGACTGGGGGCGATGATGATGATGATGATGAGGGTGATGATGTATATTCCCACGCTTCAGAGTCAGCACCAGAACATATTTCGGATGAGGTCTTCAGGGAGTATCTGGAGCAATATCCCAAAATATCACATAAGTATATGCTTGATTCCTGGAATAAGAGTCCAAATATAGACCTAGTTTACGGTCCAGTTTACGATTCGACTCACTCTAAATGGCTTCTCGGAGGGAAAAATATCGATTTTGATCGGAATACTGGAGCTATTATAACAGAGGGGGGTTATGTTAAAGGGACACCTGGTCTCTACCAACTGATATTTTATGATGAGCCTGAAGATTATACCGATGATGATAAATTGGCATACAAGACGATTTTAAATTTAACTAACGCTCACAGAAACACAGCTGGACGTCTAAAAGGTACATCGAGATCAAAATATCTAGATATTATTAAACCTATGTTTCCTCCCCCACCGAGAAAGCCATCGAAATCGACTAGCAGTATATCGAGATCTGGAGTTGGACTTGCAGTGGTCTACAATGAGAACCCTATTGATTACGTATACTGGGACGATGTCAATGAACTTGTGGAACGGCTTAAACTGCTAGTAGCTTCCAAACACGCTGGAAATACATCACACAACAACGAAATAGTTGCAATCATCAATGAGCTGAGAGAAGCCAACGTTATATACTAATGTAACACATCGTTTTAATGTTATTTGCAAGATGAGTCTCGACAAATTCGGACGTCGGTCGACGACGATGTCAAATAGACCTCCTCAATCTCTGCTCCGTAATACGTTATTAAAGTGTCCACAAACGGCTGAAGGTAACGTTGATATTGGCAATGTGAGGATAAGCAATGTGTTACCACCTTCAGCTAGTTCTGATGCTGCCAGTAAAGAATACGTTGACTCCCAGTTAAATATAAGAGTCGATAATTTGTTTAACCAATATAAAAACGCACTTGTAGCTTTACAAGCTAAAACTGTGGAAATTGATGCGTTCGTAACTAAGGATCCTCCTGTATATGCTGGGGATATTGCAACAAAAAAATATGTAGATATGAGCATTGTAACTGCTAAACAGCATCTACGGGGTGATATAAAAAACTAATGGGAGCTAATTTAAAAATAGATATACCCAAAGAAATTGCTAGTGTGATAGGCACACAGTTTGCTGAAATCGAGCGAAAAATAACTGTTGATGAAGGTATTGTGAAAGATTTGGTTAAAGCTCACCAAGAAACGGCCGAGTTAACAAATAATTTGAAAAAAGAAATGACTGCTAATGAATTTATTTTGAGAGATTTAATTAAAGCTAACCACGAAACCGCTGAGTTAACAAAGAATTTGGAAAGAGAACTAAACCAATTTCGTAATACTACTACAGTATCATCACATATTTGAACTGGGGCTGGATATAAAAAATCTGGAAGATGATGAAAAAAAAATTGAAGCTATATACTCCTTAAATACTTCAACACACTTGCTCTCGCTTTAGAGCTCTTCAAGATGTCTAAAGAAAAAATTCAAGTTGTTAATGAACTCCATGCTCCAGCACGTAGGAATTATCCGCGACGTAGAACAATCATTAAAGGCCTCGATAATTTATGGCAAATGGACTTGGCTGAAATGCGACCATATGCACACCAAAATAAAGGTTACAAAATGATTATGGTTGTTATTGATTGTTTCTCAAAGTACGTGTGGACGATGCCTCTAAAGACAAAGACTGGAGTTGAAATTACCAAAGCTTTCTCCAACATATTAAAACACAGCCGACGACATCCTAAAAATCTTCAAACCGAACAAGGTACAGAGTTTTTCAATACAAATTTCCAAAAATTAATGACGCAATGCAACATTAATCATTACAATACGTTTAGCGTTAAAAAGGCTGCGATAGCTGAGAGGTGTATTAGAACTTTAAAGACAAAACTATACAAGTACTTTAGTTTGCAAGGCACCTACCGATGGATCGACATTTTACCGAAAATTGTGGAAGAGTACAATAACACAAAACATTCGAAAATACGATGTAAGCCTTCAGAGGTCAATAAGTCAAACGAGAAGGAAATTTCTCGAAAATTTTACTCACATTTGAAGATTGCTGGACCACGCAAACTTAACGTTGGCAACATTGTGCGCTTAAGCAAAGCCAAGCATATTTTTCAAAAGGGATACACCCCTAATTGGAGTACCGAGCTCTTTAAAATTACTAAAGTCAAAATAACCAATCCCGTGACTTATCTGCTTGAAGACATGTTGAGTACACCAATCAACGGGGCTTTCTACGAGGAGGAATTGCAAAAGACGAAAGCACCCGATGTCTACCTCGTAGAAAAGGTGCTTAGAAGAAAGGGGAAGAAGGTGTACGTGAAATGGTTGGGTCTTGATAACAAGCATAACAGTTGGATTGAAAACACTAATTTTGTATAGAATCTTATAGAAAATACGAACAAATTTAGCAATTCAAGAGGCCTTTTTTGAATAACCTTCAAAGTTATCGTTTTCCCTCATAGTGGGGGTATATAAATATAAGTGTGTGAACCTGCAATTTAATCAGTCGTGTCTGTGTGAACCTACAATTTAATCAACCAACATGAGTAGTCAAGATAGTGGTTATAGTTCTTGTGAAATTGTTTTTGAAAGTGACTCGTCATCGTTATCATCGTCGCCAACACCTTCTTCACCTTCTGCAGTGTCGCTTAATGATTGTGTTGAGGAAATCGACCAAGCTTTAATTTCATACGAGTATGCTGCTAAATTGGAGCGATACCGTCTACTAGAAACGGACTTTTCCCTAAGAAATTACACACTTTTGTGTGGAATAAGTCCAACCAGAACCTTTAATCCCACAATAACGCTAACACCTTTACTTCGACCTGGAAGAATTTCGTTTGGTACATTTGAGTGGAGTACTTTTATTGAATTGTTACGTCAGAGATATGATAACTTTTTTCACAAGAATCTATCATCACCTCCTGACGAATACGATCCTGTAGTTTTCCCTTGTGGAGACTTTTGCAAAGTTACTCAATTAGTGTATGACGATACCAAGTTTCTACTTGTAAACAAACATGGAGTCGAGTTCTATCTGGATGAGAATGATGTTTTCGATATCCTTGAAGCAAATTGCAATTTGGTGAACAACTACATTTCGCTGTTGGAAGACTTGAACTTTAATACATTTTACCGTAATTTAATAGATTCTACACGAGCTTATTTTGCTGTTAATTTCAATAGTATTTGTGACACTAGTAGATTTAATACTTTAATTTTAATTTGTACTATTATGCCAAATTGTTTGTAAAAAAATGCTCTACAACAGTACATGTATTACTATAAAAATGATATTATTAATGACATATTATAGTTTAACTTAAAAAAATGTATCAAGTTTTTTTTAATAAAACACTTCTTATATTTATTTTTTATTGTCCCTCAAATAATACAGTAAGTAAATATACATAAAAACTATAAAATAATACAGTAAGCAAACATACATAAATAATTTATTAGGTACACATATTTCAGTCTGAAAATCCCACTCGTTTATTTTCATGAAATTCTACTTTGGTACAATAAATTTTGCAAACAAAAACCCAGCACAATATTTCTAAATTATGGCAAGCTAATATCGTTATACTAATCACCTCAGAAAATGCTCTATATTTTCACGGTAAGACAAAAAAGAAAAATTAACTTTTATACCCCCACGGAAGGGTATCATGTGACTGGGGGAGTAATTGACGCTTATCATCATAGGGGCTAAGTCCAATTTTAGTCTGACTGATGCTGTAAACATCGTGTAAATAAGATCGAATGGTATGTTGAGTAATATAGTATAATTTTGTAAACAATTTAGATAATCGTCAAATGTAATTTTATTTTTGACCACATTGAATTTAACCCCCTTTAATTTCTTCACAACTTTACCGTCTTGAACTTTATAGCTGTACATTTTCGAGCGCAAGCCTACAAAATGTGTCATGATTTTACCGTTACATTCATCCTTCATTAAGCCTGGTATTTTTTTGTTAACTAAAGGAATCATATATGCGTTATTGGAGGGGTAATCTGAAGTGTCAAATTTTTCTAAATGATCTCCAATAAGACTTTTGTAAACGTCATCGCAATTTAATTCATAAATAAAACTATCGGTGTCTGTATACATTAATTTTATATTTTCCACCCCCATAGTTGGTAACATGAAATTGTAGTGAAAGTCATACATACAGGTTTTAGAAATGTCCAGAATAGCCATGCCGATATACAGGGGTTTGTTAAAGAGTAGTTCGGCCTTTTTTAATTCGATAGCCATCAGTGTGTCATCAAAAACTCTTCGACTATGAAATCGGGGGCTGGCTATCAAATTTTTTGCGCCATAATGACCCTCGTATGAAGTAAGTAATTTCACCACCCTATGAAGCCTAATGTTTTCCATAGTCTTACCGAAGACAGCATTATTGGCAAGTTTAAATTGATTTTTCTTAAAATTACTTGTGGCCACAGTCCTTAAACGAGTATTCAGCTCGATATAGGACTTTAGCCAAGCTGATTGTTTAAATTTTAATATTTTACGAATTTTGATTAATCGCACTTTTCTAAAATTGACTCAAAATCGGCATAAACGACAAAAGGACATTTCTGTTTGTATACATGATTTTTAAATTCAACGTTATCATATGAGGGGAAAGAAATTTTACCCACTGTCTTTTTCTTGAAATTCCGAAAGTTTATTTAAAATAAAATCTACAACACTTTTATACTGTTGCGCTAAATCTGTCCCCAAATCAACAACGAAATTTGGGGATCCAAAGTATTTAATGTCAATTACTCCCCCACCATCGCTATTATTTTTCAAAAAATCACCACAAAATGTAACATTTACTTTGAGTGACGGTGTATCATTTAAAATTTTACAAATTTTTGATTTAAATAAATTAAAAGCTGCCTTCAGAAAATCTTTTATTTCTTTATGCTTTAAATTTATAATTACCCCAGTTCTAATTCTATTGTTAAAAATCGCGTTTACATCTTCCCATTTAACGCCCCCTTTAATACCGCGTCCCTCTCTAATACCTCCCCCTACTACATGAGGAGACGTTAATTTTATGATACACCGTAATCTTTTTAACTGCCCCATTTTTGTGTAAATTTTTCTTTTTTGCCCTACCGTGAAATTACATTTTTTTATCGCTAAAGAACATTTCCTAAGGTGATTATTAATTAGTGATAGCCATTTGTTTTTATCTGAATATGTAGATATATTGTGCTGAGTCTTAAGAATTTCTTCAATTTTTTGAAAAGCGTGTGCGAAATTCATGATGGTTCTAACCTAATTTTTCACTATTTTAAAAAGGGTCCTTGGAGCGCAACTCTTGGATATCTCGTGCAAGCCAATAAAAATTAAACTGAAGCCCCCTTTGTTCAGATCGACAATGTTATTCTTGTAGATTGTGGTAACTTTTTGGGCAGCAAGTGACGTTCTCCTCTAATTCTACGAGAATGGATTCCCCAAATTTTATTTGGAACGTAGGGTTGCAGGTCCTTTAGCTTAATTATCGGGTTGATTTCAGTATCTGTAGATGAGGTAAATTGGTTTAATTTTTCGAGAAAAACAAAAAAATTTTTGAAAAAAAATAATTTTGAAAAAAAATTTTGGAAAAAAATTTTGAAAAAAAAATTTTGGGAAAAAAATTTTGAAAAAAAAATTTTGGAAAATAAATTTTGGAAAAAAAGTTTTGAAAAAAAAAAAATTTTGAAAAAAAATTTTGGAAAAAAAATTTTGAAAAAATAAAAAAATTATTAAAGGTACTTAAAATAAAAAAAAACTGGAAACTGTTCACTGAACACTAACTGGTAGCACAATAAAAAAACTGGAAACTGCTCGCTGAATACTAAACTGGCACTGGTGAAGCGACTTTTACGACTGGATTGTTGGTTGATGTGCTTCGACTTTTATAGCTAAATTCGTTTCATGCAAATGTGGTTTTATCAAGGATATGCATTTTTTATTATAATTAACTTGCAAATTGTATATATTTAATTTGTTCACGTGGAACGCAATAATTGCATATATTGAATTTTAATTAGTCGTTTAAATGAAGCATAAAATTACTTGCTTGCATTTTTTATAATAATTAACTTGCAAATTACATATATTGAATTTTAATTAGTCGTTTAAATGAAACGCAAAATAACAAACTTGCATTCTTCATAAAACTAAGTTACAATGTTGCATATGAATATGAAAAATTCAAAGCGCCGGCGGGTCCGCGAGCGTTACAGCACATAAAAAAATATGTCTTTTTCATCTACGCCACATCTAGATCATACCTGTCTTTTCCACAATTCGATTGGATCAATAATAACGAAGTTAAACGCTAATGCCCTTACGGCAACGTTCTTTGCATATGCTTTTCTTTAAATTTGACATCTACGTCACTTATAGATGATACCTGTCTTTTTCGCAATTAAATTGGACCAATAATAACGAAGTTGAACGCTAATGCCCTTACGGCAACGTTCATTGCGCATGCTTTTCTTTAAATTTGACATCTACGTCACTTATAGATAATACCAGTCTTTTCCGCAATTCAATTGGACCAATAATAACGGCGCGTCCGTGAGCGCTACAGCAGCGCCACCAACGTTTTTGTAAGTTATCCAGAATCGGCTTTGCTACACTACTAAATTGAATATATATATTAGTTTATGATTTTAAAAACTTACGCTATATTTTCTAAATAATAAATATTTACCTACAGAAATTATACAAAATAATTCTATATTTTTTCGAACAGTTTGTCGTTTTTAGATAAAAATAAGTCATATCATCATGAATACAAAACATTATTAGGCAATATAATCATCATTTATGTGTATATCTGGTTGCATAGTATTAGTTGATATGTTACTTAATCACCTTCTAGTAAACGTCCACACACGTCACGTAACCTGCAGTAGATGGTGTTGGTGGTACCAAAATATTATTATTAGGCAATATAATCATCATTTATGTGTATATCAGGTTGCATAGTATTAGTTGATATGTTACTTAATCACCTTCTAGTAAACGTCCACACACGTCACGTAACCGGCAGTAGATGGCGTTGGTGGTACCAAAATATTATTATTAGGCAATCTAATTATCATTTATGTGTATACGGGGTTGCATAGTATTAGTTGATATGTTACTTAATCACCTTCTAGTAAACGTCCACACACGCCACGTAACCGTCACTAGATGGCATTGGTGGTACCAAAATATTATTATTAGGCAATCTAATCATCATTTATGTGTATATTAGGTTGCATAGTATTAGCCACCTCCATAAAAACAAGGTAGGGCCCCACAGACCCCCGCCGGTTTGGGGTTTTTAGATAAAGAGATAGTTCTTTTCACACGGTACTTTTATTATATTTCAATTTTGTTTACAACATTATGATTAGATTACACCTTTTTTAAAAATTTAAAAATCGAGTTTTTCCTCTTTAAAACACACATTTTGGTATTTAAAAAATAATGTTATGCTATGAATGGGTATATTTTAACAAATGAAAAAAGTAAGGTCTCGAACCACCCCGCTTTAGTAAGTTTTAACAGTTTGTAATATATATGGGTGTATTTGAGCTAGTCGGAAAACGGGGTTTTTAGAATTGTTTTAAAAACAACAACTCGGTTATTTTTTAAAATTTGTGTACTCCATCAGTGCTAATGAATACAAATCTTTTTTTAAATTATACTTTGATAGTATATCGTTTCTACACCAAAAATGGCAACATGGTATAAAAAATATGGCAACATGGAATATCTCAATAGCGAATTCAGTTTAACGGTGTGCAAATTTGAAACGCAAGATTGAGGTTAAATCGACCATGCTGAAGCTTAGTGAATACACATACAGAATCGACTTTAGTAAGTTTTTAACAATTTGAGCTAGTTGCTTTAAAACAACCTTACACATTATTATTCTGTTTTCCTCCTACAGTACGACCTTTTTTTCAGGGTTTGCTGCTCGACGACCATTCATGAATTTCGCACTCGCTTTTTATCAAAAACAAAATGAAGACCTGCTTAAAGCCCGGCACAATATTTCTACATATTCAGATAAAATCAAATGGCCATTGCCAAACAGTAATCACCTACACACACGCAGAATCAAGGAGCTGGACTTCCACGACGGCATATTTTCATCGCCTTCGAGTAGCTTGGTGTATAGACACTCAAATATCCTTTCTTTTAAAAATTCTAAGTGATCTTGTAACAGCGACTTATCACATCGTCGAAAGTTAGTGAACTAATTTTTTAAAATGTCTAAAACTTATTGGGCCGATACCTATATTATAAATCGAGCCAGAATATTTGAATAGTTTATTTGTTAGTAGTTTTTGAAATTTTACATTTTTTTCAATGAGACGATATGTATAATATGCACTTGCGTTTCGTTCAAGATTGGGGTAGCCAACCCCCTTTGGCGTGCGAGACAGTTACCCCGAGTCTGTTTTCAAGATTGAGTAACCAACCTCTTTGGCGAGACAGGTTTTTAGACTTGTTTTAGAAACAACAGCCTTGCGTGCATTACGGCTTTTAAATTTTATTTAGACATATCCAATACGATTTTTGTTTTATTTAGACATATCCGATACGATTTTTGATAAACAGCATTTTGTGTACTCCATCAGCGCTAATGAATTCAAAACCTTTTAAATCATACTTTGATAATATACCGATATGGCAACATTGCGTCACACACACGCGATGGCCGGCTAGCATTCATGCGTCGCTCCATGAATCGCGCCATCTTGGATCACCTCGACTCGGGCCGGCATTCGTGCGCCACCGACATGAATCGCGCGCGCGCGCCATCACCTCGACTCGGGCCAGCGTTCGTGCGTCGCCGACATGAATCGTGCCATTACCTCGACTCGGCCGGCCAGCATTCGTGCGCCGCCGCCGTGAATCGTCCCGTTATCGTTGAAATGACTCGGGCCATGAATCGCGCCATCACCTCGACTCGGGCCGTGAATCGCGCCATCACCTCGACTCGGCCGGCCAGCATTCGTGCGCCACCGCCATGAATCGTAATCACTATAGTAATTTCTTCTTCTTTTCTATAGGCGCCTGAACGAGCTCCATTCTTCTTCTTCTAGCTGAACTGCCAACACCTTCAAGACCAGTATTCTTCTTCTTTTTTCCACATCTACATGACGCAGCTGAATTGCCAACACGTTCAAGACCAGTATTCTTCTTTTCCACATCTGGATGATGCCGGCGGTGATGTGCCATGGAGTGGGGGTGGGTCACGTGAGGGGGCGTGTCCGTCCATAAGAATTGACAGAAAAAGTTCCGACGACCACGTAACAATTACTCTACTTTGGACGATAAGAAGAAACTTCTGTTGGTTCTTTACCCAGTTTATGAATCATTATAATTTGTGCAACTTTGAGACACTTTCGCCAGTATCCAGTTCTTAGAATAGCATTATAGATGTAAGTTAATAGTACTATTCCTTTTCTTGGTAGTTCTTTCATCATTTTTGCCGTTATAAGGTCAATTCCAGGTGACTTCTTAGGATTAAGCAATTTTATTTTTTCAGTGATTTCTTTTGGCGTTAGTTGTTTGAGAGGTCTATCAATTATTGGCGGATTGAGTATATCGTATTCTATTTCTCGGTCTATTTCATTGTCTAGTGGTTGGAAAACGGAAGCCAGGTGTTCTGCAAATAATCTGGCTTTTTCAGAGTCACTTTTCGCCCATGGTTCGTTTTTTTTTATTGCTGGTGTAGGGAACTTAGGTTTTTTTGAGTTTCTGATTAGTTTCCAAATAGAGTTATCGGTTCTACTCAACTTTGACACATAATTTTCAAAATCTTCATTTCTTGTTTCCGTTAACTTTGTTTTCAATCTTCTACTTAATATGTTATAGTTATGTCTATCAGCTGGTGTGTGACTTCGTTGCCATTTTGCTCTGGAGCGCCTTTTTTCTGCAATGAGTCTTTTTCTATTTATTGTTATATAATTTCTAGTGCAATATCTTGTCTGATTGTTTTATTGGAGTTGATTGTTTAGCTAGGGCTTATCCAGAGATATTGCAACCTTACTTAGAGAAAGATAATAAGATTGATACCGTATATGGGCCAATTTTTAGTCAATTAATTGGCTTCTCGGTGGAAAAGATATTGCTTTTGATAAAACTTGATTAATAAGGACGGAAGGATATGAAGTAGAGGGAACTCCCGGTTTATATGAATGAATTTTTAGCAGAAATTCTAAAAACTATGCATCTAAGGATTTAATTCCTAAGGTGAATAAATACAACAAAATTATTAAACCAATGTTCAACAAATCATCAAAAGGTGGTGGTGAATATAATTTGACTTACAACGAAGATACTATAGAATACGTTTATTGGGACAATATCAACGAGCTTTGTGAACGCTTAAAGCTTCTAGTTGCTTCCAAACATGCTGGAAATACATCTCATGATAATGAAATTATAGCTATAATTAATGAACTTCGTGAAGCCGACATTATAATTTAATGTATAAATATAGTTTCCCCTCATTTTCATCATGGGTCGCGACAAATTTGGACGTGCTTCCAAAAGAGCTGCTACAGTAGTTAAAGCCATAACAACTTTAGCTGCAACTCATACTGTTGATGGTCACGTTGACGTACACAATTTGAAAATTTGTAATCTAAGGGATCCGGAGGTTAATAGTGATGCCGTGAATAAGCAGTATGTGGATACGCAAGTTTTCAAGTTGAATGAGTAGGTTCAATTTACAAATAATAAACTCATCGAGAAATGTCAAGATCAGTGTGAACGGTTATTATTTTTGGATTCTCAAATAGCAAAACTGATAAAAATAGCAGGAAATATTAAAAAGCTCAAATTTTGAATGAGAATAAATTTACCAAGTTTGTTAATGAATTTTCAGATTTTCAAAAGTTGCAAGACCAGTGAATTAGTGATTTAGCTAAAAAATTACCTAACGACTTGTATGTAACTTTATAAATAATTTTTTTTACAGAACTAATTGTCGTGTTCTTAAAAAAAGTATCAGTCTCTCTTGAAACCTGAAGTATGAAGCTACTATTTTTCTAGCACTATTGTGTGTGCTGGTCACACACAATACAATCGAAATATTTAATTTTTTAAAAAAAATATGGTTATATCAAATCAGTAAGTACTCTTATGGACGTGCCTACAAGTTTAATGACTTTTCAAGGACGATATAATTTAACTGCAGATGGCACTTTAAACAATCAAACATTAGAACTTTTTTCAAGACCTAGATGTCAACACCCTGAAAACGAGTATCGAGTTTTAAGTAAATGGAAAATGATGCTAATCTTAAGTGGTATTTGTCTAGAACGGGTGTGGGTGAAAAATATTTTGAATACCTATCAGTGGTAAGAAAGTCATTCCAAATATGGCAAACCGTCTCAACTTTGAAATTTGAATAGGTAAACATAATACACCGCATATCCAATATTATGATATCTTTTGAGAAAAGAAATCATCAATATGAGGGAAATTGTTATGGGAAAAATGAAATATGTCCATACGCATTTGATGGTACTGGTAGAGTACTTAGTCACAGTTTCTTTCCTAGCTCTGAGAGAACATGTATCGAAATTCATTTGGAAGCGGAAGAAAGCTGGTATACAGGTTTCGATAAATCTCTTCACATCATATGCTAATGGTATTAACTCATGAAATAGGACATGTTTTGGGAATAAGTCATAGTGATGATAAATCGGCAGTTATGTTTCCTTGGTATCAAAATAATGTTATAAATTTATCTGAAGATGATAAAATGGCTTTGGTAGCTCTTTATGGAATTTCACCATCAATACTACTACTACTACTACTACTGCGACACCTAACAGAATTCTTAGAAGAAACTCAGGTGTTATAGACATTCAGAATATAATTAGCAATTTAAGAGAACCTGTCATCGATACAGATGCTGCAACTAAAAAATATGTTGATGAAACTTTTTTCAAAGCAAACCAACAATTCAAAATTCTATCTACTGAAGAATTAAGATAAATTTAGAAACAAAATCATCATCGATATCAGACAAATTAGGGAGCATGGTAATCTTTTGTCGCTTCTAAAAGCTAAACTAGAGAACGTAGTGGAAAAAGAAAGTAATTTACAATGAGCTATCCTTACAAATGTCGAAAAAATAAATGCTGATCTACGAACCAATTCGGACCTTCTGAAGTTGCAAGACAGTCGAATTAGTGATTTATCAAAAAAATTATATGCACATAATTAAGAGTAACATAAAAAGTTAAAGCTGATCGTGAGATCCGTTAATCGGTAACATGATGTCGAATAAAAAGATTCAAATAGGTAATGAACTTCACAAGCCTGCACGAAGAAATTACTCTAGACGTAGGACAATTATTAAGGGTTTGAATGACTTATGGCAAATGGATCTAACCGAAATGCGATCCTACTCGCACGAAAATAAAGGTTTCAAAATGATTATGGTGGTTGTAGATTGTTTCTCGAAATTCATGTGGACGCGACCGTTGAAGACAAAAGCGGGAGCTGAAATTACCAAAGCTTTTGCGGATATCTTAAAACTTTCCAATTAATCTTCAGACAGATTAAGGGACGGAATTCTTCATTTCAAACATTGATGAAAAAACATAAAATTAATCACTAGAATACGTTTAGCGTGAAAAAGGCAGCTATTGCGGAACGATCGATACGAACCTTAAAGTCTAAACTCTATAAATATTTTTCTTTAAACGGCACTTACAATTGGATTGATGTGCTGACAAAATTTACCAAAGCGTATAACAATAGCAAGCATAGAACAACTGGTTATAAACCTTCTCAAGTCAACAATCTAATGAAAAAATAATTATGAAGCAAGCCTTCAGTCATTTTAAAATTGCCGGTACCCGAAAATTCAATGTTGGAGACATTATTCGAATTAGCAAGAGCAAACATATATTTGAGAAAGGTTATACAGCGAATTGGACAACTAAAATATTCAAAATTAATAAAGTCAAATTAACCAACCCCGTTACATATCTTCTCGAAGATATTGTTACGATAGTATGTACAGGGATTTAGTTAAATTTCGCCCTGTACATAAAACTTATTTTGAATTTTCCAAATTATAATATTTACTATTTATTTAACATTACGTGAGCGAGAGTTATGGGACAAGGACGCCAACGAATGTTAAATAAATATTTTTATTAGTCATCGAAATTAATAAACAATAGGGTCTTCTTGGTTGGTAAAATAAAAGAAGATCGGGAGTGAAGTTTGGGTTCACGGATGATCGAGCAGTTGATAATGCCTAGCCCTACGATTAAGTGTATTAGTTATTTAATGTGTAAGTTGCCCTCATAATTTAGTTGTTTTGATTAGTTAAATAAATTGTTATTGTTTTTACTCAGCCTCTTCAATTTCCATTAACCAAGTTACGTAATGGGTAAAAAAACCCCAGAGTTAACATTTAGATTGTTTTATACATTTATTATTCGAAAATAACAACCCAATACGTAACAATGTGTAAGGTGTGTCAATTAAAGGCGGTTTTTATGAGGAAGAATTACAAAAAACAGTAAATCCTGATTTCTATTTAATAAAAAAAGTTTTAAAAACAAAAGGAAAAAATTACTATGTGAAATGGTTGGGATTCCCTAGTCAATATAACAGCTGGATTAGTAATTATGATATGGCGTGATCCGATCATTAGCGGGTTTCAAATTCTGAAAGTATAAAAGCTTACATCTTAGATATACAATAGTCAGTTATTAAATATATCTTCATAAAGTAGTAATAGTACTAACGTACGCGAAACATGACAGAAGACAGTGAAAGTAGTGGTTATCTATCTAGTGACACGGTTGAAGATTATGGTGATATCAACCAGTTTTTACATAATATGGAGAAAGCAGTTAGACTTGAACAGTACTATCTATTACATATGTTATTTCCATTAACAAATACAATAGTCGAATGTGGTTTAAGACCGGCCAGAGGATTTTTACCTATCATTATTTTAAAACAACAATAATCAGCATCAGAAATCATGAAGTTTACAACAAGTGAGTGGACCATCCTGAGAGATTTACTCGTGGAAGCAGCAGAGAATTTTTTTATAGAAAATGTCTCTGAACCATTGACATCATTAAAATGTGGATAATTTATTGAAATTTCTTATTTTATTCAGGATGGAATAAAACAACTGAAGATTTCCAATCAATTAAAGTAGATCATTCTCGATCAAGCGAATGTAAATGAAATATTAAGAGCTGATTTGGCATTACTCATTCCACGAGTATCTATGTTATTTAATTTAAATTTTTATAATTATTATTGTAATGTAATGCATTTAATTAAATTATGGTTAAATAACAATAGAATTATGCTATCTCTTGATGAAATTATACTTGGATTTTCTGATTTTTCAAATGATAATCTACTGAGTAATGCTATAAGAGAATATTTTTACTATTATAAAAATAATGGGTATTATGATTTAATAAAATAAACATTAATTTTTTTGTTATTTTTATTTTACGCTTATAGATATATAAATAATGATAAACTTTTTTCTTCGTTTTATAGTTCTGAATATTAAATTAAAATGTCAGAAAAATTAACATTAATTTGACAATAAACTATAGTGACCCCATGGCAAAGTATCATTTGATCCATCAATTACACACCTCTTATCATCAAACGGACTTAATCCTATTTTCACCTGGCTGATGCTAAACACATCATGAGCAATTGAACTAATTGTGGATTGACTAATTAATTTTTCTTTGTTATCTCTCAAACATTCTACATAGTCATCATAAGTAGTTTCATTTTTAAGAACACATTTCTTAACACCTTTTAATTTTTTAATAACATGACTATCTTGAACTTTATACGAATGCATTTTTGATCTTAATCCAATAAAGTGGTGTGTCATGATTTTGCCGTTACATTCATCTTTCATGAGAACTTTTTGATTACAAAGTGGTAAAATGTAAGGATTATCTTTATCATAATCACTTGTATCAAATTTATTAATACTACCTTAATGATCTCGTTATACAAATAATCGCACTGGATTTCAAAAATGAAACTATCCGTGTCAATGTAGAGTAATTTGCATCTATCTATTCCCAAATTTGGTAACATGTAATTATAATGAAAATCATACATACATGTTTTAGAGATATCCAAAATGGTCATTCCAATCTATAAAGGTTTGTTAAATACTATTTCCGATTTACACAGCTCAATAGCCATTAAATCGTTATCAAAAATAGTTCGATGTTGGAAATTTTGACTAGCTATTAAATTTTTTGCTCCATATCTCCCATCCCGATTAATTAATTTTACGATTCTATGTTTTCATATATTTTTCATCGTTTTACCCTAAATTGAATTAATTTTCAATTTAAAATAATCTTTTGCAGTAGTTTCAGCTCGGAATTTTGTATTTAAATCAATATCTATATTTGTGCTAACCCATTTAAAATCTCCATATGGAAGCGGTTGAGACATTGCCCATTCATATAAATTATTAACATCAGAGTAAAATAAATATTTATTTGGTTTTGATTCATCATACGTTAACATATATTTATTATTAGCTTTAGAGAATCGATTGCAACACTGACTGAACCCACCACGTATTCCTTTCTCAATGAACATTAAAATATCAACATCATGCACTATTTCTAATTCACATCTCAAATATATTAATATGCAATCCCATGAATATCCTGGGATAGTTTAATGGTAAGCAGGATCTGATCCACTTATGTATTGTGTCCTATATCTGTAAAGTTTTCAAATACGTCGGACAGTAACAAAATGTCTGTTTTCAAATACAAATCTGCATATTCACCCAAGTTTTGTATATTAAATTGCATCCAAACAGTTCTTGCATGATTATACTTTTCCTCGTTAATGTGTTCATCATTTAATTTATTGTAAAACTTATCTCAATCGGGTAAACAAGTTTCATCAAGCTTGGTCCAGTTATCAATATAGTCATAACAAAATATTCTTTTTCATGTTATCAATTTAAATTGTTCATCTGATAAATTTCTAAACTCGTGTTTTAAATTTCTCAAATCTTTTACATCTAAAGTTGATACTAGAGCATCAAGTGATGTTTCATAAATGTAAATGAATCAATAAAGCGAAATTTAATAACGCTATTTGAAATATGACGTGTGAATTAAATATATTTTTCTTCGTTTATTGGTAACAAACTAATTTTACCTAATTTAGCAAGATCTTTTATTATGAAATGACTATCATATCCACATAAGTTGAGAAAAATAATCGGAACAACGAACTGTTTTTTAAAATTAAGATTACAATTTTGGTGAGTGAAACCTTAATTCCCACGTGAAATGAACATGATCTTTTACAATTGTTTCTGTAATCACGAACAGTTTTTCACAAATGTGACAGACTTTAGTAAGTAGTGATGTATCATGTTGATGGTTCATGGGAACTACATTTCTTAATACTCTCAATTCTCAATACCATATGCAACATTAGTCATTTCTTTCGCAAACCAGTTCATACAATCTATACCTCGATAACTATTAAAATATGATAAATTATCATCATATCCACACTTGACGTAATATCCTGCGCTAAAAACTGTCTTGCTCTCTAAATTTACATTCAATTGTTCTAACATTTATTCAAAATCAGCATATATTACGAACGGAGTCTTTTGTTTGTAAACGAAATTTTTAAACTTGATTGATTTCTCAGGTGGGAATAAAATTTTAAAGTCATGTGATATTTTCACATATAACTAAATGCTTTTCAAGGCTATCTTTATTCTGAAAATAGTTTAAACACCTTTCACAAAAACACTTCTTAGCTCCGTGTTTATTCAAACTTGAAGATAGTAATCTAGATATACTTTTTATCCCACAAAAATGGTATTTTACATCAATCTGCTCATTATCGTCTGGATCAGGAAGATCATAATCGTTTAGTTTAGGAAAGTAGGGCTTTTGTATCATTAATAAATTTACATGTCTATCTAGTTTCTTTTTAGTTAGTGTCAATTGAACTATCTGAAATAAATTTTTTATTAATTCCAAACCGAAAACATTTACAGATATACTGTTCGACTTTTCGAAGAGTGGAATTTGATTAATTTTCATGGGTATTTCAAGATGAATAGCACTGATAATGCTCCAATAGAAGCAAGCATCGTCATCATAAATTAATTCATGCCTTTTTGTTTGAAATTTGTTTAGGTAGTCTTATGAAAGAAGAACCGTTCCCTACTTTATAATTATTAATTAATATTTACTTCAAGTGATATAATAACTATCTTTCTCTTGAAAACCAGAAAGTTTGGTTATTATATAATCTACTACGTGATCGGAGAACCAAGTTTTCAAATCCGTTGTTAAACTAATAATGTTATTTTTTGAATTAAAATATTTGAATTCTAAAATATCGTTTTCCACTAACTTCTTGATAAATTCACCGCAAAATGCTGTATTAACTTTAATCAAAGGGAACTGAGTTAAAATATCATTTATTTTTAATTGAAAAAAGTCGAATGCATCATGCAAAAACGGTAATATATCTTTATGTTCCAAATGAACTATTACGCCTGCTCTAACATGAGATTTGAAATTTGAATCTAAATCTTCCCATTTAATCGTTTTCTTAGATTTATCATGTGTTGCAACTTCAAAGTAATATTGGTTTAGAATGTTATGGATAGTTTTCAAATGTCCTAATTTAGTTTGCCAGTATCGTTTATTTCCGATGGTTTGGTGATTATCACTTCGTATGACTTCGGTGCATTAATCAATAGCAATTTTAACATGTGTCAACCAGTTTTCTATTTCACTTACACTCCCTACTTGACAGTTTTTCTCATAAAATTTTAAAATTAGTTTTTCTATATCTTGAGATAATTTTTCTGACATTTTTTACACAAACGATATATTCAGAACTCACCTTTAATAATCTTAAAAATTGTAGCAGGATTTCCTTTGTTCACGTCCTTGTCCCCTTTGAAAACGATTGCAAATGTTTTTTTAATAATTCGGTGACCCTGAATGGTAAATAAATTATATTGTTTTCCACTTCAACTAATATATTATTCCCAAATTTCGTTTTTACTTTCTTCGTTGTTAGTATTTTATATGGGACTTCCTTCTTTCCTTCTGTAAGTCTGATATTTTAATAACAGGTTTATTCTCACTATCAAGAAGAATTATTTTATTAATATATTCCAAATCCATTTCTAAAAAAGAATTATTTTTTTTGAAATTTAATATATCATTGTAATAAAACATAAACTATTACCTGCAGCTGACAAATAAACGTAACTTAATATAATTCAATAATACTTTTTATACGATTATTTCAATCTGACACAAATATTGTAGTGTATTACTTAAAACTGAATGTATCCTAATCAGTTTCATTGGTATATATACATGCAGGATTGACAGACCTCCTCTGACGTCTTTACAAAGCTTTAGAATAGCATAGTTCTCTTCGGAATTTAAGTTAATAAATTTAGTTCTAAATTTTGTAATAAATCTTCTACAAAAAAGAAATCTAAATTTTGTTTACCATGTGCAACAACTGTTAATGTTCCGGGAAGGTAAATTATATCAAGTTGCAGCGCGTATAACCTCAACTGAATAGTAATTCACAGGAATTCTTACTGCAGCGATTTAATGTGAATCTACTGATATGCGAAATTTTTGCTATTTAAAGCATAGAGAATAGAAATTTTTGTATTTTTATTTTTTAAAACATTACTTTCAAAATCAATGCATAAATTAAAGGTTTTGATTACATTTAAACCAATAAGTCCATCAAAATTTACGTCTTTGTCACAATATGGAGTTTCATTATTAGTACTGTAATTGTGTGAGATTTGTTCAGAATTTTTATAAGTCAAATTTTCGGTTTTCAAGTCTAAGATAGCATAAAGGTTTGGATTTTGCGAATTTTGAGAATTATTCCATTGACTCGAACCAGGATTTGCATATATTTGGTGCAATTCTTGCGTTATAAAGTTTCTGGGACCTTGTGGCATAAAAATGTTTGTTGATATGTTCTAAAAATATTACTAGAAGTCGTGACATTGGTTCTGGTTGATTTTCAGAGATTTTTTCTGTGGGTGTAAATACTTTTTTGAGTGGTTCTAAAACTTGTCTGTTAGTCGAAAATCGTCTGTTTATTTATCGTGGCTGTACTGAAATAGGTTGACTGGGAAACTGGTTTTGATTTTGGACATAGTTACTTCTAAAATTTGGCGGAATTTGATTCTGAGGCATACTATAAGAATTCTGTTTATATATGTAAGTTTCATTTAACGAAAATTGAGGGTTAACAGGATATCCCATTTTTTTAATTATTACTAGGTATCATTGGAGTTTTATTATTAAATTGACGTCGTGTAACGGAGTTATTGTATTGATTTGATTTTGTCAGTTATCTTTGAAATCATTTTGACCTTTAAAAGTATTTTGTGCGTAATAAAAATTATCTTCCTCTATAATCTTAGAAATAGCAGTTTCAATTGAATCAGAGTTTTTAATTCTAAAGTATGTTGTAAAATTCCTGACAAAATTTCTAATCAGTGTTCTAAGAGCCATTTGGTCGTATTGTCTACGATAAATTTCTTTAGTGTTAGCATTTATTTCTGCACCTGAAAAACTATTGATTTTTTGAACCAGGCGGCTTTTTAAAATTTATAGTCTTTTTGCAAATTCAAAATTAGGTTCATTTTTAAATGAACTAGCCATTAGTAGGTCCTGTTCTAAATACTCCAAAGATCTCTTATCTTCAAAATATCGTTCTAAAGCGTTTTTTAATAAGATCCATAAATAAAGTTCAATTCTACTTGCCACTAAAAGATTTGCTCTACCCACTAGCTTTGAACGAATTACTTTAAGAATATAGTTATGAAATATAGAATAAGCAGCATTATCATAAGTATCTACCAAAAACTGACCATTTTCGATAAACTGCACTAAGGTATTACTATTGCCGTCATAAGACGAAATTACACTTAACTTAAGCATTTGCATATTTACTTGTTCATTTTTATGAGCCATATTGTTGATTTTGCTATTATTTCTGATAGAATTATGGCCAATATTAATTATTCTATCAAAATTATTAATCAAATCTTCTATTTCAAGATCCATTCAATATGTAAACTAAATTAATGAGTTTCCAACCGGGAAAATGTAGATATAAAATAGTCTAATGTCAATATAAAATTAATTAACCTTTAAAAATAAAATCTAACGTACTAATACCTTTAATATAATATTCCAACCGGGAAAATTTACCTATATTGCACTGATTATGCTGCTGTTAGCTCTCTTGCCCCAAGGTTTTAGATTCTGACCGCCGAAGAGACGAAACTCACGTTCAATTTAAGAATCGGACCCGATGTCGTGGCTTCACAAAATCGAACTGTGATCAATTTAACATGGCCGTGTCAGTTAATTTAATTTATATTTAAAATAACTTTTTAAAAACAATTTTATTTTCTACAAATACAAAAAATGCAAACTGATAGTTTAAAAGTACAACTTAACTATCTCGTAGCTAGAGTAAGAATGCCGGATCTATGTTCTCGAGCCAAGTACCTTCCACGACACAAAAGAGTTGGCATTTTGCCTTTATATAACTAGTATATATAGTTTGTATTTATATATATATATACATAGAATTTTATACTGGAAGATTATGCTTTATTTCAAAACGAGTTTGTTAAAAATAACCTTTAAAAATGAATGAAACCAAGTTTAAAAGGCTTCAATCAATTTTTCAAAATTATCTTTTAATACAACAACCTTTTAATGAAAGAAGTTTTTATTTGTTATGATAATAATGGAGTAAAACATGATACCTGGCCTGAAAAGTGGGTACGAATGAAAACTTTACTTCAAATAATACACCTACGTTAAAAGAGAAATACCAAATAATAGTTCTATGTACAAAGTAAAATTTGTTAAAGGTAACGGATTAACTAACAATTCAGAATAGATACCACTTTATAGCACAAGTCCATCAAAAACTATAAAATAGATGTGTATTGAAATATAAGAGTTATTATCTGCTAACTTACTGTGGTGTTTTTAGGGATGCAGTTGTAGGTCAAATATAAAATTTTACTACAATAGGTTGCAGATAACGTTGATTTGAAATATAATATTTTCAAGAATGACCTACTTCCGGTTATGTTAAATAGAACACGGTATTTTTTATTTTATTTTTAAACTCTACATGAAATTTGTTTATAATATCATGTACCACTTTCTATACCAAATATTAATAGTTTTATGAGATATTTCAATTTTTTGAGAGAAACCCAGTCCCAAATAAATCACGATATTCCTGCAACCCAAAACGCCCCTACTGACTTAACATTCGACACAGTGAATTAGAATACTTATCTAAAGTGTCCCTGCTCTTAAAATATTTGATTTTTTATACAGGGCGTTTTACACGTAAAACTAAATTTGAACAAATTAAAACAATTATAACTCGCTTATTTCAATTACAACACTCTATATTTTACATCAGTTTTCCTTTTCTCTTTTTATTTTCATGTAATTTGCACTAGCATTCCCTATATCTAAATTGAACCAGCTTTGAGATACATATTTCAATATCTTACATAAAAAGTAACGGCACTTATAATTTTAATAATATAAAAGCGTAGGATATGATTTTCAGTATACTAGGTAACTATTGAATCAATAAAAGCTTTGACAACGTATTTACATATTCTTTTAATTACATAGTTTCCACTCATCACAAATTAACTAAACATAATATTAAATAAATCATATTTTATAATAAATATTCAAAATTATCACAATTTACTTCTAAGCATGTATTAATTCTTTTCATTAAGTTTTGACTCGTAATTCTAAAAATATGATCTGGTGATAATGAATCAAAATCTAGTAACACTCTCTGCTTTACATCTTCCTTTGTCGGAACCGGCTTACTTGATTTTTAATGTAACCCTAAATACCAAAATCTAAAAGAGCTAAGTCAGGAGAGCGAGCTGGTCAACGAAATGGACCCTGATTAGTAATCCATATGTTCCGTCCTGCTGATACCAAGCTGAAGACGCCTCTTCATGTCTAAGAGTATGTAATTGTATTACAATTAATAGAAAAAGTGATATAAAACATCTTAGTGAAATATATTTTTACTTGTTATCTGTTGACACCAATATTATTACTAGTATTAATAAACAAATATTATGAAAACAAAAAAAATTGTTATAAAAAATAAAAAAATTTGCTATGACATTATATGTTATTAAAGCTATTTCCTGACTTATAAAGATTTTGTAACTGTCAAATATTTTAAATTAAGTATAATTAATACCTCTTGTAAAGTTACATTTAGTTAATTTATTCCTTAATTTTTTTTTCCTTATGGACCATTATGTTATGGGTTTATGACATTCATATGAACCAAACCTCATAAAATTGTAAGTAACATCTTTTTTATATAATATCATTATAAACTTAATTTAATTTGTAGTTCCCTGAAGATGAAAATAAAATTTTCGAAAGCTCGGATATAATTTTAAAGAGTATACATTATATTCCCAATAATTATAAACGATTGAATAGAGTTACAACAAATAATTTGCTTATATATATATATATATATATATAACGATTTATTTGCTGTAATATATTAATATTTTTTCTTCTCCAATTATTGAGCTACAGCATAAAAAGACACAAAGTTATCTTTTTATATTTATTTCCTAGCTTTCGGAATTTCTCAATTCCATCTTCAAGGAAAAACTAAAATATAACTAGCAGTATTTCTTAAGTAAACCTATTGCAATATTTATATAACAGTAAATAGCATAAAATTATAAAAATATAAATAGGTAAATCAAAATAATAAATGATGTTAAAAATAATGCAGTAAAATATAAAACATTTAATTGTCAGCTAATAAAATGTAGATATGTAGAATTTTTTTTGACAATATAAAATATACTTACATTAAAAGTCGTTACGATAACTATAGTAATAAGTAGTATAACAAAATATTGAAAATAAATTTCTTCTTCTTCTGACTTTTAATATTAGAATATTTTATATTTTCAAAAGAAATTTTTTTTCTACAATCTACATTTTATTGAATGAATATAAAAACATAACTTTGTCTCTATTTTTGCTGTTACCCCAATAATTGGAGAAGAAAAAATATTATGTATATATTTATATATATATATTAGGCTGATTCAAAAAAAATGCTTAATTTTTTTTTTCGAAATCCTCACGTAAAAACTTTCGAGAAGGTGTAAAAAGACACCTGTGAAAACGAGAGCCCTTAATATTAATATTAAGAGGTCGCGCACCGCAGATTTCTATTTCCCATTTAAATAACACGGAAATTTTTTTTTTTAATTTTGGAATTTCGTAACTCTGAAGCGGCTTAATGGATTGTCAAACCAAAAATTATTCTTATAGGAAATTTGACGCTCTACAAAAAAGTCTTTGGAAAATTTTTGATTATCCTAACCATGTAAAAGTGATTCGAGGTCGAAGTTAAAGTTACAATAAAATTCCATTTTTTTTTCAACTATTTATTAATATTATTAATTTTTTTTCAAAATTTTGCTTCTTATGGTCACTTTTTTCCATAGTTACATTTATAAATAGTTAAGGGCATCAGTTATGAATTATCAGTTTTAGATTTCCAATCAATAGTATTCTTAAACCCAGACTATGTTAAGGTTTTTTTATTACAGTCCGGAAAACGACGACGATGCTCTTTAACCACTTGCAAAAGATACTGTAATTGTTCTTCGTTCTTGGTTAAACAGTTGTTGTAATCTTCATTCAAAGCGATACCACGTTCTGCTACATCATTAACCACAGAAAGTTGTTTAAAAAAATATAAATTCTCTTTATAACTTTCATTGTTAGGCCACAGCGATACATCTACTTCTAGAAAATCACATGGTAAATCAAACGTTTCGAAAAGTTTGAGTGAATTTGTTTCGAAAAGTTTGAGTGAATTTTTCGAAACAAATTCACTCAAATCTTTGTTTGAAAATGACATTAAATCAAGTTCTCTAGCGACGTATCGTTTCTCTCTGATAGTGTTACTCTGCTCATTTTGACCGATCGCTCTACACATTTTTCTTTTCATTTCATCTGAGACATTGTTATCAAATAATGCGAGTGCTGCTAGTTCTTCATCCAAGTACCATAGATTAGCACTTAATTTTTTTAAAGCTTTTTGTAGCACTGGCAATGTGAATTTCTAGGCAAGAAAGTAACTTCTTCAACAATTGCAGATCATTATTGCCACAGAACAAGTAAACCATACTTTGACGTAAATTAAAATAATAAAAGTACATATTTGACGCAAGCTATCAATTTCTCGTTTAGAAAGTGAAAATTGACCTCTGAACATGAAGATTTTTAAGCTGTAAATCGCTTTAGCCATCCATCGTGCATGATGCATTGCTCCTGGGCATTTAAAACTTGCTGTACCTTCTGGGAGACCATCAAGACAAATCAATGATAAGTCGAGAAGTTCCTTGTAATCATTTCTTGGCTGAGCAACCTGTTTAACAAAAAATTCGTTAATTGAAATCATCAAACGCAAATTTTCAACTATTTCAAGCACAAAATAATAATAATATACCGTTAATAAATTATTAATTAGGTTAATGAATTCAAGTCTGTTCGTTAAAAATGTATTTGCAATTAATTCATCTTGCATGCCACTTTGGTACTTCGATTGATCGATTTCGCTCCAAAAATTTTTGAAACGTCCAAAAATTGGAACGTTAGGACCAGAAGTTGTCGGCCAGAAAACTTCAAAAACTTCTTTCAAAATAATTTCAAAAATATGGTGGCGACAAGGTAACCAAATTAGTTTCCGGTTCAATTTTTTTTCAATCAACGCAGCTGTACCATTTAGTATTTCTGTAAATTAAGTGTAAATGTCTGGATTATAGATAAGTCCAATAAATTAGAGCAAAAAAAATAATGTCAACTATTAATTAATTTTCAATCATTTGAATAAGATAACAAAACAAACCATACCAGTATTAACTGCTGGAGTGTCAAAGCACATTGCCTTGATGTGAGAAGTAACTTTCCACTCTTCCAATGTATTTAATATTGCTACAGAATGATTTTCTGCAGTTCCATCAGATATTTTTGGTACACCGAGGAGTTGATTGACATTCGAAGTAGATAATATGATTGCAATTCTATCTACAGTTTCAGAACCGGCCAAATCAGCTAGAAGCTTGCCATCCCTATGAACAGTGTAACGATCTTCAGCTTTGAACTCATTTTTCAAGTGTTCAGCGATAGTTTTTCTCAACTCTATACGACCTCGCCGAATAGTACTATAGCTTAAGTTTAATGTTTCTATATTTATTCCAATGCTTTGGTAAGCAGCAGCTAAAACAAAAGTAGCATTTCGGTTACTAACGTTCGCTCTATCAAGGGCAGATGCAAGTTCAGGAGTCATAATATCAATTTTGGGAGGCGGATTGGGTTGACTGAAAGGAGGTTCATAGTCAGAAACTATTGCATATTTCTGACTACCAGATGTTGTTTCTGTACCGGTTGACGATTGGACGACACGTACCAGAGCACCACTATACTGAACTTGATTATCAAATGTAGGCTGATCAATATCTGTGGAAATAATATGCATTAACAAATATTTGTGGTAAAAAACTAGACATTGAATTAAGCAGAATTCTATTTGAAATACTAAATGCAATAAATAAATTTTTTTCTAGGAAATAAAATTATTAATAACCATTAACATCCATAGTATCTTGATGAGCTTTTTTCGTTTGAAACACTTGGCTCAATAAATCCATAACGCTTGGTAGATCTTTGAGCTTCTAAAAATAGTTGCTTTGTATCGTCAAGTATCTGCTTTGGATCTAAACGAGCAATATCGAATAATTTACCAAATTTTTATTTAAGCATTGCCTCGTTTTTTTTCTGCGTTGGAGACTTTTTTCTGTATTGACTTTTTTTGAGTTTTAACCATTGATTAAATAACTTTAAAACTTTTTAAAGTTCAGCTTGCAACCATTTCTCTTCAACTTTTTTTATTGTAACAGAAGCACTTTGTTTTAATGTTAGCTTATGTATAAAATGCTGATATAAAAATACTGACAGAACCTCTTCATTTGTTGGTAATTTTCGACCAACAAAATTTTCCTGAATCTCACCGATTAAGTTTTTTTTAAATCCATTATATTCGATGGAATAATTAACAAAATAACTATAAAGTTACAGAGCAAAACTATAAATAGCAATATCCAAGAAAAAATTCAAAAGAGAATGTCAAAACAATGTGTGACACAGTGTAAAGCAAAATCATAACTTTTGTCTTTTTGGTTATGTCGGTAAAAAAGTACACTTTAATTTACAATAAACTACTGTTGGAAATTTTTTTATGAATTAAGTAACTTCAGTTGATTCGTGAAATAAAAAGTGTCTAAGTAAAAGTTTCTATGACAAAACAATTTATATAAAAGATTTAAAATATTCACCAAATGATCGAAACACATCATAAAATGTGACAGAACAAAATATTTTAAAAAAATTGATAATTTCATCGAAATCTGAAAAAAGATAGAATTTTTTTGTAACTTTAATTTTGACCTCGAATAACTTCTACATGGTTAAAATAATAATAATAATAATAAAAAATTTTTCCGAAGACTTTTTTGTAGAGCGTCAAATTTCCTATAAGAATATTTTTTGGTTTGACAATCCATTAAGCCGCTTCAGAGTTACAAAATTCCAAAATTAAGAAAAATTTTTTTCCATGTTATTTAAATGGGAAATAGAAATCTGCGTTGCGCGACCTCTTAATATTAATATTAAGGGCTCCCGTTTTCACAGGTGTCTTTTTACACCTTCCCGAAAGTTTTTACGTGAAGACTTCGAAAAAAAAAAATTAAGTATTTTTTTTGAATCAGCCTAATATATGTATTTTATAAAAAAATTGAAGAAGTAGGTGATTAATCTTAGATCATCGATAAGGAAAAATGTTACACATATTTACCAAAAAAGAATTAAAGTAATAAGAGAGCAAAAGCTTATGAACTTCTCATAACATAAGCATAATTTACCAAGTGAATATATTCGTGATGTCATCCTTCAAATAAAACTACCATGTTACATACATTAAAATTAGGGAATAGATGAAGTTGATGGTCCAGTGATGTCTCAAGATAGATGTTATGTATGTAATCAATAAGTGTAGTTAGTAGTTTTTTATTTTCCAACAGGAAGTGGGGGTAAGAGTTGGCTATATAAGTATGGTTTTTAGGAAAAGAGTATACTAATACATTAGTAGAGCAATATACTGTTGGGTGAAAGACGATTTAATTTAAACAAACCAAATACAAAGTTTATGTCGGTGTGCCTTTCTTATAATTAAATTTTGCTCCTTGTATTGTTATTAACGGGGAAAAAAGGTGATTTGGTTGAATTACTGAAAAAGAATGGGAAGAATGTTTCTCCTACAAAGCAGAAATTGAAAATTACTTCAACGAAGCAAAATTGCCAGACATCATTGATACAGGCAATGTTTTCATCGAATTTAAGAGGCTTTCTTATTGTAAAGCTGTGACCCTTTTTTGTAGCAATATTCAGGTACTATTGGCAGAAAAATCAATTGTTAATTTATGGAAATACCATTAGTCAAAAATGTGATCGATACATCGATCGATACACAGAGGTTAGCCGACACCCTAAAAGTTGTAGAACTGGAAGTACAAAGTTTAGATGATGTACGTATAATAATGTAATGTATAAAAACTGTAAATCCTAGTACGTACGGTATGATTTTGGAACTACTGAGTTTTTGACAATGAAGAAAGTAACTTTTAAAGTAGATAACCAAATTTATATTGGTGAAAATATGACTGTTGATGGAAAATACTGAGAAAGAATTGTTCTTAATAGATCAAGATTTAAGCAGCACCTTTTACAAACATTTCAATATATCAATCCCGTTTTAAATGTAACCTATAGAATTAAAATGTATAAAAAATTATTACAAAATTAATTATAAAAAAAAGCTTTTTTATATAATAATTGCATTTTTATTTATTATTCTTATTAAATTATAGCATTTTTATTTATCCACGAATTGTGGTTAGAATTAAAACCCAACCATTTATTAAATCGATTTCCTTTTTTCGAAATAATTTTTCAACTAAAAAAAATATCTGGATACTTCATCTTTTGTAATTCATGAATATAAAATCCTCCTTGAATTCCTTCTCTTTTAAAATCTTTCAATGTATATGTAATAAGTTAAATTAATGTTTTTGATTTGAAAAACTTCAGTTATCCAGTTAGGAACATAAACTTTAGAAAAAGTATGACGATATTTAGAAATCCTAGAAAATCTCCGTTTTTAAACATCATTTAACGAGTGTTACAAATTTTCAACTGATTAAATGCATCAATAATTTTTGCATTTCGGTCATTAATTTTACGAGGTTTTGCTCTAGTTGTTGAATGTCTGGTGTTGTTGAACTTGTCGACAATATTATTCATTGATAGGAACCTTGTAAATTAAATTGTTTCCATAATCAATTTTTATTAGTTCTAATGGCTCTTTTACCAATACTTGCTTTGAGATTGGAATAAGTACTACAGTAATTAATACCATATTTTGTCATTAATTTATTAAAATCTTTGTTATAAAACTCGGTACCGTTTGGTTTGTAAGAGTTTAGGTAATTTTTCCATTTTGGATAATATTTATCCTATTGCACTTACAATTTGTTTTCCAGATTTTGATTTTAAAAGTTCATTCCTAACTTATTTACTAAATGCGTTAATAATAATAAGAAAATAATTATAACCTTTATTTTCTTTCGAAAATTGTGACAGAATTGCTAAATCAGTCTGGATTAAATCGTTTAAACCCTTGGGAATAACATGTTGGTTTCGATAATTAATTTTAACTGGTTTGTGAAGTTCTTCTGCAATTTGAGCTTTAGACTTATTTTTCTGTTGGCCATTTTAAAACAAAATCAATACAGGTGTCATCAGGCGTTCCTATTTTAAATTCAATTTTGTCATTATTTTAATTTCATTACCAATCAGCTTATTGAATTTATAGGTTTTTAAAGTTATTAAAACATCCCCATTAGGTCTATAATGTCGAACACTTTCAATTTTCCCGCCGATACTAAACACAAAAGCAGTTCCTTATCCAACATATCATATTCTTTGTTCCTATGTTCTTAGATTCGTTTTTAAAGCCATTTATTCTGATAAAACACTTACTATGAAAAGCTACATATTCGCAAAAATAAAATGGTGGCTTAAGGTTAATTACTGAATTGGTACAAGGCTCGTTTAGGAAATGGCTTCCAAACTTGTTAAGAGGCATCGTGTAAATCTTAACTGTGTTATTTAATTTATTAAATTATGCCACCTACTTTTAACTCTTCAATAATTGAAATAATTTTATTATTATGTTCTGTATTACCTGCAGCTTGTGAAGCTACAACTAATCTTAACCTATCAATAATTTCTTCAAAATTGTCAAAATATTTGGGGTCCATATAAAGTATCCAAACCTTACTTTATCAAACAAGATTTTTGGCATAATTTAAACCTTCAAACCAGTTAAATAGAATAATATTATTCCGTCAAAACCGGACTTAACCCCAAATTATTATATCATAATGTATAATTATCCTATCCGTTTTTATTTAAACCCGTATAACTTCAAAAGATGAATTTATGATAACCGTATTACCCTAGAAAAATTTTCATCCAACTCAAAAAACGTAATAATCGAAATTTAGGCAACTAGTATATCATCATAACCTTATTTCGTCCGAACAGTATTTACGTATAACAGTTATTTGTCAAAACCGTAATTCATCCAACAAATGTATTTGTTGACAAGACTTTAAGGTTAAGTTGTGACGTCACAACTACGGGCATGCCCACTCAGATACAACTGTCACTCCAGTGAAAATGATTGATGGACCTTCGATAGTTGGCACTGTAGAGGTTCCGACAGATTGCTCTTAAATTACACTAACATATTTTCTACCGCCATATAGATGGCACTATAGATTTTTCGAAATTTTCTGGAAACTATTTGAAAATTTATACATTTGCTTAAGTGGATGTATCCATAGCTTTTGTGATTGCGTAATTTTTTTATAAAAATGAAGTTCTGCAGGGTAGTGAATTGCAATGAAAACAACAAAACTCAAATTCTTCACAAATTTCCTAAAGGTAAGAATGATATTCATTATTTATTATTACAAAATCATGCAAATAATATTAGTGTAGCTAACAGAAATTATTTTTTTAGTAAACAATGTGACTGGCAAAATTAGGGTCAAAAAATCGGCCGAAGCGTCTGGCAACCCTGAAGTACTGACTAGATCCTTAGAAAATCTGACTAGTATCTATATTTGTAGGAAGCGCAATAATAGGTTTGCCCTAACAGCCGTGCCTACTTTGTTTCTACTTGGTAATTTTAGTTTTTTAATCATACTTTTATAAAGAAAACACATAATTTTGTGTTTTTGTTTATTACAGAAGAAGTTCTTCAGATACAGATCAGCTGGTTCTGATAGGTATTTTTTTTCTATTTTGTATAATAATAATGATAATATCCTAAAAAACGTTAAGTGAAAAATTTACATAATGACAGTAAATAAAAAAATTTACATAATGACAGTAAATAATAATTATATTAATGTAATAAATTTTGTCCACAGGCTTCCGATTGGTTGATATCAGCTTTTCAAGGTCCACACACCTCACCCCAAAGAAAAAAAATATAAGAAGAAATTGTAAACATTAGAAAAATGTATTAAAAAAATAAATTTAATTATTCATTTACTTATTTATTTACACTGTTCAACAGGTATAACCCAATTACAGAACAGGAACTTACAATATAATTATACAATAGTAGTATAACTAGGCCGCTTTTGGCTCAAATTTGACCTTGAAAATGGCCTTTAAAGTGACCTTGGTGGTTTTGGAAAAGTTTCCTCGGAAAATGGCTTTAGAAAATTTTCTTTACCACCGCCCCCGACCTTGAAATGGGCCTTGAAAGTGGCCTTAATGCTTGTGGAAGAGCAGCCTTTGTAAAATGGCATTGGAAAATATCCACCGCCGACGCCCCCGGCCTTGAAAATGGCCTTAAAAGTGGCCTAGATGGTTTTTTTGGAAAAGTGGTCTTGGAAAATGGTTCGCCCGTGAGCCTTGATTCTTGGAAGAGCCGCCTCTAAAAAGTGGCCTCTAAAAAGTGGCTTTTGAGGCCCACCCCCCAGAAATTATTCCAGCGAGCGTCACCGCTGACGCCGGCACTGTGGAGTCCAGCGCAGACACTTTTAATTGCTGCATAGACAACCGACCGTTTTACGTTGTAGCGTAATGTTGGTTGCCTGGTTACGCATCCATAATTAAACAAACCAATAATAAGAGATTTATTTTTTTTATTCAATATAATACAAATAGAAACGTATTGCCATTTTTAATCACAAATCCACCTTCTTCTGCTTCTAGTTCAATCAATTCGGCTTGAGGAAAATCGGCGCCGCCGCCGCCGCCGCCGCCGCCGCCGCCCATCATTTTCTCCACACTGCTTTTAAATGACTTCAATAAAAAAAAAAAAAAATTAAAATTAAAATAAAAAAAACGAAAAAAACTTACTGATTTAGCGGCGGCGTCTGAGGCAGCAGCAGCAGCAGCGCCGGAGACGGTTTCCAGCGGCGGCGGCGGTGGCTTCGTCGAGATCACTGTGGAATCGCTCATGTTTTTGAACTAGGTGTGCTGACGACGGATGCTCGCGACCGACTCAGCCGCCGTTGAAATCGGGGTCCGCTCGCGCACGCTGCCGCCGACCACCGCTGCTCTCAGCTGGAATCCGCGCGCCGCCGACCACCGATGCTCTCAGCTGGATCCGCGCGCCGCCGACCACCGATGCTCTCAGCTGGGTCCGCACGCCGCCGGCCGCCTCAACCTCACGACGATGCTCTCAGCTGGGAGGGGGTGTGGTCCGCGAGCGCGCGTGTCGCCCGCCTTTGAGGCTGCGACGACCTTCATGAGTTCGAGAGCGCCTGCTATCGAAGTCGCGGCGGAGATAACTCATTCATATTTATAATGTTAGAGATGGGACTCAACAACAAGAACCGAGGTTGTTATACCTCAATATTAGATTATTAAAAAAAAAAAAATAGCGAGATATTGAGCAGCAGCAGCAGCAGCAGCTACTACAGCTCAAATATTGGTTAAGAATATTTTTTAAATCGAGGTTATTTTAAATCCCCTCTCTCCTTTATCTTCATGCATATATAGAAGTTTTATAGATATGCAAAGTCAGTTGAAAAATAAAAAATGGCAACTAGTAGTGAAACAAAAGTGAATAATCTTAAAAATCTCTTGCGAGACTTATCATGGCATTTGTTTAAGCAAGAAAGAATTTACGAACGTGAAAGTGTATATGGTATGGGTCGAATGTATACAGAAGAGGAATGTCAAATATTAACTGCTCGATATCGTAAAGGATCTCAAGTCATGAACGATTACATAGATGGAATTATTTGTATATGCTGCTTGGTAAATATACTTAAAAAGTTAGAGTTTGAAGGATATCTACGCAGAATGAAGAAATATTTACCCTCATATCTTATCGATGATGTGGATGATGATGACATTCTAGTAGACGAAGAAGAAGAAGAAGAAGAAGAAGAAGAAGAAGAAGAAGAAGAAGAAGAAAATATGAAATATACTACTTTATAAAATATTGTTTTAATAAAAAACGTAATTCTTAATAAGCATTTTTTTTATTCATAAAAAGATATTATTTTTGACAGTAAAGTTTTTAATTGTTCTTTTAAGCTGTCTTCAGGACATGGAATACCAAAGAGATTCCAATTAAAGAGACCTGCTGCAACAACTTTTCGTGTATATTCACTAAATTTATAGTAAGTATCTTGTTGAAAAAAGTAAATGTAACCATCTGTAAATCTAAACGCTGACGTAATACCGGGTGGAAGCCCAGGAAATTTATCTGTTATTCGTTCACGATTACGTATTTCTTGAGGTGTTTCCAGAAACTCAATGTATGAAGTGTTATCGTAAAATATAAAAATGCTTCCACTATTTGTTTGAAATATAGCATTTATTAGAACGTCTTTAGATAATGGTAAAATAAAATCATGTTGAATATGTAATTCTGGGAACGAGGCTGCATAACATCTTCCATTAGCATAGGTAATCAGATCTCCTACAGCATTTTGAAAAATGTGAGTTATAGTAGATGTTTTTATTTCTTTAGGAAGATATGATTCAATTAAATCAAAATGTTGTGGTATTCGCATATCATTAAGATCAATTTTCCATAACTTACGACCACTTCCAATATATAAACGATAATTGGGAAACGATGCGGTGCTAGCGAGAAAGATAAAATCAGGTGATTTAAGGCTACATAAATTATCTGAAGTAGGTAGAGGTGGTGGGGGTGTTGTAGTACTGGTAGTAGTAGTAGTAGTAGCAGTAGTAGTAGGGTTAATTGGCAGATAACGACGTGTTGGTATAGGGCCATAAAGTGCTTCAAGAGCCATTTTATCGTCTTCATGTAATGAGAATATATCGCTTTGATACCATGGATACATTATAGCATTTTCAATGCCACTATGACCCAAACCTAATGTATGACCTATCTCATGAACTAAAACTGCCAATAAACTGTTTTCGTTATCCGGAACATTCGTGATATTCAAGCTAAAATTCCAATTTTCATCAGAATCAAGATGAACCTCAATGCAATTGCTGTCGTCCCTTGGATAATAGGCATGACCCAAAACTTTTCCAGGTCCATCAAAATTCTGTGGACATTCAGCTTTACCCGAACAACTTGTTCGAAAACTATGACGTTTATTTCCGAGGGTTATGGTAATATCCGGTTTTGGTATAGATATTTTAACATTGGTAAATGTAAACTTTGAATCTTTAGCCCAAATTTCGAAAGCTTTTGCGGCTACTGTAATGTACTTTCTTGATACTGATGGAAAATGCCATTTTAAATTAGTTTTATTCCATTTTCCGTGTACCGTATATGCATCAACATATCCAATATTTTCATCATAATTAGAACATCTTGGTCGCTTCATTAATCGAACAGTTTCATCATTTAAGGTACCATCAACAGGTAAATTAAATTTTTCTTGAAACTCGATTAAATACGATTCGAAATTTTCTAAACTATTATTATTACTAACAGAGGTTATGTAACCATATTGTTTTAGAAAAGAAATAGCATCTTCTTGATTTATATGTTCACAATGAATTACCAATAATATTGAGAGCAACAACGACACAACTATCTTTATCGACATATCGAATGAGAATGAGAGGTATAAAAGAAAAGACGATTTATTTATATATAATTTATTCTACAGCAAATCCTTGTAAGGCATTTATAAATTTATGTTTATAAAAATAAATAAATTCTCTGAGAGCATTAGCCAATAATGGATCAGTCAAGTTTAATATATTTTTTAATATATTCTTCCAAACTTCTTCTTCTTCTTCTTCTTCATAGTCTTCAAAATACGGTTTGATTATGTTTAATACTTGAAAGTAGTAATTGTTAAAATTAACATTATTCAATTCTTCAATGTAATAGCACAACAAATTTTCATCTATATCAATCAAATAATAAACTTGGTCTTTTGTCAATTCAATACAAACGTTTTTTTTATTTATACTTAGAAATTTTGTATCATCCATTATATATTGAGTTACTTTACAATTTCTTCCACATAGATTTTCAACAGAATCATATTCATCAGGAAATTGAGGAAGTGAGTCATCGAAAAAATTTTTAAGCAAAACTTTCAACATTGACATAAGATCTAACCATTCGAATGTATCAAAAGACATTTGCTGATGAGGTCGAAAGGGTTGACTTAAAACAATTGCAGGTTCAAATTTTCTCGCAGGACTAAGACCGCTTCCTACTGTCGCTGTTCCAGTCGAATACTCTTTATACAACAGTAAAGTATGCTCAAAATCGATTGCGTTTTCACACATTTTTTTGGAGACTTGATCAATTTGTTTATAATAATCACTATCCATTTGTTTATCGCTATAAGAACTTTCTGAAGTACATCCGGAGGATGATGATGAACTATACGTTGAACACATTTTATACAACTGACTGAGATGTATTGTTAATCTTGTTATTTAAGCGAATCCTTATCTATCCAACTGTTATGCGTAATGTCAAACCCCAACCACTTGACATAAAGTTTTCTACCTTTTCGCTTCAACACTTTTTCAACGAGATAAATGTCAGGATTTTTAACCTTTTGTAATTCTTCTTCGTAAAAAGCTCCGATGATTGGTTGACCACGCATATCTTCCAACAAATATGTAACGGGATTGGTTATTTTAACTTTAATGATTTTAAAATGTTCAGTAGACCAATTTGGTGTGTAACCTTTCTCAAACACATGCTTTGCTTTGCTTATGCGTACAACATCACCGACTTGTAATTTTCGCGGTCCGACAATTTTCAGATATGAATATCTTTTCGTTAAAAGAATCTTTTCATTAGTCTTGTTCACATCCTTTGGTTTAAGTTTCGTTTTGCTATGTTTCGTATTATTATATTCTTGAGTTAACTTGGGTAAATAATCAACCCATTTATAGGTTCCGTTTAAACTGAAATACTTGTATAATTTTTCATTTAAAGTACGTATTACCCGTTCTGCTATAGAAGCCTTTTTAACACTAAACGTATTATAATGATTAATGGAATACTTTTTTATTAAATTTTTAAATTTTGCGTTAAAAAATTCCGTACCTTGATCGGTTTGTAAATTTTTCGGACGACGCTGGCGATGTTTCGTATGCGATAAAATGTCTTCAAATGCTTTGGTAATTTCTTCACCGGTTTTCGTTTTTAGCGGTCTAGTCCATAGAAATTTTGAAAAACAATCAATGACAACCATAATCATTTTAAAACCTTTGTTTTGCGGTGCATAGCGACTCATTTCAGCTAAATCCATTTGCCATAAATCATCTAGTCCTTTGATGACGGTACGTCGTCTCGGATAATTTTTTCGTGCATATTTATGAAGTTCATTAACAAGTTGAATCTTCTCCGGTGACGTAACCGCCGACGCGATTGGCATGATAATAAATAGACTGATTTATAATTTTACTATTTATGGTGTAGGCGTAAAAGTAGTTCTTGATACCGCAATTAATTTGATAAT
This sequence comes from Hermaeophaga mercurialis, assembly GCA_951812935.1. NCBI lineage: Eukaryota > Metazoa > Arthropoda > Insecta > Coleoptera > Chrysomelidae > Hermaeophaga > Hermaeophaga mercurialis. The sequence continues at coordinate 33,221,408 of OX638364.1, forward strand.
TTGCTCTTGATTCTTCTTTACATTTTGTTCAAGGTTTTTAATATTTTTTCTAATCTCTGAATAATTATCAACAAGGTTATTTCTAAGAAATAACTTAAGCTCTATTGATAATTTATTATTTGCGTTTTCAATACTTTTTTGCAAAGAATCGTCAACATACTTTTTTGTCACCCAATCTGTAGTTTGTTGTTCTTGTTTCGAAATAAACTGCATATTTTCATTAATATTATTTTGCATATCTACCATAGCATCAGACATATTTTTAACGTTCTCCAATATTCGATCTATTGATTTTGAAAGGTTTGTTATCATAGAATCGACATACTTTTTGTTTGCGGCATCTTCATCAATTGTTGGCCCCTTAACGTTGCATAACTTTAAATGTTCAATATCTAAATTGCCATCAGAGGTGTGCGGCAATCGTACAATAGATGGTTTGAATGCAAATGCACGCGAACGTGAATGACGTCCGAATTTATCAACACTCATCATTGAAATGACATTCGTGTGGATGTGCAAACTTATTTTATCATATTAGCCTCCCTCAATTCATTCATTATGGCAACAATCTCATTGTTATGCGAAGTATTTCCTGCCTCTTTAGATGCGATAAGCAGTCTCAATCTAGTAATAAGTTCTCGGGGGTCGTCCCAATAAATATATTCTATAGGTGCATTATTATATTCTAAATGCATTCCTTTACCTTCTTTCGGTGATGAAGAGGCGAAATGTTGAACTAAACTTGAGAGACTAGATTTTTTACTTTTTTCTACGGTTTTAATCAAAGGTTTTATAATGTTATACCATTTTATACTGTTATCTCCTTTTAAATGTCCTCTACTATTCAAGTGCGCACCCGTATGTTCTAATATGGTTTTATAGTTTACGAGATCATCGGGAGCGTACGATGGATCAGAATAAAATATTAATTGATAAAGTCCTGGCGTTCCTTTCACATATCCTCCCGAAAAGTCTTTCTCCGATAACAACATGATAGCACCGGTTTTAACATCAAAGGAAATTCTTCTATTACCAAGTGTCCAATTATCTTGTTCACTATCATATGTAGGACCATATTTTCTATCAATTTTATCGCTATTTGTCCAGTAATCTTTAACGTAAGTATGACTTATTGATGGATACTGATCCAGATATTCATCTATTACATCCTGTGAATATTCGATGGACGGTTCAGTGGAACGTTTCGGTGATAAATTAGGTTCCTCTATTATACTGGGCTCATTAAACTCGGCAACATCTTCTAAATCGAGAAATTTAGTACTAGTAGGATGCGTCTTATATTCTTTTTTAATAAATGATTCATTCTTTACTTGTATGGGGGCGGTAGCAGCAGCAGCAGCAGCAGCAGCACTAGTAGTTTTTTTTAAAGCAATTTCTTTTAACGGATCGGTTATTGGTTTAAAAAGTTTATTGATTGAATCGTCCACATTCGTTCGATTTAATTTCAATGCTAAATATTTTTTTCGTATAGCACGCGTTAGTTCAGCAACTTTTCGTTTATGTGTAGCCACAGCAACTCGATCGTCTGACATCATTCCATACAGTGACGTTTAACACAAATTAACAAATTTTTATATACTTATCGAAACCCATTCGATAGCGACCATTGTTAATGGGAAAATCTTTTACGATAACTACCGTTCCGTACCTATTAATCCAACACTTTGAACATAAGGTTTTAAATTCATTAAAGCTTATGTCAGGTGAGACGTGCTCCTCAAATATATGCTTTAGATTAATTTCATCTTGTTTAAATAACACAATCAGATTACAATTATCTCTTATCAATTGTTTCGGGATTTTTGAATATGTTTGACATAAGTAGGCAGCATCAATATCTTTATGTCTACACATGGAATAATATTCGCGAATTTTTTGTTGTTTATCACATGCTACATCATCGAAAATAAAAATGGAGTTTTTTTTGGCTTTAGTGGGACTGATGACTTCATCGTTGTCTTTAAACGGAAAATAACCTATACCCTTTGCTTGAGTCATTACTGTTTGTAATAACTGATACTTTGGTTGGTATAAAGATTTTGAGTATACGTAAACATTTTCAAATTTAGCACCATTGGGATTAAACAACAGGGCTAACATTACATTTGTCTTTCCACAGCCACTCGGGCCGCAGATTATGGCGCGAAACGAGTCGGGCAACAACGGACCATGTTTACTAATACCATTTAACTTTTTGTCTTGAAAATCGTCTAAATTTTCGATCGGTAACGACTGCACTTGTTGAATCACCTTCATCGTCTTATAAATATCGAAGCTGTTACGCTCATTTATTAGTTTCAATGTTTGTGCACGAAGGAGAGGGTGTGTTAAATACATTGATTAATAAATTACCCTTTGAAATCCATTTAAGTGGGGGGTACCAATTTTGCGGTCCCGGAACAAAACTACAAAAACGATTGGCACGTGGTGATCCGGGTATTAATCCGCTAATAAAATATTAGAGGAACAAGCGTGGCAGCGCGTTAAATCAAAGGACGCTAGTCTTGGTGAACGTGGTAACGCTCTACTTGTAACCGGAGTAATGAAAACCAAACGTAAACTTGGTATGGGTTGTTCCTTTAACACTCACGTTGTAAAAAAAATTGGAAAATCCATGAAACCTGCCAAAACATTAAAGAAGGCTGTATCGTTGGCTTTAAAAGCAGCCAACGTGGCAGTTAAACGTGCCGGACGTAAAAATAATATTAGAATACCTAGAATTATTCCATTTGACTCTAAATCTGGAGGATTTCTTCCTCTCATTCCCTTGTTTGCCGGACTTAGTGCCCTTGGGGCGTTAAGTGGAGGCGCAGCCAGTATAGCTTCTTCCGTCGTAAACGCTCAAAATAAGAAAAAGAAGCTGGAAGAAGAGACACGTCACAATAAAGCGATGGAAGCTATCGGTCATGGATTGTATTTACGAAAGAATAGCAAAGGAGGTTTCGGTCTGTATCTTGAAAATAAAAAAAAAAAAAACCTCAAAAAAAACGTCGACGTCATCATCATCATTAAGGCTACCTAATAGAGCATTATACGATAAAGAATTACTGAAATATGCTAAACTTTATAAAATACCTCATTTTCGAGGTGTTTTCATGCGCGATACTCTACCTAGGAGAGTACGCGCACAACGTGAATGTGGTATCGTAAATTTGGATAGTTGGAAAAATCCCGGAACACACTGGATCGCATATAGAAAAAAGAACGACAAAGTTGAATATTTTGATTCATTTGGTAATTTGAAGCCGCCTATAGAACTTGTTCGTTATTTAAATAGTCGTAATCGTCCCGTCAAAATTTACTATAACAACGAACAATATCAAACTTATAATCAAATAAATTGTGGACATTTGTGCTTGAAATTTTTACGTGATGAATTGTCATAGTCATCGTCGTCGTCGTCGTCGTTACCTCGAGGATGCAATTCAAATGATTTTATTGAACGTGAGTGATTTACAGACAGTCTGGTATAGCCTTCCCGTTGAGTACAGAATGGAGTTAAAACGGTTTTTACCATGTCAAACGAATTCCAGTCGACATGTATGGTCTGATGTATGTGGTACACAAATGCAATCAAAATGTATATATTGTTTTAAAGAGTTTAAATAAAGAATATATTTAAGTTATTGTATTTATTAAAAATTCGTTAGTCTTCGTTATGTCTCAGTTGTTGCGAGTCAATAGCACCAATCATATTTTTGAATTTAAACCTCAAACACCCATCGTTTTGAATCCTGAAAAAGAATATGAGCTAGCGTTGAGATCGTTTCATTCATATAATTCCATACCGAATATTGAAGAGGGTCAAAAATTTTACTACTATGATGCACACAACAAATTAAACGAAATTGCCTTTCCAGCAGGTAGTTATGAAATTTCAGATATTGAGAGATTTATTCGGCATCGAATGGGTTTGGAGAATTCCGTTGATCCAGATCGAGATTTTTCATTGAGGCCTAATAATAATACGCTTAAATGTGAAATTTTCAGCAAATTCTATACCATATCGTTTAAGGAACCTAACAATATTGGACGTACGTTGGGATTTTCCGAAAAAAATCTCGTTCCGGCTCAGATACATTCGTCAGATTTACCCGTCAACATTATAAAAGTCTCAACCGTACGTTTTGATTGTAACATTACGACGGGTGCGTTTGATGGAAACACACCTGCTCATACAATCTACGAATTCTCCGTTATATCAGATCCTGGATATATAATTGACGAAACGCCTTCAAATCTCTTGTATTTACCAGTCATTTCTCAACGTGAAATTCTTAATATTACCGTACTGGCAGTCGATCAAAACGGTGAACCAGTAAATTTCCGTGGTGAAACAAGTACACTAGTATTGGAACTTAGACCTCGACCTAAATGGTTATAAGCGGTGAAAACACAATTAATTATTAGTATAAGAAGGTTCTTTGTTGACAACGTGCCGCCCCCACCACCATCACCACCACCACCATGTCATCATCACCAATAGTTTACAAGAAAAGAAAAGTAGCTGAATCAGCTGAGAAATTACCGATGTTTAATCTATACGGGTCACCCGTAATAGATGAATCAATTCGAAAATGTGAATACAAATACTATGGTCCATATGTGAAATCGTTTAACTGCAATGACGTTGTGGAAATTGTTATCAACCAAGTGGATTCGTTCTTTGCTATGTACGATTCGCTATTGGATATTAAGGGAAAATTAATAGTTACCGGAACGGGTGATGTTTCATTAACTCAAAATTTCGGAGCATTTCTATTCGATTCCTGTACATACAGCGAAAGTGGCAAAGAGATCGAGACGGTACGAGATCCTGGTATTGTTAGTACCGTTCGCGCTTATACCTGCTATTCCCAGGACGACTCTCGTCACATGTCTATTTCCGGTTGGAATTATCCCTCATCACCAATTCTCACGAATAGTAAATCTTTCAGTCTATTATTACCGCTAAAGCATATTTTCAACGTTTTCAATGATTATCCTAGGATTACGTGTGGTAGACAAACTTTTCGCTTTGTTCGTGCTCGAAACGATAACGATTGTATAACTATTAAGGAAAATGGCGGATCGGTAACTACAGTTAAAATAAATATTGAAAGCATTGAAGTAAGAGTTAAACATATCTACCCCAATTATGAAGTAAATGAAAAACTGTTGAAGGCAATTCAATCGGACCGGCCTATTTTAATACCCTTCCGAAAATGGGAGCTTAATGAATTGCCAGCCATCACGCCAAATGCTAAAAAAGATATCTGGCCTGTGAAAACCAGTACGGCTATTGAAAGACCTCGCTACGTCATGATATTTTTCCAAACCGAAAAACGTGATATAACCACAGCTGATCCTACAACATTTGATCACTTGAATATTCGTAATATTAGACTAATGTTAAATGGCGATTATTATCCTAATGATCGGTCGCAATTTGATTTTGCTAGTGACCGCTTCAACGATGCATATTTCAACTATACAGAATTTTATCCTAGCTACACAAACTCTAATCGAAAACGTACCCTTCTAACCGTTTCGGATTTTAAATTACGTACATTGTTTATCATAGATTGTAGTAAGCAGGAAGAATCTATAAAGTCATCAACCGTTGATGTAAAGTTGGAAATTGAATCGGACGTAGGATTCCCTGATAACACCAAGGTTTATTGCATCATAGTTCACGACTGTCTCATGGAATATCACCCACTCACGGAAGTAATAAAAAGCCTCTCGTAATAATAGGTGTTGACTCCAGATCTCTCTCTCTCTCTCTCTCTCTCTCTCTCTCTCTCTCTCTCTCTCTCCGGTAACATCAAGGTTTCTATTGCGACCTCAGTTTCACATACTTCGCTCTATCTCTCCGGTAACATCAAGGTTTCTATTGCGACCTTGGTTTCACATACTTCGATAATATCAAGGTGTATCGTAGGTCACACACACGATTCACAGAAGATATAAAAAAGCCTCCCCTAATATAATTAAAATTAGTTGATTTACAATCATCATGCGAGTGGCACTAGTAGATATTCAAGGTTTTATTATTGAAAAAGTGTTTCATCCAAAAGAGCTCTCCATTCATATTGGACAACAGCGATTAAATTTTCTATTTAAATCGCCAACACAATTTAAAAATCTTAGTGTTAGTGATAAAAAGACAGTGAATTATTTAGAGCAAAATCTGCACGGAATTCGATTTAACTCCGGTTATATTGAATATAGCGAAATTAATGACATTTTAAAAAATTACCTACTTCATTCGGCAGACATAATTTACGTTAGAGGTGAACAAAAACTTTCATTTTTACAAAGTAAGTGTGAGGAACTGCAAATATTTCCTATCATCCATGATGTAGTCAAGTATGATAAAACTAGATGGGATACAGAAAATTTTTGACAGACAATTCCACAGCAGTGTTGCCATCATCATTCAAAAGGAAAATTTATGTGTGCGCAAAGAAACGTGGATCATTTACTTTCTTGGTTTACTAATACTATTTTACCTAATTAAATTTTTTTTCCATAAACATGTATAAAATGTTTTATAAATAAATGTGTATAAAACTGTTTTTATGTTTTTATTTTCCCTTAAATACTAAAAAACACTAAATAAAACATATCTCATATATATTATTTATTTAATATTTTCCTTAAATATTTAACAATCATTTTTAACGCTATAAATAACATTAAACCAAATGTAGCACATGTTATTGAAAATTGTCGTTGATCGACTTCTCCTCCTCCTCCTCCTCCTACTAATCCCCCAATTCCAGTCCCTATTCCTAGAGGATAAGTACAATTGGTGATAGTTTCACCAATTTTATACCATTTTTCTTGATCACCTTCACTTCTATTCGGAAATAATAATTTCAACTTGTAATATAATTCAGATGGTGTTGAGGGCAATCTTACGTAAAAAACTTGTAACTTTCCATCATTTAAATAGGTTCTACCCATTATTTGCCATTCAGAGCGGTTACATTCTTTTTGGTTTTCATTAAAACATACCGCTATATTAGACACTCCATTAGGTATGTTTGTATACAACAAACCGTTGAATATCGCTGTTAATATCACATAATTTGCGTTTAATAGGACCATCATTTAAACACAAATTTGATAAATCTTTTAAAACTTGCCTGTTTTCTTCGTAAAACACAATATCTTTGTTTAGTCGAGAAATTTTTTCACAATATTTTTTTAGCTTAGTTCTGTACTCAACTACTAATGACATTCTCTACTTTCAACTGATTTATTAAAGACATATACATCACCTTTTATAAGTTGTGTGTGTGTGTGTGGGGGTGATCAGGCTATTATCTAATAATAGGGGAATAGTAAGTTTAAATAAAAAACATAGTTTTAATAATATATATATTTTTAAAATCGCTATCGCCTTCAACCGCTGAGATTTTAAGCGAGGCGTGATAATAGATTTGCCAACAACAACAACAATGGGTTTAATAACCTATCTCAACGTCGTCGTCGTCGCCGTAGTCGTAGTCATCGAGTCAAACGAGACCCGTTCATATTTAATGTTAGAGATGGGACTCTATAGCGAACAACAAGAGTTACAAAATGATTTTAAAATTTTGAATCCGAAATTGCACAATGATTTTGATCTAAGTAATTTATTATATTAAAATATCTGATAAAAAATAAATTAAAAATGATATGTGTGAATTATGCAGCAAAAAATTATTTTAAAAATTCAGAATCTGATATTGCAAAAATTTCACTATCAATTTGATCTAATCTAACTGCGTATTGATTTATTTTTTTGCGTAATTCACACATATCATTTTTAATTTTTTTTTTATCTTCTAATAATTTTAATATTCTAGGCTTCGACACTAAAAAAAAGTTGTATCTTTCAGTAACTCTGTCTAATAATTTCCGCGTCGTCTCCTCAGTTAGTTTTCGTTTCTTCTTTAAAGATGCTACCGGCGTCATCGGAGGCGGCGGCGGCGGCGGAGGTGGTGTATCCATCGACAGCGTTGGAGGGTTCTCCTCTTCCTTCAAAAACACATCCGAAAATATGTTTTTAATGAAGGAATCGTCAGCATCGAACGTCAAATCCATAAATTCCTATACAATAATAATTTAGTAAGTGTAAAAAAAACAAAACAAAACAAAAACTTACTGATTCAATGATAGTGTTGGAGGTGGCGTCATCGACGGCGGCGGCGGCGGTGGTGGTGACATCAGAGGAGGCACTAGTGGCAGCAGCAACTATCGACTCCAACGACATAGCTGGATTAGACATTTTTTTTTTTTTTTTGATCGGTACTATTGATATATCACTTAATATTTTAATTTTATTATCACTCATGCCTGTCGAAAGCAAACTGATCGTAAAATGAACTAAATTATTCTTAAATGAAGACGACTACGACGAGAGCGAGCGAGGGCGGTAAGAATGATTATGCAAAACGGAAAACCATATGAGGTGATATCATATGCAATAGATTATACTAATTAGTATTAGAATTCAAATTAAAAACATATAAATCAGAGTTTTATTATAATCTAAAAAAAAATTCAGTCAAGTCTTTGCTCTCAACACACACAAACACATACGATTCCATTGAAATGGCCGCCGCCAATATCAGATGATGGAATTGAAACTGATAGTAGAACATGGGATCCAAAAGATTACATAGTAAAAGAGGTTAATCGTCAAGAGTTTTTATCAAATGTACAAACAGAATCGTTGTGCATGATTCAAACTTTTTATGTGTGTCATGGTAGAAAGCTTTGTTTAGGGTGTTTTTATCTTGAAGCACAGACGGTTAACCCCTTTTATTATGATGATGAGAATGCATTTCAGCATTTTAGTGGGAGAATGAGTAATTTAGAGCCTGAAATGTGCCTTTGCGCTAGGTGCAAACAGGTCTTATTTATATTTTATCTCACTAAAAACTGTATAATCTGCATGAAAAATGTTAATGAGGATGATAATATCTTGTCGGGAAATTAAAATTCCCAGAAACGGTCCTTTTCAGGACCACAAAATACCTTGTAGAGGGGAAATTCCCCAAACAGTCCTTTTCAGGACCACAAAATACTTGAAAAATTTCCGATTAGGAAGTGTATGTACTAAAAACGTTATCGAACTATAGTTAGAGTAACGTCGTCAGTAGAGTACAAATTATAACCTTGAATGATGCAAAAACGTTATCGAACTATAGTTAGAGCAACATCAGTAGAGTATAAATTGCAGCCTTGAAATAAAAGGTTGAGGCTAAGATCTAGGATATGAGGTTAGGTTTTATTATTATAAAAGACAGTACACGTGTCGCTAATAAATCAGTTTGATTAATAATTTCATTGTGAAAGCAGCATCATCAGCATCATATTACTAGTAAATCAGTTTCTTTGTGTTAAAGCGTTAAAAAAATGTAAGTAAATATTTTTCATTTTTTGCATAAAAATAAAAGTACATATTATTTTAGAGAAAAATGAATTTAAATGAAATAAATTCGTCTCTCCTAGAAGGTGGTGAAAATAAACCGGTGGTTGCATTGAAAAGCCTGCCAATTAATGAGCCTCAGAAAATCTACATTGCTAAATTGGTTAATTCAAAATATGGTGAAACGATTTTGCTTGAACTGGAGAATCGAGTTATATTCTTACCACGTCGATCATTATCTATTTTGAAGAATCACGTTGATGAATTGGGAAACGGAAAATATTCTGTGGTGTATCAAGGTGACTACGTCGATGAGAAGAACGCTGAAAAAGGAAACCCTAAAGCACTCTTTAAGTTTGTGAATAGTAAGTTTTAATTTAAAAAAATGTCCGACCAATTAATAAAGGATATTGATAAACTTATTTTAAAATTTTATGAAAAATTTCCTCATATAGACTGTGAAGCATGGTTAAAACATGTAAAAATTGCGATTGATTTATGCTGTGATAAACTTAAGAATGTTAATTTATTATCAGGTCAAGTTCGATTGTGGCAAACAAAAATTAGTCATTTAAAAGTTATATATAATAAATTACATAATATACCGACGACGACGACTTCAGTAGAATGGAATGATTTAATTTCAATTTTCAAAAATAACGTTATTACTGGGATTATTATAAATTTAAGACATAAAGATGTTCTACCATTTTTAATGGATGCTTTTAAAATTTTTTGCGAAAAAGTAGAAAAAGTTTTATCAAAAATGTCATTAATAAAAGTAAACACTATTTTTTGTGGACAGTTTATTAGAAAATTAGTAGATGATAATGACATAGTAGATTTTAAATATTTTCATAGTAAATATGCCCCGATTGATTCTTCAACAATATTATTTGAATGGTTTACTAATCATATAATCAACTATATTTTATTTAAACTATCGGAATTTCAGGAACGTTCGTCAAATTGGGCATTAAAATCCGTGATCTCGCTTGAAGTTAATATTAATAAGTTTGTAGTAGGAAACGGTTGCGGCGGCGGCGGAGGTGATAGTTCATCGTTTATTAAATTACCAAAACAAATTGCTAATAAACTAAGTTGTGTAAATATTTTTAATTTTGACTTGGCCTGTTTTTATTGGAGCATTGTAAGTGCTCTGTATCCATCAGAAAAAAATTCTAATCGAGTTACATCGTATCCTTATTATGGCAATGTGTTGAATTTAGATAATGTGGAGATTCCAATGAAATTAAATAAAATACATGTTTTTGAAAAGAATAATAATTTATCCATAAATGTATATGGATTGGAGTTAATCAATAATAAGTATATAGTAGTTCCAATACGTTTAACTAAAAATAAATTGGAAAAACATATAAATTTATTGTTAATTCAAAATCAATATTTTCCCAAGTTGATTATGATGCGCCTGATCCTAACGATACCCAGCATATCGATATCAAATATCATTATTGTTGGATAAAAAACTTATCACGATTATTAAGTAATCAACTCAATAGAAAAAAACATAAAAAATTTTTCTGTGATAGATGTTTAAATTATTTTTCAAGTGAAGAACGTTTGAATTTACATATAGAATTATGTGAAAAAAATAATGAATGTAAAATTACAATTCCGAAGGAAACTTTTATAAAGTTTAAGAATTTTATTTACAAACAAAAAACACCATTTGTGATATACGCTGATTTCGAATCATTATTAGAACCGATTCTTGATAATGTTAATATTAACATGATTAAATATCAGCGACACATTGCATTCAGTTGTGGCTACTATGTTAAATGTGACTATGATAATAGTCTGTCATATTTTAACAGTTATCGAGGTCCTGACTGTATGAAATGGTTCGCCAATGAAATGGTAGTATGCGCACAAATGGTTGAATCTAAATTTAAGAATATAGTTCCCATGAGAGAAAATTTTTCAAATTTTAAAGCTCATATTTGTCATATTTGCGAACAAAGACTTGTTGAAACGGACATTATCGTGCGAGATCATGATCATTTTACTGGAGATTTTCGAGGATTTGCTCATAACTCATGTAATTTGAATTTTAGAAAGCAATTTGTAGTTCCAATTGTTTTCCATAATTTAAGCGGTTACGATAGTCACTTTATCATAAGAGATTTGGCTAAATTAGGTAAAATTTCTTTACTACCAATAAATAATGAAAAGTATATATCATTCACTCAACACATGGCTAACGGTATTAAATTTCGTTTTATAGATTAGCTGCGATTTTTAGGAACGTCTTTAGATGAATTAGTATCCCTTTTGGATATGCGAGACTTTAACAATTTAAAGTATGCATTTGAATGTTGTACTCGAGAGCAATTTTACTTACTTACACGTAAAGGTGTATTTCCATACGACTACATTGACAATATTGATAAGCTTAAGGAAACTCAATTACCTCCACAATCTGTTTTTTTTAATAAACTTAACAATAAAGATATTACTAATGAACAGTATGAACATGCTCAAAAGGTATGGAGATATTTTAATATAAAAAATTTAGGTGAATATTCAGATTTGTATTTGAAAACTGACATTATTTTGTTGGCCGACGTCTTTGAGAGATTTCGAAAAATCGGATATAGTACAAGTGGCCTTGACCCAGCCTGCTACTACACTATACCCGGATATAGTTGGGACTGCATGTTACGATATACCGGATGTAAATTACAGCTTCTTCATGACATTGATATGATATTATTTATTGAGAATGCGATACGCGGTGGGATTAGCCAATGTTGTTGTCGTTATTCCGAGGCGAATAATAAATATATGCATGATTATGACAAATCTAAACCTGACAAGTACTTATTATACGTAGACGTCAATAATTTGTACGGTTGGGCAATGTCACAACCACTTCCATATGGCGGATTTGAATGGGATGATACAAATATAGATGTATTGAGTATTCCCGATGACGCAGACATCGGGTATATACTGGAGGTTGACTTAGATTATCCCCATCACCTTCATAGTATGCATAAGGATTTTCCTTTTTGCTGTGAGCACGGGTATATACTGGAGGTTGACTTAGATTATCCCCATCACCTTCATAGTATGCATAAGGATTTTCCTTTTTGCTGTGAGCACAGAAAACCTGAAGGATCAAAATTTTGCAAACTTTTAACAACGCTTTATAATAAAACTAAATACATTATTCATTATCGAGCTTTAAAACAAGTAATAAATCATGGGTTAGTCATTCGTAAAATACATAGAGTTTTAAAATTTAAACAATCAGCATGGTTAAAACCATACGTAACTTTAAATACACAGTTTCGAGCACAAACAACAAACAAATTTGAAAAAGATTATTATAAATTAAAAGTAAATTCAGTATACGGTAAAACAATGGAAAATATTCGAAAACATCGTGTAGTTAAATTAGTTTCGCAGTGGGAGGGAAGATATGGTGCAAAAAATTTAATAGCAAGTCCAAGGTTCCATAGTAGAACCATTTTTTCGGATGATTTAATGGCTATTGAATTACGTAAATCAGAAATTTTATTCAACAAACCCATATACATTGGAATGTCTATTTTAGATATTTCAAAAACATGTATGTATGAATTTCATTATGACTTTATGTTATCTAAATTAGGAAATGACGCTTGTAAGATCTTATATACTGATACAGATTCTTTTATCTATGAGATTAAATGTAATGATGTATATAAGGAGGTGATTAATGCCCATATTGACAGATTTGACACTAGTGATTATGCCTCAAATAATCCATATCAAATTCCACTGTGTAATAAGAAGGTTCCAGGTCTAATGAAGGATGAGACAAACGGTAAAATTATAACTCATTTCATAGGCTTAAGATCTAAAATGTATACGTATAAAGTTGAGGATAAATCTATAGTTAAAAAATCAAAAGGTATTAAAAGTTCCGTAGTAAAAAATGATATAAGTTTTCAAGATTATGTGGATTGTTTAATTGAAAAGAAAGATAAAATTATTTCACAGTGTACAATTCAATCGTTTAAACATAAAGTTTACAGCATAAATCAAACAAAAATTGGTTTAAATTCATTAGATGATAAACGAAAATTATTAGATGATTCACATGACACCCTCCCCTGGGGTTTCCATCATCATCATCCGGATCAGTGATATCAATATCCTTGGACATTTAAAACTTACTATTATCCATTATATCTATTATAATATAATTTACATTTAAAAAAATATATATATTATTAAAACTGTTTTTCTTTTTATTTAAACTTACTATCCCCTATTATTATTAGATAATAGCCCATACATACGACTTATAAAAGGTGGTGGTGATGTATATGTCTTTAATAAATCAGTAGAAAAAAATATTGTGAAAAATTTTGCTCGACAAAGATATTGTGTAAAAATCTCTGCGGCGTCCGCGATAGCGATAGCACGCGCTCGAGGCTGACGAAGGTCGTCGCAGGGCGATAGAGCGCGCTCTCGCACGGTCCCAGCTGGCTGAGAGTGATAGCGGCGGCGGCGGTCGGCGGCGCGCTCGCGGATCCCAGCAGCGAGGGCAGCGGCGGCCGGCCGGTGCGCGGACCCGGCTGAGAGCAACGCCGACCGCGAGGTCGTCCGACCTCGCGGTCGGCGGCGCGCTCTCACCGGTTTCAACAACGCTGCTGGCCGCTGAGTCCTGAGTCGCTAGAGCAGCACACACCTATAATAGTTCAAAACATGAGTGCATTTAAAAGCGGTGTGGAGAAAATGATAGGAGACGCCGGCGGCTTCCCTCAAGCCAAATTGAACTAGAAGAGATGAATTTTTGTGTGTGTGTGTGTGTGTGATTAAAAAATGGCAATTTTCTATTTGTATTATATTGAATAAATCTCTCTCTCTCTCTCTCTCTCTCTCTCTCTTATTTATGCTTTGTGGTTTTATTATGGATGCGTAACCAGGCAACCAACATTACGCTACAACGTAAAACGGTCGGTTGTCTATGCAGCAATTAAAAGTGTCTGCGCTGGACTCCACAGTGCCGGCGTCAGCGGTGACGCTCGCTGGAATAATTTCTGGGGGGTGGGCCTCAAAAGCCACTTTTTAGAGGCGGCTCTTCCAAGAATCAAGGCTCACGGGCGAACCATTTTCCAAGACCACTTTTCCAAAAAAACCATCTAGGCCACTTTTAAGGCCATTTTCAAGGCCGGGGGCGGCGGCGGTGGATATTTTCCAATGCCATTTTACAAAGGCTGCTCTTCCACAAGCATTAAGGCCACTTTCAAGGCCCATTTCAAGGTCGGGGGCGGTGGTAAAGAAAATTTTCCAAAGCCATTTTCCGAGGAAACTTTTCCAAAACCACCAAGGTCACTTTAAAGGCCAGTTTCAAGGTCAAATTTGAGCCAAAAGCGGCCTAGTTATACTACTTACAATTATACAATATATAATTAATATAATTAAAGTTTCTACTTATTTTTTTTGGTTTGTTTTGCCTTAATTTTAATGATTATTTCTAACCTTACTTTGTGGAATCTATCCCTAATAATTAAAAAGATATAAAATGCTTAAAATTCCACGATATTCTAAATAAATGTCAATATTCAATGAACTTTGTTGGAACTATTGTCATAAGAATATTTAATAACATTTATTTTGAGTAAGGTAGAGTTTTAAGATAAGTATATTTTATTTTTCAAAATATATACTTTAGTAGTATTCATGTCTTAATAATTAATTTGTATTATATCAACACTTCGTTGCTTATTCAATCGAATATGAATGAAAGATTTCATCAAATGGTGAGCAGAATGCGTGAATTTAAATAAACCGCTAAATGTAAACATTTTCTGGACCGGCTTCGAGGCGGCGATAAAAACACTGCTCTAAATTTAAAACGGAATTTTGATAAAAAATGTTAACAAAGCTGTTTATCTTTTTTCTAGATTTTAGTTCTTCGCCCGGCTATCAGATGGCGACCAAAACAGTGGTTTGGAAGGCAACACGGGAGTGGGCAATCTATCTTAACATATATCTATGAATATAACCTAACTTTCTATTTCGGTCATTCTATTATTGTATATCGGTGACGTTTAGTGTGACGTCATCTGTTGGATAAAATACGGTTTTGATGATTTACTTTTATAGGTAAATACGGTTATAGGATTTTTAATACAAATCCCGTTGCACGTCATATGTCAATTATGAGATCACGACCCTGCAGTGTTGTCGGCTTGTCTAAATTGTCGAGGAATGTAGGAAGTTTCAAAAATGTAAGGTTAGGTTATGTTGTTTAGCTTTATTATTATGAAAAATTAATTTATTGAAGCGTATATGAACAATATATGATCCTCACACTCAAGACACTTCATCCTGCCTGTTTTAAAGTACATTTGAAAAATGTTTTTCTCAGTTGATTCATTAGCAATCTACAACTGTGATATTCTTCTTCTTCTTGCTGTATTATCTACTTTTAATATTCAATAATCTGTTATAAAAATCGTTATATTATGTTGTTTATTTGTACTATATTTTTTTTAAATAAATAAAATAGAGACGTCAGAAATCGTTGAAATATTTTAATCTAAATACTCGACAACGTCGCATCAAGGCATGCCAATCGCTACAATGTCATTTCTTCATCATAAATACGAGTCTCATGGGCGTAGAAAATTTCAAAATTATTTAATGTAAATTATGGTTTTTTGAGTACTAAACATATAATAATGATTTATAAACTTTATGTTATAAAGAATAAGACGTATATAAGCCAATATAATTGAAATAATTCTAAAATTATCAAAATAATTACGATTACTT
Organism: Hermaeophaga mercurialis; assembly: GCA_951812935.1. Classification (NCBI taxonomy): domain Eukaryota; kingdom Metazoa; phylum Arthropoda; class Insecta; order Coleoptera; family Chrysomelidae; genus Hermaeophaga; species Hermaeophaga mercurialis. Next base: position 33,237,636 of record OX638364.1, read on the forward strand.
TTTCGGTTTTTTAGTACTGTGACTACGTTCATGAGTCCTCGTGAATTTTCGTGATGTTTCGTATGATTTATCTTAGTTAGGGAAATTTTAATTAGTTGGCAGTACTATGACGAAAGAGGTACGTCACTCCTGACGTGCAATGGTATTTGTACTAAAAATCCTATATAGGAAAATACGGTTATTTGATTTTAAGGGTTTTACATTATTCGTTTCGACAATTTTGACATTATGATGTTTTCTGGTTATATAAAAATATTGTTCTAATACTTTATTTTAGGCTGAATTATGGTTTTGCCAATTTACGTGTTTGAGTAAAGTAAGGTTATGATGATATTTCTTTGGACGTTTTACGTTATGAATTTTACTTGATTGGACAAAATATATGTTTGATGAATTTCATTTCTGTTGGTTAGACGGTTTTATCTAATAGGTTTCTGATGACTTATAGTTATGAAGCTTTAAATTTTGATACATTGTGGGCGCCCAATATTTGTAATCAAAAGGATTATTATTATATTCTATTACACCTTTTCATTGTTTTGCTATATACAGCGTTAACACACCCCTCGTTAATGATATCGATAATGAGGATAATTTTGGTCCAGCAGATTTTAGCATTAGCTTAGGTTTAAAAATATATCCATACTTATCCGAAATATCTTGGCCAAATTTTCTCTTTATATTATCTATGGATTAAATTTATTCTATTTATTACATCTACAAATTCATTGATATCTGTTTCCTTACACCCCAAAGGATTTTTTTAAACAATAACTTCTAAAGACCAAGTGTACCTATATATTTAATATTTTTAATCAAAATATGTGGTTCTTTATTGTCTCGATTCAAATAATTCAAAATACTTTTTAAATACTAGTGGATCCGTAATAGTTTGTAAAAATTGACTTATATTATCTTCAATAAACCTATTTTCTAGTGTATCATCAGATAAATTTTTTTCATCATTTTCCGTTTCAAAAACTTCTTCTTGTGGTTGCGATTCATTCAAATGCAATTAGGTACTATGTAGATTTTCTTTTTGTATCGGAGAAAAATATGTTAAATAATTAAATGATTGTTGGGTAGTAGATAATGCACTAAATGTTCTTTCTAATTTAGAGGTAATAATTTCCTGTTTGATTGATTTTTGTTTTGTTAAAGTTTATTTATTAATTTATTCTGGCTTTAATCAATTGTTTAGCGAATTGTTGTTCCATTAAAAATAACTGCTTTAAAAGTTGTACTGCTTGCTTTTATAGGTTAATAAAAGTATCAATTTTTTTTCTATATTTTCCTGAAGGTATAGGATTATCTTTATCAATAACTAGAAATTCAAATTTATTTTTCCCACAGTAAGAGCAAATATCTTTAAAATCTTGAATTGACATATCAATATTAACATGATAGTCGCAAATATGCTTAAAATTTGTTAAATCTTGTTGAATAATTATTAAAAGGTTTGCGTTATCTCGTATTAATTGTTTCGGAGTATGCTTGACATAAATAAAAACAGTCTATAGTATTTATTATTAACAATGCGAAAAAAAGAGCTCAACTTGAAGAACAAAAACACACGATTTAGCTAAGGAAATAAAAGGAAAAGGGTTGAATTTGCGACCGTATAAAGACTTTTTAGGTCTCTATAAACGTTCTGGATTAAAGCCAAAAAACTAAAATTACCCCTCCGAGCATTACCAGATCTTGATTAAAAAAAATGTGTGCAAATTTTAAAAATTCCCTATTTTAAAGGAATTTTTCAGTTACCAAAGAATATCTATAAAAATAAAAATGGAATTGTAAATTTAGATCTTAACATTGATGAGGGTACACATTGGGTTGCCTATACAAAACAGAAAACAAATTTTAAGTACTTTGATAGTTATTAAAATTTACCCCCTTCATTAGAGATGCTCGCTATTTTAAAAGTAACGGTAGAGTCAACATAATTTATAATTACGATAAAGTTCAAACTTTTAATTTATTTACATGTAGTCATCGCGCTTCACACTTTCTATTTAATCAGCATAATTAATATAATTTACCCATATACTCTTTATTCTTTATAAGAAGAATATCTAAATATAGAAAGATAAATAATACTTATCTTGAATTTCCAGTCTTCCAAAGCGTTTTAATACATATTCTAGTCTACCCAGGTTTCGGTATCTGACAATACCATTTTAAAAGATAGAAAAAAGTTTGACAAATCTATTTTTTAAAAACGTAAATAAATTTCATGTCATATACTTGACAGCCAATCATTATTAAGCAATATTCTTCTTTTTCTAAAAGTATATTTGGTTAGTGTTATTTATTTCAAAAGGTGATTTAAAATAATTGAATTTCCCAGGTTTAGTTGTTCACTCAATATTGTATATGGAGGATATTTTAGGTGTTTCTTTATTTCATATTATATGAAGTACTTCCACTGTTGTTTCCATTGTGTTATTAAGTGTAGGTTTGTGTTTGGTGTCAATGAGGTGTTTTGCGTAATGTGACTTATCTGGTTATTTTAATCTATAAGCTCGTAAGTGCTAACAGTAGCGTATGCTAAAATTTCTTAATATCTAGCCAAGATAGATGGAGTTACAATCCGGACAATTTAGTTTGTAAATACCTGATTTTGAAAATTTATTAATTTTAGGTTTTATATTTAATAAAAATTAACCTACAGTATTTCTTACTTTAAAAGATATTGTAGAAGATGGTGTACGAAATATAATTTTTTATATTTTGTTTGAAATATCTCTAAAATATGTAATTGTTCTGAATGACTCGTCATCTTTATGTTGTGTCGGATAGATCAGGTTAAAGGAAACCTTTTGCTTTATTATATTAATATACCTTTGAAATTCATCCTTACTCATTGGTATTGAAAGGGCTTTATGTATTATTGAATTATAAGCTGATAATTTATGTAATATAGGGTGATTTGAGTTATAAGGGCTAGTCATATTTGTATGAGTTGGTTTACGATAAATTGAATATTGAAGATTATAGTTTTCTGAGTGATATGATACATAATCTAAATACACATAAATTAAATGAAAATACAAAATTAATATCATTTGACGTTAATAACATATTTTCTAAAATTGAATGTATACCATTAATAACTAAATTCTTTGAAAGTAAACACATTTACCAAATTTCAGTCAACGAAATTATAAACTTATTTCATTTATGTATCAATCAAAATTACTTTATTTTTGATGATAAATTTTATATTCAAAACGAAGGATTACCAATGGGTAGTCTAATGTCACCAATTTTGGCAAATATTTTTATGGATTATTTGGAACAAAAAATTTTTGATTCAAATATCTCCAGGAATGTGTTATTTTGTTATTATAGAAATATTGATGATGTTTTGGCGGGTGTACAGGTAGTGATAGACAATTGGATGTTTTCTTTAATTTTATTAACAATTTACATCCAAAAATAAAATTTACTGTTGACATTGAAGATAACAGTTCTATAAATTTCAATAATATCGTTAATACAGGTGTTACACCTAACAATTGGTGAAAGATATTTTCAGTATGTTATAGAAAAAGGCCCTATTAACAATTCTCTTAATTTCCGAAACATTGCCATTGCAAATTATTTTTAATAGATTAGTCACATAGTGCAAAAAATATCAAATTGCACCAGAATGTTAAATTAACTTTAGGTCAGGGCGTGGCTGTATAGATAATGTATACAACTTCTCTCATTCAACACACAGAAAAAGATAAGCGATTTTCGTAGATTTTAAACGCGTGTTTGCTGCCATTAATCATTCATTGCTTTGGGATAGACTATTTAATTTAGAAGTAAGTTCAACAATAATTAGTGTTATTAGAAGTGTTTTGGATATTACTTCTATTATCCTATAAGGTGAATTGCTAATTCCACTACTTTCTTTTTTATTTATAATAGATATCGACATTTTTTTCTATATGAGAGGTGGTAAATGTTGATAATACTAATTATATATTAATTACCGAACACAAGTATGATATATTTTTGGAATCGTATTGAAATTTGCAATCTAAATCAATAAAATATACAGGGTGTACCATTTAAAAAAATTGTCGATGACATCGTTACTCATAAATGGTTTACCCTGTATATTTAACTGTTATGTAAAAATACTTTACATTAAATTAAAATCAGACCTCTCTTAGAATTTTTCCTCAAAATTGTTTAGCTTAAAATGAATTTATTCCATACTTTATGTATACACTGTATACAATACCAAACATCCTGATGACAAGGCCCATGGAGGTATTGCCCTAATAATTCATAATAAAATTAAGCATCATGCAAGAGAAAATTACACAAAAAGCAGTCTATAAGCCATCACTATTTCCATAAAAGACATCCGTTCCCAATAACCATATTATCTGTGTACTGTCCAGCAAAGCACAATAACAAAAAGAACAATTCGAAGAGTTCTTTAAAACACCACTAAGGCGCGGGAACTATACAAAACCATCAATAGTAACAACTTAAAATATATTTCCACTGGTGAGCTAATACGCTTGCCATCATACATAAGAAAATTACCAGATCTACTCTATTTTACCATAACTGAAGGGGTAGGCACAAAAAAAATATAAGACAAAATCATAGTTGCCATCCAATCACAAATGATAAAGAGAGAAAAAGCGTTCGTTACATAACAAACTAACTGGCTGGAACCTCGTTAAGCAGAAAATAGATCAATCCATCTCACTAGATTGTGACTCAAAACAGCTAAGCACATAGACAATGCAGTTGATAACTTAACCAAAAACATACAATAAGCTGCTTGGTATGCAAACCCAGATAGTCAACCAATAGAACTAGAAGAAACGATTCCCGACTAGGTAAAGGAGAAAATAACCAAAACACGGCTGTTATGGAAAAAGTGACAAAAATCTAGAACAGCAGAAAATAAAAGAAAGCTCAATAAAGCAGGTAATGAATTAAAAGAAATGTTAACATACCATAAAAACAACAGCATACATAAATACCTAGAAGACATATCTTCTAGTGAAACTATAGACTACTCACTCTGGAAGAAAACAAGGAAAATAAAGAGACCATAGAGACCTTAGCAGAGTGTTTCAACCTTTCCCTTCGAACAATATTGCAGAAGAAGATAAAGTACCTGGAAGCACCGTATCAAATGGACTTTCCACAGAAAAAATCAAAATAAGTGAAGCTAATTACATGAAAAATATGGCAACAACTTCCTAATGGGTTATTATTATTTATTATATTTATATATATTTATCATATATCCTTTTAATATTTTTTCAATATAATGTTCCATAATTTAAAATAATAAAATTATTTAAATTAAAATATTGTTTTTCTATTCAAGCTTATGGGCCCTTTTTGCAATTAAAAAAATAAATTTCCTAGGTTATGTTATGCTAATACTTTGTTTTCTAATAAAAATTGTCCTATTTCATTAAGGTAATGTTTGAATCCTCAATAATAATAAATATATTTAATATTTCTCTCTAAATAATTATTATTTCTTAACTCTTTTCATAATTATTTACTGTTTATTCCTATTTTATGATACCTGAATCCTTTGGGATACTTAGCGAATGATGAGAGACAAAAAAAATAGAACACTAATAAGTCTGTTTTAGCTTTTTTTTTACATTTTATAATTGAGAACTTAACTTTAGATCAACTCAAATTAAAACGAAATCAAATTCTTAACGCATTAGATAGACAAAAAAAATTCTGTCTTTAAATTCAAATAATATCGATGATCTATTGGTTCAACAGATAGTTACGCGTTTAAGTAAAAGTATAGTGACAATATTAAACTACTCGATGAGACTCGGGTTCGTAGTAAATTTGAAGGTTCTTTCTATTCTGTTGAAGCGAAATTCAAATCATTTATAGCCGTTTACGATGAAAGTGTAAATAACGTTGAAGAAAACAATCAACCTGCTAAGGTTGAACAGCAAAACGAATCTCAATTACATTTCTTTACTAGAGTGCATTTACCTCCAGTTAAAGTCCCTACATTTAACGGTGATTATACAAAATGGGTTAACTTCAAGGAATCATTTCTAGGCTTAATTCATGATATCCCTACGATAAGTACATATGAAATTTTACATTTGCGCGATTCACTAGAGGGACCAGCTCGTAAGCAAATCGAGCATTTAAAAGTAAAGGCCAGTTATTATGAAACTGCTTGGCAAAGACTAACTAATCGCTTTGATAATGATGATAATTAAATTTCATGTGGAAGTTATTTTAAATTATCCACAAATTACAAACGCAACTTATTCTTCATTATTAAGATTATTTGAGTTTAGGCGAATCCACCGATGAGTGGAGCACTTTATTATTTTACACCCATACTTGAAATTCATGGGAAGAATATAAGTGTAATGTAAACAAAAATCTCAAGGAGGGTGAAACGCACAACGAACTTCTTGATTATGCAAGCACGAATTTCTTCAAGGTTACACAGTCATAAAAACTTTGCTCTGATTATCGAATTTCTAGAACAACGTTGTCAGATTCTTGAAGAACAAGAATCCATTTATCAAACAAAATGTAGCGACAAAAATTTGCCTACAAAATTTGATAAATCAAAACAATTGAATAAGTCTCACATTTATAATAATTATATAGCCGAGTTTTCACCATCAAAGGAAATTAAATGTTTTTATTGTGCAGATAAGCATTCCATTTTTCATTGGGAACCGTTTAAAAAATTAAATCTTCCTGAGCGATCAGAAGAAATGAGGAAAAGGAATGCTTGTTTAAATTGTTTCCGTACTCACCACAAAACGGAAAAGTGTCGCTTATCAGGTTGTCGAAGGTGTAAGGGGCGATACAATACTCTTTTATGTTTTAAACACAATCCTAGTAATATGAGTAATCATAATCAATGCAATAGCGAAATTAAAACTGAGCCGATTAATTCTTCCAAGAATTTAGAAATTAATGAAACGCATGGCAATAGTGCTACACCTTCTTCTGAAAATTCTAGCTCTAGCGCTTTTTTGTAAATCTAATTTGTCTAAAGGAGATAAAACAAAATTAGTAGCATTACTGAGTACTGCGACGGTTAATGTTATGGATTCTGACGGAAATTTACAAGAATTTTGGGCTGTTAACGAAGCACAAAACACATAGTTTCTGTAACAAAACAAAAGGTTGTCCAAAATTTTAAAGTTAAAATCGGAGAGAATTAACTTTTTTATTAACGGGGTAGGACAAATAATAACAGAGGTTGAAAAAATAACGAATATTCAATTGTTTTCGAGAAATTTATCTCATGATTGGAGTACACCTTGTTTAGTGTTAAATGAAATAACGGGAACTTTACCAAGTTCTTCTTTTGATTCAGGTATCCTACAAATATCACCAAATTTAAAATTAGAATTGGCCGATCCTAATTTTAATAAATCCGGACCTATTGATATTTTATTGAGCGCAATTATATTTTGGCATTTAATTAGTTAAGATTAAAAAAGATTGGCACATGGAATTTTATTGCGAAATACCAAATTAGGATGGGTGGTGACAGGAAACACCTTTTCATTAAGTAATGGTATTTGTAATAAAAGTATTGCAGGTTTGTCTCAGATCACAAGTTATCAATCGTTAGAAAATACTATAAAGAAATTTTGGTAAATAGAAGAACTAGAAAACAGTTCTGATCAAATAAGTTCTGAAAATATTTGTTAGAAACATTTTGTAAATAATGTTAAAAGATATAATAATAATAATAACAAAGTTTATTCAAAAAAATTTTACAATAAAAAGTATAAAAAGTATACAAAGTTGAGTAAAACATATCAAATTTACGAAAACATTTTAACAAAATAGGTACTAAGTATATGAATAAACATGGACCACCGTTCAACTCGCTTATGACCTATAGAGGTTGCGCGCGAGTCTACTCGTTCCACAGTTTAAATACAACTACATACTTTCCCATATAAACTATTTTCTTATAACAATAATTATATTTGAATGATAAAGAGTTTAATATGTTTGACATTATTTAATAATTGTACGTTTCAAACTATTTAATTTTTTTTTCCTTTCAATTAGAGATAGTCCTTTCAATATTTAAAACAAATTTTTTAATAAATGATTTGATAAAGACCTATTGAATTAATTGATGATAAGTACATTTTATATGTCCCTGGTAAAAAATTGTAGATTACACTGCTTAAGAAAGTTAATGATATTTGTCCAATGGTTTTGTTTTTTATGGCAATTTGTGTATTATCTTCAAGTTTATACCGGGTATTGTAATTATGATTGATTGCTTGAGTTATAGATTTATTTTTATAAATATATATAATGACATTGAAAAAATATGCTTGCCTAATATCCAATAGTGATATTTCTTTAAATAGGGAATCAGACGGGTAAGTATTATTTTTATTATAAATTATTTTCAAGAATCTTTCTTGTATTACTTCTAATTTTTTTAGATGAATTTTTAAAGCAGAGCCCCAGGATAAGATAGCCTAATTAATTCTGGATTCTACAAGTGAATGATAAATTATTTTAAGGTGTGTTGGTTTTAAGATAGTTTTCATGTATTTTATCTTATATAATAGTGGCCTTAAATTATTTGTGATGCTATTTATATGTATGTCCCATTTAAGGTGGGAATCAATAGTTACGCCTAGGTATTTAACATTGTTTTTTAAATTTATTGTTTTGTTTCCTGCTTTACCTATTTGCAGCTCGGAAAATTGTGGTAACGTATTTTTATAGCTACAGAAGGGAACAAAGAAAGTTTTATCATAATTAATTGTTAGCTGTTTACAGTCAAACCATTCAGAAATATTGCTAAAATCTTCCTCTATTACTTTCCTTAGCTCTTGCCATGAATTACCTTGATAGAATATAGTTCAGAACATTTTAGCATTGCTATTCCATTCAAGAAAAATTTAAATAAATTAGGCGATTCTAGATAGGCGGCTACGCGCAGATTTTTTAACTTAGAAAACAGATTGATAAAAAACCCTAACTTATATAACGAATATAAAGGCGTAATAAAAGAATATTTTGACTTAGGTCATATAAAAGTTGTTAATGAAAATGATTTGATTGAGGAATCAAATTACTATTTACCACATCATGGGGTGGTAAAAAATTCTAATGAAACTACGCGGTTGAGAGTAGTCTTTGACGCCGCGATGTGAACTAGCAGCGGCATTTCATTAAAGGATGTCCAATATAGTGGACCAACAATTCAAAATGATCTTTTATCGATACTTAAGATTTCGAATATACGAGTACGTGTTAGGTATGGATATTTCCAAAATGTATTAAATGGTTTTTATTCGACTTTTTTGGAGAGATAATAAAGATGATAAGTTGACATGTTATGAAATGACTCGTTTAGTTTTCGGAACTGCGTCAGTACCTTTTCTAGCGGTTCGATGTTTAGATAATGAGACCACTCATCCCAAGGCTAGTCGGGTGATAAAAAATTATTTTTATGTGGATGTGGACTATTTAACGGGCTGCGATTCACAACAAGAATTATCCAAAAAGTCCAAAAAAACATAAATATTATTTTAGAATCTGGAGATTTTAAGTTACACAAATTGTTAACTAACAAACCAGAAATTTGAAAGGCTCTTCGTATCGAAAATAAAAATTAATTAATTTTAAAAATCGGAGTTGATAATGTAAATAAAACATTATGTGTTTTTTGGAGCCCATGCTCAGATAGTATCCTACATAAAATTCATGACATAACAGACAGATCAGTACTCACAATTACAAAACGGGTAATATTGTCCGAAATTTCTAATATATTTGACACTTTCGGCTTACTTGCTCCTGTAATCATTACTGCTAAATTAATGATTCAAAAATTGTGGCAACAAATGGTCGGATGTGACGAACCACAAACTGTGGATTGGAATCGATATAAGTAGGTAAACAAGGGGGCTATCAGCCAACAAACCGGTTTTATCATGACAAAATTTTGAAAATTTATAATTTGAAGATTTTGAAGATGGGATTCCGATTATATTATATAGTGACCGTCCGATTACATCAGATCGAGACAACACTGATGGAAATATATAATAAACATCCTAAGGATCCCAGACAAGCACCATTACCCATTTGGATTGACCAATAGAATTGAAGGTTATCCCCACCATCCATAAAATGTATATAACCAAGTCTAAAGATTAACAGATCATCAAAATGTGTCGATCCTATACAACCCAAGTAAAGGTAGTAGATTTAAAATCTGCAATCACCTATTTTGCAAAAACCTATGGACAACTTTGAATGGGAACATGAAGCAATCAGTGGTAGAAATAGATGGTACTCTGTAGAAGAATGTAGGGAAAAAGCTATACAACATGAAAAAGCCCCTTCAGCTTGTAATGACTATCTTGAAGGTGAGGTTCATCTTTGCTGTTTACTGAATATTTTGGACAACCTAAATTTAAATACGCGACTAGAAATTTCCAAATACCTACCAATTTATTTGAGGGATGCTAACTATATAGAAGAAAATGATGATGACGAAGAAATGAAACCGTTGGATACATATGAAGAAGCTGAAAAATTGGTAACACAGTCAAGTCCCTTGTAAATATTTTAAAATAAAACACATATTAATAAATAGTTTTGTATTTCATTAAAAAATTGTTGTATAAAAAATATACATTTGTTAAAGCGCAAATACATTTGTCCTTTGTGTGGTAAAGACATGCAGGTTCCTTTAGTTGAAGTTTGGGTAACTCGTCAAAATCAAACACAAAAGCCTTGGAAAACGTTTTCAAATAATTTGTCTTTTCTAATCCTTTAACATAAATAAAGTCTACATCTTTGGTAACATCTTCGTAAATTTTGGAAAACTGATGGAGAGGTGTAAAGCCGGAATCCCATTCAATACAGTGATGGTTATGAGTTAACCAAGAAGCTTATTTATACAAATCAGGAGACAGCATTCTTATAGGAAATGGTGGTTGAAACACATAATGTCAAATTTGAGAACCATTATAAGCAGCAAATTCCTTTACGGAAAATTTGTTATTTTCAATTTTAAAAGATTGTACATCTACCACTAACTGCATATTGCTAATAATCAAAAATACAGAACTAAATTAACTGAACAACCACACATTTATATTAAATAAGGAGCTTGCGTGTTAAACCTGCCGTACAATTTTTGTTAGAGGATTGTACATCAGTTCCTTTTCATGTAAAATAAGACAATAAGCAGAGACATTTTTACCCACATTTTCACTGGTTTCAAATTTGATTCTTAGCAGAACCGACCCCCCTTGAATAATTTCTCTTTGTCGTATTGAAATATTAGAGCATTATTTTTAAATTCTTCCGGTGAAAAAATTGGTTGATTTGTTAGTAAATGATAGTAGGATTCTTGAAAATTAGCAAATATTTCATAAGCAGTAGCACAACGATTAGAATCAAAATCTAAATTTAAATCATGACACGGATATCGTTCCGAGTTGAGAAAGATACGAATATTTGTTATATTATAGTGATTAAAGTGACTTATATTTTTCAACAATTTTCCTTTACAATCATCTTGAAAGGCGACTATAATATGTCTAGAACTTTCTAATTTTGTAGAAGTTTTAACATTCCAAGTATGACGTGTGGAATCGTTTAATGTGGTATATTCTATTAGTTCCCAATTTCTAAATTTAATTGGCAAGTCCACATTACTCTGAATTATTTTATTTAATCGAAGTTGTTGACTTATACTAGGAGTAATATGTGGAATATTCCAATATATCTTGCTAATTTCAATTTTTGGTTTTTCTGTCTCATCTGTTACAATGACACAATCCACATCATCTTTTTCGCGAATGAAAATTAATTCCTGCTTCATATTTAAAACAATTTTTCGGAAATCTTCAAAAAAACCAGAAAAAACTTTTAATGGTGTGTAAACATTAAAATTACCGTGACCATCAATTAAAACTTATTGATTAATGCAATTGTCTTTCCGGCAGAATCTTTTAAATCATCTTTAGGGAACCAGGCTACATTTTGAAGTAATTTGCTCTCATTTTCATTGCTGGACAGATAGTTTTTCAGGGTAGACGCTAAGCCAACACCTCTAACCGAATCAATTATTACGCCATTTATTTCATCTTATTTCCCTAACGAGATGTGCTATACCAATATTTATAAAATTAAATTTTGTTGGTATCTTATTTTGATCTGTTAAGAATTTCCCCTCTAAATAAAGGTAACTGTTACATGGAAGAGTATAAGCGTCAATATCTTGTAAGGTAATTCTAATTTCATCATTATAGTTAACAGCGGTTAGGGTATGGGGTTGATAGGTGTCAAATTGATAATCGTCAATGGTCGTATTAGTAAACGGTTGTCCGGTTACGTTTAGGAGATCCATTACAAACTTTAAATCCAAGAGATTGTAAAAATGTACAGTTTTGCGATGTTAACTGCTTAGGGGTTCTCACAACACAGTTTTCCTTGTTGCTATATGGTCTTTTATACTAATGGGAGTGACAACGTGGAAACAACGAAACCATTATTCAATTTTTCTAAGATGTAAGCGAATAGTAATTTGCTGAAACACCTTAACTGTTATGTTGTTTATTGTCTTGACGCCTACAGGATGATACAAAATAGTTTGTGGTTGTTCCACTATCTTATAGCCATTGGGAACCTGAGGAAAAAATTGCTTTCTCGCCAAACTTTGCGTTTTTTGTCTAAACCTGCTCCCAAGCTTTATTTTCTAAAACTTTATCTGCTGCGTCTCTTTGTTTTAAATCAGTACTTTGAGATTATGCAATATTGTGTTCTCTACACGCTTGATCTTAGAGATTAATACCTTGATTCCCTCTCTTTAATCGAGTCTTAAGCTTGGTTCCTGAACCGCAGAAGAAATATCCAGATAGATGAAGTTCAATTGGAAGCTTATTGATTAAAGTATTAACTAAACCACGTTCTTTCACCTTTCACTGTCGAATCATTATAAACCTTTATATAGGCGTAGTCGCTTTATGTAGAGACCAGTAAGCATGGAGATTCAAAAACAAAGAGTCACTTTACCAGTTAAAAATTATGACATTGAAGAAGCTAAGAAAATAGGTAAATACGGTGTAGTTTTTGGAGGTGACTCGAAACGAGGTTTAATCATAGGTCCCAGTGGATCTGGTAAAACCAAAGTTATGATCACTTATAGAACATCCAAACGGTTTAAGTTTTGAAAATGTATATGTATGCTCTAAAAGCTTACTTCAATCAAAATATTCATACTTGCGAAATTTGCTTCAACCTATTAAAGAGATTGGTTATGAGGAGTATGACAAAATAGAGGAAGTTATTGTACCTCAGTTAACAAAAATAATTCTATTATAATATTTGATGACATTGCTACATGTGAGATCAAAGTATTATACAAAATAATTTTTGTTGTGGGCGACATAAATCTACAGACTGTTTTTATCTTTGTCAGACATACGCAGCTATTCCCAAGCATTTAATTCGAGATAATTCAAACCTCCTAATTATATTTCAACAAGACATGACCAACCTCAAACATGTGTATAATGATCATGTTAATATTGACATATCATTTCAAAATTTTAAGGATTTGTGTGCATATTGTTGGAAAGAGAAAGTCGGCTTTATGACAATAGATAAAGATTGTAATTTAGCATCAAGTCGAAACCGACAAGGATTTGATTCTTATATAAAGCCAAGCAGTAAGATTTTGATTAGTAAAGATGGATGAACAGTTGGGAAAAGAACTTCTCGAAACACGAAAGGAGTGTTGAAAAAAAATAATTCTTCTACCTATTTTTATTTTTAATTATAACTTGAGAAAGAGAATATATCTTAATAGCAATATATTACAAATTATTGAGAACCTTGCTATCCCTTTCTCTAGGTACTTTTTCATCTACCTAAACTTGATATATTATGTGCCTCCAAAACTGGCAAGACAATAGTGGTGTTTTATTTTAAGCGGTTTAAAATGCTAATCTGTATTTTTATTACCTGGTTTTATTGACTTGGTCAGTTACCACATTCCAATAGCGGTGATTTTTTGTTTACATTGAAGGTTGTGGATTATTTTTAAATTAAATTAAACACGATTCTTTATATATAAATGAATATTTATCGGTGTACTTATTCTTTACTAAGAAATCTTTATATAATAATTACTTGAATTATCTAATATGGATACTTTAACCCATACTTTTAATTAATAGTTAAAATAAATAATTATTCTCTTTTTATTTTTTATTTTGTGCAAACTGTTTCTTTTACATATTTTTTATAATTTTGTTACAGAATTTTTTCAAATATTTTCTATAGTCAAACGCGAAAAAACTCTTTTAATATTTTTGAGGTGTAAACATAATTATTCTATACATTCACTTTTTGTTCTCTTTTATTTTTAATTTTGTGTAAACTGTTTATTTTACACAATTTTTATTATCTTTTTTTGCAGAATTTTTTCAAATATTTTCTGTAGTCCCTTTTAATATTTTTGAGGGGTAAACAAACTACATTTTTCAACATAGCTGTTCCTTAAACTTTTGTTCTCTAAAAATTATCTTTACAACTGATTTTAAGTATATAACTTTTCGCGGTTTTGTAACTTCTTTGTGAGCAGAAATAGTTTATAATAAATACAAAGCATTATTTCAATGGTTTAACTTTTTAAGCCTTCAAACTAAGAAACAATTTTTTCTGCTACATACATCTAAATTTAAAAATATGTGATTTTCAAGTGACTGTAGATCCAATTCTGTGTTTTTATATTTTTATAATACGAAAGTGTCTGCGTCCAATTTGAATACATTTTTCATTAGTACAATGTCAAAAACAAAGATACTAAGCAATGTTGTTATTAGCAGTAAAAAACTGACATTCGCCGGTAAGTTATTTTTTTATTGTTTTAATTTTCAGAATACTCGTTTCTATTATTTTTTAATCGTATAAATTACTTTCCTTAGACTAATTTTTGTTTCAGATTTTGGACTTGATACAGGAAATTCCTGATGATGGCTTTGAATTAATGATCAAAGATATTATCATTAATACCTGTGCAGCCTCCAGTTCTGCAGTTCCCAACTCGCCACTGCGGGATAAATTGTCAGCTGTTGCAAATAGGATACAATTTTTATCGGACCAAGAAAAAAAAATTGTACAAAGGAGGGTAGAGGCGGAAAAAGCTCTATTAGATATAGAATGTAGCTTAAATGTCATTCAGATGGACATTAAAAACTTGGGGGATATCTGGATGACATATTAATGTAGTATTAATATTCTAGTTTATTTTTTGTTTAATTTTAAGGTTTATATTTTATAGAAAAATTAAATAAAAATCTATTACTATTTGCTTATTTTTATTTAAATGTCAGTCAGATGAACATTACAAAATTGGGATGGTATATTAATGTAGAAATTAGTTTTAATTTATTTTTCAATTATTTAATTTTAACATTTATATTTTATACAAAAATTAAATAAAAATCTTTTATTTGCTTATTTTTACGAAACGGAACAATATGTATAACTGTTTTCGTAAAACCTTTATTAAACCAATCACTAGTTGTTACTTTCCGTAGATTTTAATTTAATAAAAATTTTTTTTTTTTTAGATAATTACTATCTTGTCGTGCCTTATAAAAACTTAAATTTAGTTGTTGTCTTTGTAGATTATTAACGGTTCACATTTGAAAAATAAGTAAATACATTTTCAATTGAATTTAGCCTTGGGAAACTGGTTCATGACCCTGACCTTGGCCTTAGCCTTAGCATGGTTATTGGTCTTGAAAAAACCGGTTTGTGGGCTGATACCCCCCTTGTTTACCTACTGATATAGAATAGAATTATATAGAATTATTTAATCTGAAAAGTATAAACATTCCTCGACAAGTTGCACCCTTAAATTCAAAGGACGTAGAGCGACACGGATTTTCGGATGCAAGTGAATAGGCTTACGGAGCAAGCATTTATATAAGATGTCAAATTAGAATGGGTCCTTATGTATCACATTTATTGTAGTCGAGAATCGCACCAATTAAACAGTTAACCTTGCCGCGTTTGGAATGATCTTGCGCTCTTCTTTTAGCTCAGTTGTATCATAAAGTAAATATTTCTATTCAAGTTAAATTCGATAAAGTAGAATTTTGGTCGGATTCGAAGATTGTCATTGCATGGGTAAAAAGTTGCCCTACCAGATTCGAAACCTTTGTAGCGAATAGAATTGGAGAAATTCAAAGATTAACGCTAAGTACAGATTGGGATACGTTAAATCTAAAGAAAATTCTGCCGATTTGATTAGTCGTGTTATTGAGCCTTCGCAACTTACTAATTTGGAATTTTGGTGGTTAGAACCGGCATGGCTTCGGAAACATGAGCCATATTTTAATGAGGTTGATACTGTTATTGAAGAATTGCCTGAGATGAAAAAAAATCATTATATGTCCTAGTATTTTAAACGATTTTAAATTTTTTGAGAATTTTTTATCTCTGACAAGACTTCAGCGCACTACGGCATATGTATTACGCTTTATTAAAAACAGTAGATTGCCAAAAAATTCATGAAAATTAAAAAATCTTTCAGCCTTGGAAATTAGAGAGGCCTTAATGTATTTAATGCGTTTATCGCTCAAGAGTATTTGTCTTTAAGCCAAAATCAATCTATATAAAAAAGGGCAGAATATTATCATTGAACCTATTTATAGATGAGGATGGTATTAACCGAATAGGTGGTCGAATAAAACATTCTAGTGAAAAATTTCCTGTTATCTTAGCGCCTAAACATAAACTAACAGAACTTATTCTAATACATGAGCATAATCGTTTGTTGCATTGCAGTGCTAGCATATTGTTAACTAGAGATCGTTATTGGATTCTTTCTGGACGCAATACAACTAAACGAATAGTAAAGAGTTGTCATACTGGTTTTAAAGTAACCCTACATTAGAAACTTACCAGATGGCTGATTTACCTGAATATCGGGTAAAACAGTCTTTTTCTCTTCAGAACACTGGCTTGGATTTTGCAGGTCCTTTTCTAGAAAAGGATTGCACTACTAGAGGTGCGAAATTGGTAAAATCATATACGTACGTCTTTATTTGCATGGTCGTAAAAGCAATTCATTTAGAATTAAACGGGGACCTAATCACCGAATGCTTCCTTGCTTGTTTCAAATGGTTTATAAGTACGAGGTAAACCTTCGAACATTTTTTCGGATAATGGAAGAACCTTTGTAGGTGCTCAAGCTGAGAGTAGTTATATTTGTTACCGTATCGTGGGAACTTTTTCTGTCGATCCTTATGGACGGACACGCCCCCTCACGTGACCTACCCCCCACTCCACGGCATATCTCCGGCGGCTCATGTAGATGTGGAGAAGAATGGCTTGAACGTGGTGGCACTTCAGCAAGAAGATACAGGTCTTGAACGTGGTGGCACTTCAGCAAGAAGATACAGGCCTTCAACGTGTTGGCAGTTCAGCCAAAAAGACCACGAGGATTCCCGAAACTGTCAGTTGACGGCACCGGAGAGCGGCGGCGGCGGCCATTTTAGTGCAAGAGTAATGGTCTTGACAGTTCAGCTAGAAGAAGAAGAATGGAGCTCGTTCAGTCACCTATAGAAAAGAAGAAGAAGAAATTACTATAGTCGAGTCGGCGCGCGATTCACGACGGCGACGCACGAATGCAGGCCCGGTGATCCAAGATGGCGCGATTCATGGCGGCGATGCACACTAGCGGTGGCTGGCCGTCGCTTGTGTGTGACGTAGTCGAACTGATTCATTTTAAAGATATCGGCTGGATATAATAGTCGTCGTTGTCGCCAGGACAGGCCATGTTGCCTTTTTATTATTATTTATAAATTGTTGCCATATTTCCGTAGAAACGCCGGCCATCGCTTGTGTGTGTAACGTAGTCGGACTGATTCGAATCGAAGATAACGGTTGGATAATTTTTCACCCGTTACCTTGTTTATGAGAGAGAGAGAGAGCGTTATCAATTGTGGTGACCATGTTTCTGTTTAAAAATTACTTGAAAGTTGAATTCACTATTGAGATAATGTTTGGAATCCATGTTGCCATATTTTTTATTACTATTATTATTTATACCATGTTGCCATATTTCCGAAGAAACCGTAAGTAGGGTATAATAATATCAAAGTATGAAAAAAAGTATGATTTATTTAAAGGGGTTGTATTTGTATCAAGCGCAATGAACGTAGCCGTAAGGGCATGAGCCGCTATTATTGGTTCAATTGAATTGTAAAAAAAGACCAGCATGATCTAGAAGTAACATAGATGAGGAACGAGACAAGGAACACGGTAGAAAAATCACGTAAACGTCAAAAAACGTGACGTAAAACGTCTAGCACGTCAAAAAACGTCACGTTTTACGTCTCGCCCCTCACGTTTTACGTCACGCACCTCACGTTTTAACGTATCACGTGTCACGTTTACGTCTCGCACGTCAAATGTTTAACCTATTTTTAGGGATACTCTGAAAATTATCATTACCGATGTAATATAGTTAAATAAGGCTACCTAATTTGTGCAACTTATAAAATTATTGCATAAGACTTTTCCACAGAAGCGTTGTTACACACATCACCCCACTAGCGCAGCCATGTTGAATTTTGTAAACTTAAAAACAATACGAAATTATTTATTGCTAGCATCCCTTTTTAATAATGACCTCGTCCGTTGTTTTCTCTACTGCCGTTCTGTCTAATCGGAAATTTTTGAAAAAATTTAGAAAATCTACAATACAAAATTGATTCTTACAGCTATTTTTAATTTAATTTATTAGTAATCTTATTTCGTTTAAATCGTAATTATCAAACCATGAATGAAATGATAACCTGGAAACGTGTTTTCGCACGTTATCTGTCTTATCGGGGAGGCTTCATCCGGTATGACAGTTAAAAGTATCTCTAAAGAGTATTATATTTGTGTTTATTATAACAGGTGTTTATAGTATTTCTTAAAACATAGCGAAAAAAGCTCTTTTTTCACGTGAACATATCGTGATTATTTGATTTAAAAATATTTCCGAATAAAGTCTGTCTAGTTTACGAAAAAATGCAATTTCACCTGTTGGATGAATATGTCACGTGACCCTTTTTGCACACGGCCCTACAAAAAATGCCGATAAGAAATATTCCTTATTTTTCATAATCTACAACCGGAATGTCTGAAATACATTGTTTTTAGATGCGAAATGAATTTTTGTTTTTGTTTTTAAAATATTTCCGAATAAAGTCTGTCTAGTTTACGAAAAATGCAATTTCACCTGTTGGATAATTAGGGAACGTGACCCCTTTTGCACACGGCCCCACAAAATGTCGATAAGAATTATTCTTTATTTTTCATAATCTACAACCGTAATGTCTGAAATACATTGTTTTTAGATATAAAATGAACTTTAGTTTTAATTTTTAAAATATTTTCGAATAAAGTCTGTCTAGTTTACGAAAAATGCAATTTCACCTGTTGGATAATTAAGGAACGTGACCCTTTTTTTTGCACACGGCCCTACGAAAAATGTCGATAAGAATTATTCTTTATTTTTCATAATCTACAACCGGAATGTCTGAAATACCTTGTTTTTAGATATAACATGAATTTTGGTTTTAATTTTTAAAATATTTTCGAATAAAGTCTGTCTAGTTTACGAAAAATACAATTTCACGTCGGATAATTAGGTCACGTGACATACCCCCACTCCGGCACTACAAAAATTTAAAAAGTACAAGTACAGGTGTGCGTGATCATTCCTATCAGTTACTGATTAGCTATCCTACACTGATAAGTAACAATTTAGAATATTTCTGAAAAATGGCGAATTTTGAAATTATCAAGGATGTTACAAAACAAATCCGTAAATTTGGGGTCCAGGGCCGAACTTTGGAATTTAAAATTAAACCTATTCCTACAGGGGTTGAACCTATAAGCTGGGTGAAAAATGCAATCGAGGATATTGTTTTGAAGGGGACAGAAAACGTGGACTTGGAGGATTATGTTGGATTTACTTTCTGTTCCAAAGATTTTTCAAGGGGCCAAGGATGGGTGGTTTTTAAACCTGCATCTCAGGTGACAGTTGATGACGTGTGGAAGAGAATTTCATCCATATACCAGTCAAATTCAACGGGGCTGAATACAGAAACCTTCTGTTTGGGTATTACTACGGTAAAAATGCCCGTAGGAAAAGGCAGGGGGCGTAATTATAACACTTTTAACGAGGAGTGTAAAAAACGTAGAGGTATTATTTCGATAAATAACAAAGACAACCTATGCTTACCTCGCGCTCTAGTAGTCAGTATGGCATTCCAAAGTAAGGATCCAAACTACGCAAAAATTAGGGATGGTCGTAGACTTCAGGCAGCCAAAGCTCTTGAACTGGTAAAATCCAGCGAGGTGATGATTACTCCAGAGGGATGCGGGATCCTCGAACTTCAACACTTTCAAGAGCATCTAAAAAATTATAAAATCGTCGTTTATCGATATGGTGGCAAAGGTCGTGACGTTATTTTTGAAGGAGGAAATGACGGACCTGCTTTAAATCTAATTTTCCATGAGGGCCATTACAATGTCATCACATCTCTAACCGCTGCATTTATGTGTTCATATTTTTGTGAACACTGTCACACTCCATACAGTAATAAAGAAAAACATAATTGCGTGGGAGTATGTTTTGCATGCAAAAAATCACCTGCATGCAAAAAAGATGTAAAAAGAGGGTGTATTGAATGCCGAAGAGATTTTTACGGCGATGACTGTTACGAGGCACATTTGAATTCGGTTTGTAAAAAAATAAAAAGCTGTGAGAATTGCTTTAAAATATGCACTAGTCGCAATCATATCTGCGGCGAATTTTACTGCAAGATTTGTAAATCGAAACAATCAGAGGGCCACTTGTGTTATATGCAACCTGACAGAAAATCTCCTCAAATTAAAGATTTTTTGTTTGTTTTCTATGACTTGGAGACAACACAAGAAAAAGTCGTCAATGGGGTCATACAGCAGGAACCAAATTTGTGTGTATACAGAAAAGTATGCCACAAGTGTATAAACGAGACAAGATTGTTATTTTGTCAGAGTTGCGGATTCAAAGAAAAAGTTCTAACAGAGGATGTAATTACGAAATTTCTGACCGAAGTACTAGAAATACGAAAAAAATTTAAACAGATTGTCGTTATAGCCCATAACGGTGGCGGTTTCGATCATCAATTCGTATTAAATTACATTCTCACTAAAACCGATTTGAATCCGGACCTGATTATGCGCGGGACAAAGCTAATTATGATGAACGCTGGAAACGTTAAATTTCTGGATTCACTCAACTATTTCCCGATGGCATTATCTACATTACCGAAAGCTTTTGGGTTTTCCGAATTGAAAAAGGGGTATTTTCCACATCTCTTTAACAGGCTGGAAAATCAGAACTATGTCGGAGGTATACCTGCATTGAAATTCTACGACCCTGACAACTTAAAAGATGATGCGCGCGAGAAATTAATTAAATGGCACAACGAGAAAATTGCTGAAAATTACGTATTCGATTTTCAAAAGGAGATTGTGGAGTATTGTGTTTCTGATGTACAGATTCTAACGCAGGCCTGTCTCAAATTTCGTCAGCAGCTATTGGATACGTCAAATGTGTGTCCATTCACAGAGGCAAGCACAATTGCGTCTGCGTGCAACAAAGTATTTCGGCGAAACTTTTTAAAACCAAACACGATCGGAATAATCCCTAAAGGTGGCTACAGATTCAGAGATAATCAATCGAAAATAGCTTTACAATGGTTGATATGGGAAGAATACCAAAGAGGTATCGAAATACATCATGTGGCCAAAGGTCAAGAGGCTAGAGTTGCCGGGGTTAAAGTTGATGGGGTACATGGAGATACCGTCTTTGAATTCGAGGGTTGTTATTTTCACGGTTGTCCGAAATGCTATACAAATAACCGTGATAAAGCATTAAAAGACGATCCCTCTGATTGTATGGAAAACAGATTTCAACTAACTGTAAATAAAAATAAACATTTGGAGAAAAATGGGTATAAAGTTGTACAAATGTGGGAATGCGATTTTCGAAAAATGTTAAATAAAGAAATTGAAGAATACACAGAAAACCATTCTTACATGAAATATTTACCTCTAAACCCTAGAGATTCTCTGTACGGGGGCCGAACGGGGAATACAGTGGAATATTACAAGGCGAAAGAAAATGAGAAAATTAAATATGTTGATGTCTGCTCGCTTTACCCTTATGTGTGTAAATTTGGTAAATTTCCTATTGGCCACCCGAAAAAAATTTATGTGGGGGACGAATGCAAATTGGCTGATATTTCCCAAATGTCAGGTGTGATAAAATGTAAAATATTACCTCCTACAAACCTGTATCACCCTGTACTGCCTTATAGAATGAATGATAAATGTATGTTTGTCCTTTGTCGTAAATGCGGCGATGGGATGAACCAAGACGACGATTGTACTCACGATGACGAGCAAAGAGCTTTAAATGGTACATGGGTGATTGAAGAAGTCGTTAAAGCTATTGAGAAAGGGTACAAAATGATGGAAATCTACGAAATATGGGATTACGACACCATACAACTCAGCCGGGAGCAGGAGGGCTTATTCTCAGGCATGATGAATAAGTTTATAAAAATCAAACAGCAAGCCAGCGGCTGGCCTAAGAATTGTGCGACAGATGCTGAGAAAGATAGATATATTGAGGAATTTCTACATAGAGAAGACATTTTACTGGAGTTTTCTGAAATAACTGAGAATCCTGGTTTAAGATCATTGGCAAAACTGATGTTAAACTCCTTCTGG
This sequence comes from Hermaeophaga mercurialis, assembly GCA_951812935.1. Taxonomy (NCBI): domain Eukaryota; kingdom Metazoa; phylum Arthropoda; class Insecta; order Coleoptera; family Chrysomelidae; genus Hermaeophaga; species Hermaeophaga mercurialis. The sequence goes on from OX638364.1 coordinate 33,260,472, forward strand.
GGCAAGCTGGGACAGAGACAAAACATGCCTAAAACATCTATAATTAGAAATTCTGCTGAATTTTATTCAATGATGTCGAACCCCGCAATAGTGGTAAACACCATTTTACCGGTAAATGAGGAAACGTTAATTGTAACGTGGGAATACAAAGAGGAGGCCTACGATATTTCCCCAACAGTAAATGTTATATTAGCTGCCTATGTTACAGCTTTAGCTAGATTAAAATTATATAGTTCACTGGATCAGGTGGGTGAGAGAGCCTTATATTACGATACCGATTCAATTATCTATTCTTCGCAAGTTGGTCTTCCTGACCTTTCCCCCGGCGACTGCATTGGAGATCTTACGGACGAGCTAAACGGGGGATTTATTACAGAATTCGTTTCAGGGGGCCCTAAAAATTATGCCTATAAATACAGCTGTAATGGTAGTGAATATGTTGTCTGTAAAGTGAAAGGAATTTCACTAAACTATACTGCTACTCAGCTGCTGAATTTTGAAAAAATCAAGGAGATGGTCTTGACAAAAAGTGAGCCTATTTTTATCATTTCGAGGCAGATCAGAAGAACTAAGGATCATGAGGTGATAACCGTAACATCAGAGAAAAGATATCAACCTATGTCAACAAAAAGAAAATTTCTTCCGGATCATAGTTCGCTGCCTTACGGCTTTAAAAAAATTAAAAAATGAGTTATATATTTATAAAGCACTAAATAAATTTTTATTAAAACTTACCGGTCTTTTTCATCCCTATGGAAATCCTTAAATTGAATGATTTAATCCTCAGCTACATTATCCTCCTTAATAGAGTGGCTATCAACTCGCTTTAAATCTGTGTAGTCAGCTTTCTTCTTCTTCTGTATCTGAAAAATGAATGTATGAGCTTGTGTAAATTGAAATAAAATCAGGGAAACGTGGATGGAAAATACAACTGTATAAACATCACCTCAAATCCATTTGGCTATCCTTAAATTGAATAATTTAAGCCACAGCTACATTATCTTCCTTAATAGAGGGGCTATCAACTCGCTTTAAATCTGTGTAGTCAGCTTTCTTCTTCTTCTGTATCTGAAAAATGAATGTATGAGTTGTGTAAATTTAAATAAAATCAGGAAACGATGATGGAAAATACAACTGTATAAACATCACCTCAAGAGAAATTAAAAGAGCAGTAATTACA